>BSBM01000742.1:82500-1282500 GCA_027924585.1 Larix kaempferi
TCTCTAACCATCGCACTCCACCAACTCCTCCTCCTCTCTCTCTCTCTCTCTCTCTCTCTCTCTCTCTCTCTCTCTCCCCCCAACCCCCCAAACCCCCTAACACTCCCCATATTACTATCTCCCTCTACCCCTAAACTCCCCTCTCTCCCACTAATCCCCTCCCACTCTTCCTACTCATAATCACCCCCTCAGCGCCACACCTCTCTCTCTCCCCCAACAACCTAACACCCCCCTCTCTTTCACTCTCAATACCCCTAACTCCCAGCTTCCCCCCTAACACCCCTCCTACTCTCCCTACCAATAAGAACACCATTTTCCAATCTCTCTCTCTCTCACTTACTCCCCCTACCCTCATATATCACTCTCTCCTAATCCCCCTACCCTCCAACTTACCACTCCCTTTCTCTCTCTCTCTCTTTCCCCATCCTATACCACCTTCTCTCTAACTTCCTAACATTCCCTAAACCCTTACCCCTACCTCCACTGCAATATATTTCTCTTCCTCCCCATGAACCCCCCCTAATCCTCCCTACCTCTAATCACCCACACCTTCCTCCCCAACATCTCTCTCTCTCTCTCTATCTCTCTCTCTCTCTCTATCTCTATATCTCTCTTTCTCTATCTCTACTCCTAACCACCACCACCCTCTCTCTCTCTCCCAACCCCCTAACACCTGCTTGACCCAAACTTCTCTCTCTCTCTCTCTCTCTCTCAAACACACATCTCTACTACTCCCACTCCCACTAACCCCCCACCTACTCTCTATCTCCCTCACCCCTCTCACAAATCCTTACTAATCCCATCTCTCACTCTTTCACGCCCCTACTCCTACCCTACCTCCACCTATACTTAACCCCTAATCATCTCTCTCTAATCCAACCCATCACCACCCACCCCTCTCCCTCCCCTCCAACCCCCTAACACACTTGACTCTCTCTCTCTCTCTCTCTCTCTCTCTCTCTCTCTCTCTCACACACACACACACACACACAAACACAAACACTAACACACACATCCTTCCCCTCCCTTTGCCACTAACCCCTCTCCTCTCTCTGTCTCTCCCTAACACTTACTAACGCCCTCTCTCGCTCTCGCCACCCCTGCTGCTCCCCCTACCTTTAATGCCCCTCCTCTCTTACTCTCTCTCACCTCTTCCCCCCTAACCGTTACTAACCCCTTCTCTCACTTTGTCTCTCCCCTATTCCACCACATACACATAACCACCACCCACCTCTCTCTACCCCAAAACACTAACATGCCCTCTCTCTCTCACACTCACAATATCTAACCCCCCACTCTCTCTCCCTAGCTCCCCTCATACTCTTGCTACCCATAACAACCCCCCCTCTCTCTCTCTCCCCTACTCCTACTACCCCTAATCCACACCCCCCCCCCCTCTCTCTCTCTCTCTCTCTCCATTCCCCCACCCTATACCACCCCTTCTTTTTAAGTACCCTAAACTGCACTAATCCCCCTCCCCCACTTTCCCCTACTATGATTCCTATATCTTTCTCTCCACCAACTCCCCTCCTCCACCCTACCCATAATCACATACGGCCTACCCCACTCACCCCTTTAATCTCTCTCTCTCTCTCTCTCTCTCTCTCTCTCTCTCTCTCTATCCCCAACCCCTTATCCCCATCCCCTCTCTGACATAATGTCACTACCCCTAAGGCCCCATCTCTCTCCCTAACCCCACTCATACTCTCCCCAATCACCTCTCCCTCACTCTACCTATACCCTATATGCCCCTTCTCTCTAACTTCCCTAAACACCTATCTCCTCCCCCCACCTTGAAATCTTCTCCCCCAACTCCATTCCTCCCCATACCCCTAATCCACAACACCCTCTACCCCTCACCCCTTCTCTCTCTCTCTCTCTCTCTCTCTCTCTCTCTCTCTCTCTCCACCCTTACCCTTACTAACCTCCTCTATAAATATTTCTCTACCCTACTCCTCCACCTATAACTAACCCCCAATTGTCTCTCTCTAATCCAACCCCTTACCACCCACCGCTCTCTCTCCCCTCGAACCCCGTAAAATCCTTGACTCTCTCTCTCTCTCTCTCTCTCTCTCTCTCTCTCTCTCAAACACACACACACACACACACACACTACTCCTCCCCTTTCCACTAACCCCCCTCCTCTCTATGTCTCTCTATAACACATACTAACACACTCTCTCACTCTCACCACCATACTCCACACCCTACCTTTAAGACCTTATCTCTCTCCCTAACCCCACTTATACTTTCCCAAATCCCCTCTCTCTTGCTCTAACCTCGACCCTACATGCCCCTTCTCTCTAACTTAACTAAACACCTATACCCTACCCCCACCCTGAGATCTATATCTTTCTCTCCACAAATCCCTTCCTGCCCATATCCTCAATCAACCACACCCTCCTCCCTCACCCCCTTTTCTCTCTCTCTCTCTCTCCCCCCTAACCCTTACTAACCCATCTCTCACTCTCTCCTCCCACTACCTTCCCCCATACATCTAGCACCCACTCCTCTCTCTCTCTCTCCTCTTCCCCTTAACCCTTACTAGCGCCTCTATTACTCTTTCTCTCTCCCCTAATCTACCACTTAAACCTAACACCCACCTCTCTCTCTCCCCCAAAACACCTAACACCGCCCTCTCTCTCTCTCACTCTCTACCGCTAAACCATCCCTCTCTCCCCATAACCACCCTCCTACTCTCCCTACCCATAACCACCTCATACATCTCTCTCTCCCTTTTTCTCTCTCTATCTCTCATACTCCCCCTACCCCTAAATCCCTCTCTATTTTTGTCTCCTACTACCCATCCCCATAAAACATACACCCCCCTCTCTATCTCTCTAACACCAGCCTATAACTCCCTTCTATATATCTACTCTAATCATGTGTAAGCCCATACCCTTCCCCCCACCCTAATCTCTATCTCTTTCCTTATTCCCAACTCCCTCGTCCCCACTACCTCTTCCCCCAACCCCCCTCCACCACTTCGATCTCTATCTATTTCTCTCCCCTGAACCCCCCTCCCACCCCATACCAATAATAACCAGCACACTCCCCCCCTCTCCCTGCAAAACTCTCTCTCTCTCTCTCTCCCACCCACTCCCTAACCCTTACTCGCTGACCCTTACTAACCCCATATCTTGCTCTCTCAGCCCACTACCTCTAAAACCTCCTAAACCTATCTCTTTATCTCTCACCTCTTCCAAATAAAACTTATTAAACCATCTATTATTCTCTCTCTCTCCACCATACTCCTTCACCTACACCTAGACCCATCGCTTTGTCTACCCAAACCCCCTAAAACCCCCCTAATCCTCTTCCCCCTACCACCTATAATCCCCTATCTCTCTCTACCCCTGCTTCTCTCTAATTTGCTTAATATTTCCTAAACCCATATCCCCCTCCACTAATCATGATCTCTATCTATTTCTCTCCCATAACCACCATCCTTCCCATACCCCTAATCACCCCCCCCGAAACTCGACTCTCTCTCTCTCTCTCTCTCTCTCAAAACCCCCTAACAAAACCCATGCCCCTATTCTCACACACACACCTACTCCTCCCTCAACAACAAACAACCCTCCTCCTCCTCTCCCTAACCTTTACTAACCCCCTCTCTCACTCTCTCACCACCCTGCTTCTCCCCTACCTTTAAACCCCATCCCTCACTCTCCCTCTCTCACTCTCTCACCTCTTCGCCCCAACCCTTACTGACCTCCTCCCTCACTCTCTCTCTCCACTATTCATCACACTCCACTGAACCCCTTCTCCCACATCCCCCCACTATGATCTTTATTTATTTCTCTCCAGCAACTCCCCCACCTCCCCCACTACGATCTCTCTCTCTCTCTCTCTCTCTCACACACACACACACACCGCTATACTCCTTTCCCTACTCCTCCCCCTACAACCAACACCCGTACTTCTACCCCTACCTCTAACACCCCCCTCTCTCTCTCTCTACCGAAACCTTAACACCCAAACCTCTCTCTCACACATAATATTGCTGCACCTAATGCTCCTTCTCTCTCCCTAACCCCACTCATTCTCTCCCTAATTCTGCCCTCTCTCTCCTACTCCCCCTACCCATAACCCCCCTATATCTCTATCTCTCCAAATGCCCCTTCTACTACAACTTACAACCCACCCCTCTCTCTCCTCAAACCCCTTCATACTCATCATTCTCTCTCTCTATCTCTCTCTCTCTCTCTCACTCATGCTCTCTCTCTCTCTCTCACACCCGTGCTGCTCTTCTCTCTCTCTCTCTAACCCTTATGAACCACCTTTCTTACTCTCTCACCATCATACTCCTTATCCCATCTTTAACACCCCCTCTCTCTCTCATACACACCTCTCTTCCCCATAACCCTTACCAACCACCTCTCTCACTCTCTCTCTCCCATATTCCTCCACCTATACCTAACCCTGCCACCCCCTCACTCTCTTCACCAAATCACTAACACCCCCATATCTCTATAACACTCTCACTACCGCTAACCCCCCCCACTCTCTCCCTAAATTACCTCCTCTCCCTAACCATAACCATCCTCTCTCTCCCTCTCTTTGAATCCTACTACCCCTAACCCCCCCCGCTCCCTCTCTTTTAATCCCCCTCCCCTATAACTTACCTCAAATCTCTCTCTCTTCCTTCTATCCCATCTTAACCTCCTCTCTCCCCTCTCTCTCCTCTTCCTTCTATCCCATCCTAATGCCCTCTCTAACTCTCTCTCCACCTATGCTCTACTACTCCTCTTCTTACCTCTAAACCCCCCTCTCTCACCCTCTAACTAGACCATTCCATGTCCTGCCTCTCTCTCTATCTCTCTCTCTATCACCCCCAACCCTTAACATCCCCCTCTCTTACTCTCTCTCCCTCTACAGTACTCCTCCAACTCACACCTAACCCACAACCCTCTCTCCCCCCAACCCCTTAATGCCCCCTCTCTCTATTACACTCTCAGTACCCCTAATGCCCCAATCTCTCTCTCTCTATCACACACACACACTCACTACCCTTAGTACCCCTATTTATTTCTCTCACATAAACACACACCCCTACTCCTCCCCCTACCACTAACCCACCTACTCCCTCTCTCTCTCTCTCTCTCTCCCCTATAACCCTTACTAATCCTTTCTCTCACTCTCTCACTACCCTACTCCTCTCCCTACATTTAACCCCTCCTCCTCTCTCTCTATATCTATATCATATTCCCCCTAACCTTTACTAATACCCTCTCTCACTCTCTCTCTCTCCCCTACCCCCCCCACCTATACCTAACACCCACACCTCTCTCTCTCCCCCCCAACAACCTACCAGCCCCCTCTCTCTCACTCTCACTACACCTAACACCCCTTCTACTCTCCATACCAATAAGAACAACCGTTTTCCAATCTCTCACTCTCTCACTTACTCCCCCTACCCCCCTTTATCTCTCTTTCCTAATCTCCCTACCCTCCAACTTACTAATCCCTTTCTCTCTCTTTTACCCCACCCTATACCACCTTCTCTGTAACTTCCTAACATTCCCTAAACCATTACCCTCTTCCTCCACCATAATATATTTCTCTTCCTCCCCACCAATCCCAATCCCACTGATCCTCCCTACCTCTAATCACCCACACCTTGCCCCCTCAGTAACATCTCTCTCTCTCTCTCTCTCTCTCTCTCTCTCTCTCTCTCTCTCTCTCTCTCTCTATACTCCTAACCACCACCACCCTCTCTCTCTGCCAACCCCCTAACACCTGCTCGACCCCCACCTTCTCTCTCTCTCTTTCTCTCCCTCAAACATACATCTCTACAACTCATAATACCATTAACCCCCCCTCCTACTCTCTATCTCCCTCCCCCCTCTCCCTAACCCTTACTAATCCCTCTCTAACACTTTCACCCCCTCTTCCCCTCCCCCTACCTCTAACACCTCTCTCTCTCTCTTCACAGTAACTCTTAATAACCCCCTCTATAACTCTTTTGCTAATGTACTCCTCCACCTATACCTAATGCCTAATCGTCTCTCTCTAATCCAACCCTTTATAACCCCACCCCTCAAACTCCCTAACACCCTTGACTCTCTCTCTCTCTCTCTCTCACACACACACACACCTTGCTTCTCCCCTTGCCACTAGCCTCCCTCCTCTCTCTATCTTTCCCTCACACTTATTAATGCCTTCTCTTTCTCTTACCACCCTACTCTTCCCCCTACCTTTAACCTCCCTCCTCTCTAACTCACTCTATCACCTCTTCCCCATAACCCTTACTAAACCCTTCTCTCACTTTGTCTCTCCCATATTCCACCCACATACACCTAACCCACACCCACCTCTCTCTACCCCCAACGCACTAACACACCCCTCTCTCTCTCACACATTCTCGCAATAGCTAATCCCCCACTCTCTCTCACTAGCTCCACTCCTACTCTCCCTACAAATAAAAAACCCACCCCTCTCTCTCTCTCCCCCCTACTCCTACTACCCCTAATACCCCCTCTATCTCTCACTCTCTCTCCTAATATCACTCCCCTATAACTTACTCCTAATCTCTCTCTCCCTCTCTTTCTCTCTCTCTATATATATTTTCCCCCCATTCTATACCACCCCCTTCCCTCTAACTACCCTCATATTCGCTAATCCCCTCCCCCCCACTTTCCCCTACTACGATCTTAATTTCTTTCTTTCCAACAACTCCCCTCCTCCACCCTACCCCTAGTCACATTTGACCTCTCTCTCTCTCTCTCTCTCTCTACCCTAACCCCTTAACACCATCCCCTCTCTAACATAATTTCAATACCCCAAAGGCCCCATCTTTCTCCCTAACCCCACTCATACTGTCCCAAATCCCCTCTCTCTCACTCTACCTCTACACTATATGACCCTTCTCTCTAGCTTTCCCTAAACACCTATCCCCTCCCCCCACCATGACATCTATATCCGTCTCTTCCCCAAATCCATTTCTCCCATACCCCTAATCAACCACACCCTCTACCCCTCACCCCCCCCTTCTCTCTCTCTCTCTCGCTCTCTCTCTCTCTCTCTCCACCCTAACCCTTTTTAACCCCCTTTATAAATCTTTCTCTACCCCTACTCCTCCACCTATACCTAACCCTCAATTGTCTCTCCCTAATCTAACCCCTTGCCACCCACCCCTTTGTATACCCCCCAACCCCCTAACACCCTTGATCCTCTCTCTCTCTCTAACACACACACATGCACACAAACCCTACTCCTCCCCTTGCAACTAACCCTCCTCCTCTCTTTCTCTCTCTGTAACACTTACTAATGCCCTCTGTCACTCTCACCACCATACTCCTCACCCTAACTTTAACCCCCTCCTTTCTGAATCACTCTCTCACCTCTTCGCCCTAACTGCTACTAACCCCCTTCTCTCACTCGGTCCTCTCCCCCTATTATACCACCTACACCTAACCCCCACCCCTCTCTCTCTACCCCAACCCACTAACACACCCTCTCTCTCACACACTTTCACAATAGCTAACACCCTGATCTCTCTCCACACCTCCCCTACTACTCTCCCTACCCATAACAAACCCCTCTCTCTCTCTCCCCTACTCCTACTATCCATAACCCCCCCTTCTCCCTCTCACTCTCTCCTAATTTCCCTCCCCTATAACTTACCACCAATCTCTCTCTCTCTCTCTCTCTACTCCCACCCGATACCCACCCCTTCCCTCTAACTACCCTAATCTTCCCTAAATCCCCTTCCCCCACTTTCCACTACTATGATCTCTATTTCATTCTCTCCACTGACTCTCCTCCTCCACCCTACCCCTAATCACACACACCCTACCCAACTCACCCCCTTCAATCTCTCTCTCTCTCTCTCTCTCTCTATATATATATATATATATCACTCTCTACCCGAACCCCCTAACACCATCCCCTCTCTAACATAATGTCACTACCCCTAAGAACCCATCGCTCTGCCTAACCCCACTCATACTCTCCCAAATCCCCCCTCTCTCGCTCTACTTCAACCCTATATGACCCTTCTCTCTAACTTCACTAAACAACTATCCCATCCTCCCACCCTAACATCTATATCTTTCTCTCCCCCAAATCCCTTCCTGCCCATAACCTTAATCAACCACACCCTCCCTCCTCCTCACCCCTTTGCTTGCTCTCTCTCTCTCTCTCTCTCTCTCTCTCTCTCTCTCCCCCGTAACCCTTACTAACCTATCTCTCACTCTCTCTTCCCACTAACTCTCCCCATACCTCTAGTAACCCTTCCTCTCTCTTTCCCCCTCTCCCCCTAACCCTTACTAAAGCCTCTCTCACTCTCTCTCTCCCCAAATCTACCATCTACACCTAAACCCCCACCTCTCTCTCTCCCTCCCCTACCACCTAACACTGCCCTATCACTCTCACACTCTCTCTACCGCTAAAACCTCCCTCTCTCCCCATAACCACCCTCCTACTCTCCCTACCCATAACCACCTCATACATATCTCTCTCTCCCTTTCTCTCTCTCTCTCTCACATACTCCCCCTACCCCTAAACTCCTCTCTATTTTTCTCTCCTACTCCCCATCCACATAAAACTTACACCCCTGCTCTCTCTCTCTCTAACCCCAGCCTATACCCCCCTTCTATATATATACTCTAATCATGTGTAAACCCATACCCTTCCCCCACCCTATTCTTTATCTCTTTCCCTATTCCATATGCCCTTGTCCTGCTACCCTCTTCCCCCAACCCCCTTCCACCCACCTCAATCTCTATCTATTTCTCTCCCCCTGAACCCCCTACTACTCCATACCAGTAATAACCCACACCATCCCCCCTCACCCACCAAAACACTCTCTCTCTCTCTCCTCTCTCCCCCCCCTCCACTCCCTAACCCTTACTAAACCCCATATCTCACTCTCTCAACCCACTACCTCTAAAACCTCCTAGAGCTATCTCTTTATATCTCACCTCTTCGAAATAAACCTTATTAGCCCCCTCTTCACTCTTTCTCTACACCCTACTCCTTCACCTACACATAAACCAATCACCTTATCTACCCAAACCCTCCAACAACCCCCTAATCCCCTTCCCCTACCACCTATAATACTCCATCTCTATCTCTCTACCCCGATTCTCTCTAATTCCCTAATATTCCCTAAACCCATACCCCCTCCCCTAACCATCAGATCTATCTATTTCTCTCCCACAATCCCCCTTCCTCCCCATACCCCTAATCATCCACACACCTCCCACCCTCTACTCTCTCTCTCTCAAGCTCCCCTAACACAACCCATGCCCATGTTCACACACACACACACCTACTCCTCCCTCAACAACTTACCAACCTCCTTCTCCTCTGTCTCTCTCCCCTCCTCTCCTTAAGCTTTACTAACCCCCTCTTTCACTCTCTCACCACCCTACTTCTCCCCCTACCTTCAACCCCCTTCCCTCACTCTCTCTCTCTCACTCTCTCACATCTTTGCCCCAACCTTTACTAACCTCCTCTCTCACTCTCTCTCTTCACTATTCATCCCACTCCACTAAACCCCTTCCCCCACCTCCTACCATATGATCTCTATTTATTTCTCTCCACCAAATCCCCCTCCTCCCCCATTGCAATCTCTCTCTCTCTCTCTCTCTCTCTCTCTCTCTCTCTCTCTCTCTCTCTCTCTCTCCCCACACACACACACTGTTATACTCCTCTCCCTACCTCCTCCCCCCTACCACCAACCCCCCTACTTCTACCCCTACCTATAACCACCCCCTTCTCTCTATAGACACCTTAACACCAAAACCTCTCTCTCACAGACACTATTAATGCACCTATTGCCCCTTCTCTCTCCATAATCCCACTCATTCTCTCCCTAATGCCCCCTCTCTCTCCTACTTCCTCTACCCATAACCCCCTATCTCTCTGTCTCTCCAAATCCCCCTTCCACTACAACTTACCACCCACTCCTCTCTCTCTCTCCATAAAATCCTTAACACCCATCATTCTCTCTCTCCTCTCTCTCTAACTTCCCTCGACACGTATAACCTCCCCCCACCCAAATGTCTATATCATTCTCTCCCCCAAATCCCCTCCTCCCCATACAACTAATCAACCACACCCTCCCCAATTGCCCCCCTCTCTCTCTCTCTCTCTCTCTCTCTCTATCTCTCTACTCCACTGCCTACTTTGAACCCCATCCCTCTCCCACTCCTCCAAAACCCTAACACTCCCCCCCATTCTCTCTCTCTCTCTCTCTCTCTCTCTCTCTCACACACACACCTACTACTCCCCCTACAACTAGCCACATATTTGTCTCTCTCTTGAACCCTCACTAACCTCTATCCCCCCCCTTCCTCCTCTCTCTCTCACTCTCCTCTTTCTATTAATCCCTCTACAAAAAGCCACCTCTTTCTCTCTCTCTCTAACCCTCGCTAACCCCCTCTCTCACTTGCTCTTCCCCCTACTTCTTCATATGCCTCTAGCCCCCCCTCTCTCTCTCCCCCCCTAACCCCATCTCTCACTCTCTCTCTCTCCATACTCCTCCAACTACACCTAACCCCACCTCTCTCTCTTCCTCTCTTTCCCAACCACCTAAAACCCCCCCTCACACACACACTCAAACACACTCTCTCTCTACCCTAAACCCCCCCCTCTCTCCCCCTAACCCCCCTCTTACTCTCCCTACCCATAACCACCTCCTATATGTATCTCTCTTTCTCTTTCTCTCTCTCTCTTACCCCCCCCTACCCCTAAACCCCTCTCTATTTTTCTCTCCAACTCCCACTACCCCAACAACTTACCACCACCCTTGTATCTCTCTAACCCCACCCTATACCCCCCCTTCTCTATATCTACTCTAATCATCGATATTCCAATACCCCTTCCCCAACCCCAATAGCTATCTCTCTCCTCCTCAATCCTGCTTGGCCCCCCCTACCTCTTCCCCCAACCCCACTCCAACAACCCCAATCTCTATCTTTTCTCTCTCCCCTAAACTCCCTCCTACCCAATACCCATAATAACCCACATCCTACCCCCTCACCGCCCAACTCTCTCTCTCTCTCTCTCTCTCTCTCTCTCTGTCTCTTAATCCCCCTCCCCTATAACTTAACCCAAATCTCTCTCTCTCTCTCTCTCTCTCTCTCTCTCTCTCTGTGCCCCCACCTTATACCCTCTCTTCTCTCTAACTTCCCTAATATTCCCTAATCCCCTTCCCCCATTTTAGCATATAATGATGTGTATTTACACACCCTCCCCCACTCACCCCTTGAATCTCTCTCTCTCTCTCTCTCTCTCTCTCCTCTCCTCTCTCTCTCTCTCTCTCTCTCTCCCCCTCTCTCCCTCACAACCCCCTAACACCATCCCCTCTCTAACATAATGTCACTACCCCCTAATCCCCCCATCTCTCTCCCTAACTCAACTCATACTCTCTCAAATATCCCCTCTCACGCTCCTCACGCTCTACCTCGACCCTATATTCCCTTTCTCTCTAACTTCCCTAAACACTTATAACCCCCCCCCACCAAGACCTCTCTATATTTCTCTCCCCAAAATCCCATCCTCCCCCTACCACTAATCAACCACACCCTCCCCACTTTCCCTTTACTCTCTCTCTCTCTACACCTCCACTTACCTTGAACCCCCATCCCTCTCCCACTCCTCCAAAACCCTAACACTCCCCCCATTCTCTCTCTCTCTCTCACACACACACACACACCTACTACTCCCCCTACAACTAGCCACATCTTTGTTTCTCTCTCTAACCCTCACTAACCCCTCTCTCATTTTCTCTCACCCCTACTTCTCCACATACCTCTCTCCCCCCCTCCTCTTCCTCTCTCTCTCACTCTCCCTCACTCTCTCTTTCTACTAATACCCCTACAATTATCCACCTCTTTCTCTCTCTCTCTCTAACCCTCGGTAACCCCTCCCTCACTTTCTCTTCCCCCTACTTCTTCACATGCCTCTAGCCACCCCCTCTCTCTCTCTCCCCCCTAACCCCCTCTCTCACTCTCTCTCTCCCATACTCCACCAACTAAACTTAACCCCACCTCTCTCTCTTCACTTGTTTCCCAACCACCTAAAACCCCCCTCTCACATGCACACACACTTTCTCTCTACCCTGAAACCCTCCCTCTCTCCCCTAAGCCCCCTCCTACTCTCCCTACCCATAACCACCTCCTATATAGCTCTCCCTTTCTATTTCTATCTCTCTTACTCCACCCCTAAACCCCTCTCTATTTTTCTCTCCAACTCCCCCTCCCCCAACAACTTACCACCGCCCTCTCTCTCTCTAACCCCACCATATACCCCCCTTCTCTATATCTACTATAATCATTGGTATTCCAATACCCCTTCCCCCACCCCAAGATCTATTTTTCTCTCTCCTCCAACCCCCCTTTTCCCCCCTACCTCTTCCCCCAACCTACCTCCACCAACCCCAATCTCTATCTTCTTCTCTCCCCTAAATTTCCTCCTACCCCATACCCATAATAACCCACACCCTCCCCCCTCCCCCCACAACTCTCTCTCTCTCTCTCTCCCTCTCTCTCTCTATGCCCCCACTCTATACCCCCTCTTCTCTTTAACTTCCCTAATATTCCCTAATACCCTTCCCCAACTTTACAATACAATAATTTGTATTTATTTCTCTCCACCAACTCCCCTCCTTCCCCATACCCCTAATCACACACACCCTCCCCCACTCACCCCTTGAATCATCTCTCTCTCTCTCCCTCCCCAACCCCCTAACACCATCCCCTCTCTAACATAATGTCACTACCCCTAATCCCTCCATCTCTCTCCCTAACCCAACTTATACTCTCCCAAATCTCCCCTCTCTTGCTCTACCTCAACCCTATATTCCCCTTGTCTCTAACTTCCCTCAACACCTATAACCTCCCCCCACCCAGACCTCTATATCTTTCTCTCCCCCAAATCCACTCCTCCCCCTACCACTAATAAACCACACCCTCCCCACTTTCCCATTTACTCTCTTACTCCTCCACCTACCTTGAACCCCATCCCTCTCCCACTCCTCCAAAACCCTAACACTCCCCCCATTCTCTCTCTCTCTCTCTCTCTCTCACACACACACACACACACAAACACACACACACACACACACACACACCCCTACTACTCCCCCTACAACTATCCACATCTTTGTCTCTCTCTCTAACCCTCACTAACCCCTCTCTCACTTTCTCTTGCCCCTATTTATCCACATACCTCTATCCCCCCCTCCTCCTATCCATCTCACTATCTCTTTCTACTAATCCCCCTACAAATATCCACCTATTTCTCTCTCTCTCTAACCCTCTCTAACCCCTATCTCACTTTCTCTTCCCCATACTTCTTGACATGCCTCTAGCCCCCCCCCCTCTCTCTCTCTCTCTCTTTTTCTTCCCCCTAACCCCCTTCTCCCACTTTCTCTCCCATACTCCACCAACTATGACTAACCCCACCTCTCTCTCTTCCTCTATTTCCCAACCACCTAAAACCCCCCTCTCTCACACACACAATCTCTCTCTCTACCCTAAAACCATCCCTCTCTCCCCCTGACCCCCCTCCTACTCTCCCTACCCATAACCACATCATATATAGCTTGCTCTTTCTCTTTATCTCTCTCTTACTCCCCCTACCCCTAAACCCCTCTCTATTTTTCTCTCCAACTCCCCCTCCCCCAACAAATTACCACCCCACTCTCACTCTCTTTAACCCCACCATATACCCCTACTTCTCTATATCTACTCTAATCATCGGTATTCCAATACACCTTCCCCCACCCTAATATCTATCTCTCTCCCTCCTCCAATCCCCCTTGTCCCCCCTACCTCTTCCCCCAATCCCCCTCCACCAATCGCAATCTCTATCTTTTTCTCTTCCCTAAATGGCCTCCTACCCCATACCCATAATAACCCACACCCTCCCCCTCACCTCCAACTCACACGCACACACACTCCTACTCCTCCACTGTCCTCTTACCCCCCACCCCTCTCTCTATCTCCCCCAATCATTAAACACCCCACCACCACCCCTTCAACTCACTTACCACCAAACATGCTCCTCTCTCTCTCTCTACCCTTCACTCCCTAACCCTTACTAACCCCATATCTCCATCTGCAAGACCCCTGTCTCGAACAATTCCTCCACCTTTCTCTCTATCTCTCACCTCTTCCAAATAAACCTTATTAACCTCCTCTCTCACTCTCTCTCTCCCCCATACTCCTTCAACTACACCTAAACCCATTTCTCTCTTTCTCCAAAATTCCTAACACCCCCCTAATCCCCTTCCCCTTACCACTTAAAACCCATAATTGCTCTCCCTATCCCCCTTCTCTATCACTTTCATAATATCTCCTAAGCCCTTACCCCCCTTCCCCCAACCAATATCTCTATATATTTATCTCCTCCAACCCCCCCTCCCCCTACCCTTAATCACCCACACCATCCCTTATAGCCTCGACTCTCTCTCTCTCACTCACACACACACACACACACACACATAAACACAAACACTCTCTCTCTCTCTCACACACACACACACCTACTCCTCCTCCTTCTCTCTATCTCTCTCTCTCTCTCTCACTCACACACATGCACACACACACACAAACACAAACATACACACACACACGCACACACACACACAAACACAAACACAAACATACACACACACACACACACACACATACTCCTCCTTCTCTCTCTCTCTCTCTCTCTCTCTCTCTCACACACACACACACACAAAAATAAAAAATAAAAAAAAAATACACCCCCTACTCCTCCACTTACTTCTATCCCCAAAACCCTTAACACTCCCTATCTCTCTCTCTCACTCTAGCTACACCTAAACCCCCCTCTCTTCCCCTAACCCCATCCCACTATCCCAACTCATTACCACCCCTTTCTCCTTCCTATTTCTCTTTCCTACTCCTCTTACACTTAAACCCCTCTCTCTCTCTTTCTCTATCCTAATCCCCACTCTTCCTACCACTTATGAACCCCCCTCTCTCTCCCTCTGCCCCTATCATATACCCAACCTTCTCTATGATTGTCCTAATCCTCCCTAAACCCCTACCCCTCACCTAACCCCCATCTCTATATTTTTCTCTCTACCAAATGCCTCCTCCCCTATACCTTGATCTCTATCTCTCCTGCAAAACCCCTCCCCCGAACCCAATCTCTATCTCTTTTTCTCCCCCAAACCACCTCCTCCCCCTATGCTTGATCACACAAACCCTCACCTCTCTCTCTCTCTCTCTCTCTCTCTCTCTCACACACACACACACACACACACCCTCCTACTCCTCAACCATCATCTAACCCCCACCCCTCTCTCTTTCTCCCAACCGCTAAACACCCCCCACTTCCCCCTTATTCTCTCTCTCATACACTCCCCTACCACTAAACACCTCTCTCTCTCTCTCTCTCCACCCCATAACCCTTACTAACCCAATATCTCAGTCACCTCTCCAATACCTCCAACACTTCCTCTCTCTCTCTATCTCACCTCTTCCAAATAAACCTTATTAACCCCCTCTATCACTCTCCCTCTCCCACCTACTCCTTCACCTACATATAAACCCATCATTCTCTCTCCCCAAAATATCTAACAACCCCATAATCCCCTTCCCCCTACCACTTATAACCCCCATCTCAATCTCTACCCCCCTTCTCTCTAACATCCTTAATATTCCCTAAACCCCCCACCCCCCTTCCCCCAACCATGATCTCTATCTATTTATCTCCCTGAATGCCCTTCCTCCCCCTACCCCCTAATCACCCACGCCATCCCTCATAGCCTCGACTCTCTCTCTCTCTCTCTCTCTCTATCTATCTATCTATTTATATATAAAAATCACCTAACACAGCCCCGTCCTTGTGCTCTCTATCTCTCTCACACACACCCACCCACCTAATCCTCCCGCTTAAACTAACCTCCCTCCTCCCCCTCCTCTTTGTCTACCCTTCTCTTCCTAACCTTCACTAACCCCCTCTCTCCCTCTCTCACCACCCTACTCCTGCCCCTACCTTTAACCCCCTTCTCTCTCTCTCTCTGTCTCTCTCTCACACACACACACCCCTACTCCTCTCCTTACCTCTAATCCCCCAACCCTCACTCTTTCTCCAAAAATATGAACACTCCCCCATTCTCCATCTCTCTCTCTCATACAGAAAAACACCTTCTACTCCCCTACCACTAACCACCATGTTCTCTCTCTCTCTATCTCTCTCTCTCTATCTCTCTCTCTCTCTCTCTCTCTCTACTCCACTCCCTAACCCTTACTAACCCAATATATCACTCTCTCAACCCCCTACCTCTAACACCTCCTCCACCTCTCTCTCTCTCACTTATTCCAAATAACCCTTATCAACCCTGTCTCTCACTCTCTCTCTCTGCGCTACTCCTTTACCTACAACTAAACCCCACCACTCCCTCTCCCCAAAATACATAACACCCCCCCTAATCCCCTTCCCACTACCACTTAACACTCACCATCATTCTCTCTATCACCCCTTCTCTCTACCCCCTTATCCCTAATCAACCACACCCTCCCCTCGACCTCTATTTTTTCTCTCTTTATCTATCTATATATATATATATATATCTCACAACCCCCTAACACACCCTCGCCCCCTTGTTCTCCCTCTCATACACACCCACCCACATATTCCAACATCACAACTAACCTCCCACTAGTGCCTTCTCTCATTCTCTCTCGACCCTATTACTCCACCTTAATTTGACCCCTACCCCTCTGTCTCTCCCCCTGCTCTCTCTCCCTAAGCAATCCTATTCTCCCTACCCATAACCACCCCCTCTATTTCTCTCTCTCTCTCTCTCTATCTATCTATCTATATATATATATATATATCCTACTCCCCCTACCCCTACTCCTCTCTCTCTCTCCTAATCACCCTCCCACTACAACTTATCACCCCTAATCTCTCTCTCTCTCTTTGTGGCCCACCCTATTGTTAATTTTTGAGCATTAATTCAACATACTCTAGGATATTTACTGAGAGAACAACATGTACATCATATCAATCATATCAATCAAAACAAGCAACCGCATAAGACAATAGACACACATAGTTTCACTGGGGAAAACCATAAAGGTGAAAAACCCCACAACTTCCTCAGAGGTAGAAAGAGCAATGATAGAACCCAAGTACAAGAGATAGTCCTCCTAGTAGCTACTCCTCCTTCCTCACTTGTGCGCCACTCTCCAATGTGTAGAAGTGAATAGTGAAGTGATCAAATAGAGTGCCTTCTGCACTCTATTTATACATGACCTGACCTAACTAATAATCTAGCAGGGATGACTTGTCTAACTCAGTCTAATAACCCATGCTAATACTAATCAGGGCCGACCCCACACTTGGTGGTCTAATAACCCATCACTTGCAAGTTGCGACACTTGTGACACTTGTCAATACAAATGATGACACTTCTTGTTGGCGGGCAAATCTACCCTATAACAAGGAAACTAATGCTATCAACTGGAGTGGGGTGACAGGTAAGTGTATTGATGATATTACAAAGACATTTATGAAAATAAATAAGTTATGGATCTTGAGAACACACCTTTCAATCGAAGTTCGATCCTAGCCTTTACTTGATCTTGTGTTCAACCTTCAAATCCACCTTCCTTTCAGTAAACCTGCAATAACAATACCTTTCTCAAAGCATCTTGGACAATATATAAAGCTTGAAAGAAACAAAAACAATGTTTAACATTCGATATTGACCAAAATAAATCCAAATTAAGATGTCATTTCAGAACACATTTAAGTTGGAACAAGAAAGACACTTCAACCTTTATTGTCAAAAGTAAATTAATGTATAAGTATACTTGACTCTATGACAGGCTCCTGCAACTTGATTCTGGGCTCTTGCTCTTCTCTGGCTTAGATATCTTCAGCATCAACTCCTCCAATGCAAGCTTCTTCTTTAGATCTCTATGTCTCAAAGTTTCTCCATTAATCCATCTAACCTTTCTCTTTAGTCTTACTTGTATTTATAGGATTAGAGAAGTAGTTCAGGTCGATGTATGGTTATGGAGGAAGTTGGGGAAGTTGGGAAACTACCAGCAACTAATCCTCCTCGAGAAATTAATTATTTTTTAATCATATTTTGATATGTACGCGACTATTATACAGTGAAGTAGCGTATAGGGCGCTACTTTAATGCTTACCAACTAGCGCTCATCCAATTTTAAATGTGGAGAGCTACTATGTTGAGAAGGAGTAGCGCTTATAAGGCTTTGAGCGCTACTATTGTACACTGGAGTAGCATATGGGCGCTAGCCTCTTTGAGTAGAGTAGCGCTCATATCTCAGAATGATATGTTTAGGGTTTTTTCCAGTAAAATTAGGAAATGGAGTAAGTCAAAGTATCATCTAAGGTTAACATGCTCCTCCATCCAAGTTGTCCTTTTGTGTGATCAACAGCTCAAGGTGATCACGGATGGAGAGGTGCAAGTTTAACCTATAACAGATGCCCCATAATGTGTGAGGTCAGAGGGAAACGATGGCCGAAATACATTATAATCCAAAGCCAGAGGAGGAGCAAAAAACCGCAGAAAACAAGTCACAAGAACACCTGCAACAAAGATCAAGGTCAGCGAGCAATTACAACTTTCACACCATATAGATGTGCAGTGTGATACAACATGATCTCCGATACATAACAAGGAGATGTATATAAAGCATGGCCACTTGAAATACAAGCGTGGATCCATGTCAAACTGAGAGATCATAGCCATAACAACAAACTGGATCTATGTCTCATGGAGAGCCGAATATAAGTGAGGCTCAGTCTTGTGCAACTTGGGTGATAAAAAAATGGGGTACTGTCATCCAAAATCCCAAGGTCTTCATCCAAAACAACTCTAGGTACAAACCCTAACCATGTGAATAGATGAGCTGACAGTCGAACATGGGGGGTATCATTTGATTACCGGTCATTGATGTATACCATTAACAAACGCGAGGACTTCCACCGATAATGATGATGGGGTCCAAGGTACCAAGTACGATCCGCCAAGTGTGAATAAATGGACTTGAAGTCGAACACTTGGGAATCCTGTCGAAGAAGAGACATTGATGTATTATCATCATTCAACAGCGAGGAAAATTGCCACTGGTGACTGCAATCTCCAAGGTACTAACCGAAACTCTAAACTTCATTCCCAGAGTAAAATGAGTTGATGTCGATGGGAAGAAGTTTGTTGGAAGGGAGGCCTTAAGGCATCCTCCATCATCCAACTCGAGGAACACTCAACTAGTAAGAGATGATATGGAATAATATGTAACAAGACTGACACTAGGAAGGCCGACACATGAGGTCAAGGTAAACTGCAGAATGGCCGACACAGGGTATATCCTTGAACATTGAGCACGACACAAAGTGACTCAGGCAGTTTCTGACATAATGGGGTAAATAATAAGTCTGAAATGTAAGAGACATTATCATACCCTCCATATGGTTGGAAGAATAACCAACCGGGGGAGTAAATAACTCGGAGGAAAGGTTCACCCTGAGGTCAAAAAACTAAACCCAACCAACAAGATAGACTCAAGTAGGTGCTGTGTTCAAGGATAGA
Organism: Larix kaempferi; assembly: GCA_027924585.1. Classification (NCBI taxonomy): domain Eukaryota; kingdom Viridiplantae; phylum Streptophyta; class Pinopsida; order Pinales; family Pinaceae; genus Larix; species Larix kaempferi. Next base: position 102,065 of record BSBM01000742.1, read on the forward strand.
ACTGACTGAACTGCCTTTGACAATGAAGATATAATATGTCTTTCCCATCCCTCATTCTTTTTAGATAAAAGAATACCTTTCTTGTTGTTTTAATGAGTCCAAGAAAAAATGAAAACTCAATAGATCCAACCATGTAAAAATTTTAACGAGCCCATGGGAGGAAGACTCAGGACCTTCTTCATTATTTATAGAGTTCGAAGAAGAGATAGAAGATTACTCTATATTTAGTGATCTCTAGATTTTAATATCAAGCCGAGATCTGTTCTTGCTCGTCGGTGTTTTCAATTTTAAGGAGTCTGAAAAACTTAAACAATAACTCCATATATCTGCTTGTGGATTTTAGTATAGAGCCCAAGCAGATTAATGCTCACCGGTGTTTTCCTATTTATAGAGTCTGAAAAACTTAAACAATCCTCTTTTCACCTATCCATGGATTTTATATCGAGCCCGGATTGGTCTGTGCTCGGCGGTGTTTTCTTGTTTATAGAGTCTGAAAAACTTAAACAATCCTCTACTTACCCTCTCGTGGATTTCACATCAAGCCCGAGTAGGTGAATACTCGCTTGGTATTTTCATGTTTAGAGAGCCTGAAAACCCTAAAGAAAGGCTCCAAAAGGTCCTTTTTCATGCAGTTAGTCTCCTCCCCCGAAAAAGTATAAAACAATGGAAGAAGAACTCTTCTAGCACATACAGGAGTATACCTAGAGTATACCTTTTCCGTAGTTAATCCACCTAGGCCCAGAAAAGGGGTAATTCTATACCTGAGTAGATGAGCCTTCGATTACTTTAACGAGCTCGAAGAGGACAAGCTTGCTCGGAAATCTTTTTTAGGTTTAAATAGTCAAAACAAGAGCTTAAAATGACTTAAAGGCCAGCTTCTAGGATCATAGCTTCATACTCTGCCAAAAACTAGGTCTTCAACAAAATATTAGTCGATGCGGCAAAAAATCTCGAATGATATATGAATTTGAAATATTTAACTAGTTGACAAGGTCTATCATCAAGAGTTTTTAAACTTAGGAGATGAATCCGACAAAAATTAAATGAAAATTGAGCTTGGATTAGTATTGTACCATATATGTGTTTCAATTGATTAATTAGGGATTTTTTGAAAATTTTGAAACTATAGAAAATTAAACAATGGTGGGTAAAAATCAAAATCCAATTCATATATATAATTTCATTTTAAAAAATCAATTTTCAAATTGTTTTGCAGGGCAAATATTGGGGCAACCTTTTGCAATTTCAAATCTCCGTGGCGATCAAACCAAGCATCCAAACGTCGTTATTCCTCCACCAAGTAAGTTAAAATTCACCCTACTTGCATTTTCATGGTTTAGTTTTCATTTTTTGAGCAAAAAATGGCTTGCAATGTGATGTTCACATCCTTTGCTGCACGGGCGCTACTGTGTAACCATAACAGTAGCATGTAAACGAGATGGGCGCTACTATGCTCAAGCAGAGTAGCGCCCATACGTGACTGTGTAGTATACACAGTAGCGCTCACTCAGGAAAACCTACATACAAGCACCAAGACTCAAAAAAATTTCATTTTTTGTGCAGGATGGTTCTTCAATGGAGGGAGAGAGAGCATAAGGACATGGATAGGTTGGCCATGCAAGATCCAGCCACTTTCCATGCTCTCCGAAGATGCGTTTTATTGAAGTTTTATCGAACCGTAAACATGAGGGCTTTAAACAAACTGTTTCAAAGACTCATTCAGTACTGGGATGTGGATACCAATACTTTTGTCATCCGTGGGAAAACTTTGGAGCTTACAGTTGATGACATATATTTCATTACTGGTCTCTTAAGGAGAGGAGATGTAATCAATCTGAAAGGGTCTTCTCGTGTGGGTGTAAGATCTGTGCAAGAGTACGTGAATACATATTGTGTTGCCGGAGCTAAGAAATCGGGAAGCCAGGTTTTGATCTCAACCATTGACGGCCTCCCTTTGAAAGTGATAGTGAGCATGATCAACCGAGTGGTAGGTAGTGCATCACAACACTTAGCTTCCAGGCACTCTATGCATATTGGTGTACAATGCTTACACGGTCATGTCTATTATTGGTGTACTAGTTTACTGGCGAGCATGAAATCTCAATTGACAGGTTGCAAATCCGGCACAATGAATAATTTTGGGTACGGTAGCATTTTGTGTACTTTCTTCTTTGAGAGGATGCCTGCTATCAGTTTGGGGATGCCTCTACCTCAGGTTAACCCCCGTGAGCCCAGACTAGGCCGTTGGGGTGATATATTCTTCCACCAGGGTGGTGGGGAAAGTCACTACTGTTATCATACTGATGATTTCTGGGGGTGGTGGGAGAGGCAAGTGCCCACTTTCGAGCAGTTTCCATATGCTGGATTGGATTTCTGTCATGATCCAGAGCTGGTGCTTCCTCCAGGTGGAGCCTGGGGAGATATTGGTATGTTTAAATTTTGATGTTTATTTAATTTTTTCAAACTTTTTCAAGTATTTTATTTTTATGAATGAATTTTGAAGTTCTAAACAAGTGTCATATGCAGATCTGGGGCCTGTTCATCCTGAGGGACATCCTGCCATCTTTGTGAGGCCAGCTGATATTGCTGCAGCAGATGCTATGCTGGGGACCTTAGAGAGAAAAATGAGTCGGTTAACTCATGAGATTCCTGCATGCCGTATGGATCAGATACCTATTGATATGCAGGAAGATGTTGTTGGGGTGCCCCCGGCATGGCTTAGGGTGCTGTGGAAGATAGCTAGGCTAGTCATATGCTATCGCAATGCAGTAGATGATGATGATGTTCCTCCTTCTCCATAGGAGAGAGATACATTCTATGTATATATTTTTTAGGCTACTATGCCCAGTTTTTGTACTTTTATGACCTGACTTGATAGCCTTGTGACCCAAAACTCATATATTTTTTGATACAGTATCGGTTATTTACATGCGTATGTGTTTTAATTTTATGTGTGCAATGTTGTTTACGAAAATGTATGATGCAAATGCCAGTCTAACACATAGTTTGCTAATGAATCAGCTAAAGTGTTTAAACTTCTTGGAATGTGTTCATATATAATAGAATGAAATTGTCTTTCCAATAGTCTAACTCGTAGGAACTGACGTAGCAGTCCCGGATCCCTAATCTGATAGACACCTGTTAACTGAAATACAATTAGTTGTGAGTCAAGCCTTACCACCAAATGTGAAATGCCATGACTGAGATCATCTCGGAGAAGTTCTACAACTGTACTGTATTCAGCCACATTATTCGTGGTAGGACCCAAACAAACCCCCCCCGAATAGACAAGTTGGCTAGTGGGTGAATAAATGACCCAAGTTGCTGTAGCCAACTGACAGGTGTGGCGACTGGCGACATCAGCAAATCCTAAGAAATGTTTGGTTGACATCTGGTACACGAAATGAAAAACACACATAAGATTAACTAATGAGCATAACAAATCTAGCTTTACAAAAATATACAGCTATGTTACAAGAAAAAGTATTTCATTCTAGGCGTAGTACTTCTTCAGGTAGGGTCAATGCCTGGATCCTCCTCGTGAGGTCGAGAAAAGGTGTTATGGAAATCACGGAAAAGATTGGTATACAAAATGATCTCATCGAGATAATAGCCCGTTTCAAAAAAAATGTTTCCGTTGAACCCAGTGAAAATGTTCACCAGCGAGGTATGCAATCTATTCCCTTCAACAAGACCAACTTGTGAAGACGTGGAATTAATATTTTCACTGGGTGTTGGAAAAAATTCACCTCTCTCTGTCAAGTTAAGAAAAGGAAACAAGAAGGACCTGGGATCTATATGTTCACGAGGATGGTTCAGGTCGGTCATGGCTTCTAACATTTCCTCCTCAGAAGGTAAGGTAGTATCTGAACTGTCAAGAGATTGGATCGGGTCTGGTGACTGAGTAGTAGCACAATCTACATTTGACTCAACAGACACCAATGGAGTCATCATATGTTCTGTTGCAGTTTGATAAGAATCCAGATGGGTAACTTCTGCAACAAGGATGGGCACGGAGGGGTTTATATTAGTTGGGGCAAACCCAGAATCAGTTGTTAAACTAACCATGGAAGTTTCAGACAATGAACATCCCTCAGTACCAACGAATAAGGTAGGAGCTGGTAGGTCAAAAGTGCCAATTAATGACCCGTAAAGTCCTGCTCCTAAACTCTCACCAACCGGGGTGGTTTGATCAATCAATGGAACTGTGGTATCAGAAGAAGTCTGGTTGTTTCTCTGAGTGAAAGAAAGTTGATCAACTGTAACGATCTTACCTTCAAATGGGAACATAACCACTCGAAAAACTGTCGATGCAATAGCTCGCATGGCATATGTCTAACTCCTGCCCAATAACATATTGTAATCAAGCGGAGCGTCCAGAACTTCTACTTCAACAGCAACTGTCTTACCGGCCAATGTGACATCAAATGATGGCAAAACTCCATGTGGACGAAAAGTTATGCCATCAAATGCAGTAAGCAGTGTGTTAGAAGGGGCTAACTCGAGGGAGCCTAAAGCTTTCCAACAGGAAATTGACATTATGCAAGTCAATGCGCCCTCATCTACTACAGCTCGCCTGATGGTCATTGGACCATGAACGACTTCAATCTGAAGGGCAATGTGATAGGGTAACCGGTATTTTACATCGGTCATATCAAATCGTGTAGACATGTTAGAGGATTCCATACTTCCAATAGCTGCCAGAAGTGCATTCCGTTGTAAAGGACAACTTTGCAAGACTTCTAAAGTAGACATGGCACAAGGGGTCTGGGCTAAATCTTCAACCACATTGTAGTTGGAAGCGGCCCGGGTGTTGGGATTGTGCGATGCCCGTTTCAAGACACCTTTCAGGATCTTGGGCATTGGGTCCACAGGTATGTGGAGTGGAGTGGAGGATTCTTGAATCCCTTTATCCTTTTTCTGTGCGTCTGGGGTATAGTTCCTGGCTCTAGTTTGTAAGAGTGCATCCGAATTAACCATGTTGATAAAATTTTGATCAACCGTAGCATGTGTAGTGCCCCCAGTATTGGAGGTGCCAGAAGTTGAGCTCTGTCCTTTAGGGAATGGATCTTTCAGGACGGCAGGCTTCTTTTCTCTTAAGAGCTTCTGGGCTTCTTCAAGCAGAGGGCATTGATGAGTAAGGTGGTTCTGCTTGCAAAGTTTACAAGGGAACTTAACCTTCTTTTCCTCTTTTTTACCCTCTTCGACATTCTATTTTTTGGGCTTTTGTTGGTTCCCCTCTCCTTTCTTGCCCTTCTTTTTGTTATTGGGCTGCCGAGGGCCCTTTTGATTGTTCTAAACCTGGTTGACAGGCTTAGAAGTAGAAGGAGAGGTTGTGATGGAAGAAACATCTGTAGTCGATTGTTTGACAGCTAAGGCATGGACCTGTTTGGTCAATGCTTCGAAAGATGCAGAGTCAGCTGAACCCACTATGCCGTCAGCATGTGGTCTAGGTTTAGGTCTACTCAGATCGGTGTTCGATCGCAGTGCATCAGGTATAATCTCGTACAATAACCCTGATTGCGCATAAACGAGATCTAACTGCTGGGTCCGTAGGATGGCTTCTTCCTCGTTAGATACTCCAGATGTAGCCACTTCCTTAGAAATATAAGGAAGGAGTGATTTCAAATACCACTCAAGAAGGAATTCTGGAGGTATGTTAGCCTTAATGAGCCTCTTCCGTCTTCGCCACTCCTGAATGTGGTCAGATAAATGAGTGGCTTTATTTTTCCTAAATGTAGACAAAAGGTCTGTTCCAACATCATACCGAACAGGAAGCTAGAAGTGATTCAAAAAGACAGTCAAGAGATCCCCGAAATTAGAGAATGTAGCTGTAGTTAACTCAATGTACCATTTGGCTACAGCACCAGTTAAGGTCCTTTGGAACAGTCTCAATCTAATGGAATCTTTGTTTAATGAATTCTAGGAACACCATAAGTGGAAATTAGTGACATGTTCACCAGGGTCTTCACCTGCTTTTCCTTCGAACTTTGGAATGTCCAAAGGTAACTTGGTGGGAACTGATGGCCATGTAGCATTATGACACACAGGATCATTGGTCAGTTTGGAAAGATCTGGAAAATTTAAAGTTGCTAGAAATGATAAACAAGGCCGATAAGATGGTACTTGATAAGCTGGGGTCGAAAAAGGGGAACCACCCATAGTTTGACCCATGAACTGCTGGTAGGGGTTGCCCCCAGCCGTCTGCTGGTAGGGGTTGCCCCCAACCATCTGTTGGTAAGGGTTGCCGCCGGCCATATGCTAATAGGAGTTTCCACCTATCATCTGTTGATAGGGGTTGCCCCCAGCTACTTGTTGGTAGGGGTTTCCCCATGCCATCTGTTGTTGTACGAAAGAGTTATTAAAATTTCCCCACCCATATGAAAGTGGATTAGTGCTCTGTGTAGCTAGGGTTTTACCCCTAGCTTGTGCCAATGAGCACCTACTAAGGAGAATGGACTCCTTAGTAGCAGTTCAATAATGATTAAATGATTAAGCTAAAACAACAATTAACACACTACTTTAAACATTGCATGAGACATAAATGAAAGATGTAAAAAATGGTTTTATATTAATGTTACCTTGAGTGTCAAGGTTGATGAAGCCCTTTGCAGTGTCCAAGAGGATGCTCCAAGCTTCAATATGCTCCTTTCTCCTTCTCCAATGTTGGGGATGGGCCAAAGGTGGCTCTCAAGGTGAAAATAGTTCAAAGGTGAACTAGGGTTTCGAGAGAGATTTTGGCAGAGTAAGGGTGCTTGTGATTGTGGATATGGAATAAGGGATCTCCATCACCTATTTATAGTTTTTTGGTGGTGGAGTGCTGACCCATGGTTTTGGGAAACACATGGTTTTAGGCAGCTGTATAGGGTTTTTTCCTCCTTTTCCTCATTATTTTATATTTTTTATTCCCTTTTTAGGGGATTTTGCTATTTTTGGAGGAAAAAGGGGGTTTTTTGGCCTTTTTAGGCTATTTTGAGGGTTTTTTGGCCTTTTGGAGACATTTTAGGCCTTTTGGAGGCTTTTTAATGGGTTTTTTAGGATTTTTAATGGAAATATGGTAGGAAAATGGACAAATGAGCCATATAATGTGGTAATGAGGTAGTGAACACTTTTTGGGTGTTAACAGATTGCCCCCTGATGTGCGAGGTCAGGAGCTAATCGTATGGCCGATGGACATCATAAGTCATGAATGGTTTTCCTGGGATGTGGAGAGAAGAAAAGAAACAAACTGAAGCCCGGAACAACGATCCCGAACAACTGCAAGAACTAAAAGTACATAACCTCAATAATGGATGAGGAATCATCTGATCATATGGACGAGGCGGGCATTCCCATGCTCGTATCAGGATACAACATAACAGTAACAATGGGGTCCAAAAAATGGGGAACTGAAATATACATGACCTCAAATACTGACTGAGGTATAATCTCAATATATGGACGAGGCGGGCATACCCATGCTCGTATCAAGATACATAAACATAACTGTGAGGCCCGAAAAAGGGGACCTGAAAGATACATAGCCACTGTGTACATCATAAGGGTCCAGAGGGGACACAAAATCTGGGACATACTGCTGAGCTGATCATGTGTGAACTGGATAAATTGTGCACTGGAACAATCAACAGTGCTACTGAGTGTGGTACCGAAGGAGCGAATGAGCTGCTGGATCAGAGTGACAAGGGGTACACTCGCAATGGTACACTGGACTGGAACTGAAATGGGTACTCAAGGAAGCATGGAACTGGATGGCTTCCGAATACAAACGCCAACGCAGCCCGGACATCCACAAGAACATATAACTGGCCGTTCCAAAGTGACTCACCAATGTGCTAGAGTCGGGGGAAATCCGGGGTCTTCGACAAAAAACTGATGGTATATAATCCTACGCGATCCTCAATGATGCGATCAAGGTGCTGAAGTCGAGCATGTGAGGAACAACCACTCAGAGAGGCAATGATGATTCCTCTCGGAATGATCCGTAGGCACTTTCCACAGATGGTGATAAGTCCAAGGCGTAGGGACCTCTGGGCCTATCCTCTGGAATAGAGGAGCTGTCGTCGACAGAGGGAGATCTGCAACTATCAAGGCCATGATGTTTCCTTGACAGGAGCGCGAGGTGAAGAACCGAAATGTGATAGTACTGAGGGCAGGACTGACAAACTGGTGGTGACAACTGGGCAAGTAGAGTGGGTGGACTCAAACTTCCTTTATTCAGAGTATGATAATGGGAATGATCTGGCAGCATATGAAACTGACTAAGGGAAAGGGATCATAGCTGTATGGGATCGGGGAAGGTGATTGGTCTGAGGGAGATTCAAGCTATGGGAAAATGGCAGGATACTGCAGAATACTCTGAACAAAGGCGACCTGATTGGGGGTGCTGCCGAGATGATCGATCGTAGTGCCAGGAGGCACGGGAGGGTACTTCTTCATGGGTTAAGGAACTAGAAGAAGTTTGTGTAAAAAATGATACTGTCGTGTGGATTTTACGAGCCCAGGATAGTTCATGCTCGTGGTTGCTTTCAATTTTAAGGAGTCTGAAAGCGATAAGAAGACTCTGAAGTGATGGAATGGTACTGTCGTGTGGATTTTACGAGCCCAGGACAGCGCATGCTCGTGGTTGCTTTCAATTTTAGAGAGTCTGAAAGCAAGTAAGAAGACTCCAGGGGGTTGCTTTTTCGTAGATTTAGTCTCCAAGGCCCAAAGAAGCATAAAAGGATGCAATGAAGAACTCTTCTAGCTGGTGTGACTAGAGTATTCCTTTTTCGTAATTAGTCTACCAGGTCCGGAAAAGGGTTAAACTTATACCAGATAGACGCCCTTTCAGGTACTTTAGCGAGCATGAAAGGAAGCAAGATTGCTCGGTGATCTTTTCATTCTTTTAGGAGTCAGAAAAGAGCTTAACGGAAACTCCCTAAGTGCCTTTTTCGTAAAGGACTTGTCCGGCCCGAAAAAGGGATAAAATTATACCGAACAAAAGGAATGGCCAGGCAAGGAGGAAGTGTTCAATCAAGGTTTAGTAATGATGACCAAGAACGAGGGTAGGTAGGAACACTGATGGACCTCCTTGCGGGGTAGATGAAATGGTGGCAAAATAACGAAACATTTGCAGTATGACAGGAGTGAATGGCTCATGTAAAAAATGTGGAACAATCCGATGGCGGCCGATGTGGCACGCAAACCGAGGCAGCAAGGTGTTGGGACACAATGTTGAAATTGTACCAAGTGAGAGCGAGAAATGATCTCAAGCATCATCACGGGCTCGGAAAAATGAATCCGGCGATATAAAGGATGTCAAAAACGGGTAACGGTCGATGTGGCACGCAAACCGAGGTGACGGGGGCACTTTGAAAGATGCCCAGAGAATCTGAAGGTGAGGGCGAGAAATGATCTCAAGCATCATCACCAGCTCGGAAAAATGAATCCGATGATATAAAACACGTGAAAAACGGAGAACGGCCGATGTGGCACGCAAACCGAGGCGACTAGTGGCGTCTGAAAAATGGGTAAAAAATGGCAGGGTAAAAATAATGCAACGAGGTGACCATCATGACGGTCGTGTCGTGCTGGTTCCAGTGGTGGAAACGGTTCAGAAAACGGACGCCGTATGGGGCCAGAATGACCAAAACAAGAAAAAGTCAACTAACTATAAATAGTGGTGGGTCCAACATGACATGTGTCATTTGTACTTGTTGACTTTGACTTGTGAGTTGAGTGGACCAGAGCTTAGGTGGCATTTCTGGACGATCCGTCTGGCTGTTTACTGATCCGCGAGATACAGGTATTTCATGAAACTCATACCTGCATAGTTTTTCGGGTTGGGGGTTGGGTAGTGGGTCCCAGGGTTGATTTGTACGATCCACGTGGGGTGGACCGCGGGTTAGGGGGTCGAAACCGCGGTTGAAGACCGCGAGTTTCGGGCCGAACCACGCAGTTGGAGACCGCGTGATTCCTGGATGGAACCGCGGTCGAGTACCGCGAGTTCCAAGGAGGAACACGCGGTTCCCAACCGCGGGTTTTGGGCTGACAGGCGCGGTTGGGAACCGCGACCAAATGCCTGACAGCCGCGGTCGGAAACCGCGGCAGGAAGCCCGAAAGCCGCGGTTTTGGGCCGAGCTATTAGGGCTTCTGGGAGAGGGAAAAGTATTTTTCTTAAGTTGTTATGAGTCTGATGAGTTCACTTTGTGTGATTGGCAGGATGCCTCAGGTTCTCTGGAGAGAGCGGGAGATCCCTGATGAGACCATGGGTTTCATCCGAGAGAATCGCCATGTGCGATCTGTGCTGGGATTGTGCGGACTTTTGAAGTTCGCACAGATACCTATGATACGGACAGCAACATTGTTGCTGAACCGTCTGATCAGCTTCTGGGAGCCGGACATACAGGCATTCCGGGTACAGGGTGAGAGGGTAGACCTTACCCTCACTGATGTATACTTCCTGACGGGGTTTCCCTGCTTGGGCAGGGTAGCAGACACACAGCCGCGGGTTGCCGCGGACGTCGACATGGAGGACATGTTGGAGAGGTACTGCGGTCAGGATGCGAGGGTGCTTAGGAATGCACTCTTGGTGAGGGACCTACAGGAGCCGGCAGTGCAGGCCATGGCGGCGTGTGTGGTGCGGGTATTGGGTTCCCAGTCACCGGAGAAGGTGTCTGGGGGGCAGATGCAGATGGTAGAGCGCGTACTTGACGGGGTGTACTACGCGTGGGGGCAGATGTTCCTGACCTGCGTTCAGCGACAGCTGACGGCAGCGAAGGAAGATGGCAAGGGCTTTTGCTTTGGGTCCTTCCTATGTGCCTTCTTTATGGAGAGGGTACCCACACTGCGGCCACGAGTGCCGATTAGGGCAGGAGGGATGAGGGAGCCGAGGATGGTCCGTTGGGGTGAGATGATGCGCCGCCGTGGTGGTGGCGACGTGGGCAGGTACTTTACGCAGGAGTTGTACCTGCAGTGGCTCCAGATACCACTGACGCTGGACGACTTCCCGTATCGGGATATGGACTTCACAGGAGATCCGGAGGCGCCACGAGCGCCAGGACAGGCATGGGGTCTCGACGGTACGTATGTGTTTTTATTGCATGTTATGTATGTCGAATGTTATGTATATGATAGTAGATAGATATACTATGACTGTCATGTGGTTGATCTTGCAGATGTGGGCCCGAGGCCACCTCCAGGACATGTGGCGCGACGGGGTATTGTGGCCGTGCCAGCTCTGCCTGGACGAGGAGAGGTGCGGCGCCGGGATCCAGAGGTGACCCTAGAGTCTGTACGGGAGCTACTAGATCGGTTATTGATAGGGGTGACCGACGAGGGATGGCGAGATGTCGATCCTGATGTGGTGCGGGATTGCATGGGGGCACCCCGTGAGTTTAGATCCATCGCGATCCGGGTGGCGATTTTGGTGGATCGGGTCCGGGCACAGGAGGCCGGAGGAGAGGAGGACTTGCCGGAGGAGGAGCGGGGGGAGGATTCAGAGGCAGCCGATGCCGGCAGTGATGCAGGATACGACTCCCATTAGGGGGGGCCAGGGGACTCCCCTCCGAGTTTTGTAGCTACGGCATGTATGTAGATGAGGCTTTAGGCATGTATAGCCATTTTTTGTATAGCTGAGTACAGGGGTACTCAGGACATGTATAGCACTGAACATGTATATTTTTTGATATATATATATGCACGTGGATGCACCTTTCTGTATGATGTTGTTTTATTTGTACGCACGTGGATGCGCTTTATGTGTTATGATATGTTTACATTGCACGTGGATGCAAGTAGGTTAGGATGTTAGGCACATGGATGCCCCTTGTGTATTTGATGTGATGGGACATGATATATAGATGTTTAGGCACGTGGATGCCCCTATGGTTATGCATGTGGTTTATGTACATGGATGCAAATGTGGATGTGATTCAATCTTTTTGGGTTTTTATATATATTTTTTATGAGATGTTATGGGATGATGATGCATGATGTTACATGGTGTGATTGATATGCCAATCTAAGATGGTGTTGGCCATTTGGTCTGCGACATGATTTTGAGCTCTGGGGACATGTGTGAATGTGATGGTTTCAAATTGTCGACTGAGTTGTTTTGTGGCAGGGATCACGCACCTGGTAGCAGTTGTTGAGCTGGGAGACAAGTAGCTGGGAGTCAAGGAACACATGAAGGTGACTTATGCCCATTTGGAGGGCGGCAGTCAGGAGACCGGTCACAGCATCATACTCCGCCTGGTTATTGGTAGCAGCGCCTATACATATCCCGTCAAGGTGAATTATCTCGTTGGAAGGGGAGTACAAGACCCATGCTGCAGAAGCCAGGTTGGGAGACCAGCGGCTTGCGCCGTCAACGAAGCCAGTGTAACAAAGTGGAAGGTGGTCCATCTGTAATCATGCAGAAAGGAGGAATGTAAGATGATGGTAAAAAAGTGAAAAACAAAAAAGAAAGCAAACTGTACAATGCGGACCCATGAGGGCACAAGTTATTCGATGGGTAGAGAGTCCGTAGGATGCAACCCGTCAGGGGGGTTGCGTAAAGGAAGGCCTTTAGAGTTAGTTTCAGTAAGAACATGGAGTTCCTCTGGCCGTGTGTCTATGCGATGTTTGAGAATGGCGGGGTTGAACCCAGGCATTCTGTTAGAGGGCCAAACAAAGACATCACGGAACTCTTGGAAGAGTTGTGTATAATCTTCAATCTCCCGCTCGCTGCAGGAGGCTCCTAAAGTAATGAGTTCAGGGGCATATCCGGGGAACTTTGAGGGAGGAAGAGGATGTTGTTTCTGACGAACGGGGGTTACATCAGTCCATGTGTCAATGTGGTGCTCTATAATGGCAGGGTCAAGACCAGGCATTTCGGTATAGGACCAGGCAAAGACATCACGGAATTCTTTGAAAAGGTGTATGTAGTCCGCGATCTCTTGCTTACTGCAGAATGCTCCTAAAGTAATGAGTTCAGGGGCACGACCTGGAGCAGCAATATCAACTTGGATGACAGGTGAGATGTTGGCCATGTTACCCTCCTCGAAGGCATCAGGAGCAGGAATAGGGTCCTTGAACCAGTCAACCTTAGTGGGGAGGAAGTCTTTGGATTCAACTGCGTATTGGGTAGCGGTGCTAGAGGAGGATTCTTCTGGGATGAAATAGGAACGGTGGTGCATATCATCCCAAGGATAATCTGGGGCAGTTAGGGCCTCAAGAATCTCCTCATCAGTACGGAAAGTCTGCGTCGTCAAATCGGTTGACGAGGGGGAAGTGGTTGAAGTAGTGGTGGAAGAGATCATATAGATGATATTAACCTCTTCGGAAGGGGGAGAGACCGGGGGGTAAATCTCCTCAATGGTAGGTGGTGCCGTCTCAAGATCCAGATTGTTCATCTCATAGAGAGCCGCTCTGTAATCCGGGAGATCGGGACAATGATGTGAATAGTGCCCGTAAATACCGCATATGGCACAGGAGTGGTTGGTACGTAGGGACTTATCTTTAGGCTTGGGAGTGGGGTTTAGTTCGACTGTTGGGATGTTAGGGTCATCATCGAGCATTTGCATGTGCTTCTGCAATGCGGGTAACTGTGGGCATTGGTGGGTGGCATGGCCCAACTCATCGCACAGCGAGCATTTGGGAGGGGCACGAAATACTGGAGGGTTTTTGACTGTCTTTGGAGGTGGTACAGCAGTGTAAGGTTGTGGACCTCTACCCCCAGTGGGTGTGGGAGGAGGAGGGGGTGTCGTGGAGGACGAAGGGGTAGAGACACTGGGAGGTGGCTGAGTGGTAGTAGCCATGGGTTGCACCGGTTGGAGGATGACATCTGGTGTCGACGGGCGAACGGGAGGCGAAAGATACCAGACAGGTAATCCCAAGGTTAACCCAGGGAGGCTAAGGGTAGCCATGACCGGGGCGCTTACTACTCCGGCGGGAGGAACGAGGAAGGGGATCGTATGGATCGGTGTAACACCAATGTGACTAGGTACCAATGGTGGTTTAGGCAACAAGGATGGTTGATTGTTAGGTGGTAGGATGTCATGGGACAAGGTACATAAGTCAGACATTTCGGGCGTAGATGACGGCGGAGGAATGGAGTAAAAGGTGGAAGTCATCGGCGCGTCTGAGTAGACTCCAGGCCCCGTAGAGGAAACAAACGAGGTGGTGGCAGGAGAAACAGGTTGTTCAACCATGGGGAGAACATTTTCTGGTGCCGCCGGAGCACTTGGATCATAGTAGGTGAGCTGGTCAATCTTAACCACGCGTCCTTCATGGGGGAACATCATGGTGCGAAAGACAGAAGAGGCAACCGCCCGCATGGCATACATGTAGCTGCGGCCAAGCAGAAGGTTGTAATCCAATTGGGCATTGATTACCTCTATGTCAATAAGGACTGTTTTACCACCTAACTGGACTGGAACGTTGGGTAGAAGGCCTTGGGGCTGGGCCGAACGACCGTCGTAGGCACGTAACGCAGTGGTGGACTGCTGGAGAGGAGGGGATCCTAGCTTCTGCCATACAAATGTAGACATAACGCATGTGGAGGCACCCTCATCGATGATGCACCGATGGATAACAAGGTTCCTAACGGAGACAGTAACTTGGAAGGCTAAGCTGGAAGGTAGGCGTGGTTCAGACTGGTCTAAATCAAACGCCATCAAATGCGAATCAGTTGGGTCAATCCCCCCAATGGCGGAAAGTAAAGTCTTGCGCTGGGAAGGGCAGTTCTTCAAGACTTCTAATGCAGACATGGTTGCGGGAGATTGGGCTAGGTCGTCTACGATGTTGTAGTTGGATGCAGCGCGCGCGTTAGGGTTATTGTTGATTCGGCGAAGTGGGAAATGAGGTGCTTTCGCAGCGCCGTCTATGGGAGGCGGAGGTATACGTAACGCTTGATCGGTGGGATGAGCATTAGTAGTTTTATCCGTGGGAGTGGCTTCAGAGGTGGAGCCATATTGGTTCCGACGGGTCTGGAGGTTGACGTCAGCGGATGACATCATCAGTAAGTGGTGGGTACCTGAGTCAAACATGGGTTGATCGGGGGCAGTGTAAGTGATCTGTTGTTGTTGGGGTTGCACGTTAGCTTGAGGGGCCAATGGCTGAGTGTTCACCACGCCTTGGGTTGGTAATGGGTTTTGCAGCACCAAAGGGGGTTGCTAAGGTTGGGGGGGTTGGGCGGTGCTTGGGGAGCCGCATGCCCTTGGCGATGGGCCTCGTCAACCCAGAGCTGCCGAGCTCACTCCAAGTGTGGGCAAGCATGTGTGTAATGTCCATAGACCCCGCAAATAGAACAAGGGTGATTTGTTCGCAAATTGGGGTTTTTAGCCTGCTTGGGCGGGCGATCAGGGTTTTGATTAGCGGGGGCCGCATTATTGTTGTCAGGGGGATTAGCCGGTTGACCAGCTTGGTCTGCAGGTTGGTTGTTTCCCCGATTACGGCCCTTGCCGCGGTTCTGTTGGCCCTGGTTACATTGGTTGTTCTGGTTTTGCTGCGGATTCTGTTGGGCGTAAACTTGCCCTTGGGCAGCAGGTGGATTCTGAGGTTGCGCAGGTGCAGGAGCAGGCTGCGGAGGATGATATGTAGGTTGAGGCTGAGCAGGTGCAGCAACTTGAGGGGGTTGCTGATAGGACTGCGGAGCAGGTTGTGGATGTGCCGCAGGGGCTGCCTGGGGCGGATAATAAGCTGGTGGGGCTTGTGAAGGCGCAGGAGCTGGGGCAGTCTGCTGATGGTAGTAAGGCTGAGGGGCGACTGGAGGAGCATAAGCAGGAGTCGCATACCCGAAGCACTGAGGTGGACATGAAGGTCCATGGGAATGGTGATGTGTCATGGGAGCATATGAGTTGGTTGCTCCAGACTGGGAGGTAGCCCTCGACAGGTCGGGGCCAGGGGTAGGACGTGCTATAGAAAATGGTTGGGGATGCGAAGAAACACGGCCAATGATACCATCTACAGCGTGGGATGCCCCCGGCGCATCATGATGGGAGGACTCGCCGCGAGGGGCGTCAGGTATAATGGTATAAAGGTAACCCGATTAGGCGTAAATGAGGTCGAACTGTTGTGCCTTAAGGATGGCTTCTTCTTCAGACTGGGGTCTTTCTGAGGCTACATCCTTAGCAATAACAGGAAGCAGGGACTTGAGGAACCAATCGAGGAATATACGGTCGTCTAGTTTGATCTTGCATAAGCTACGGCGTCTACGCCACTCATGGATATGGTCCGTGATATGGGTAGCCGTGTTTTGTCTACAAGATAGAAGGATCTCAACGCCCGCGTCATAGCAGACAGGCAACTGGAAGAACTGCAGGAAGGTCGAGGCAAGGGAAGCAAAGGTGGCGTGGGTCCCATGAGGTTGCTCGATGTACCACTTGGCTGCAGAGCCAGTGAAGGTGCGCTGTAAGAGACGGAGGCAAACAGAGTCATCCACGATGGAGTTAGAGGAACACCATAGGTGGAAAGACATGATATGGTTTTGTGGGTCCTCACCGGCCTTACCCTCGAATTTAGGGATGTCAGAGGGTAGTTTGGTAGGCATATGAGGCCACATAGGGTCGTGTCGAATAGGATCGTTGGTCAATCTGGCCAGGTCAGGTAGGTTGAGGCTAGCCATGAACGGCAAACTGGAAGAAGGCTGCGACACAGTAGTGCTATGGACCAAGTTGGGGCCAGTGCCCCCAAGTGGAGGGACAAGATTTACGGTGGTGCCCCCAAGTGGGGGAACTGAGGTAGTGGAGGATGGTCCAGCACCACCATGGGTAGTGTGAGCCACTGATGTAGTGGGTATTCCCGCTGTGGGTATAGGTACTGTGAGGGGAACGGTAGATGGTTGCCCCATGGAGGGCATACCAAAAACAGGTGTAGTAACTGGTGTAGTGGTGGATGTGCCACCAATGGTCCCTATGACAAACGGAGTGGAAGTCGTGCCAGCCATGGGGCTAGTAGGGGCAGTGTAAATAGGGTTCTCAGACTCTTCGTCAGAATCTGAGGTAAAGTAAGGTGCGTCACTATCTGGTGACGGAGACCTACGTCGCTGACGAGTGGAGTCAAGTGACAAGGCTCTAGATCGGTGATGAGTGGTATCAACGGATAATGATCGGAATCTACGACGTGTGGTGTCAAGAGAACCGTGCTGTGGGGGCTCGCCCCTGAGGCGCTGAGAATGTCTCGGGGACTCAATGGTGACAGATGGTGTCTAGTCTCTGTGGGTTGAGGTGAGTATAAAAACAGCTCAAAAATCCTAATGCAACCGAGTGTGCAGAAGGAGAGCTAAAAAGCAAGGCACTCAGGCCAACAACCAACTCAAAACACCCACTGCAACAGCTGTGCTACAATAGGTGGAGTAACAACAAAGATGGTCAGAATACCAACAAGCAGCAGGTTTCCTAAAAAAGAAAAATGGTGGACTCACTAGACCAAAGGGAGGTAAAGGAGCATGCAAACACCTAACTAAAAGTATTCTGACTCAACTAAACATATCCTCTGCAAGGTGATGAAATCCAAGTCAGACAATATGAGTAGGAAAGCCAAGTGGCTATGATATCCCCCTACCGGGAGGGATACCGGGTAGTCAATCCTAGAAGAATGGCAACTAAGATACCCCATTCATGACACGTCCAGAAAGGTGAATCTACCGTTTAGCTCGTTGACCGCAATACCCCTATACAGGGATATCCCGCGAACCGCGAAAGGTAGCCCTTCGGTTACTGAATGGAGTGCGGTATTCCACTCAGGCCTCCGGAACCAGTCTCCCGACTTCAACCCTCCTAAGGGAGAGGCCCTCTGATAAACTGGTCATGACCGTGCCAAAAAGTACTAGGGGATTTTGGTTCCCTATTTGGACAACAACTATGTCTCAAGTGAAATAACCAAGGGGTGTTATTGGAAGCCTATCCCCCTGATCCTACCTAACTACAATGATTCTTTTGTGTTCCCCAAGTGGGGTTAGAATGTTGGTTCAATTAGGTACTTTTTAAGGCTCACTTGATTTTATGTGACAGAGTGTGTGCTCGTGAGGTAATGATCCCAAAAAATAGAAGTGCCACAAGGGGGGCAACTTCCAATCTATCAACAATACTGAAATTGAAAGTTTAACTTGCAAAATTTTCTGAAATAAAAATACTGAAATTTTAAAAAGATTCTGTAAAAGGAACAGAAATTATGTTGCAGAAAGGCTGAAAGGTAGTGAACTGCAGGTAAGACAGGGGGCTGTTCAGATGCAGAAAATATTGCAGCAAAAGGGGCTGGGCTCAAAACAGGAAAAGAGCAGAAATCAGACCGCGGGTCTGTGGCGAATTGGAACAGGCCGACCGCGGGTTTAAGGGAAACAGCGGCGGTCAGGTCGCGGCTATCGGGCCAACAGAGGTAGTCGGGACGCAGGAAAATAGGGAAAAAGACGCAGTCGGGTCGCAGCAAAAGGGCTAACAGACACAGTCAGGACGCGCGAAAGAGGCAGAAAGCCGCAGTCGCGACGCAGGAAAAAGGCCGACAGGCGCAGTCAGATCGCGGCAAACAGGCTAATTAGCCACGGTCGGATCGCAGGTAACAGACTTGAATCCACCGGCAGGGCGTCGGAAGCAGTCTGAGAGCCGCGGTCGGATCGTAGGTAAAGGCCTGAAAGGCGCGGTCGGGACGCGACTGCAGAGGGAAAAGACGCGGTATGCGGCGGCCGAAAGGGACAGCCGAAAGTAAAAAATTCAAAACGGAAACCAGAAATTCGAAAACTAGGGGAGTCGCCAAAACTGTAGCTAGGGTTTTACCCCTAGCTTGTGCCAATGAGCACCTACTAAGGAGAATGGACTCCTTAGTAGCAGTTCAATAATGATTAAATGATTAAGCTAAAACAACAATTAACACACTACTTTAAACATTGCATGAGACATAAATGAAAGATGTAAAAAATGGTTTTATATTAATGTTACCTTGAGTGTCAAGGTTGATGAATCCCTTTGCAGTGTCCAAGAGGATGCTCCAAGCTTCAATATGCTCCTTTCTCCTTCTCCAATGTTGGGGATGGGCCAAAGGTGGCTCTCAAGGTGAAAATAGTTCAAAGGTGAACTAGGGTTTCGAGAGAGATTTTGGCAGAGTAAGGGTGCTTGTGATTGTGGATATGGAATAAGGGATCTCCATCACCTATTTATAGTTTTTTGGTGGTGGAGTGCTGACCCATGGTTTTGGGAAACACATGGTTTTAGGCAGCTGTATAGGGTTTTTTCCTCCTTTTCCTCATTATTTTATATTTTTTATTCCCTTTTTAGGGGATTTTGCTATTTTTGGAGGAAAAAGGGGGTTTTTTGGCCTTTTTAGGCTATTTTGAGGGTTTTTTTGGCCTTTTGGAGACATTTTAGGCCTTTTGGAGGCTTTTTAATGGGTTTTTTAGGATTTTTAATGGAAATATGGTAGGAAAATGGACAAATGAGCCATATAATGTGGTAATGAGGTAGTGAACACTTTTTGGGTGTTAACACTCTGTGGGTTCGTCCACTGTGGTTGGGTATTAGCCCCACCATATTGCTGGTTAAAAATATTACCCCCTCCCCCTGAGAATAAAGAAAAAGGGACATTACCTGCAGGCATATTACATTGATTCATGTTAGGGCCTGCAAAGGTATTGAAACCAGTGGAAGCTAATGTAGACGATGCAGTCATGGTACTCATGACTGGCACGGTTGCAGAAGCACTTGGTCCTACAGTAGGTGTGGAAATCCAAGTACTAGGTATCTGATATAACGGTTGAAAAGAAGGAGGTGGTGCAAAGTTGGCTGTACTGCTAGGTCCAACAGTAGGTGTAGGGATAGATGCCATCGTTGTTGAACTTGGCATACCTAATGTACCGGTATTGAAACTGAAAGACGAAGTAGGCATAGAGGTTGTCTGTGCCTGACTCGACGTAGCAGTAAAAGAAGGATTTACCATGTTAGTGTTCATACCTAAGCTGGAAGTTTGGGGAACTCCCTGTTCACCTTCTAAAGTAGACATCAGATGTCCAGGCAAGGAATTATCTGCACTGAAATGGAGCTGCTGGAAACCAACAGGTGACAGAAGCGGAATTCTAGTATTGGTCAAAGGAGGATTGAAAGGAGTGCTATACTCCGCAGATGTAAGATCTTCAACCTCAACTGAACTAAAGTGTCGCTGATCTGGGGTACCTGGTAGTGGTTCCTCAGGAACCTCTATTTCAAGGTTTTCTGTTGCAAGAATTTCCTCAGGAAATTCTGTTTCAAGAGTAGTTTCTGAAGAAATATCGGGGTTTACCCACTGTCGTCTAGTTGGCTGTAAAGGTTCTGTTCTAAGTGGTGGAAGGTTTTGAAACCTTCTCGATCTACGAAGCTCTTGATTCTCCGTGATTATATATATAAAATAATATACTAGAACCTAGTGGCCACTACAACTAGGGGGCAAACAGCACACCAACTAAAAAGTCCTAAGTATGCAAACCAGGCAAACAAAGATGCCTTTCGGAGAAGAGTCTGGGATGATGAGGGCCCAGAACATATCAACGAAGGAAGAAAGACAGTTACCCGGGGTCCACAATACAATGACTAAGGGTGAAAGCGCTGGAATCACCCAACCTCCCTCCCAAAGACATGCAAGGGGTTTCCTCCCACGTCTGTCTTAGGTACAGCAGATATACCCTCTGTTGTCACCTGTGTATGAACCTAAAGTCAAATACTAAGGATACCACAACACTGAAAAATCCTGGGGGAACAGTCACCGGTCGAATCAGAAAGCGTGGGCAGGGTAACTAAGCCCGAAACTCTAAAGAGTCCCCATACGTAATCCAATCCTGGCGTATGCTCGAACAGAAAGTAGGAGGAGTATTCCCAACAATCTGATCTCACAATGACCTACTGCATAGATCCCAGGCAAGTTTTGAGTGAAATGGATTTACCTGTGATAGTCAAACTATGATTTTTGTGTAATGTGTGATCTTGAGTGGTTTAAGGTGATTTAAACTCAATATCCTAACCAAAACTAGTTGTTGTAGTGTATCCCTAAAAAGAAAAATTGTTTCTAGTTTATTTTATTAAAATATTTTTTAGGGCTGTTATTACTCAAAAAGGGTAGTGCTTTTGTGTGGCGTGGTTGCAACAAGAAAACAAAAGTGCATAAAATCAAAACTTTGTACAACAAAGCTCTTTTCATTTTTTCATTTACTTCTTTTCAAAACTGAAAATCTGAGTAAATCTACTAAAAAAATTTTGTTTTCTTTTTGGAATTGTACAAAATATCCTATGCTATCTTGTAACAAAAAAGATAAGTCTTATTAGACTTAAACTACCAATTTTTTTTTTTTTTTGCTTTTTCTATAAATGAAAAAGAACTATAAAGATGGAAAGCAAAATAAAACTTGTGTGCAATGTGTGTAAGTATAGCTAAAAAAAAATTTTAAGCTTATAGCTGTCAAGACACTAGCTCAAAAAAGACTTGATCTACAGGTTTTTTGCAAAGAAAAAGCCTCTGAACTCAGAAACAAAGTGGGAGAAAACAAAAGAGATAGATACAAAAGGACTGACCTAAAGCATCTAGCCTTATCAAGACCACTATGCCAAGCAAATAGTAGACAAGCAAGCTGCCAACTACCCTACTAACACAAAGAACTGAGAAATGAATCAGCCTACAGCACTTTAAATGCACTTGAAACCAGAAAAAGACAATAAGTCTAGGAAGATTGGAAATCAACAAAATCGGAAGACACCCTAGAGGCTCTAAAACGTACCAAACCCTAAAACAAAGGATAGGATGAGTAGAGAGCAGACAAACGTTGCCACAAACAGCAGATACAAAAGTATGCAGGTTTGTAAACCAACAACATACAGTCAGGGCCTAAAAAAGTGGAAGTGCTCACCACAAAACACAACCTAGTCTTCCAAAAAGTTGTAAACAGTCCAAACGTTCCAAAGGTAAACAAGCGATTCAAAGGATGGAAAAAAGACTCAAAGAAAGGTTTTATGACTTAAACAAAAGTTAAAAACCTCATACACCAGTCAAGTAGACCTAAAAGCAAAGTCAGCGAACCACCAAAAGGTTAAAAACTCAAGCAGACCACTAACAGAGAGCTTCAGGAAACGTACCCTACTGTGCAGTAGGGAAAGTCGTGCCCCTGCAGAGATGGGCGCTACTGTATGTATAGCACAGTAGCATATGGGCGCTACTGTATGTACAGCAGAGTAGCGCTCATATCTCAAAAGCTTAAAAACTGACTTTGAAAGATACCAAAAGACTGATGGAAGCAGAAAGAAACAGGCAGGGGATACCTACAGGGTTTCTCAACACATCAAAGAAGTAAAAACAATTCTGGGAAGACAAACAAGAACAAGGTTTCCTAGAGCAAAAACTCAACTTTCCCCAGCGGCGTCGCTAGTCTGTTGGCGGGAAAATCTACCCTATAGCAAGGAAACTAATGCTATCAACTGGAGTGGGGTGACAGGTAAGTGTATTGATGATATTACAAAGACATTTATGAAAAGAAATAAGTTATGGATCTTGAGAACACACCTTTCAATCGAATTTCGATCCTAGCCTTTACTTTATCTTGTGTTCAACCTTCAAATCCACCTTCCTTTCAGTAAACCTGCAATAACAATACCTTTCTCAAAGCATCTTGGACAATATATAAAGCTTGAAAGAAACAAAAACAATGTTTAACATTCGATATTGACCAAAATAAATCCAAATTAAGATGTCATTTCAGAACACATTTAAGTTGGAACAAGAAAGACACTTCAACCTTTATTGTCAAAAGTAAATTAATGTACAAGTATACCTGACTCTATGACAGGCTCCTGCAACTTGATTCTAGGCTCTTGCTCTTCTTTGGCTTGGATATCTTCAGCATCAACTCCTCCAATACAAGCTTCTTCTTTAGATCTCTATGTCTCAAATTTTCTCCATTAATCCATCTAACCTTTCTCTTTAGTCTTCCTTGTATTTATAGGATTAGAGAAGTAGTTCAGGTCGATGTATGGTTATGGAGGAAGTTGGGGAAGTTGGGAAACTACCAACAACTAATCCTCCTCGAGAAATTAATTATTTTTTAATCATCTTTTGATATGTACGTGACTATTATACAGTGAAGTAGCGTATAGGGCGCTACTTTAATGCTTACCAACTAGCGCTCATCCAATTTTAAATGTGGAGCGCTACTATGTTGAGAAGGAGTAGCGCTCATAAGGCTTTGAGCGCTACTATTGTACACTGGAGTAGCGTATGGGCGCTAGCCTCTTTGAGTAGAGTAGCGCTCATATCTCAGAATGATATGTTTAGGGTTTTTTCTAGTAAAATTAGGAAATGGAGTAAGTCAAAGTATCATCTAAGGTTAACATGCTCCTCCATCCAAGTCCTTTTGTGTGATCAACAGCTCAAGGTGATCACAGACGGAGAGGTGCGGGAGGAAAAGAAGACTTTTTTAGGAAGACACACTCAACTCAACTTGCACAGGAAGCCCAAAAGAAAAATCAAGAAGACTAACCACTCTTTAATGCATGCAGGAGGTGAGACAATCTTAGGAAGGAACAAGGCTCAACTCAATCAACAACTCAGCAAAGGACAGAATCAAGCAGACACTTCAAGAAGATAAATGGCAAACTCAGCACAAAGACAAAAAAAAAGAACACACATCCTACTTCTCAAGTGAGCTTATTAGAAATCCTACCTACCCTACTCTAACCAGGCAGCACAAATGCTAGGTAAAATCATAAATCCAGTGCAACCATTCATCGAATAGGTTAATGATTAATCTTCGATTTTTGTTAATAAAACAAGCCAAGATTGGGTGAAAGATTAAGGAATTTAATAGCACAATCTTCCTGGTTTGTTCAAAAATTGCAAAAGGGCTTGAATGGTGCACCAAGAAATCATGCCAAGGAAAAGAATGATTGATGCAAACATCCTCCATCAAAGAATTGATAGGATCATAAAATTTATGCAAGTTATTATTTAAACTTGATGGAGGGAAAACACATGGCACTTGATTCAAATTCTTCTTACACAAACTATTTTCCTCATTCACTTCTCTTACATATTCAATTTGGTTCTCCCTGGGACCGATGATCAAATAAAACCCAAGTGGGGATAAATTAAAGCTTAGAAGACGATAAATCAAACTCAAACCCACTTGTTGCTCAAAAATAGAGAAAAGATGAAACTGATCTTTAAACACCTTTTCTAGCCACCAAGAATGATTGATAACTTGACAACAAGCATTTTGGTTCCAAAGTGATTGAAAAGGGAAATAAAGTGCTTTTTCTCCAAACATGTAATCATGCCTATACTTCCTATTGAAAATTTCAGAATCAAAAGATTCACTAGACCACCAACCCCAAAAAGATTTAAAAGGATGGCCAAGGAGGGTGGATGCATTTTCTCCCAGATGGATAGAAAAATTTGGCCTTGGAATTTGACAAAATGAAAGGCCTTTCAAAGTAGCACTAGGAATGATTTCAAGCTTTTGATCAAGTTTAATATTTACAATCTGAGGACAAGATTGACCATAACTATCTAACTCTAAGTTATCTTGATTAAAGATGAAAAAAGGAAAATTTAAAGATTCATGATAAGAAGTGGAACAAAGATTAGAACACCTAGTGTGATTTATTAACTCTTTCTCATCTTAAGATTGATCTTTTATTAATTCTTCATTAAAATTATAAGAGGATAAGTCACGTGAAATAACCACTAAAGGATCTTGGTCGATGTTCTCACTTTCTTCTTCTTCAATAAGGTGATAAGGAATTGAATGATCATTAAATATGGAATGACTAATGAGTTTCTCTGAGGGAGGAACTTCAATAGACTTACTGATTAAAAGCTCAACTTCGGAAATTTCCTCAGGAGAAAGGCTAGGGCTATCTACAAAGAAATTTGAAAAATTATGATTTATACAATGATTAGGTATTTGACTTTCGATTGACTCAAAAGTGGAAGACTTGTCCTCAAAAGAAATTGGGCAAGAGGGGTCATCTCCGGATGTTGACAATTCACTTGATATATTAACAGATTCAACAAAAGGATTGGAAAGTGGGAGGTTTTGATCTTGTATTTGATTTGAAAAATATATATCATCGAATTCACTTCCCCATTCTTCTAGGAATTTATTTTCGAACATGTCATATCCAGAAATTGTATTGGCCTTCAAATTCGAAAACCAGAGCTCAGCTCTTTCTTTGAAAGATGAAGCCAATAGTTTCATACACACATCCTGATGGGTTATGGATAACTCTTTAATAATTTCCCTAAAAAGTTCAAGGTGTCTTTTAGCAGATACTTCATGACTTCCATCAAATTTAGACAACCTTTCACGGGCTTGATGAGGGATTTGATGAGGATACCCAACAATTTTTGAGAAGTCAAAAACTTTCAAACAACCAAAAGTCCTAGGCCGCTCAGAAGCAACCATGGATGGAAAAATATTTATTTATTTTTTATTTTTATTTTTTATTTTTTTAAATTCAAGAACCTAAATACAAAATGATGCACCCGATGGGTTCTAGATAATGATAGGATCGATCACCAGTGGATTCGCCAAACAGATTTTAAAACTCTTCTACCAAGATGTATGTCGTTAAAATGAAGGGAGAGAGTGAGCGACAAATAGATGGCTATGCTTAAATTAAGGATTGAAATGATAACCATCTAGATTAATCTGGATGCGACAAGATATGAGTTATGCATGGATAATTGCAGACACCTAAGGTAAGCCTCTACCTCCCCAACAACGGCGCCAAAAATGTTGGCAAAGAGAACGGGAGTAGAGCTTGGAAAAAATATGTCGAACTAGGGTAGGCCTCTACCTTCCCCAGCAATGGCACCAAAAGTGTTATCACAACTTGTAGTTGTCCATAATGGTATCCCATCTGGGATGGTAGAGGAGATGGACAACTAAAGAGGTGACCCAAGAGATTCCACGGTTCCCAGTGCAAGCTGGGAGTCACGTCAACTGAGGCACTCTTAACTTTAGATCAAGATGAATCAAGACCAAGGGGGAGACCCTATAGCCAATCAAAGGTGATTGGACCAAAGCAAAGGTTCCTAGGGATATGTGAAAGACAAGTTACGGAAACCAATGCAAGGTTAGGTGGACCTAGAAGTTTAAGTATGGTTGAAGAGGCTTAAGGGATGACTTATGTTTCAACCAATGAATTATTTAGGCCACATGATGAGATCAAATGAGAAGATCTAGTACCATGAAATACACAAGTGGGGCCCACTTCCTTGGGATATGGAAATGGTTCAAATGGGACCCACAAGGTGAAGTTAAGGGTGCAAATGGTACCAAGGGGTATACAAAAAGTAGATCTATGGATCTAAGATGAAATTAGAGATACCCACATATGGGATCTAGCACTTGACACTAATCCCAAGAAATGCGATTTTCCTTAGGTGGACTAGTGCCTTGAGATGGATCGGAAAATGGAGTAAAAAATATGTCAAAATGTAGATCGGGACACTTAAGATGCAAATCAAGGGTATTACTCAAAATCAAGTAAATGTAATGGTTAGATCTTGCTAGATATAATGTTTCACTAAGTGATCCAAGTGGACAACAACCCTCAAATTGAGGAATGATAACCCCAAGGAAAAAATCCACAAAGTGAGACACTAGATATAGGTTTCAAGGTATGCTCTTTTCAAATCAAGTGGGATCTCAACCACCCAAGTCCTTGAAGTGGGACAACTCAAACCCCTAGGAAGTGCGACTTTGCCCAAGGAGGACTAAATGCATAGGAAAGTGTGTCAAATTAAGTCCAAAATCCACCAAACTTTAGATCGGGATAGTTAAGTCAATTATCAATGTGGATCTTGAAAATCAAAGGGATCCAATGGCTAGATCTCCATAGATCTGAGATTGAAAGTGCATCACCAAATTGACCCAAGTGGGGTACAACCCTCAAAATGAGGAATCGGGCCCACAAGGCACAAATCAATGAAGTGAAGCACTAGGGGTAGGTTATCAAGTGTGAGGATCATGAATCAAGTGGGATCTCACCTACCCATATGCTAGAACTAGCTCAACTCAACTACCCAAGGAGGGCGACCTCACTCAAGGAAGGCTAAGTTCCTTGGGGGAAGGGTCAAATGAAGTCCAAATGCCACCAAACTATAGATCCGAATTGATGTGGATACGATAAAGGTGGGTTCTTTTTATTATACCCAAAGCCAAGCTAGATCTTTGTAGATCTAAGAAAAAGTGAAAACAAGGGTTTTGATTTTAAGGGTTTGTTGACAAATGAAGAAGAAATGGATGGATCCAAGCACATACCTTGTAAAAATTACCTCAATTGCTTATGGACACCTTGCAAATTGATAGCATTCCCCTATGTGTATATTCAAGAGTAATATTTTGTTGCTCCAAGCCAAAACGTCCTCCTCCTACAAGACAAGATCAAATGAAACAAGCCAAGTAAGATGATTATGAAAATGATGGAAAGATGTAATAGAAAGCATCAACTATGTCACAAAGATACAATAATGATACTCCCTGTCACCAAGATCAACCCAAGAGAGAATATGTGGATCCCTCCAACAATAACCCTCTTCAAATCGTCCTCCTCTCCACCAATTCGGCCTCCCTGCAAGAAAACAACATGTAGCTCCAAAATCCATAATGATACATAGAAGAGATACTGTATACTCAAGATGCAAGAAAATCCACAAGACAAGAGAAATACGCTCCACAAAGAAGTGTTCTATTCCAATATTCCAGAGCTCCAAAGGTGAGCTATACAATAGGGGGCCTCCTCCTTATATAGGATAATAAAGACCAAAACCCTAGATCTCAAAACCACTTTATGAAATGAGTGGTTGAGATTAAAAGATCTCAATACATAATCAATGGCTAAGATGAATCATAACAACATAACATGTGGATCACTCAAAATAGTGATGACGTCATAGCTAGAAAGTACTCATGGAGGGTGACGTCATCCTCTAGAGGGGGAAAAAGTACATGGGCCCACCTCATATGACTAGGACATGACACATGAAGCACATGGTGGGGATAGGAGGCATCAATCCTTGCTACCTCATCCCCATGGAACAATAAAATAATATAGTATGTCCAAAATAAATACAAATGATCAAGTCTGTCCTCAAAATCTGTGAGAGACATGCACTAAAAGGCCTCCTGTGGCCTCTGTGGACCCCACTTACTGATGAAAACTGGATGGAAGATGGGGGGTTCACCCTGGAATACCTATGTGAATACCAAGTGCCAAAACCTTGCCTCAATTTCCCAAATCGAATTCCTTAGTGACCCTTTTATTCCATTTTTAACCTACCTCGGTAACTGTGAAAGTGTTGAATCTGCCTCCGTGGGCATTTGCGCTGTCAAACTAAGCACACCAAGCTCTCCAGAAGGGGGGGTAAATGGTTATATCAAGTGGCTGGACCACCCCCTCCTAATACATCTCCCTAGGTGAACTGGCCTCTCCTGGCCCCTGCTGGTTAGGCTGGGAAATCAGCCCCAAATTCGATCAACAAGTGGGAAAATGCATTTATCACTGTCAGAAGTGCTCGTAACTGAATGATAAGTGTCTCATTGGATGCAGAAGACCCAAATATACTAATAATGTGTACTCAAACACCATGGGTTTCCCTGGTGGGATAGCTGTACAGTCCACCATATATGGAAAATGTATAATCTGATGATCTAGAGTAATAATAAAACCTATTGAACTACATCAATCATCATCTAAATCATATGTCCATCATATAGCATCATCATCAAGAGTATGTAGGACCATCAATCATCATTAATAAGCATACATGGCCCACATCATCATGGATCTCAAGAAATGACCATAATCAAATTGGGTTTGACTAAGTCAATATATAACCAAGGATAAATCATATCAACAGACTAAGACATGTTCCTTTAATCATACTCACAACTTAACTAAAAGTATAACATCATTTAGTGGCATTAATCATATTTGCACATTCCATTGTTATTTATAATTACTTGCATAATAGCTTAAATGACAAACTCACCCATCGGACATCGTCTAACTGCTAGCTAAGGATGAAGGCTAGGAACAAGGCTGGGCAAAGGGGATGAATTGTCTAAACTTAACTAAAGGACACTTTGGACTGGGAAAAAGGGGGAATCTCCAAACTCTGTGCCAGACAAATAACACGGGGAAGGGTTGTGCCTCACAAATGGGTAAGTTGTTTAGAGAGTGCTTATTCAACTTAGGCATCATGTCTAGTTTCATAAAAGATGATCCAGTTTCATTAGGATCCATTGATTTCATTTCATGGCCTTTTTGGCCTACATAACCCTTCGGATCTCAGGTGTGCTGATAAGCACAACTAATTGTAGCTTGCATCCAGGGCATGTTTATATATATAAGGTCAGCAATCATTTAGATATAGAATTTAAGAACCATTTATTTTTGGACCTTTCTTATACTCTTCGAGGAGTATTTTTAGCAGTTCATCGCTCTTGCCCTTTACTCACATGTGTTTATAAACACATTCTAGAGTTTTTTAGTTTCCATGAGCAAATTTACATAAGTTTCCGTAAGCAGTACATGAGCTTTCAGTTTTAGGCAACAACATCTCAAGTGAATAGGGGGAGTTCGTGCCAGTGCCAAACATCGGGACAACCGACCAGAAATATTTAGGCCTACAATCTGACTTACCAAAGGCAAGTTTTGTCACCAACTCAGAGCCGAGACACAAAACAAACATGGATGTGATCCAAACACAGAGGTAGTAAAAAGGGAAGTCCTCAATATCAGAATGTCAAGCAAGACAAGTCAAGGGTAAAATCCAAATAAGGAAGGTCATGGATGGATGGATTCAAGTGAAAGTGGAGCCTAAGCTAGTAGACAAATGGTGTCAAGAAAGACCATATCTATGCAAGGTAGTAAACCGGTGAGTTTTGTCAAACAACCTAAATGTGCAAGTAAAATGTCCATTTTATAATTCATCATCAAGATAGTCCATTTTAAGTTTACAAAGTTTGCCACATCATGAATCATATACCAAGCTAATGTTGTGAACATGACTAGAACAACAAGATAATAATCCATAGTCAATGATCACAAATCCATAGGTTATTTCACATCATAAGAATAATCATCATAAATCATCTGAAACATTGTTGCAATACATCTCTAGGCACTGAACTGAAACTGTATGGAATAAAGGGCCCTATCAGTCATCAAATATGAACTCTCAAGGCTTAGCCTTGGCACAAGTTCTAACATAAGTCTGATAAAATACACTGCTCTGATCATGAGTGATCTCAAAATATAAAGTCATCATAGCCAAGCTCTGAATAATCCAAGCTCTGAAACGTGCAGATATCTGCGAAGCAAGAATAGTAGCCCTGCTACTATGGTGTGATAACAAGTACAACAGTGTCGATTTTTCCAATTGGAAAAGGGAAGAAGTTAGAATATGGGCTGTGTGCACCATTACTAGTGCCGAATACCCCATGGGAGCACCTGAGCATGGATTTTGTGCTAGGATTGCGGAAGACGCAACAAGGAAACGACTCAATCTTTGTTTTAGTTGAGAGATTTTCGAAGATGGCACACTTTATTCTGTGTCAAAATACAAGTGACGCCACAAGCATTGTTGTACAATTATTCAAGGAGGTAGTCAGACTGCATGGGTTTCCGAAGAGTATAACGTCGGACAGAGATACCAATTTTATGGGGAATGCCTGGAGAATCTTGTGGAAGAAACTGGACATGAGGTTGCATTTTAGCTCGACATATCATCTACAGACAGATGGACAGACCGAGGTGGTGAACAGAAGTTTGGGATACCTTTTGAGATGTTTGACAGCCGACAAACCCAAGTAGTGGGAGAACGTGCTAGCGCAAGCAGAATTCGCGTATAACAACTCTGTGAATCGGTCGACAGGTATGAGCCCATTCTAGATTGTTCAAGGACGAAGCCCACATGGAGTGGTGGATTTGGTCGAGATACCAACATAAATCAGAAATAGTGCAGATGCGGAAACATTTGCAGAGCATATGAAGGAAGTGCATGAAGATGTGTGCAAGCGCATTGAGAAGAGCAACATGGCATACAAGTTGAGAGTCGACAGGAAGAAGAGGCTAGAGTTGTTCAGCGAAGGAGACTTAGTCTATGTGCACTTGAGGAAAGAGAGGTTCCCCATAGGAACGTATAACAAGTTGAAGCTGAAGAAGATTGGACCATGTAATATCTTGAAGAAGATTTCAGACAATGCTTATGTGTTGGAGCTGCCAAAAGACTTGAACATATATCCTATGTTCAATGTATTAGATCTGTACAAGTATGAGGAAGGTTCAACAAGCAACAACGCAGAAGTGTCGAGTATTGACTGGACAGTGAAAATTCCAGGTCAACACGATAAGGAAGAAATCGCTGAAGTTTTGGAGGAACGCGAAGTTGGACGCATGTGAAGTTTGAGGAAGAAAGAATATTTAGTCTGATGGAGAGATGATGAATTGAAGGAGGCGACATGGATTTCAGGAGAGGAATTCAGGAGATTGGCAGAGCAATTGAGTTATTTTTCACCTGGGGATTCTGATGCAGGAGCATCGAGGCCTAGGAAAAACAGTCAAAGTTGATCGACAGAAGGAGGCCAACCAAGGGGAGTGCCGACGACCACTGGTGCGAATTAAACTGGCAGTCGAGCAGAAGTTGTCGTGTTGATGTATATGTAACTTCGGAATGTATTTCACCCATGTATTTCATCTATGTATATTGTACTCCTATAGAGATGTTATTATTCCTCTATACAGAAGTGTCGTCATTTGTATTGACAAGTGTCGCAAGTGTAGTAACTTGCCGATGGGTTATTATACCACCATGTGTGGGGTCGACCCTGATTAAGTTAATATTGGGTTATTTTACTAAGCTAGACAAGTTGGCTCCATAAGTTTATTGGGCAGCCAGGACAAGTATAAATAGAGATCTACCAATCTCTATTTGGATTACTTAGAACTCACTCTTCCTTCACTCGAAAAGTGGCGCACATATGAGGAGGAGGATCAGCTGCTAAGAGGAGTCTATCTTTGTGTACTTTGGTTGTACTATTGCTCTATCTATCTCTGAGGAAGATGTGCGGTTTTTCACCTTAGGGTTTTCCCCATGGAAACTCTGTGTGTCTATTGTCTCTTATGTTTGCTTCTTGTGATGATTGACATACTTGCTATGATTGATATGCATTGATATACTGTACATGTTATTCTCTCAGTAAAGATCCTAGAGTATCTTGAATTAATGCTCAAAAACTAACATGTTGAAGTGTGGTTGATAGGATTAAGAGGTTGAGAGTCGAAAAGTCTAAGGTCTACAAATGACAGGAAGCAGAATGAAGGAGTCAAGATGTCAAAAAGGTCGAACATCGACACCGACGAAAAGTGGCGAAGGCCAGGTGTGGAGAATGGGGCAAACAGGAAACCGTGGATACTAAGTGAAGTTAACAGATAGGTCGAGGGTGACGAAGTGCAGTATGGTCGAGACATGGGGCCGACAACTGTCACAGATTTAGAGAAGCGCAGGAGTCAAGACGACGTACTTAGCAACTAGTCGTGGTTGTTGAGGAAGTTAAGGCAGTTATGAAGGTGGTTGGGATCATGACAGATGTCACCACAAGTGGAGGTTGTGCAGAAAGACCAAAGGGAGCTGACAATTGCAGGTCCACAGGATCAGGGAGAATTCGGCGAACAGAGGGAAGGATGTCTCGGGGAACTGAGTGGACCTTGGGAAGAGCTAACCTGAGAAGAAGATATTGTGCAGTGATGAAAACCAGGGTTCCTTGTTTATTGGGTTTCTCTCCACATATTTTGGAAAAGTAATATGATAGATTGACTCTCCTCGGCAAGGTGAATCTATCTATCCAATCAGAATTCAATTCTGAGCAAATTAAGTTTTGGCCCTAAAAATTAGGGTTTCCACAAAAATAGGAATTTCTGAAATCTGAAGAAATAGCTGGAAGCTCCTTGAAAAAAACAAAGTTTATAGCTTTGGATCGAGATTTTTGGCTTGGTAAATCTCTGAGAAACGCAAACCCTAATTCAAGGTCCTTTCGAGTGAACCCGGGAAGACTAAAAGGCATTTCTGAAAGGTGAGGCTTTGTAGATCTCAAATTCTGAATAAACTAGGCTGATCAACTCATCATGGTGCATCTTTCTATCCTTTCAGAAAGTTGAAATTCACATTTTGAATTTTTAGGGTTTCTCTGACAAACCCTAATCCGGGACTAGATCCAGTTTTCAGCAAATCAAGTGATAAGACCTAAAAATTTTCTATTTCCATTTGAAGTACTCTTTAAGATGTCTCACCACACCAAGCTTTAGGATAAGCTTGAAGGGGCTGATAGCTTCCGAGCATGGAAGTATAGGATTGGGTTAATCGTGGAAGAAAATGAGTTGGACTCTTACATAAGGGAAGAGGTCTCTATCCCAGAGAAAGAAGAGGCTAAAGCCCTCCACAAGAAGAACTTGGTCAAGGCAAAGAGGATCATTGCTGATTCTATCAAGGACCATCTCATCCCACATGTGTCATCTCTAAAGCCACCCAAAGAGATGTTTGATTCCCTGACCAATATTTGAAGGGAAGAACATAAATCGGAAGATGACCTTGCGGAAACAATTGAAAGGAGTCAAGTTTGAGAATGGAGAAACCATTCAATCTTATTTTTCTAGGGTCTCTCAGATCAAGGAACAACTAGAAGCTATGGATGAAATGGTGGAGAATGGTGAAGTTGTCATGACCACTCTGAATGGCCTACCCAGGTCATGGGATTCCTTTATTCAAGGAATTTGTGCAAGAAGGAAGTTGATCTCCTTCAACAGAATGCGAGAAGAATGTTCACAAGAAGAAGCAAGGCTTGTGGCCTGAGAAGAAAAGATGAGAAGTGAAGATCAAGCTCTCACAGCACACACCAAGAAAGGAAGGTCAAAGAGGGAGCACTCTCATGCCAAGAAATCTTCACACAATCATCAACATAAAGATAAGAAAGATCTCAGATGCTTCACATGTAATGAGAAGGGTCATTTTTGCTTCAAAATGTCCTAAGAACAAAAGGAACAACAACAACAATTTCAACAAGAAGAAGAAGGGAAGCAAGAAGAGATATCATGCTCATGCTGCTGAAGATGATGAACCACCCAAGAAGAAGGCTAGAGCAAAAAGTGATGATGATGACTCATCAAGCGAAGAAGAGTATGTTCTAATCTCTGCTCTCATAGGTACTATCTCTCATGGTTGTAATGATTGGCTTATTGACAGTGGGGCTTCAAAGCACATGACTGGGTTTAAAGAATCCTTTGCTAATCTATCTGAACATGAGTCACCCCATAAGGTGAAACTTGGGGATGACTACCAATACCCTATCAAAGGAAGTGGTGAGGCCTCCTACAATCTAGACTCTGGGAAGTCTTTGAAGATGAAAGATGTTTTGTATGTACCTGGGCTCAAGAAAAACTTACTCTCCATATCTGCATTGGATGCAAAAGGCATGCGGGTTGCATTTGTAGATGGCCAAGTCCTAATGTGGCCAAAAGGTAAAACTATTGATGATGCAGTAGTGATTGAAGAGCAAGAGGGAGGATTGTATAAACTAAAGGGACAACCTGAACATGCCATGGTGCATGAATCCATCGAGCCAAGTGAACTTTGGCATAGAAAACTTGCTCATATGCACTATAGGGAACTTCCAATTGCAAGCAAAGTTGTAGAGGGTCTTCCTAAAATCAAGACCAAACATGAAGGTGTTTGCAAAGGATGTGCAAAAGGAAAGAACATAAAGAAGGCATTTCCAAGTAGTGAAAGCAAGGCAAAAGATATCTTGGAAATTATCCACTCCAATGTATGTGGTCCGATGTCATCCAGTTCTCTGAGTGGGTATGTTTACTATGTCTCTTTCATTGATGACTTCTCCAGGAAGACTTGGGTTTACTTCTTGAAGAACAAAGATGAAGTGTTTGATAAATTCAAGGAATTCAAAACCTTGATGGAGAACCAAACTGATAAGAAGATCAAAAAATTTAGATCCGACAATGGTGGAGAATTCACTTCAGGTGACTTCAAGAAGCTATGCAGTGATTCAAGGATTAAGAGGGAGTTGACTTCTCCTTACAATCCAAAACAGAATGGAGTTGCAGAAAGAAAGAATCGAACAATCATGGAAGCAGCAAGGGCAATGCTGCATGACCAGGATCTACCTATGCATATATGGGCAGAAGCAGCTAGGACAGCTGTATATGTGCAGAACAGAACACCCCACAAGATATTGGACAACAAGACACCAGAAGAGGTCTTCTTTGGTAAGAAACCTGAAGTCATCCATCTCAGAATATTTGGTTGTCCAGTATACACTCATGTCCCAAAGGAAAAGAGGACCAAGCTAGATCCTTCAGGAAAGAGGGTATCTTTGTGGGTTACAGTGAAAGTTCGAAGGCTTACAGAATATACTTTCCAGGGTTCAAGAAGATTGATGTCAGTAGGGATGTGACATTTGATGAAAACTTAGCATTCATCAAACCAAGGAAGACACCTGTTGAAGATTATGAAGAACCTAAGGAAACTAGATTTCAAGACACTACTATGACTGAAGCAATTCCAGATGCAGATCGTGAAATTGAAGATCCGCAAGAACCTGTAGATCTACCCCGTGAGAATAACTCTCACAAGAGGAAACCTGCATGAGCTAGAGAGCTCATTCAAGATGCAGAAAGGTATGCATTAGAGAGATTTTGAGGTCAAAAAATGGCCTCCTAAGAGATGTACTACAAAAATATGAGATATATTAAAATATTATGAATTGGGGATTTTATGGGGTAGGTATATATGACAAGTCACCTCCCACACTATTTTCTATGTACAATATAAATAACCATGGTTGAGTTACTTTTCAAAATTCACTAGAAATAAAATTAATAAAATAAGTCTACATTGATGTGACTAAGATTCATTGTAAATTCCCAAAAATTTATTGTCCTTTAGCATTTATTTGTCTTGAACTTGCAAATGAAATTAAATAATAAAAAACATTTTTAAGAGCTATTTTTTTAATTTTATGTTGACTTTTTATATTTAGTACTTTTCTCATGAATTTAATATAATGTAATTTAATTGAGAATTTATTTACATGTAAAATGTTAATAATATTATTATAATCCACATTGCATTATTATTATTATTATTTATTAAATCTATTATTATTTTTTATTAGTTTGACATTATGTTATTAAATAGAATGGAGTGAATATATAATTTAAAATTAAAAACATAAAAATGAGAATATATTATTTTATAAAAAAATGTGAAAG
Organism: Larix kaempferi; assembly: GCA_027924585.1. NCBI lineage: Eukaryota > Viridiplantae > Streptophyta > Pinopsida > Pinales > Pinaceae > Larix > Larix kaempferi. The sequence goes on from BSBM01000742.1 coordinate 138,319, forward strand.
GACTTTCTTTATGAATTAAGAGTACTTCATTTGAAAATGACAATAATATTATTTTATGAGAAAGTGTGAAAAGACATTCATTTTGAGTACTTTACTTGAAAATGACAATAATATTATTTTATGAAAAGACTATTATTATGAGTACTTTACTTTATGACTTAAAAGTACTTACACCACTACCTTGGTTAACTATGTGTTTTCATCCACCATAAAAAATTTGACAAATAAGCATTCTTAACTCATGCAATGCCACCTCAACCAAGGGGGATGATGTCATCTACTAGAATGTGATTGGTTGTTTTTTATAGTACATTTTCTTTGTTTTGAGGCCATTTTTTTACCTCAAAATTTCTCTAATGGCATTCCAGAAGAAGAACACAGAGCAAAGAAGAGGACCAGATCACATACTAGCTATGTTGCTTTACTCTGTGATATCATGAACAAAGAACCTTCCAGTTATGAAGAAGCAACGGAAAAGAAAGAATGGAAGGATGCCATGATCGAAGAATACCAATCAATAATGAAGAATGATGTTTGGGATGTAGTCCCAAGAGCTGAAGGGAAGTCTGTTGTGACTTCCAAATGGATCTACAAGATCAAGCATGTTGCAGATGGTAGCATAGAGAAATACAAGGCAAGATTCATAGCTCGTGGCTTCTCTCAAAAAGAGGGAATAAATTATGAAGAAACTTTTGCTCCTATAGCCAGGTACACTTCCATCAGATCAGTACTTTCTCTGGCTACAGTAATGAAATGGAAGATACACCAGATGGATGTCAAGACTGCTTTCTTGAATGGTGGTGTAGTTGAAGAGGAAGTGTATGTGGAATAGGCACTCGGTTTTGAAACACATGACAGGGAGTCATATGTGTGCAGATTGAAAAAAGCCTTATATGGCTTGAAGCAAGCTCCTAGGACTTGGTATGGTAGGATGGACAGATTCCTATCTAGTTTGGGCTTTACCAAGAGTAAAGCAGATTCCAACCTTTACTGCAAAGTTGAGGAAGGAAATCCTGTGATACTACTCTTGTATGTGGATGACCTGTTTGTAATAGGAGATGATAGTTTGATTGCCGATACCAAGAGGAAGCTTGCAGCCGAGTTTGAGATGAAGGACTTGGAGATGATGCACTATTTTCTAGGCATGGAGGTGTGGCAGAGTGCAGATGGTATATTCCTTGGACAAGGGAAGTATGTAGTAGAGATCCTGAAGAGGTTCGGGATGATGGACTACAAGGCCATGGCCACACCTATGGCATCGAACCTGAAGCTTTTGTGTGATGCTTCATCTGATCCGGTTGATGTCACAATGTATCGTCAGATGATTGGGTCCTTGATGTACCTGACGAACATGAGACCAGATATTTGCTTTGTGGTGAGCACATTGAGCCAGTTCCTGACGGATCCAATGAGTGTTCTCCTGGTTGTCATGAAGCATATTCTGAGGTACCTGAAGGGTACAGTTGACTATGGGCTCAAGTATGATGCAAATCAAAAGTTTAACCTACAGGGTTATGTTGATTCAGATTGGGCAAGGAGTGCTGCATATAGGAAGAGAACTTCTGGGTGCTGCTTTAGTATGGGATCAGGTGTGATCTCTTGGTTTAGCAGGAAGCAGTCCTGCGTAGCACTGAGCACAGCCGAGGTAGAGTATGTTGCAGCCTGTTCGGCTAGTTGTGAGGCAGTATGGTTTCGGAAGCTACTGTCTGAGTTATCCGCTAGAAGCTACTGGTATCTTTTGTGACAACCAGAGTTGTGTGAAGTTGTCTGAGAACCTGGTGTTCCACAACAGGTCGAAACACATAGAGATAAAATATCACTATATCATGGATATGGTGCAGAGAGAAACAGTGAAGCTCCTGTATGTTGCGACAGATGAGCAGATTGCAGATGTACTGACGAAGCCACTAGCCAGAGTGAAGTTCGAGTACGTCAGAGAGAGGCTTGGTGTTCTTCAGATTGACGACACTTCGAGGAAGAAGTGATGGACACATTTGCTGAAGCCATTCCAAGCATGTTAGAAGGAGGAACCTTCACATGGTTGTGGATGTAAGCACTGGATGATGAGCATCAGTACGATGCTCCAATTACTGCTCTATATACGCATCATGTTGGATGTTGGATATGATCAGTTGGATCATTTATATGTATATGTATGTACGCATCATGTTGGCTGCTGGATATGATCAATTGGATCATTTATATGTATATGTATGTACGCATCATGTTGGATGCTGGATATGATCATTTGGATCATTTATATGTATATGTATGTACGCATCATGTTGGATGCTGGATATGATCAGTTGGATCATGTGTATGTATCTGTAGATGTATCAGGTGGATACATTGTATGATCAGGTAGATCATGTATGTTGATATGTATCAGGTATGATTAGGTGGATACATTGTATGATTAGGTGGATACATTGTATGATCAGGTAGATCATGTATGATGATATGTATCAGGAAAATACTATGTATGCATCAGGTGGATGCATTGTATGATCAGGATGATCATGGATGACGAGCTTCAGGATGTTGCTCCGGATATGCATCAGGATGATACAGTGATGAGTATCAGGATGATACTCTAGATGATATGCATCAGGATGATGCAATGATGATGATCAAGATGATCATATGTATCATGTGGATACATTACATAATCAGTTGGATTATGTGTGATGAGTTCCGAAGACACAAATGCATAGTGCCTTTCCGACATGGTGGTAGATGTGTTCTCCCATGTGCGTTGATGTAAGTGCAGAGCCTTTCCGACATGGTGGTAGATGTGTTCTCCCATGTGCGTTGATGTAAGTGCAGAGCCTTTTCGACATGGTGGTAGATGTGTTCTCCCATGTGCGTTGATGTAAGTGCAGAGCCTTTCCGACATGGTGGTAGATGTGTTCTTCCATGTGCGTTGATGTAAGTGCAAAGATTTTCCAACATGGTGGTAGATGTGTTCTCCCATGTGCATTGATGTAAGTGCAGATCCTTTCGACATGGTGGTAGATGTGTTCTCCCATGTACGTTGATGTGAGTGTCGAGCCTTTCCTGGATGGTCAAAGGAAAGTCCTTCCATGCCGGTGAGTGTAAGTGTTGTGTTGTGTGCATCTGGACTGTTCGTGAATGATGATCATGAGTATCAGGATGATACTCTGTGGCAGTGGACAGGTTGTGCAGTAACATGTAAAAGGTCCTGGGAGATCCAATAGGTTGAGTTGTATGCTCGTAATCAGTCCTAGGATGCTCTTTCAAGGTTTTGTTGACTCACTTAATAAGTTGTGAGGATTCCACAGTATGACCAGTGATGATGAAGACCTGTAGCTAGTGGGCCTACATCCAACATGAAAAAGGACTAGCTCTGTAGAACTTCCTATGACGAGTAGATTCAGAGATTGATTGAGATAGCAGTAGCAGTGATGATGACGATGATTCGGGGATCATGATTCACTGATGATGATCCAGAGAAGAAGACTTGTGCTAGAAGATCTGTGTCGAGAAATACCTTCCTAGTTAAGAGGGAGTGTTGATGTATATGTAACTTTGGAATGTATTTCACCCATGTATTTCATCTATGTATATTGTACTCCTATAGAGATGTTATTATTCCTCTATATGGAAGTGTCATCATTTGTATTGACAAGTGTCACAAGTGTCGTAACTTGCCGATGGGTTATTAGACCACCATGTGTGGGGTCGGCCCTAATTAAGTTAATATTGGGTTATTGTACTAAGCTAGACAAGTCAGCCCCATAAGGTTATTGGGCAGCCAGGACAAGTATAAATAGAGATCTCCCGATCTCTATTTGGATTACTTAGAAATCACTCTTCCTTCACTCAGAAAGTGGCGCACATGTGAGGAGGAGGATCAGCTGCTAAGAGGAGTCTATCTCTGTGTACTTTGGTTGTACTATTGCTCTATCTATCTCTGAGGAAGTTGTGGGGTTTTTCAACTTATGGTTTCCCCACGGAAACTCTATGTATCTATTGTCTCTTATGTTTGCATCTTATGATGATTGACATACTTGCTATGATTGATATGCATTGATATATTGTACATGTTATCCTCTCAGTAAAGATCCTAGAGTATCTTGAATTAATGCTCAAAAATTAACATGTCAAAGTGTGGTCGACAGGATTAAGAGGTCGAGAGTCGACAAGTCTAAGGTCTACAAATGACAGGAAGCAGAATGAAGGAATCGAGATGTCAAAAAGGTCGAACATCGACACCGACGAAAAGTGGCGAAGGCCAGGCGTGGAGGACGGGGCGAACGGGAAACCGTGGATACTAAGTGAAGTTGACAGATAGGTCGAGGGTGACGAAGTGTAGTATGGTCGAGGCATGGGGCCGAAAACTGTCACAGATTTAGAGAAGCGTAGGAGTCAAGACAACATACTTAGCAACTGTCCGTGGTTGTTGAGAAAGTTAAGGTAGTTATTAAGGTGGTTGGGATCATGACAGATGTCACCACAAGTGGAGGTTGTGCAGCAAGACCATAGGGCACTGACAATTGCAGGTCTACAGGATCAGGGAGAATTCGGCGGATAGAGGAAAGGATGTCTCGAGGAACTGAGTGGACCTTAGGAAGAGCAGCAATGGAGCAGAGTAGAATAGCAGTGCGAAGGCACAGAGGAAGGGATCGATAGATCGTTCATCCATTGCTCATTGAGTTCTTTCATTCAGCAGAGACCGTTAAAGGGAGGAGGATCACACACAATCAAGAAACACACTAAGAGACAAAGTTTTATTCCTGTATATTGTAACAGGTTAAGGCCAACTAGTTTGATAGGTTGCATGTAATTTGTAATTGGCATTCACTATAATAGAAGAATCCAAATTCTGGCATTCAGTTCACATCTAGTCTTTCTGAGCACCATGTGTGTTGTGTTGTTGTTAAAAAAGAGGTTTCGATCGACCTGCATTGCACCAGTTCACTTTCGTTGATCACTCAAAGTGCGGCATGTGGATGAATGACAGCAATCCTGATCGATGTAGTCCCAATTCCCATTGAATTGGTTCCCTGGTGATTGGGACTCCGTCTTCGTGGAATTTGTCGATAAATGTTTGTTGGGTGCACTACAGATACACTAGAATGTTGTGGTCATTGTATTGCATCTTGTGTAGTCGCTACAACATCCCACCAGTAATGTGGACACCTTGCAGTGTTGTTGGCTCTACAATTGTGTACTTGGAATTCTTCCCAAGTTGTAACATCCCTCAGTTTTGACCTAATAATTTGTATAAATGTAAGTTTGTAAATTTGTATGGCCCTGGTGAGGAGCTCAAGGCCAAGGCCCCACGAGTAGACCATGAGACTACTGTTATGATTCTTAAGTGTTATTTAAAAACCTTATCCCTAAGTTGTAGGAGATTAAAAGATGACGATGCGACAACGTCAGTCAACTAAGTTCACTAGGGGAATAACTAATAAGGACGGTTGGTCATCTTCCTAGGTTGAGGATGCGGCGAATGAACACGACGTCATATTAGTATAAATCTATATCGTTGGGAGTAACTATTATCGCTAGATAGACTAAGTGGTTATTTGAACCATTTGATTGATTAAATAATACCCCAATTTACTTAAATAATTGGGAAGATAGGAGAATTTTGCTAGGACCTATAAATGACAAATGCTAAAAGAGTAAAGAACCTCTATATACATATGTAGATATAGTCAAAGAAGGCTAAATCAAGTAAACATGTTTAAAAATATGTATTTATATGAATATGTATATATGTGGGTGTTATATATATATATATATATATAGAAGGAAGTTTAATTAATAGTTGTGATAACTACTAAAAGAAATATTAGGTACATAAAGTGTCATATATATATATATATATATATAAGGATGGCCTTTCCAAGGAAATTTCCAACCTCGGATACTTTATTGATGATGGCATTTAAATATAGGGATCTAGACCCATCTTTTTCGGGAAGATGTCGAATGAAATTATTTATTTTCCAAAAACGTGGACACTTAATTCCAGATCCTTTACCCAAGCATACGTATTGGAGGAGACAGATCTTTGGCGTAGGGGCGGGAGTGATTTTCCATCACCACAATTTTAGGATAATGGAACTTTTTGGTTACCATTTGGCACTCCCTACCTAAACCAATTGGATCACGATTTTTCTTGGTGACAAATGGAGTATTTTCTGCAGCTGGCGAACCTCCGATTTGAAATCAGTTACAGCGTGTATATAAAAAAATATCTTCGGCATTGCAGTCTCTGCGTTCTCCGCGGGAAAGAATATCTTCGACGGGGATTAAGACCCAGCTGGGGTCATGAAAGGGAAAACCCTGTGTCAAGTTGGATGTTTCGGGTTAAAAATAGATGTGAGCCGAGGAATACTCTCACCGGCAGGAGGATGAAGTTTCACAATGAGGATCGTGGAGGCTCTGCGAGGAGGAATTCAACAGTGCCATTTTTGTTGTTATTAGGATTGGCCAGTGTTTGACCTCGGTGTAATCTGTAATGGAGACGTTTCTTGGTTGGTACCTAAGATTGGTAAGTGATGGTAGTTTTCCTGAATAATCATGATTCATGTATATGTTAATTATGAGATACGTTGCTTTTCATGTAAAGAGAAATCGTTGAAATCTTTTGTAGTTCTCGAAATTTCGCTTACCTAATTAGTAGATCTCTGTTGGTAATATCTTAACCATTTAATGTAGGATTTTAATGTAGTCCCTTTCTAGTGGCATACAATTTAATCCAGCAAGTTACCGATTGACGAAGTGGCCTCTGTACCTCATTCGAGTGTCTCTCTATCTTAGTAGATCCCAGTCGATCGTTTTAGGATATGTTCTGTCAACAAGATGATAGCTCAGTTTTATTAGCTGGGTGCTAATTCCTTTATTCAACAGCATTAAACATTACCAAAACTCTGTGTCATTAGCTGGGTATTATCTCAGGCTTTTGTACAAAGATCACGCTCAAAGCAGGGAGTATCTCAACGACAACCTAGATTTCACTAAGTTGAGTAATAATAGAGATACAACACCAATTTGATAATATAAAGTGAACTTTAAGAAGAGATCTATCTCAGCTCGGGCAGCAATATACAAATCGACGTTTCAGCTGAGTACAACTACGATTTGATTATATTACTTAACTTTTATTGCAGTGACCCTTACTATAACTCATATGCAACTATTGTTCGATAGAACTAAGTCTCTATCATGGATCAGTTGACATTTGTTTCCCTACACAACGATTTCATTACTTAGTGTTTCTTGTTCAGAATATCGCATAGTATCTCTGCCTGTAGTATTTGACATTCTTTGGAGAGGGAGGTTGTTGGGCCTCGGAAATGTCCCATTTTCATCCACTCTACCTTTTTCCATTCTTCACATTTCATCATCCCATTAACCTTTCATCATACCATTTCCATAGATATACTTGAGTTTCATCTTATTATTTTCCACTTTATTCATTTTAGTATAATAAGTGAATTTATGTTAAATATTGGAAAATAACATGTTTTTCACTAATATCTCAAGTATGGATGAGCTTTGTAATGTGTAGGAATATGGAAGGATCAATTCAAAGAAAGACTCCTGGAATATCTCCTCCACTTCATGGAGATATTTATTCAAAGAATATTCCAAGGAGAAGAGCATGGAGATTTTGTTGGCATATCTTATTTAGGATGAATGAGAAACATGTGGAGAATTTGTGAGAGACATGTGGAGGATTTGAATGGATTATATTTTGTAATAATAGGAAATTAGTTGAGAGTGTTTGAGAGAATAGTGGATCTATCATTATGTGATGGTTATCTCCTTCTCAAAGAAATTCATGTATAAAAGAGAGTGCTCTCTCTTCATTTGGGGATGGTAGATAGATGTAGATTAGGAGGAGATTAGTCCCAGATTGTAGAAGCTAGTCTTGACTTTGTAATATGGAGAAGGGGATTCTTAGCTTTTGTTCATAATCTTAGTTTTGATTTCATGATTTTTCATTGATTCTTGTGATGTAAATTAAGTTTTCTTTACTGTTAATGTGAGCTCACATGTGTTGTTTGGTTGCTCTTCATATGTTGTATTTCTTTTATGCAATTTCCTGCTTTCTTAGTTAGTTTATTTTCATGCAATTTACTTTCAATTGTGTGTTTCAGCATAAGGGGAAATTAGATTAGCAATTAGCCATAAGCAAGGGCGGGTTAGATTAGATTAATTTCACTTCAGTCCTACATATACTTTGCATGTGCTTCGTAAGCCTACGAACCTCTGATTGACAAATTAAATGGTTGGGCGAATACTACAACGGAATTAAACGACAATATTTCAGCCTAACATTTTGGCGCCGTTGCCGGGGAAGCACGATGGATTGAAGTGTAGATTTCAATTCCTGCAAGTGTGGTAGTGTAAATTTCAATTCCCGCAAGTGTGTTTTTTGCAGCTGTGAAGAGTAATTTTTTTTTATTTTTTTCATTTAGATTTGGGTGCTGTAAGAATCCCTTTTTCAAAATGATTTAACAATGAGTTTAATCTTGGAATAGCTCACTCAGGTCCTTGCAAAAGTAGGGATCTCCTCTTCGTGAGAAGAGGAGATCTTGAAAGCAGCCGAGAGCTTAATTACTCCTCCAGAAACAGATGAAGAATTAACATATGAAGAATCCTGCACATTAGATGATGAACAATTATGTGAGCAGGAGGTCGAGGAGGACAAGAAGGAGTTGCAGCAAGATTTTAGAGAGGACAACTATGCCTACGAAAGCCTTATCGAACGATGGTTTCAAGCAAATACAAGGTCAGAACAATTTAGTTTTTATTTTTTCTAATTAATTCACAGTCACAGCAACTAATTTCATACATTTCTGTTTATCCTCATTTTTTATTTGCAGAATTAACATTGAACATATATTTATTGTTGTTACGTGAATGGCTACATTGGATATTTAACTACACATAATTGCTTTCTGAATTTTAATTAGTGTAGTGTAGGTAGGATTTTATTTTCATTTTTTAGTTTTCAATAAGTATGCTCTCCTCTGCGCTTCATGCGATCTAAGGATCAGAAAGTAGGATGTTTTCTAACGTTTTCGGGAATGAATAAATTTTAATGTTTTGCAACCATGCTTAATCGATTCCATCCTCAATTTGCAAATTGTTTACATCCATTTGCTAAAAAAAAAAAAAAATTTGTTTTACATTTTTTTAGAAACAAATAAAAAAATATTTGCACGTCCATCTTTCGATCTTTAAATAAAAATAATAAAACATTAGGAGAAAAAAAAATGGTTTGCAAATTTAATGCTGAAACTATAAAAATCATGCTGAAACATTAGCTGTAACAACTGCAGCTGAGACAACAGCTGTAGCTGAAACAACGCCCAGACAGTATCATGCCTGTAAGCTTCTGGTCGATTTGAGTCGCAGCGATGCCATCTCTTTGCCTTCGTCCTTCATCCTGTAGATACCTGGAAATTAACCCTGCAACCATAATAAAACAAAAGCAATTTTAAATGCATAGAAACCACCGCATTGAACAAATAAACAACATAAGAAATTTGCAATCACCCGACGGGAGATCCAAATCTGTTGCTTTACATCAGCTCTGTGGTTAATGATTTTCTGTGATTGTTGGCTGAATTCCCATGCTTACCAAACCAATAAGCAATCAGAATATTTTCCAAAGTTTGGAATACTGACAAATGCACGTTGAGAGGTAGAGCCAAGGTAAGCGGATCCATTTCTAGATTCATTTTGACCAATATGATTGCAACAATAATGATCATTTAATTTATGCGATCAATATTCATCTCCTCCTATCTTCCACATAGGATCCACTTGTACGTTCAACTGCACAAAGAGATTTTTCTGCTGGTGGTTGGAAAACTAAAATCCCATTTATCGTTTAATGGTGTACCAATTTGATTCATAGCTTTATTGTGATTAACTACCTGCTAATTGAGAAAACCACACAACCCATTAGTCAGTTTGAGATTTGTTTCCCCACTGATTGCTGTCACTCACTTATGACCCAACCATTGATGTGGAAGCCTCAGATCACGCACAGCTCGTGCAAATCATCACGCGAGGTCTTGGGGATTCCAATTCCACGAAATCACCTGCAAAAACGCATGCCAAATAAGAAAACCTTGATTTGCGTCTTGATTTGCGGGCAGATGGAAATGAATCTCAAAAATCTGGGACATGGGTTTTGTGCGTAACGGCCTCAATTACCTGATTAGTGAGGAAATCTCCAAACAAAGCCGTGGTTTGTGATATACAGCCGCTTCTCTAAACATGTAATTTCCAGATCTACAGTTACGGCCATGTTTCACATTATCAAATTTGTTAGCAGTTACAGCTATGTTTCAGCTATTACAGATCACAAGTTGGGGGTTCGATTTCTCATTCTCCTCAGAGAAATTTATGTAATCATCTATTATGGAGTGGAGCATTCGTTAGGAAATAGCAAGAGCAGATCGATACTTATGGGGAAGACTTCAAAATCTCCAAAGAAAAATTCACAAACACCACCACAGTCATTGCCAAGGGACTTGAATGGAGCAGCAGGAATGGAAGATCTAGCTTTAACCTTACTGTTTCAATGTAAGGAAGAGGATTTAAGAGTGAAAGTATTGATAGGATGATGCAGACCTTCCTTGCTTGTGCAGAAGTTCAGAAAGCAGCAGCAAAGGCGATATGTGCAGTGTCATATGGCTATGGTATGACTATGGATATGATTTTTCAATTTTTTGTCTGAGTCTATCTTCCCATTGATGGAAAAAAAAAATTTCAGAGTAAGCTTTCCTTGATGATAATATTCTTACTCAGATTATAACGCAAACAAAAAGTTGCACTTTGTAAACTCTAGCTAACCGGCACGAGAATATATTGCAAACCCAGATATTGGCAGAAGTTGGAACTGAGTCTACAGAGGGAAAGAAAGGTTGAAAGAAGACAACATGCTTCCTGTGTCAACTTTTGGTAGTAGAATGAACAATTTGAAGGGCGGAGACAATAAAATTTTCATGACTCGGCATCTATGATCGATGTGTTTTTGCAAGCAGCAAGTTTCTCTATTCAGTATCAATGTTTGTGTTTATTTCCAACAATTTAATGAAGATCATACTCTTGCACGCAGTATGTTGCTTTATTTAGGATTGATTGACAAGTATCAGCAAACTGTTACTTATTCACATGGTAAGATTTGATGAAGTTGAGACTAATAACATGTGACGGCATGCAGATTTGCAGATATGTCAGTTCTCTGATTTTGAGTATTTTGATTGACATCTTTTCTTTTGCATCATTTTTCTGTTTAAAACAAAAACAATAAAAATTATAAAACCATGAAAAGGAAGAAAAACATTATAAAAATCAAAATTCAAAATTGCAAATGGACATTCCAATTTCCTGAATATCGAACATGTTTTTTACATTTAAACGCTAATTTGTTTCTTGGAGTCACTTTAGCAGTAATCGACGATGAAACAAGTGCACAACGACAGCAGGTATAAAACGTATTTTATTTTTGCAATTTGCTGCATTCATACTTATTTCTGCATGCTATGTTTTTCGAACTCCTCACAAGTTTTCATGCAAGATTTGTACTAAGCTTTTTCAGGTGCACAGACGATCAATTTTTATGCTGAAGTGATTTTTCAAGAATCACAATTTTTGTTGAGAAACATGCTTTGATAGACAGCTTGAAGGAGCTGTTACTCATCATAAACGTCATGACATTTGCTATTACACAGAAACCATTCATAAACCCATTTGTGTCATGAATGTTTACCCACATCTCTCCTTCAAAGCACATTAGTCATCCATGTGAAGTCCACTTTCCATTGCCTTATCTGTCATGACTTCACACACACCTATCTTTCTGAGTCGCATACATCCCTTTATCTTTTTCAGTTCATTTTTTTTCCATTTCAGTTTGCCTTCTGAATAAGAACATCCAATTCCCTCTCCATAATTACATTCCCTTGCCATAAGCACTGTTTCTACTGAGATCTTTCCTATAGTCCTACCAATCTTTTTGTAAAAACTCGCGTTGACTGATGTGGGATTCCTTAAGGCCTACCTTTCAGCAAGTCTTGCCCCATCGACCTCAGCACCTTATCTGGGATATAGACTAGAGTTCATTTTTGAGTACTTGGAGGCTTGCATGCCCTAATGGGAAGTTCTCTCGCTGACAATCATGGGAATACATCAATATTCCTTGATCGTCATATCTTGCAAACGGCTCGACATCAACACATCTATTCGCATTTTGCAAGATGTACTCAGGTACCTTGGCACTCATTGACATCAATGGTGAGTTTGCCTCGCATTGGTTAATGACATTCATCAATGGCCGGTAATCCAATGAATTCTTTTCATGCTCGACATCGACACATTTATTCGCATGACTAGAATTGTACCATCAGGTTTTGTAGCGGGTGAAGACTATACACTTTTTCATGACTCCCTCAGCAGTTACAGCAGCATATGAGAGTACCACAGTTCCACTTTCCGCCTTCGACATTTCTCATGATCCAGTTACAGCTGCAGCAACATATATAGTTACATTTTTATGATCCTGCAGCAGTGACAACAGTTATAGCCACAGCAGTAGTCACATTCTCCATGATTCAACAGTAGCAGTTCCGATTTCTTCATTGTCTGTGATCCAATTACAGCCGCAGCAGCATATACAATTACATTTTTATGATCCTGCAACAGTGACAGCAGTTACAGCCACAACAATAGTCACATTCTCCATGATTCAGCAGTAGCAGTTCCGATTCCTTTGTTGTCCGTGATCCAATTACAGCCGCAGCAACATCTACAGTTACATTTTCACGATCCAGCAGCAGCAGATACATTCCTATTGCATCGCTCATCTACTCTTTGGGTAAGTGGAGGTATGTTGTTTTCTGAATTTTAATCATGCAATTCCTTACATGCTAGCAATGAATAATTTGGAAAATTCCCTCACCATGCTCTATTTCACTTTTCACTTTCATAACCCATGCCAAGTTGCACGAGGACATGCAACGAGTTCAGTTGGCGAGGATAAAGATAGAGGTTGATGAACACTCTAGAATCTCAATGCAACCATATTTTCAGAGAACAGGAAATCTTTGTGACAGTTTATTCATTTTCTTATGCATATTGCTCCTTATATAAAATGCAGAATTTGAATTGAGTATATCTCACAAACCATACATTGGATCCTCATGATTTTTGGACAGGGAATGGATAATATAATGATGAACAAAATTGGCAAGTTTCAGCTCAATCCAATGCACAGATTTTGAAAAAAATAGCCATCATCACCTACAACCCATTCACATTTTTCTCGAAATCCGTGATGTGGGTTTTTCTGATTTTTGGTATGGAGATGCATTGGACTAGTAAAAACTTGTTTGAAAAATTTCATCCAAACCCAGTTTGTGATTTGAGAGAAATTCAACTGTATCAGCCAGCTGTAACACCTACCTACAAAAATTTGTCACCTACAGCCAACTTGCATTTTTCTCGAAAGCCGTGATGTGGGTTTTTCTGAATTTTGGTATGGAGATGCATTGGAGTTATAAAAACTTTCCTGCAAAATTTCACGCAAACCCAATTTGTATTTTGGGAGATATTAATTCAAGAAGTTAGCTGCAACTCTGAACTATATTCACTATCATCATTTCCCTACCATCATTCCATTTTTCCACTGCCATCACTCCATTTTTCATCTCATTTACCATTCACCAACATTTCTTTTCCGACAAATCCTCTGTTGCACTTTGATTCATACACATTGATACACATATTGGCATGATTCATAAAGAAAAAGGCTTTCTAATGCACAGTGACACTTTCTTATACATAGTTGGTGACGTATTATTTCCAGTGAGTGTATGGTTTAATTATTGCAGCAAGGAAACAGATGACGGAATGAATGTTGTTTACACAAGAACCAACATTCCTCGCATTTAAGAGAAAATATCAGTTGTTACTCCATTCCTTGCACTTAAAAGAAAATATCATCTGTTACTCCACTCCTTGCATTTAAAAGAAAATATCAGTTGTTACTCCATTCCTTGCACTTAAAAGAAAATTTCAGTTGTTACTCATGTGATGCACATCCTGGAAACACTTAAAAGACATCATCAAGCAAAGCCAAAGTTCAGATGCCAAAAGTTCTTAAGCAGATCCATGCAAGATTGCATGAGGACATGCAACAGGTTCAGTTGGGGAGTATGTTGGGCCTCAGAAATGTCCCATTTTCATCCACTTTACCTTTTGCCATTCTTCACATTTCATCATCCCATTAACCTTTCATCATACCATTTCCATAGATATACTTGAGTTTCATCTTATTATTTTCCACTTTATTCATGTTTTAGTATTATAAGTGAATTTATGATTAAATATTGGAAAATAACATGTTTTTCACTAATATCTCAGGTATGGATGAGCTTTGTAATGTGTAGGAATATGGAAAGATCAATTCAAAGAAATACTCCTCAAATATCTCCTCCACTTCATGGAGATAGTTATTCAAAGAATATTCCAAGGAGAAGATCATGGAGATTTGGTTGGCATATCTTATTTAGGATGAATGAGAGTGGTTGAGAGAATAGTGGATCTATCATTATGAGATGGTTATCTCCTTCTCAAAGAAATTCATGTATAAAAGAGAGTGCTCTCTCTTCATTTGGGGATGGTAGATAGATGTAGATTAATCATAGATTAGGAGGAGATTAGTCCCAGATTGTAGAAGTTAGTCTTGACTTTGTAATATGGAGAAGGGGATTCTTAGCTTTTGTTCATAATCTTAGTTTTGATGCTTTCATGATTTTCCATTGATTCTTGTGATGTAAATTAAGTTTTATTTATTGTTAATGTGAGCTCACATGTGTTGTTTGGTTGCTCTTCATATGTTGTATTTCTTTTATGCAATTTCCTGCTTTCTTAGTTAGTTTATTTTCATGCAATTTACTTTCAATTGTGTGTTTCAGCTTAAGGGGGAATTAGATTAGCAATTAGCCATTAGGAAGGAGGGGTTAGATTAGATTAATTTCACTTCAGTCCTGCATATACTTTGCATGTGCTTCGTAAGCCTACGAACCTCGGATTAACAAATTAAATGGTTGGGCGAATACTACAACAGAATTAAACGACAACATTTCAGCCTAACAGAGGCGACCACGAGGAAAAATCTAGAGGATAGTCAATCTCATTTTACTATTTTATTATGTAATCGTTTGATTAAGAGTGCATGAGGAGGACAACCCTACACTCTACACAGCCGGTGTTATCTATATCATTTCTGATACCGAGGAGTAAGGAACTCGATCCCAGCTTGTTCGTCCATACCATAATAGTTATACAACGGAGCAAGTGGAGTAAAACTGATCTTCATGTGTAAAATATATGTATATATGTAACCCTGTCCTTGAAGTTACTGGCTTCCTGCGACTAAGTATAGTTTATTTATATTTTATCCTTTTGTTGTTTACGTTTGCTATGAAATCTTCTTGTTTATAATCTTACTATTACTACGAATTCGATAGGGATATTGAATGACGAGACCTCGACAGACGCTAAATCTGGGTACTAATGTGATGCTATGAGCCCTCACTTTTAATTATTATGAACGCTGGTAAAAAGGAATACTGACAGGTGAAACCGAATAGGAGAGGACGCATTTCGAGGGAGTTCGATCCTTTGACAGATACATTATCTCATAATCTTGGAGCGTTTTCGGTCTAAAGTGATTGGTGATCACATTTGTGGAACTATGCGACCTCTGTATGGTATAAACCTAGATCAAGCTAGCCACATACAACTCTGCTTTCATTTTAGAAAAAACAATAGAATTATGATTACTATCCCTTTTAGATCTCTGTCGGAATTGAAGTCAGTTGAGAATATTTAATTTAGTCTTAGGATTTATCTACCAGAGTAAAACAAACTTTAAGGTTGATTTAAATTTCTAAAAACTCGGATTGCTGCAATATATGCTTATACCTTTAAGTTTCGCATCAATGAAATCGATTTTCCTATAGCTGAGAACCCATGTGGATCACCATTACACTTTAACCTTTACGGTTTATTTCTCCACACTTATCCTTTGACAGAGGTTTTAGCGCATACCCAGATCTTTCACCAAGAGTTACGATTCTTGTTGCATAATTCTTACTTCTTGATAAGATTCGTGTCTCTGCATTTAGCCGTGGATATAGTTAGGGTGCCTAATCAAAATTCCATATACTCTTTTGCATCAGTTTTTGTTGGTATTAATGCTGCTTACGTTTTCCTGGTTCTCGGTTTATTTTAGGTATGCTGCTGATTAATTCAATCCATATGTATGATAGTATTGATCCTTGTAAACCTTTTTCGATATGTATATTATCTTAACAATTGGATGGCTATACATAATTTAAATTACTTCGTATAAGATTCATTATACACTATCTTTGCCTTACGTTTTAGAAAATGGAAGTGGATCCTTGTAAACCTTTTTCGATATGTATATTATCTTAACAATTGGATGGCTGTACATAATTTAAATTACTTCATATAAGATTCATTATACACTATATTTGCCTTACGTTTTAGAAAAGGTTTTTCCACTTCCATTTTCTTTGTTTTAGGTAATAAATTTCAGTAAATAATATAATTGTATTATAAGATCGGACAGGATCTCAACAAGTCACATAAACAAATTACTTTAGTAAATATTGGTGTCAAAATTGGAGATTTTATAGAGAATGACCTTAGTACCATTAGGAGACACATTCACTAATTATAGGCTACAAGCTCTTGGTATAAGAAAACATTTAAGCCTAAAGTAAAGTTAGATTTGATAAATATGTTTAGAGATCCATGCTATAAAACCATTAAACTATAGATAAGGATATGGTATGTTTTGAAGTGAAAGATGGTTTGGTTGATCCATGAAAATCTCTTTGTAATAGAGTCTTGACGGAAGGAGCAGAAATTTTGTTATAGCAACCATGTTGCTCATTGTAACACTATCACTTTTTGCCTAATAATAAATGATGTACACACCTTTGTGGACTAGCCCGTGTACGAGGTATGGGTGAACCACGTTACTTTTGGTCGCGTTTACTTGTCTTTGGCCTTATTTGTATGTGTATGAATCTCCATGAGGATTGTATGATTTTACTCTCATATGAGTTATCCTAATAGTTGATGTTTATAACACGTTGTGAATGTATCTTGGCAAGGAGTAACCCATGTTAAATGTTATTTAAAGGGTATTTCATGTGTTCAAATGAAGACCATAAAGAAGTAAGTGTTATTTTAACTTAAGATTTTAAATCTTCAATTAGTAGTATCTAATTATGTGCTAATGATTTATTGATGTTTAAAGAGTGTTTACCTGTTGTAAGTATAGCACCTTTTCCATAAATATTCCATGACAATCTTGTAAAGTATTAATTATCACATTTATTAAATAGAAATATAGATATTGGTTATATAATTATATTTCTGCAAAGCATTTTAATAGCAATTAGACTTCTCTGAAGAAAATAAGACCACTTAGAAAAAATTTAAATTTTTATGAATTTTGGGTTCGTGACAAATGGTATGAGAGCTCTAGGTTAAAAAACTTGGGCCTATTGGGCTCAACATAGATTAAGAAAAACATGAAAGATGATAAACTAATCACTCAGTTGTTTCGCTTTGTTTTGGATTCATGGACATGAATCTACGAGGATGTAATGTTGACGAGGTTTAAAATTTTCAAGTTCTCCAAAGGAGTAAAAGATAAGTACTCCACCATTGTTTTCTTGCAAAATTTTTCGAATCAAGTATGTTTTCTGGTATTATGAGTTTTTCTTTTACTATATACGAATACTTATATTGTCGTATGTTATTATTCTAAAAATATAGTTGTGCAAAATGTTGGGAACATACCGGCTATTTATAAATTCAAAAATTTCGTAGAGACATTATTTTAATTGTCCAAAATTATTACCTATGGACATCATTTTAGTTGAAAGTATAGTTTCATTAATACACTACGAAGAAGTAAAATCGTTCGGTTTAGCAAAGTTACTTGAACACCTTCAATGTCTATGCATAGTAGTTACGACAAGATTCATATAATGTTTAGAAGATGATCAGATAGAACATTTGTTGGTAGAAGTTATAATTATTTAGCTACTTTCTTTGAAATAAAAGCTAGTACTCAAACGTCAAAAGCTAAAAGGTGCATCTTTGTGCTAAGGATTATGATAGAATGCTTAGAACCCAAAGGTGTATACGGTCATTATTTCATAGACCCAATAGAATCAAATAGAATATATCCTAAAGAAAGATTTATTTATTCCAAGTATTGATAGATAGAAAGGATGTAACATACTAGGTTACATGATTAAATATAAAATACATGTATTAAATTCATGTGATTAAATGATCGATATGTTTTGAATATTATTCTTGTTTATGAAAGATCATCATTTATATTTCATTACAGAATTTCTTACCCTTATTAAAAGTATTTTAAAGCAGTATTTCCTAGAAGTTTGAGTGAATCTATTTTATAATGCATCTGAAATTCAGTTATTTCCTCATAGATAGACTATTGGTAGGAATTATTATATATTTTAAAGATGGAAATGCATCAAGTGAAAAAGGTCTGGTTAAATAATAGGAGTTTGATTATCAGAAAAGAAGAATTCTAATCTTGTTATGATTGATTGAACACGTGGTGTTGAGTTATTAACCTTTAGTTGAATATTGATAATGCAGAAGAAAAAAGTTTGAATTTCTGATCTGTTTATGATTTTGTATACTGTTGAAAGGATGTTTATTGACCCATTGGGTGGAATGGAATCTAGGGTAGAAGGCAATTGACATGTGGCAGCATCACGATGCAACTAACTAGCTGTTGGTATGGGACAACTCCCTTGAAATGTGGTCATAGTGCCCTAAAAGATGGGACTAGAGCTTGAGGCTCATTTATTCAAAACTAACCACTAAAGACCTAGGAAGTCTATATGATATCCATCAAATTTTGAACTGAGGTTCATCACTTTTTCTGACAAGGAAATTTACCTTGGGGTTTTGTTG
This sequence comes from Larix kaempferi, assembly GCA_027924585.1. Lineage (NCBI taxonomy): Eukaryota > Viridiplantae > Streptophyta > Pinopsida > Pinales > Pinaceae > Larix > Larix kaempferi. Next base: position 157,381 of record BSBM01000742.1, read on the forward strand.
TGTTTGCACCCAAGAGATTTGATGAGGGGATATGCTATGTTGTTGATCATGTTGTGAGTCTTCCAAACTCTTATTGAGTTCAAGAGGTTGATGCCGAGTGGAGAAGGCATGTTATTTCAGGAGGTTGATGCTGAGTGGAGAAGGCATTTTTGAGTGCCTTGCTTCTACACAGATTCCACCCACTTATTGGTTTAGTAAACATGCCTCCTTGGGTGTTTGTCCACCCTACTTACAACTGCAAGTTCTATATGTTTTTTTTTTCTTTCTAGTAATATTATCTTTCTGAAATAATCTAGGTTAATTAATTGTATACAAAGTTATTTATCTTTTCTATAACTATTAAAATGTATTCATCTTGTTACGATGTTGATTTTCCTAAAAATATGCTATGTTATGAGTTGACTGTCATGTTCGTGCTGGAAGTATGCAGATGTTATTTCTGATAAGTTTTCAGAGGGCTCATGTTTGTATGCAAGTCTCTATGATTGTTGATATACAAAAGAGCGTTATGTATGCAAGTCTTCATGATTGCTGGAAATACATAAGAGTTATGAATGCAAGTCTTCATGATTGCAGGAAATACATAAGAATTTTGTATGCAAGTCTCCATGATTGTTGAAGTACAAAGAGGTTTGGTTATTACAAAGTTTGGTTGAAAGAGTTATGTTATGACATGAGCTAATGATAATAATTGTCTTGTAGCTAGACTCTCACATGTATTTATGTGTCAATGTTATGAATGTTGGAATAAGCAAAATATTTCCTCAAGGATGAGGAAGAATGATGAATATTTACTGTTTTGAAATTTTGTATACTCATGATATACTAAAGAACGTTGGGATCTGTTATATGATCTATGTAATGTGTAGGATATAAGTGAAGAGGGCTTGTTGAAAATCGCAAAAATGTGAAGATGACCAAAGCATGAGAACAAAAGTAAGCAAAAGTTGAAAAAGAATGAAAAAGACAAAACGTTGAACACCAAGGAGGACGGTGTTATCTTTAAGAGGTGGAGTGTGTAACATCCCTCAGTTTCGACCTAATAATTTGTATAAATGTAAATTTGTAAATTTGTATGGCTCTAGTGAGGAGCTCAAGGCCAGGGCCCCACCAGTGGACCATGAGACTACTGTTATGATTCTTAAGTGTTATTTAAAAACCTAATCCCTAAGTTGTAGGAGATTAAAAGATGACGATGGGACAACGTCAGTCAACTAAGTTCACTAGAGGAATAACTAATAAGAACGGTTGGTCATCTTCCTAGGTTGAGGATGCGGCGAATGAACACGACATCATATCAGTATAAATCTATATCGTTGGGAGTAACTATTATCGCTAGATATACTAAGTGGTTATTTGAACCATTTGATTGATTAAATAATACACCAATTTACTTAAATACTTGGGAAGATAGGAGTATTTTGCTAGGACCTATAAATAACAAATGCTAAAAGAGTAAAAAACCTCTATATACATATGTAGATATAGTCAAAGAAGGCTAAATCAAGTAAACATGTTTAAAAATATGTATATATGTGTTGTTATATATATACAGATGGAAGTTTAATTAATAGTTGTGATAACTACTAAAAGAGATATTAGGTACATAAAGTGTCATATATATATATATATATATATAAGGACGGCCTTTCCAAGGAAATTTGCAACCTCAGATACTTTATTGATGATGGCATTTAAATATAGGGATCTAGGCCCATCCGTTTCGGGAAGATGTCGGATGACATTATTTCTTTTCCAAAAACGTGGACACTTAATTCCAGATCCTTGACCTAAGCATACGTATTGGAGGAGACAGATCTTTGGCGTAGGGGCGGGAGTGATTTTCCATCACCATAATTTTAGGATAGTGGAACCGTTTGGTTACCATTTGGCACTCCCTACCTAAACCAATTGGATCACGATTTTTCTTGGTGACAAATGGAGTCTTTTCTGCAGCTGACGAACCTCCGATTTCAAATCAGTTACAGCGTGTATATAAAAAATATCTTCGACATTGCAGTCTCTGCATTCTCCGCGGGAAAGAATATCTTCGACGGGGATTAAGACCCAGCTGGGGTCATGAAAGGGAAAACCCTGTGTCAAGTTGGATGTTTCGGGTTAAAAAGAGATGTGAGCCGAGGAATACTCTCACCGGCAGGAGGATGAAGTTTCACGATGAGGATCGTGGAGGCTCTGCGAGGAGGAATTCAACAGTGCCATTTTTGTTGTTATTAGGATTGGGCGGTGTTTGACCTCGGTGTAATCTGCAACGGAGACGGTTCTTGGTTGGAACCTAAGATTGGTAAGTGATGGTAGTTTTCCTGAATAATCATGATTCATGTATATGTTAATTATGAGATACGTTGCTTTTCATGTAAAGAGAAATCGTTGAAAGCTTTTGTAGTTCTCGAAAGTTCGCTTACTTAATTAGTAGATCTCTGTTGGTAATATCTTAACCATTTAATGATAGGATTTTAATGTAGTCCCTTTCTATTGGCATACAATTTAATCCGGCAAGTTACTGATTGACGAAGTGGCCTCTGTACCTCAGTCGAGTGTCTCTCTATCTTAGTAGATCCCAGTCGATCGCTGTAGGTTATGTTCTGTCAACAGGATGATAGCTCCGTTTTATTAGCCGGGTGCTAATTCCTTTATTCAACAGCATTAAACATTACCAAAACTCTGTGTCATTAGCTGGGTATTATCTCAGGCTTTTGTACATAGATCACGCTCGAAGCAGGGGGTATCTCAACGACAACCTAGATTTCACTAAGCTGAGTAATAATAGAGATACAACACCAATTTGATAATATAAAGTGAACTTTAAGCAGAGATCTATCTCAACTCGGGTAGCAATATACAAATCGACGTTTCAGCTGAGTACAACTACGATTTGATTATATTACTTAACTTTTATTGCAGTGACCCTTACTATAACTCATATGCAGCTATTGTTCGATAGAACTAAGTCTCTGTCGTGGATCAGTTGACATTTCTTTCCCTACACAACGATTTCATTACTTAATGTTTCTTGTTCAGAATATCGCATAGTATCTCTGCCTGTAGTATTTGACATTCTTTGGAGAGGGAGGCGACCACGGGGAAAAATCCAGAGGATAGTCAATCTCATTTTGCTATTTTATTATGTAATCGTTTGATTAAGAGTGCATGAGGAGGACAACCCTACGCTCTACAGAGCCGGTGTTATCTATATCATTTCTGATACCGAGTAAGGAACTCGATCCCAGCGTGTTCGTCCATACCATAATAGTTATACAACGGACCAGGTGGAGTAAAACTGATCTTCATGTGTAAAATATATGTATATATGTAACCCTGTCCTTAAGTTACTGGCTGCCTGCGACTAAGTATAGTTTATTTATATTTTATCCTTTTCTATGAAATCTTCTTGTTTATATTCTTACTATTACTACGAATTCGATACGGATACTGAATGACGAGACCTCGACAGACGCTAAATCTGGGTACTAATGTGATGCTATGAGCCCTCACTTTTAATTATTATGAACGTTGGTAAAAAGGAATACTGACAGGTGAAACCGAATAGGAGAGGACGCATTTCGAGGGAGTTCGATCCTTTGACAGATACATTATCTCATAATCTTGGAGCGTTTTCAGTCTAAAGTGATTGGTGATCGCATCTTTGGAACTATGCGACCTCTGTATGGTATAAACCTGGATAAAGCTAGCCACATACAACTCTGCTTTCATTTTAGAAAAAACAATAGAATTATGATTACTGTCCCTTTTAGATCTCTGTCGGAATTGAAGTCAGTCGAGAATATTTAATTTAGTCTTAGGATTTATCTACCGGAGTAAAACAAACTTTAAGGTTGATTTAAATTTCTAAAAACTCGGATTGCTGCAATATATGCTTATACCTTTAAGTTTCGCATCGGTGAAATCGATTTTCCTATAGCTGAGAACCCATGTGGATCACTATTACACTTTAACCTTTACGGTTTATTTCTCCACACTTATCCTTTGACAGAGGTTTTTGCGCATACCCAGATCTTTCACCAAGAGTTACGATTCTTGTTGCATAATTCTTACTTCTTGATAAGATTCGTGTCTCTGCATTTAGCAGTGGATATAGTTAGGGTGCCTAATCAAAATTCCATATACTCTTTTGCATCAGTTTTTGTTGGTATTAATGCTGCTTAGGTTTTCCTGGTTCTCGGTTTATTATAGGTATGCTGCTGATTAATTCAATCCATACGTATGATAGTATTGATCCTTGTAAACCTTTTTCGATATGTATATTATCTTAACAATTGGATGGCTGTACATAATTTAAATTACTTCGTATAAGATTCATTATACACTATCTTTGCCTTACGTTTTAGAAAAGGTTTTTCCACTTCCATTTTCTTTGTTTTAGGTAATAAATTTCAGTAAATAATATAATTGTATTATAACATCGGACAGGATCTTAACAAGCCACATAGACAAATTACTTTAGTAAATATTGGTGTCAAAATTCGAGATTTTATAGAGAATGACCTTAGTACCGTTAGGAGACACATTCACTAATTATAGGATACAAGCTCTTGGTATAAGAAAACATTTAAGCCTAAAGTAAAGTTAGATTTGATAAATATGTTTAGAGATCCATGCTATAAAACCATTAAACTATAGATAAGGATATGGTATGTTTTGAAGTGAAAGATGGTTTGGTTGATCCATGAAAATCTCTTTGTAATGGAGTCTTGACGGAAGGAGTAGAAATTTTGTTATAGAAACCATGTTGCTCATTGTAATACTATCACTTTTTGCCTAATAATAAATGATGCACACACCTTTGTGGACTAGCCCGTGTAGGGTGAACCACGTTACTTTTGGTCTTGTTTACTTGTCTTTGGCCTTATTTGTATGTGTATGAATCTCCATAACGATTGTATGATTTTACTCTCATATGAGTTATCTTAATAGTTGATGTTTATAACACGTTGTCGAATGTATCTTGGCAAGGAGTAACTCATGTTAAATGTTATTTAAAGGGTATTTCATGTGTTCAGATGAAGACCATAAAGAAGTAAGTGTTATTTTAACTTAAGATTTTAAATCTTCAATTAGTAGTATCTAATTATCTGCTAATGAGTTATTGATATTTAAAGAGTTTTTACCTGTTGTAAGTATAGCACCTTTTGCATAAATATTCCATGACAATCTTGTAAAGTATTAATTATCACATTTATTAAATAGAAATTTAGATATTGGTTATATAATTATATTTATGCAAAGCATTTTAATAGCAATTAGACCTCTCTGAAGAAAATAAGACCACTTAGAAAAATTTTAATTTTTTATGAATTTTGGGTTCGTGACACAAGTCTTATCAATGAGGCTCCTTCTCTCCTCGACAGTACATATCCTGGAATGTCTGTTGCGGTTGGACCTTGTTGGTGTCTGGTGCTTCCTCTCACTTTTTTTGTCTTTTCTTGTACGGCGCCTAAAGGGCCCGCTTCTCCTCCTGTGGATGCAGCTCTCGTTATGTTGCAGGTGGTCTTTTTTCTTATTTCAGTGTCCACCAGTCGGTTGACGCTTCTCTTTTTTCGAATTACTCGAGCCGACATAGATGCAATTTATGTTTGTTCTTAAACAATAGGTGCCATTGCCCTGGGTGGCTCATGCGTACTGGTGCTAGATGTCACATGCGCCATCTCAACTCTCTGAATTCACTTCACTTAGCTTCGTTGTCTAACCTCTTCAACACTTCTCACACAATGCACAATGAACTAGAACTTTCATTTGCGCGTGCCGTTATAGCTTTGGATTCCTGCTCTTCAACCATCAAGTCGATTTGAGCAATGATTACCTAAATCCACCATCGATTTACCAAATTCGGCGCAATAATGCGGCATTAAATGCATCTCCTCCCACTTGCATCGTCGTCTGTCGCATCTTAACTGCTTCATTTATTGCCCGATATGATGGGTTCACACTTCGTCGAACATCAACATGCCCCAATATTCGTCATAGTTTCCGATCGACAAATGTCTAAAATCAAACCTCGTCATCGTTCCATCAACAAATTACGAACTGGGCGGTATTCTTGTTTCATTGTTCTTTTTCTTTTGCTTTTTCTTTTCCTTTTCCTTTTCCTTTTTCTTTTTATTTTTCTTTTTCTTTTTCTTTTGAACCTTATATTGTTCTCAATGGAGGTGCGTCGGGCTATCCCGATAGGGCCTTAATTGGCTTCCATTCACTAAGTTGGTCAAGAGTGTTCCGTCCAACTTTTTCAATTGAATTGTTCCTTTGTCAGTAATGAAGTTAATGACATATGGACCAAGGCAATGCATTTGGAGCTTACCTGGGTGTTTTGCGAACTTGCTGTCGTATAGGAGAACCATGTCTCCCTTTTTAAATTGCTTTTCATTTACGTGGCAAAGATGCCATGGCTTCTGTCGATATTTTTCTACTTGTTGTTGAAATCTCACAATGAAGCAATCTTCTTCAAGTTGTAGTAACTGCGCCAATCTTTCTTCAATAGCCCCATCGCCGCTCATACCTTGCTCTACTGCTATACACAGACTAGGGACAATGTGCTCCATCGGGATCACTGCTTCTTGTCCATATACTAGTTTGAATGGGGTCTAGCCTGTCAATATTTTGTACATTCTTCTATAGGCCCATAATACCACAGGAATCTTCAAGTCCCAGTTGTCGTGGTTTGTATTGCACACCTTAGTGAGCACATTCTCCAATATTTTTTTCAGCGCTTCAACTGCTCCATTCACATGTGGGTGATATGGGGTACTTCTCTTATGTTGAATCTAAAACTCCTTAGTCATTGGTCTAATGGTTTGATTGACAAAATGTATTCCTTGGCCGCTCATTAATATTTTTTGACACCCAAACCTAGTGACCACATTGTCGAACAGAAATCTTGCTGTTGTCGCAGCTGTGCAATATTTTACTGGTGCTGCTTTGGCCCATATTTTTAAGTAGTCTATCGCAATAATAATGTACCCCGCACCTGTCCTCTTTCCAGGTGATTTGATGGGTCCCACAAAGTTGACTTCCCATTTGTCAAAGGGTTGCAATTTCAATTGGGGCACCAACGGCATCTCATCATGTTGTGATGGTTTCCCCACTCTGTGACATATGTTGCAGCTCTTGGAATAATTTGTTTCATCTCCATGTCATGTTGGCCACCATAATCCAGCTCTAAATATCTTTCTAGTGGTTGCACACCCTCCATAATGCTCTCCTGCAATTCCACTGTGAGCTTTAGCCAACACTCTTTCTTGCTCATGCGGAAGGACACATCAAAAAATAATTTCATCTAGCCCCATCTTGTATAACTGTCCTACGATCAGTTGAAAATCAGTGGCCCTAATGACTAACTACTTCTTCTGATTAGTTTTGAACTCTTCAGGTGCTCTTCCTGTAGCCAAAAACTAAACAATTTGTTCATAATGGTCATCTACCATTCCAATCCTAAATAACTGCACATCAAGAAGACCTTCGTCGATGCTACTTGGTTCTTCACCTGATTCGATCCTCAACAGATGGTCAAGTCCTACGTTCAATCGTCTAGGCTTCATGATTATTTCAAAGTCAAATTCCTGAAAAAGCAGCAACCACCGACAGATCTCCCCCCACAACACAGGCTTGTTGACCAGGTACTTCAGTGCTGAGTGGTCAATAAACATCTTGAAGTGTCCTCCTAACAAATAGTGTTGGAACTTTTGCAATGCATATACCACTGCCAGGCCTTCTTGTCCTGTCGTCATATAATTCGTCTCTACTATCGACAACTTCTGGATAGCAAGCGCAATAGGATGGTCAATCGACCCTTCTCCAAGCTGGGCCAATATCACCCCCAACGAGACTGACGAAGCATCTACATGGACATTGTTGAAATATTGTAACTTCTAAGAATATTATATTTGTACTTTATTATCCGGATATGTTTATTCCTCCGTCAGGACATTATTATATATCCGGAGATGTTTATTCCTCCATTGGGATGTTATTATTATGCAAAGTCATTGAGGTAAAAACTCCCATGTAAGTTGGGGCACTAGTTCCCCTAGAGTCAATTGTAACGAGGTGTTTAAGTCCCCTAGATAAGTCAACCTGGTTAGTAATTGGTCATTTAGTTATGAGGCCGACCTAGTTGGGTAAAATGTCAAGTGAATGTAAAGTATAAATAGAGGATTTGTGTTCCTCATTTAACACACTCACTCACTTATGAACTCGCATAGGAGAGAGAGAGATCTGAAAAGGAGGAGAAGGATCTCTTGTTTGGGGATTTCATATTTGTACTTGTTGATCATCTATATTGAGTAAGTTTTGCTCGGTTTTCTACCCCATGAGGGTTTCCCAGGATAAATTTGTGTCTCTTGTGTTTATGTTGTGCTTGTTATTCTTTCAGTGATCTTGTATATGCTATTGTTGTGAAATTGAATTAAGTACTGATGTTATCTATCTTAACATGGTATCATAGATAGCCTGAAGGAAGGCAATGTATGGCACTTATGACACTTGTATCACTTGCGACAATTTGAAACTTAGGGCTTTGTATAGAAAAACCTAGTCATCATGGAACTTTCGCTATAAATAATTTTTGGAGAAGGTTTAGGATCTGAAACTTGGAGAAGCCGAAGATGAAATTTTTCTATACCTTGTGTCCGATTTTCAACTTCATATTCATTGTACTTTCTAAGATATGATCAGTACAAGTTAGGGTTTATCCCTCTTCCAGAATGAAGCCCTAAATAGGTGATCTAGGTAAAAAGGTCATATATCAGGAAAGGAAGCTCCAAATGGAATTCCGTAAGAAGTTACAATTAGGGAACGGATTGTAATTTCACAGGTATTAGCTTCAAAGGCTAAAGTTGAAACAGTGACACGTGGCACTCCATACAATTTCGCTATTCTGTTTCATCCCTTAAATAGGTCATGTTGGGAAACTGGGAATATCTCTCTGATGGAGAATCCAATGAAGCTCAAACCTATGGGGTTAGAAATATGATAGGTCAAGATACCATAGTCCAAAGTTTCAGACCTTGTAGATCTGAAATTTCAGAGATACACTAGAAACATTACGACACATCTGAAATGGCTCAACAAAGGAAATCAAAGAAGAGGAGGAAGAAGCTCTCACTTAGGGTTTTCAGCTTTTAGATATGTAATGACCTGATACAATGTTGGAGACACCTGATGCAACATTGAAACTTTGAAAATGGATTTGGAATCCATTCATCATAGATTTTAATCCTCCATCAAAATGTTGTGGGAGGAAGGAGATTGAAAATTAGGGTTTCCAAGTAAGAAGAAACCCTAGCAAAGTTGGGAGACTCATAGGGCAGCAATGAAGGAGGTTTAAATGGAACTGATATTTTATCATCCTAGAACCATGAAACTATATAAGATGTTTACAAGTGATATACCTTGGATGGTTATGGTTTTACCCTTATAGAGAAGACTACAAGCAATCTTGACAGGTATGACTTGAGGAGATATAGGTATGTTTTGAAATCTGTTTCATGATTAAGTTCATGATATGTTTGTCTTCATATTATTGAGGTTAGTACAATCATGATCAATTTTAGATTTTATGATAAACTTAGTAAAAGTATGAATGCATGTGAATGATAGAAGACATTCTTGATTAGGGTTATGACACTTATGATTGTACTAATACACTTGTGGTGTTGTATGAGGATGATGTTGTCTGCTAACATGAAAGGTACATCAAGTAAGACAAATCTATATGGCCATGATGACATGAAGACAAAGACTCATCCATAGTCATTGATCACATAGAATATCTACTTACAAGGTATGTATAATTTGGCTCTACAATGCTTAATTTATGAGATATGCGGGTTACTAGCACAAGGTCTATAAATCATTGAAGAGAACAAATAAGACATTGTTTGGGTATGTTAGACATAACTAGCAAGCATAATAATCTAGGTATGTTTTCCCATATCGAGTTAGAATCCTACTTTGTGTTAGGATATTAGATAAGTATACTTGTGTATGAAATGATCATGACCATAAATGTTTAAGATTATTTAGAATCATAATGTTTTGATAGTATTAAATTATACTAATGAATGTATGATTATGTATGAGATCTTGAGGAAAGACACAATGATGAAACGAGTACACACTTAAGCATGCATAGTGGTACAGAATGGATAGAAGTTCAAAGACATATAATCATGATGCTATCATAAAGGGAAAATAGAGATCAAGAGGGAGGAAACCACACAACCATAAAAGATAAGTATTTGAGTTGTTATTTGAATTACTTCTTGAATCTCTGAATAGTTAATGATATTGCTCGTAACAATAGTATGCATATTTGTATTCCTAGAATCAGGAAATATATCAGGCATAGTGTAAGCATTCATATAGCATTGAACAGTATACTACTAATATGCATATGATGGGTAAGTTGGACAAACATTCCATTGTTGCTTGTCTAGAATGAAACCTCTTTGCTGACATGCTGGGAGCTGTGCACGCTCTTAATAGTATGTTCTGGTAGAGATGGAAGGCATCTAGATAGCCACTGTATGCATACAATATATTGAAAAGTGTTGTGCCAAAGTATTGGTCAAGATACTTGCATAACTATGTGAATCATATCAGTATGCATAATAGGTTATGTCAACATGATTTGATGATTATGAAGTGTTACTAATCATGTAATTAAATTTTATTTGTAGGAAAGATCATGTGCTATGATCTACAAAAGAAATATGATGAACACATTTTCCAAAGAACAAGTGATGGATGTTCAACAAGAAGACTTACAAATCAAAAGTACTCTAGAAGGCTTGTGGCTAGAGGATTCTCTTATAATAGGGAGAGGATCATGACGAGATGTTTGCTCCAAGTGGCTAGACACACTTCTAGAGATAGATTAGACCCATGGATGACAAGACCGTTCTCTTGAATGGTGTAATTGAAGAAGAATTGTGAATCGAGCAAACTCCCAGGATTCGATAGATAATCACATGATTGAAGAAGGCTCTGTACGGGTTCAACAGGTACCCAAGATCAATAGTCATTTGATGAGCTTTATGATCACCACGGGTGATGCGGATTTCAACCTTTTCTACATGGTTGAATATGGTTTCTATATACAAATGACATTCTTCTCTTAGATGGATGCAAGAAGGAACTCATCATAGATTTCGAGTGATCTTGAGGCTCATATCAGTAGACCCATCTGACGGGAGATGGAATAGATAGATATGAAGAAGATCACTCAATGAAAAGTGTGCGTGATGATTCAGTCACAAAGGGAGGAAAATACTCAGATGTAGAAGACTCCAATTCAGAGGGATTAGATCTCAGAGTTAAAGAATCCTAGCATGATTCTTGTGATTAGATATGTGGCTGAGATCAAATGAGATTTTTCCTTAGCTAAGGAAAATGTGAAGTAGATATCCATGATGATGGACGGTGGTTTCTACAGTTTAGAGACAGATGATTGGTTCATTGATGTATCTGACAAATACCAGGCTAGATATATGCTTTGTTGTGAACACCCTGAGCCAATATCTAGTTGATCTTAGACGTGTTCACCTAGTAGCTACAAAGCATGTGAGGAGGTACCTGAAAGGTATGATAGACTTTGTTCTATAATATGTTGGAGATAATGACTACATATTGTATGGTTATACAGATGCAGATTGGGCCGGAAGTGTCTCAGACAGGAAGAGCACCTCAGGTGGATGTTATTGTCTGGGATCCGCCATGATCTCATGGTTTAGCAGGAGGTAGTCCTGTGTGGCTCTCAGCACAGCTGAGGAAAAATATATAGTATCTTGCTCTGCTAGTTGTGAATTCATATGGCTTCAGAAGCTGTTGTCAGACTATTTGACTTAGAGATGGACTCCACTGTGATCCTGTGTGAAAACCAGAGTCGTATCAAGATGACGGATAATCCAGTGTTCCATGATAAGTCAAAGCACATAGAGATCCGATATTTCTATATACAGGATATGGTGTAGGAAGGAGCTATAAAGGTCGAGTATGTGAGAACTAATGAGCAAGTTGTTGATGTATTGACCAAACCTCTGTCTCGAGTAAAGTTTGAGTATTTCTTAGACAAGCTTAGTGTATTTCAAAAGGACCCTCCTTGAAAGGGGGAGTGATATGGTCGATGATGATATTTTGGATCGACGATGAGATCGATGATACCTATACCAACGATATGGTCGATGAGGATACCTGTATTGATGATGAGGATACCTGTACCGATGTTGAGGTCGACGATGAGGATGCATGTACTAATGATGAGGTCAATGATGAGGATACCTGTACCAACGATGAGGTCGATGAGTGTTCCTTAGACTTGATCTAAGTTGACGAGTGGGATTGTATCATCCCTGTACAGATGTCCTAAAAGAGATCCATAGACTCTTGTCTCCGAGAATGTGATGATGTTGTGTGGTAAATCCTAGATTTGAGCTAGGTCACATCCAGTATGAAAAAGGACTAGCTTTGTGGTGGTAAATCCTAGATTTTATCTAGGTCACATCCAGTATGAAAAAGGACTGGCACTATGTTTCCAGATTGTATCATCCATGGCTTTATGTCCTAAAGAGATCAGTATTAACCATCATGTAAGTTGTTCAAGATTGCATCATCCTTGGACTTATGTCGTAAAGTGAGAGGGATTGATCATCCCGTAAGTAGATCAGGATTGCATCATCCCTAGACATGTTGTGGTGTCTTAAATTGATAAGGATTGATCATCCCATAAGTAGATCTAGATTGCATTGTCCCTAGACATGTTGTGGTGTCTTAAATTGATAAGGATTGATCATCCTGTAAGTAGATTTGGATTGCATCATCCCTAGACATGTTGTGGTGTCTTAAATTGATAAGGATTGATCATCTTGTAAATAGATCTGGATTGCATCGTCCCTAGACATGTTGTGGTGTCTTAAATTGATAGGGATTGATCATCCCGTAAGTAGATCAAGATTACATCATCCCTAGACATGATATGGTGTCTTAAATTGATAGGGATTGATCATCCCGTAAGTGGATTAGGATTGTATCATCCTTGGAATTATGTCCTAAAGTGAGAGGGATTGATCATCCCATAATTGGATCATGTGTGTTGCAGATTATAATGTTGTTGATCAAGAGATCCAGACGATGAGGTTGTTGATCGAGAGATCCATATGATGTTATTTATCGAGAGATCCAGATGATAATGTTGATCGAGATATCCAGAATATAACACATATTTCATTCAAATTGGAAACATTTTATTCCAAGGACAACACCAAAATTGAGTTTTTTAGTTATTTTGGAATTCTACATCCACTGTTTAATTCCAAATTAAATGAAATATGTGTTAGATGATGATGTTGTTGATCAAGAGATCCAGATGATGTTGTTGATTGAGAGATCCAGATGACATTGTTGATCAAGAGATCCAGATGATGCTATTGATCAAGAGATCCAGATGATGATGTTGATCGAGAGATCGAGATGATGATGTTGTTGATCGAGAGATCCAGATGATGTTGTTGATTGAGAGATCCAGATGGTGTTGTTGATCGAGAGATCCAAATGATGATGTTGATCGAGAGATCAAGATGATGTTGTTGATCGAGAGATCCAGATGATGATGTTGTTGATCGAGAGATCCAGATGATGTTGTTGATCGAGAGATCCAGATGATGATGTTGTTGATCAAGAGATCCAGATGATGTTGTTGTTGTAGCTGATCGAGTGATTGAGTGCTGCAGAAGATGAAGACTTAGTACTGAATATATTGATGTTCTAGTATTGAAGATATTGAATATGTTCCAATAGCTGTCTTGAGTTACTGATGATGATTGAAGAAAACTTCCAATGATTTATAGATGTATCACCGTGATGTAGTTGATGACTCCTTGGTCCTACAGATGTTGTTAGAATATCCTTCTCGTTAATGGGGAGTGTTGAAATATTTTAACTTCTAAGAATATTATATTTGTACTTTATTATCCGGAGATGTTTATTCCTCCATCGAGACATTATTATATATCCGTAGGTGTTTATTCCTCCGTCGGGATGTTATTATTATGTAAATTCATTGAGGTAAAACCTCCCATGTAATTCGGGGCATTAGTTCCCCTAGAGTCAGTTGTAATGGGGTGTTTAAGTCCCCTAGATAAGTCGGCCTAGTTAGTAATTGGTCATTTAGTTATGAGGCTGACCTAGCTAGGTAAAATGTCAAGTGAATGTAAAGTATAAATAGAGGAGGTGTGTTCCTAATTTAACACACTCACTCACTTGTGAACTCGCATAGGAGAGAGAGAAATCTCTAGAGGAGAAGGAGCTCTTGTTTGGGGATTCCATATTTGTACTTGTTGATCATCTATATTGAGTAAGTTTTGCTAGGTTTTCTACCCCATGAGGGTTTCCCAGGATAAATCTGTGTGTCTTGTGTTTATGTTGTGCTTGTTATTCTTTCAATGATCCTGTATATGATATCGTTGTGAAATTGAATTGAATACTTATGTTATCTATATTAGCATATTGAATCTTAACAGACATGGAATTCTTTCTTCTAGTCAGGGAAGGCTAATATTGGTGTTGCAACCATCTTTTCTTTCAATATGTCGAGGCTCTTCTGACATTCGTCATTCCATTCAAACTTCGCATCTTTCTTCAATAAATTTTCCATGGGTGTGTTAATCATTGCATACCCCCTTATGAACTTTATAAAGTATCATGTATGGCCCAACGTGGCCCTCAGCTGCTTTATTGTCGTTGGTGCTGGTAAGTCAACAATAATCGCAATCTTGGCTGGGTCGACCAACATACCTTCCTTGTAGACAATATGTCCCAGTATGATACCAAATGGTGCACAAAAGATACACTTCTTTAAATTCAAAGATATATGATGCTATTGACATCTTTCAAGCATCATCCTGAGGCTCAAAACATGGTATTTAACCAATCCATATTCAGTCTCATCATCCATATACACCACCAAAAACTTGTGAATAAAATATTTAAACGCGGAGACAACCAATCTCGAGAAAATTGCAGGGGCATTCTTGATACCAAATGGCATTACTGTATACTGGAAGCAGCCCCACTCTATTACAAAGGTGGTTTTGTGTCGATCTTCTTTTGCAATCTTGATCTAGTGATATCCTGAGAACCCATATGTGAATGAATATATTTCCTGTCCTCCGACACCTTCAAGTACTTCATCGGTAAAGGGTGTGGGGAATGGATCATGTAGGCATGCATCATTCAAATTCCTTAATTTGACGCAAATTCATACTTTTCCAGTCTTCTTGTCTTGGACGACCATCGAGTTGATCCATTCTGACTCTTCCACAGGATCAATGATCCCTGCATCCAACATCCACTCTATCTCATCCTTCACTCGCTCTTTGTATCTAGGATTCAATATATATGGTCATTGCTTCATTGGATTCGCATCAAGGTTAAGAGGGATCTTCATCTCGCTCAAGTCCCCAAAAATGCCCTTCATTTCAGAAAACTTCGTCGGAAACAAATCCTGGAATTCATGCAATAAGTCTATGACCTTCATGATTGTTGTGTCATCCCAATAATCTCTGATATTGACAAACTTTGGGTTCTCTTTTGACCCAATATTTACTTTCTTTATTTCAAATGGTTGCTTAAATCTGTCTAGTGTCATCTCTGGTGCTTCAATGTCACAGCTTCCTTATGATTCTGGGACATAGATAGCTCTAGGATATTCGTCGTCATAAGGTCCTCTTGATACATTGTTACATTCCATCATCATCTTTGGTGTCGTAGTCCATTGTGGTCTCATTGGTCTTTTAGTCGAAACTATCTAAAATATATTTTCTTGGATTACCTGCAGCGCACTATCGATGAGAGGATTCTCGTCAGCAAAACAGAATGTGTGACTGAAACTAGTGGTTATATCCTCCCATGTAGTTGTTCCTCGTAGCAATTATACCAAGACATACCAATTCCGTGGTACTTCGTCTAATGTGTGGATGAAATCATGAACGCATTATTTATTTGTCCTCATCCCCCATGTAGCCTAACATTTTCCCAAATCATCCCTTGGATCAATCCTTCTGTCATACTTCTTTCCTTGGTAGCATTCATTTTCCCCAAATCTTACTTCCATTAGTCGTCGGCACTATTTCCAGTTTTTTATTGACGATTTGTGCGCAGCCCGCCACCTTGCTAGAGTGGCCTTCAATGCTTCTTCTAATGCTAGCAGGAGTTGTGGTTATGATACTTTGTCTTTAAATTCATTAATGAATATTTCCAAGTTAGGTAATCCTTCATATGTCGGCAGATCACATATTTATGTCGCAACCCATCTCAGTGATTGAGTGATCCTTGCGCATTTTTTGAACGATACCTCATGCAACCAATTTTTCCAATTCTCTAGAGCCTCATCAGAGTCTAATGATGCTAAACTGATACTTCACACCCCAATTCTCCATCGGTGGTGGGATTGATGTAATCTTCTGAAATATTATAGATGTTGTCCCATCCTTCGTTAATCTCGTCTTTCATTGGTTCAACATATCTATGTCCTTGAATTCGTTCAAGTGGAGAAATGACCCTTATTTCGCGGTTCTCGAAAGACATCATTTTTTTCTTGAAATTGATAATTGCTTGATTCTCCATCACCCAGTCAATCCCCAACAGCGCAGGATATGGATTGGTGTTATCAATTATCTCTATGACGTCAAAATATTCGTATGTATTTAATCCTTCTACTTCGACAGGTAGATGAGCAAACCAACCTATTGGTGTGACCTTGATCTGATTCGTTAAACACAACTACACAAGGGACCATATTGACTGTGGCTTCCCCATCGCTTCCCATGTCTGCTTGATTAGGATATTCACATCGGATCCTAGATCTAGAATGATAGAATCCATATCATATCCACCGATTTGGGCATTCATCCTCATTTCCCTTTCTGTTTTCTTCTTATGCAGATGGTTGATAGTGCAATCCTATCACCCCTCTTCTAGTCGATACAAAAATCAATCTATCTATGCTAATGCTTCTTGATCCTTTTCCAATGTTAAACAACTTTCTAGAGAACTTTTCAAGGTATTGACATTCCATGGTGGCTTTTGCGACATCGTCGAATCAAAAATTTGCAGCATCTCATAGACAGGCTCTTTGTGAACTATAGGTGTCGGCCACACATTATTCCTTATTAGTGCATCCTATGCTTCCCAAAAAATTTCTTTCTCTTGTTCAACATCAAACCTTACCTGTTTTTGCATCATGGGCCGGACATTTGGAAATTGCCTATCCTCTCCTGTCACAGATCCTCCTCTGGTTACTACTGCGACATTTACTGGTTGAATTCTCACCTCAGCTGAGATCTTCTGCAAATTCTGATTGGGATTCTGGTTTGGATTCGGGTTCAGGTTAGGTTGCGGTTGCAGTTGCATCACGTTCTTAGCCTTCCATTTTGAAATTAGCTAGGGACACTCTTCAACGGTATGATCAAATGTGCTACAATAGGTACATTGAGTGGTCGGATTTGGGAAATCCCTCTAATAATGTCCGATCTGTCCACAATTATAGCATGTGATCGGTCCTCGACCTCGACCAAAGGTTCCACTGCGACCAAAACCTCCACCGCGACCACCATGATATCCTCCTCTTAGTCCTCCTCATTGTTATTGAACTGTGACTGATTGTACTGCAATGGGTTGTACTGCGGTTGATTATACTACGGCTGCATCATATGTCTTTATGCTTGTTATTGCTCGTCTCCCTTCATGAAGTAAGTATCAACATTCCTTTCTTGAAGCAAATCATATGCTTGAAAATCTTTTTCATCATGTCTGACAGATCGACAGAAGTTGCAATACAAATTAGCCGGTTGTTGGGCCTCCAACAACTCCCCTTGGTTTTTTGCGAAATTTAAGGGCCCCCCATGTAAATTTTATAAATACATAACTTTTGATTTTCTTTTGTTTGAATTGGTAGGTGATTTCATGGCTTTCCTTCTTTGATTCTTCACTCTTCTCATTGCTTGTTCTTTGGCTTGGCTTTCTTCAGAGAGATTTGGTTGTTTAACTTATGTGTGCCATTTGACCATTTTTTCTTTTCAATTGCTTAATGATCATTTCATGCTCTTATTTGAATTTTTCTGAATTGAATATATGCTTTTGTTTATGTGAATAAGTGAGTTATTAAAAAGGATATTTAAGAACTTCATATTCAATAACTTAATTGTGATGTAACTTTATATTTTGAGGAAATATTATTTTTCTATTGTCAAAGAAACTTTCTTAAATATTTATTATTTTTTAAAAACATTAAAGTATATTCTTCTTTACCTTTAAAACCTTCACATTAAATTAAACATCCAATAAAACTTTTTGTTCTTATCTTATAAAATTTTCCATAATATCCATAATAAATATACCATGAGTTTATAATGGAGTACATGTCTCTTATATTCTAATCATAAAGTATTTATAATAAATAAACATCTTCACATTTAAATTCTCTATATTGGAAGGTGCTTGTACATCAAACATGCCATTAGAATTAAAGGATCCCTGGGTTGACTTTATTGTGGGGATGATTTACATTTTTACCATTTTTAGAATACATTTAAAAAACAAATAAAATATAATTACAGGGAAACTCTCCCAAAAATATATATATATATATTTTAACTCTAAAAGTTTATCATTAATCGAACCTTATCACCACACATTAAGACTTATTACCTAGAAACTTTTCAACTATTTATTTAAAAGGGTGATAAGCCCAAAATTTGTCACATGGTAAACTTCAATGGAACTATTTATTTAAAAGGGTGATAAGCCCAAAATTTGTCACATGGTAAACTTCAATGGTGGATATTGGGATCCTCATTCATATTTTACAATAATTAATTATGAGATTATGATTATTAAGTAAGCTTGTGTGACACGAATACAAATCTTGATTTGTTATAAGTTATGGCTTATTGAGTTCCTATATGTGGATGGTATCAAACATGAGTATTTTTATCAATTCAAGGATTCACACTCAGATTGCTTTTTCTTTAATTATTTTATATTTTATTTTGTAAGGAGTCAGATTGCTTTTTCTTTGATTATTTTATATTTTATTTTGTAAGGAGAAAGCATAAAAAAATTTAAAGCATATCACAGAAATATGATGATAGAGTAAACCTTTAAGACTACTACTCGTTATATTTTGGTTGTGCAAATTTTTGGAGACTACTACGAGCATCATGACACTTGGAAACAACTCAAAAAATTATCTTCATGGATATTAATGCTCATTATGTTATTGATTTTCTAACTATTGGTTTATTTTTATGTAGAGATAAATTTTAAAGGAGATAGCTCCCATATCATCAAAACCTTGCAAAAAATAGTTCTCCCACGAGAGATCATTAAAATTCTATGTGTTCATACGAAGAAAAGAATGCTACGTCTTTCATCTACTAGATCTCATGAAAACAAGATTGACGCCTCCCCCTCTATGTAACTAGTGTTGCGGATTTCTGAGTCACGCCTCCCCCAGTTTATTTCATTAATTTGCAGGGAAGTTTGACAATGAAGAAGCGAAGAGTCACTAAATCTAAATCCACAATTGCTGTATGTTTTATCAAATAATAGATTAAGATTATCGTTGCATTTGTATTCATCGTTCTTTCTTATTTATTAACTTTTCCTTGGATGTGCACGAATACGACGACAATTGCATGAGATTGCGGTAAATATTGAATACGTTGAAAATCTAAACACAATATATGAAAATAATGGGCATCAGTTCTATGATTTGTCAAATGAATTTTGACTACTTCATAATCACGCCTTTCAAATATGAACTTACGATTTTATTTTTACTTAGTTTGTGTTTGTATTTTGATGCAGATTAAGATGATTAAAGCAAGAGATGATGGAGATATGATGCGCGACCGTGTGATGTAAATAAATTCATCCAACAGAACGATGAAAGATGAAAAGACTCTGTGTCACCGTGATCAAGTCAATTGAAGATAAAGGATCATATCCACAAAATCATCGGAAATTTCTGCCTTGTTGTTAAGAAAAGAGTTCGCCGACTTTTGATGGAAGTTTCATGGCTTGTTAAGGATGCAACTGCTCGGTTCATGAGTCCCGGGATTGCTGGCTATATTTGTTGGTTGTTTTGTTGTTGTACGTGAAATTGAAAGGATAATCAATGTCCAGACAAATGGCAATAACTTCATATTATAGCACAGAGAATCATGTGTAATTCACTGCCTAAGTCATCTGAGAACTTTATTTTTATTCAAGTGTTGTTCAGAAGTTGGTTATGGCCTTTTATTGGCTATAAAAGTAGTAAGAATTTGATTGTACAAAGGAGGGGGGGCGGTCTCTTAAGAGTTTGACGAAATTTGTATTACTGAAGTTTTGTATTCTTCGTTCTGGTTTGTATTGGAAAGCAGAGAAAGAGAGGCGTTGCCAACCTGTCATCTTTCTGGTCCTGCTCAAATTCTGTAATGTTTTATTGAATGAGAATCAGAAAACCAGAGAGTGTTATCTTACGATTGTTTCTTTCAGTGATGTATTGTAGGATTTCTCTTCTCGTACAAAGATGCACGTTGATTGAATAAAAGGTTTTTCTTTCATATTTATGTTTAAGAACCTTTTAATATGATCATATAAACAATTTTAATTACGATGCATGGACAATATTCTCGGGACTATCAACACTTAGTTTGTTTAATTCTGAGATAGTGCAAAACATTGAGAGGTTACGGTTTGTTTAAATTATTTAATTTTATGTAACTAAAAATTTTCTTTTATGCATCTCATTAGTGTGGCTCATGCGCAGGATAGTTTAAAAAATAGATTCAATACAATTAGTTTTAATTTTAGAATTTTGATTTTATTTCATACAATAAAGTTACATGTTAGGAGTTACTAAAATCCTTTTCAGTTTTAGTAGCTGTTAAAATTGTTTATTTTCAGCTATTGAAATCTGCTTCATAGATTAGTTATGCATTTCATATTAGTTATATTACATCTTTGGAATTTTAATTGCATTTTGAGAATTCATATCACTAGATTGTGAGATTCTCTTGTTGAGAGAAAACCCATATAGGCACTAGGGCCTTTGTTCCTGCGAGAGATAGCTACTTCAAACACTCAGAAAGTTGTGTTAAGTGATCTGTGTGGGTTGTCTCTCCTTGTTGGCCACATGACAAAAAATCCGACCAACACCTGCTTCGACACAACTTTCTGTAAATACACGCATTCCTTCGCACTATGTCTTTTTGTCTGATAAATTCGGCATTAAGGCATCCCTCCTTGACAGAGCGTATTAGGCGCACCAAACTGTAAATATTCGCGGAATTCAGGACACTGGTCTCTATGATGCCCTTCAGACTTGCATCGACTGCACCATACTTCCTCATGGAATTCCTTCCCTTTCTTAATATCTTACAATTGAATAGTCAAGTTTGCTAGCTGCGACTGGATCTGGCTCATGCCAATCCTTATTTCACCAATCGGCGAAGCTTCAAGCTTCATCGCGAGTGCTAGAGTCTTCACCTGAGACACGATCTTTTGTTGCATTAACATCATTCGAATGTGTGGTACCAATGCTGCAATAAACCATTCCTTGTATTGCACATCGCTCATCCCAAAACAGACTTTAGCCATCAGAGTTTGGAACCTCTAGTCAAAATCCCATACCGACTCATTAGGGAATTGATTTATCTCCTTTATTTTTGTAATGAACTGCGATTCCGATTTCGGCTTCTTAAATTCCTCGATCAGCCCAGTTCTGATTTCTGCCAGAGTCTTCTGTGGAATCCCTGTAGGTACTTGTATAAACTTCATGTACCAATCCAGTGCACGACCTCTAAAGGCCGTCTCCAACTGTCCCTTCTTGATATCATCATCCTGTACTTGTTTCACTGTCCACACTGCTTCACACAAGAACCAATATTGCTTGGGATCCTCTGTCCCATTACCCTAAAAGAGAGGTAACTTCACGTCGTCGCCCGCCATCCTTGGTTTTCTGTTGGTATTTATAGATCCACTACTATTACTCATATTCTAACACACATGACAACCCTGTGAAGAGCTTGTGTTTCTTCTTCCAAATTTTGGCGAAGTGCATGGGATTGTGGGTACGTCGTAGCCTTAGGTCTATCTCTCCTCAAGTTCAAGGGTAGCTTGGTTGTCTTCTTCGTCACTGTAGGGTCTCTTAGTCCCTCATGGGTCCACTTCGCAATCCTTCGTTCCAGTTGCACTAGGACTCTCTCTCTATCAATCTCAGTCCTCCTCTTCTTCTTTGGTTGGAAGCTCAACCCACTTCGCAGGAGACCACAATCATCCACGGCGTCCCTTACAATTTCTTCATACCTCATTTCCATGTACCCTATATTATTATATCAGACCCGCATCTGCACAATACCCACAGCCTCCGCACACCATAGATTTACTCGTCGGAGTTCATGATCCGGATTTATGTGGGAACGAAACAAAAGATAGCATATACAGAGATATATTGCAAAAACACAGTGATACAGTAAACACATATTCTATTAAATAGCGGAAATAGAACAGACTGTAAAATACAATAGCTAGAATGGAAGCTATCTCTGAGAAGAGATGTGGCCGTTATGCTCATTCGTGCCAAGATGATTACAAAGAGAGGCCGAAAGGCCTATTTATCATAAGCATGAGGGAAAGAATCTCAAACATCCAAAAACCAAACCCTAGAATATGAACCGTCATAAAGTTTGCGGCCCTAAGGTGGTTAGTTGAACAGTCAACTTCCCGGGGTCATAACTTTTGCATACGATCTCTGTTTGGGGCGTTCGGTAGCCTGTTGGAAAGGTCTATCCAAGATTTATAAATTTTGACTAAGACCAAATACATGTCATTGGCAACCATTTGCCTCCCCAAATCACCAAAAAAAGTCGTTTAGGGCCTCAAAACGGCCCCGGAAGTTTAGGACCCGAAAAACCATAGAATAATTACTAGAAAATGGCAAAATGGGAAACAGTTTTGAGCCAGTGGAATAGGTGGGTGGCCACCGATATCCATATGGATAATTCCTCCCCCCTTAGGAAGCAATGGTCTCCATTGTGTCAAATCCCTTGTCATATGTCGAGCTTTGTGTCGAGTTGAGCTCCTAGTGCGGCATTTGATGAAGTGAAAAGGTTGCCTTACTTTGACATCTTCAGAGGGTTGTAATTGTTGTTGATGGAAGCGCTGGAGCTGTTCAATAGTTTTGGCTGTTGTGGTATCCTTGGTCTCCACGGGTGTGGATGGTTTCTTTTTGGAGGAGCACCTTGAATGCGTGGCCTTGCACTATAGAGGTACCCGAATAGGCGATACTGCACTGACTTTGTGTTCTTCTTGTTTCTGCTGAGTAGAAGGATAATGTGCAGAGGTTGTGGATGTCTCTGCGATCTGATGTTCACCTTTAGTGGCAATTGCGAATAGGGAAAATTTTCCAGTGTGGGAAATTATCTTCCTGCCCTACTTGGTTGGGGTAGGTGCAACTATCTCTGGGTATCCGATAGAGTTTTCCTCCCAAAGTGACAATGACACTGCGAGGTCGTGATTCATATACAACATGATGCTTCCACATATATGGCTGTCCTAAAAGAACATCACATACTTCAAGTGGGGACACATCACACAATACCTCATCTTTGAAGGGCTTGATGCCATATGGTAAGCGACATTGGTGACTGATGCAGATCCCTCATCCTTGGCTTAGCCATCCAATGGTGTATGGTTGTGGGCGTGGTGTTATTGGTAGCTCCAATCTCTTGATGACTTCTGTTGAGATTAGATTCTTCTGGCTGCCGCTGTCCACAACAAAGTGTAGGGGAATTCCCTTCACCCACATCTATGAGTTGAAAAGGCGCTCCTCTACCTCCAACTCTTCAGGTTCCTCCGGTTGAATCTATGTGGTGGGAACAACGGCACTGGGTTCTGCATCAATTATATGCTTCCCCTTTCGCGCGGCTGTGAAACTAGGTTCTGATTCAGAATCGAAACCGGGATCTAATTCTGAAGCTTTGATCTCAGCCACCAATGACTGTTTTGAGCGACATTCATCAATGTTGTGCCAGGGGATTTTGTGGAACTCACACCACTTCCCGGTGTCCTTCTTTGTCTTTTCATTACCCTTCTTCGCTTGTGGTTGGGACTGGTTGTCATTTCCCTGCCCTGTGTTCTGCGAGCCAGAGTTTCCCTTTCCCTGCTTCTGCGTAGGTCCGAAGTCACGCTTGTTCTTTTGCTGAAATTTCTGCTCGATTTTGACAGCATATCGATAGGTGGATCCGAGTGAAGATATTTCCAGGAAATCCATCTATGTTCGCATGTACTGGTGTAGGCCACTGCGATATTTCAGTACTAGGTGTCACTTGGAGTCCTTGATACCCAGCTTTGTGCGCGAGGTATGAAAGTTGTTGGTGTACTCCGACACCATTTGGTCCCTCTCTTGAGGCAGAATGGTCCATTTTGTGTACTGGTCATCATAGTTTCCAATAGGGTAATATTGTTCCTTAACGGCATCTATAAAAGAGGCCCAAGTGGGATTGGAATATTCAAACAATCCAAACTCGTCTGATGAGTTTTGCTCACAATAAGTTTCCCACCAATTTTTGACATGGGGGACGGCCTTGAGGAGCACAAAGATGATCTTTTCCCTGTCGGAAAATTTGTGGATAGAGAAATACCCTTCTAGTAGATTCAACCATTTATCTAGGGCATCGGCATCAATCTGGCCTTCAAATAAAGGGATATCAAAATTAACTCGTACCTTGAATGGAGTCGCATCTCTGAAACGACTACTTGTTGAAGGTGTATCTGTCGTCGTCGGCATGCGTCGAAGGATCTGGGTGAAATTATCCATCATCTCGTTCCTCTGTCACACGAGGGCTTCCTCGAGCAACGACTTGATAGGATCTACTGCTCCGTCATCTCTCTTTTCTTCCGCCATGGGAGGTCGTTTGGGGCGGAAAGAGTGGTCTTCCCCAAGTGAAACTAGTTCGATACCCAACTCTCTGTATCCTGACCTAGTCGGGGACATGCACCAAGAAACAATCAAAGAGCAAACCGCTCTGATACCACTGATCTGGATTTATGTGGGAACGAAACAAAAGATAGCATATATAGAATCATATACAGAGATATATTGCAAGAACACAGTGATACAGTAAACACATATTCTATTAAATAGCGGAAATAGAACAGACTGTAAAATACAATAGCTGGAATGGAAGCTATCTCTGAGAAGAGATGTGGCCGCTATGCTCATTCATGCCAAGATGATTACAAAGAGAGACCGAAAGGCCTATTTATCACAAGCATGAGGGAAAGAATCCCAAACATCCAAAAACCTAACCCTAGAAGATGAACCATCATAAAGTTTGCGGCCCCAAGGTGGTTAGTTGAATAGTCAACTTCCCGGGGTCATAACGTTTGCATACGATCTCCGTTTGGGGCGCTCAGTAGCCCGTTGGAAAGGTTTATCCGAGATTTACAACTTTCGATTAGGTCAAATGTATGTCGTTGGCAACCATTTGGCCCCCCAAATCGCCAAAAAAGGTCGTTTAGGGCCTCAAAACAACCCCACAAGTTTAGGACCCGAAAAACCGTAGAATAATTACTAGAAAATTGGCAAAATGGAAAACTGTTTTGAGCCAGTGGAATAGGTGGGTGGCCACCGATATCCATCTGGATCAGTTCATCTTCAATATTCCTTTTTCACAAATGAGCATTTTAATCCACAATTGTAGCGATAATAGGTACCTTATTTTGGGTCCTTTGAAGAACTTCCTTTCTGCGTTACTGTATGATCTAACTGTATCGACAACAAACTCAATAATGTACACTTCCAAAATGCTATCCACCCAAACATCAACAGCCCTTGAAGCTTTATTGTGAACACGAATCAATTGTTGGATTAGTTTCGGGGTCCAATGTTATGGCTTGCCTCCTTGGACATTATTCTTCTGGTAAGTTAGTTGAGCCAACCACTCATACAGTAGTATAGGAAACTTGCAGAAAAATATCTCGTGGATATCAGTATAGATGTACTTCTGCAACCTGTTAGGATATTCCTATACTCCATCCTAGTCCCACCAGTATTTTGATCATTTACATTTTCATTCATGCATGCACTTTTAGGGTTTGCATGCATCATTAGGGTTTGCATGCATTCCAGTCATCAGTCCAACACCTAGCCCCCGAGAGCTTCTCACTGATCAGTTTTATCCCTCTAGTTGCTTAATGCGCCCTTCTTCCTTGATTTTAGGAAGCAACTCGCCCTTCTTCACCTGCTAGTCCAGTTGTCTTCAGTTTATACTCAGTTACATTCAGTTACACTTAGTTACACTCAGTTACACCTACCAGGCTCAGTTTGACTGATGGTTGACAGTTACTTGAGCATTGATGACTCCATTGATGATGATGAAGACTTCCAGTTGTGCTCCGATGACACTCCAATGATCCTTTGATCACTCCATGAAGGATAATTCGAATTGCCACCTTAGGTATTCGAATTCCTCATGCATTGTATTATTTATTTGTCCATTTGTGATTAATGAATTAGTGTGTGTGAAGTATTTTTGCTTCTATCCGAGTTCTACTGTATTATTATTCTATTGCTCATTACACTGCATTGACCACTCTTCTTCTATCTTCCTGCTTAATCATAATTACTCTTGTGAGGTATACATCATCTCTTAGATCTGCTGTGAGGATTTTCACATGGTATCAGAACATGTGTAATTATTCTGCCTCAATCAGAGTTTCTTTGGATCTAAGTTCTATTGCTTGTCTCTTCTTCTATTATTCCTAAATTCTTTCATTGTGAGGTTTACATCATCTCTTTGGATATTATGTGGGCAATTTCACATGGTATTAGAGCATGTTGAGAGTATTGTTTATCTCCATTCTTGAGAGTTTTTTGCAGGTTATTATCCAGATTTCGAGTGCAGCAGTTGCAGCAGTTTTTGCATTTTTGTAGCAGTAGCAGTTGCAGATATTCTCTATTGTTTTTGCAGGTCTTCTACAACTTCAATGAATTCATAAGAAATCCCTCCTCTTTCTCCACTCAACTATGATGAATGGAAACCGAAAATGATAGCATACTTGAAGAGCCATGATCTCTTTGACTGTTGCTTTGCAAGAGAGTTCGAATCTTCTGAAGAGAAGATTGATTGGTTAAATACAGGAGACAGAGCCTTTGGATCAATGATTGATGCTATGCATGAATGGATGTTATATAACCTCCCTGATTTTTCATCACCAAAAGAGCTATGGGCTCACCTGGATGTAATATTTGGCAGACATAATGAAGGGATTGGTCTAAACCCTTTCGAAAGCAAGCAAAGTGATGCATTCGCTCCCCTTGATGGTCTCTCAGAACATAAACCAGTATCATCTCATATTGAATTTGTTGACAAAGAACTTGCAGATTCTCCACTCATGCTCCAACTTTCTTCTCTTTCTATGCCATCTCACACTCTAGCTATTGCAGAAGGTCCTAAATGCTCTCCTGCACTAGAGTCTATTGGTTTGCATCATGATCACATGATTATTTCAGAGGTAAAATCAGCTATTGGAGGTAATGCATTCGCTCCTCTCAAGCAATCATCTCTTATTTACTACTATATGATCATTAGCACATGCTTTCAGAAGGTTATTGAAGAATATGGCCATTGCCACCCGCTTGAGATAATTTCTCATGCATCCATTGGTTTTGATCTCACCTCTTATGGTTCAAAGGAGATCTCAAGAAACCATTGCCATTCGCTTGGGATAATTTCTCATGCATATGATAGTTTTGATCTCACCCCTGCTGGTTCAAAGGAGATCTCAAGAAACTATTCTTCAAGTATTAAATCTGATTTGGATTTCAAGTAATTATTATTTGATGGTTCTTTTTGGAATAATCTCACTCATGATGGTTCGAAGGAGAAGACAAAAGACTATCTGCATATTCATGATTTTGATCCTACCTTAGTTGATTTGAATCACAAGTTCAAGGATCATCCTCATACTTTTGGATTTGTTCTCATCACATTCGATCTGAAGAGCAAGTACAAGCACATTTTTTTGAGCATGATCCACTTCTTCCCAAGAAGAAGATACCTCTAGACATATGACCAAGCATCACACCTGCTTGAGTTTGGAGCATTTATTTTTGTGTGTGCCTTACAGTCTATTTTTTAGGAGGGGGTATGTTTCCCATGAAATTTTTCCACTTCCTTGGTTTATTGACTGTTATTATTCATTGTATTGGGTGACCTTTGGTCTTAGTTACCAGGGCCCAGGATGGATTAAGGGGGGGTGTTAGGATATTCCTATACTACATCCTAGTCCCACCAGTATTTTGATCATTTACATTTTCAGTCATGCATGCACTTTTAGGGTTTGCATGCATCATTAGGGTATGCATGCATTCCAGTCATCATACTATCACCTAGCCCTCAGCTAGCCAGCCCCCGAGAGCTTCTCACTGATCAGTTTTATCCCTCCAGTTGCTTAATGCGCCCTTCTTCCTTGATTTTAGGAAGCAACTCGCCCTTCTTCACCTACCAGTCCAGTTGTCTTCAATTTATACTCAGTTACATTCAGTTACACCTACCAGACTCAGTTTGACTGATGGTTGACAGTTACTTGAGCATTGATGACTCCACTGATGATGATGAAGACTTCCAGTTGTGCTCCGATGATACTAGTTGTGCTCCGATGACACTCCAGTGATCATTTGATCACTCCATGAAGGCTAATTCGAATTGCCACCTTAGGCATTCGAATTCCTCATGCATTGTATTATTTATTTGTCCATTTGTGATTAATGAATTAGTGTGTGTGAAGTATTTTTGCTTCTATCCAAGTTCTACTATATTATTATTATGTTGCTCATTACACTGCATTGACCACTCTTCTTCTATCTTTCTACTTAATCATAATTACTCTTGTGAGGTATACATCATCTCTTAGATCTGCTGTGAGGATTTTCACATGGTATCAGAACATGTGTAATTATTCTGCCTCAATCAAAGTTTCTTTGGATCTAAGTTCTATTGCTTGCCTCTTCTTTTATTATTCCTAAATTCTTTCATTGTGAGGTTTACATCATCTCTTTGGATCTTATGTGGGCAATTTCACACAACCAATGGTCTGTCGACCATTCAAGGTTCTGGTTTTCTTCCTCAGCAAATTTTCACGTCATTTTGTTGAACCATTCCTCGATCTCTGGCTTTGTCGGATTCCATAGCATGTCCTCTTCTTCTCGCACTAGGGTCCTGGAAATGGAACCATTTTTTGACACAAATCTGTCAATAGGGGTTCACTCCACATAGTGTCAACAAAGTTCGACACAAACTCCCATAGACATCGGCCCGGAAAGGGTTTAACCTTTCCAGCAACACTCACAGAGTGAGTGAGGTCTCACCCAAGATATCTAAGGGGGATGCAGGAACCAAGTTTCCACAGATATAAGAGGACATGCATCATTCACATTCATTCACAGTGAAACTCAGAGATGGACATAATTAATAATAGCATCATAACATCATCATTTATCGCAGATTTAACTAGATCTACTCAGTAACCTCCTTAACAATTCCACAACATATATCATAAGTGCGATATTACAGAACTATCCATACTGCGACACAAAACATCCCATTAGATTGTGACAAAATGCATAAGAGATAAAATTATAGGCAAAACGTTCCTTCACATTAATCATCAGTCTATCTTACAAATCATGGAAACAATGGAGATACACATCTACAGAACTAATTTCTCAAAAACTCAGATCCAGATCAAGATAATAAGATTTCATAGGATTCAATAAGATGCCTAAAGGATTACAATGCTACTCCTATTTATAGGCTCACTAGCCGTTACAAACTTGGTCCACTTCACGAAGTGACTCATTAACTAAATAAGTAATTATCGAATGACT
The DNA here is from genome assembly GCA_027924585.1 of Larix kaempferi. Lineage (NCBI taxonomy): Eukaryota > Viridiplantae > Streptophyta > Pinopsida > Pinales > Pinaceae > Larix > Larix kaempferi. The sequence continues at coordinate 187,346 of BSBM01000742.1, forward strand.
CTACTCTATCTGCTTTGTTGCGCTTTAATTCCACTTTATCCGCTTTGCTACGCTCTGCGACTGGTCCTTTACCCTTGTCGATGTCCCTTTTGTCGTTGTTTGTACCAAAACTTATGCAAACTAATCCCTTGCCAACAACTATCTAGAACTATTGACTATCTAGAACATTAGTAGTAAACTATACATTAACTAAATCCTTCATTTGTATACAAGGTCAAAAGGTCAACAAATAATCTTATGAAATCTAAGATCATTCGACTTGACACATAGATACTACCCGCATTTACCCAAGTGGATTGAGAATTCATTAATATTTTATGATGGGTCACAGGAATTATATTTATAAATAAAGAAGATTCCTTGGCAGTTATCGCCTACATCATACTGGTGAAAACACGAGCAAGTTTAAAAGGTAAAGGTGAGAGTAATCTACCAATTCCAAAGGGATAAATTCAATGTTTTGGTTTGCAAATCCATGTCACATTAATTAATCATGTTCTCGTAACTTAAGATGTTTAGAATTACATTTACAACAAGATCAAGAACATTTATCAAGCATAGAATCATGAACGCAAAGTCATGAGCGCACTTAGAGAGCCAATTCATATCCCAAATCAAATCTTACATTCATATATTATTTTAAAGCATTATCTATCCTTCTTTATAATCGGATTAATCGAAGCTAATGGTAAATATTCAACATAAGATCATTTATAATTTATACAGAAATATAAATTTAACGCACATATTTAGGATCAAAGACCATTCGAGCATCTTGTTGAATCATTCCATCTCAACACAAATGTAATCTTCATAAGCTATAGTACAAAATTGAAATCATATAGAGAGATGACTTATCTGGTTCACACAAATTTGATCAACTGAAGTGACTTGACCAATTGAAGGCTTGGCTGCAATGTTCCATCCAACCATTTGATCCTCTGCCTATCATGTATTTTCCCACCAGAGGACACCCTAGAGCTAGGCAACGAATCCACTGAGGAGGGAAACTCAAGCTGTCAAGACCCTTTGGCTTTGGCTTTCTTACTTTACAAGAGACCCTTTGGCTTTCTTTATTACAATAAGAAAAGACCTGCGCCTCCCTCTGTTCTCATGCATGGACCACACATAAAAATAATGGGACTACACCCCTTCCTTCTTACCCACTCACGTCTATGTGGCATGGAATACAGGGCCGCGCCTTCCCCAAAGGTTTCGCCCTCTTCATAATAAACGTTTGAACAGCTAATTAAACAAAATCTTAGCCCTGCACATTCTTCGAACAAACCTAACTTAGTTCATAATAAACGTTTGAACAGCTAATTAAACAAAATCTTAGCCCTGCACATTCTTCGAACAAACCTAACTTAGTTCATAATAAACGTTTGAACAGCTAATTAAACAAAATCTTAGCCCTGCACATTCTTCGAACAAACCTAACTTAGTTCATAATAAACGTTTGAACAGCTAATTAAACAAAATCTTAGCCCTGCACATTCTTCGAACAAACCTAACTTAGTTCATAAATATACTGAATACTCATCAACAAAGACCGAGGTCGTTCCTCTTCCAAAGGGAAAGAGGGATCACCTAGAAGTGATGTCGTCCTCTTATTCTGAAGTATAATTAATTCACAAAAAACAGGCATCCTAAGAGAGGGCATAACAAGCCCACCATATAACTGTTAAAAGATGGAATACACATAAAAGGAAATCAAGAAGAGTACAAAGAGAGACACTAGGGATTTTCGCTCACTGTGTTCTTATCAGAAGCATTCAATCTACAGAGATGTATTATAATAAAACAATCAGAAACTGAGGCACGGCTGCGTTTTTTCCATAGAATCACCTCCCTCTAACGAGCTCTGCTCTTTTTTTTTAAACGGATCCCCCCACAAAACCACCGAACCCGGTATAGGTTCATTTTCCCCCTTTTGATGAGTCGTGTTTTCTTGAGTCGTGTTTTCTTGAGAGGAATATCCTAACTGTTTTTCAAGAAATAGTTGTCAAAACAGTTATAATTAAGAATTTAATACTTCACCAAAAGTGGGATCGAATCCCCTTTAGGAGGGAAAACCCTAACCGCTATATTTTCTATCAATCACTTGGCAACCAGAAGTTGTTTATTACCCCAGCTTTATAAGAAGTGAGCCTCTTTCCACTAAAAGGTCATTAACCAAGTGTATAAAACTTTTAGTCAATGAAGTGGTGGTCCAGCGGTGGGGGAAGGTGGTTTTCACCCAGCCCACCAGGGGTCAATTTTCACCGAGACATGGCCCGTTGTGATAAGGCTCAAAGGATAGGCGCCCCCTGGATAGGCTACCGCCCCTTGTAGGGATTGGAGTCGGGACGTCTCGGTCCTTGCTGAGTCACAAGTTGCTGGTATATCCTGGCTTGCGGGCTGCCGGTTTATACCTTGGGGCTTATAGTGGCAGCAGCGGATTTGAACCTGGGTCTGGCCCAGGCAAGTTTAACGTTACCGATTCCCCTCGAGCTAAAAAAAAAAAGTGTATAAAACTTTTAATAATATGTTTTAGTTCCCTTTTCCATAATTTTATTTGCTTTTCTTTTAAAAGGCCTCTTGTCTCTATTATTTTATTTATCTTTTCATGTATAAATTTTAGTACCCTTATCTATGATATTTCCATAAAACTAGTGGGTATGTTTTTCACTTACAAATACTTATAATCACATTTAGCTAATTATTATTAGCTTATTACTCCATAAATATAATAATAGTAATAATAACTTCAATAATAAGCTAATAGTAGAACTTAACTTCTTTTCAGGTTTAGGATCTTAATGACATAATCTCCTCGCATCCTTTGTCGAGGCTAGGATATCGATGATATCCAAATAAATTACTTAGTTTAAAGTAATTAAACTTAGTAATAATTAGCCTAATACTATTAGTTAGGTCTTAGGAATCTATTATTGCCTTTCGGTGAATAGTTGTTTCTTTGATGATCAAAACTAACCATTAATAACAATTGTAAACTTAAGTGTTCGACTAGTGAACCTCACTATTCACCTTTCCTCAAGTGTCCATGGCACTAAGATGACTCATGTCATCAATCTCATGGAATACCAACCATTAAACCTCTCCCTAGTGTATTTGTGCCCCCATCGTTTGTTGCATCAAACCTTTAGTCTCTTAAGTCAACAAATTCACAATACAAAATAACTTAGGAAAATACTTACAGAGTTTACTGACGGGGCCTTGGCCTTGAGCTCCTCGTCAGGAACTACTACACAATGCATTTTACATTTGTTCATATGTTACAAAAGGGTAGGGGTATAAGTAGATGTTACAATTGAGGGTGCCACAAACTTTTTCAGGTTGTAGACTCGATAAAGACAAACATATGGGGATAAGCATCGCTTTCGATAGATGCTTTAGGTTTTGGAGGTGAGGATGCACATATATGGTGTTATTTTTTTATGAAATTAAAGTCTTGTCACATATGAATCTTAAAACAAAGTGAAACTTTAGTATGGACTAGAACACATTTAGCGAAGTACACTCCCAAAGCTAGATATCGGGTTTTAAGTGTTATGGATGATCGAAATGACATTGTGTGGTGGTGGAATTAAGTTTGGAATTTTAACTGACCTTCCAAGAAAAATATATTCATGTGGTGTTTATTGAATAACAAATTATTCATGTGGGGTTTTATGTAGAAGAGGTTTTTTCAAGGGTCGGGCAAGTGTCCCCTTTGTTGTTTGAGTGATGAATCAGATGCTCATTTAGTAATGGATTGTTCAAGTATGGAAAAAAATTGAAGTTCTAACAAGTATTAAGAATGTTTGGTTGGGACAGGAAGTTGGAGAGGGTTTGAGGAGGTGGTGTGAAAATGGAAATCTCCAAGGTTACAAATCCTTCCCTCTTCTCATTGCATGAGGTGTTTGGTTAGCACATAGTAAACCTTTGTTCGAAGGGAAAACTATCATTCCATGTATCTGTGCTTGACGAAGCTTGAGTATTATGAGTTTCTTCTCACAGGTTAAGAAAGAAAGGAGAGTAAGACAAGTTGAAGTGGAAGTAGTAGATAGGACCAGGTCATGATATTTTTTGGATGGGGTAGCTCATGGAGATCCATGTGTCTATGGTCTAGGCTAAGTACTATTTATCAATGAAGCTTGTCGCTTTGAATTTTAGGTTGGTCTAGCTCCTAGTACAAATAAGTTTTCCAAGGTAATGTCTTTAAAACTTCTTCTTTTATTGGTTGTGGAGAAAGGACTAGACACAATGCAATTTTTTTGGGATTCATTGAATGTGATCCTATGGGTAAAAAGGGAACAAAAGTGTCAAAATATTATTTTGCTTACTCTTATTGGATGAGATCTAGAGGATTTACATACATTTCACTATCTTATCTTTCAAGCGTATATAAAGGGAAAGAAATGTTCTTGCATATGGGCTTTCAAAAGGTGGACTACAACTATAGTTTAGTTAGTGGCACATCTTGGAGGAAAGGGAGGGACAACATTATGATTACTATCACCATCCCTTTCATGAATCCCTTTAATTTTGTTTTCTCATGAGCATTACTTGATTATTTGGGGGTTGTAGAATGGTAGATAAAACACCTACTTTTTGGATGGAGGATTTGTTTTATTGGGATGGGCTTATACGGACATATCTTAATAATGTTGGGATATAGTATACTTGAATGCCAGGGCTCTTATATTATGTATTGTTTATATGGAGTTTCTATATTTTTTACTTTAGTTATGATAGGATGGAATACATGTGATATTATTCTGATACAATATGTTATGAGACCCCTAGTTTTATATAGACATCTTGGGAATGTTGTAACAACATAGGAAGAATGTAGTTTTGTTATATAATATAATAAAATTATCTATTTTTTCTATGGAAAAAAAAAACTAGGTAAGCACCAGCTTTGAGATATGGATGCATATATTGATCCTCTTATTGATGAAATTTTAAAGTTATGGGTCAACATCAATATCTACAACATCTCTAAACCAATATGTCAAAAAAAATTCAATTCCATGGAATAATTACATGGATAAATTATGATGCATCGGCGCTTACGCATTTTTATCATATGTAAATTTGTAATTCAAATCTATATATCCTTTATTGCTCGAGCTTTTTTTTTAATATTTTGGCATTCTATTAAAAATTATTATATATCTTGCATGGATTCAAACAAATGGTGTTATATGCATATTTTACACCCTTATTCTATGGAATACAAATATATGATACTCCTAATAAGAATTATTTGAGGACACAAAGAATGCATATAGTCTTAATATGTATTTTGCATCCATATTTATCACTTGGCCATGCTTTTCCATTATGAACAACATGAGGCTTGTGGTTGTTCTTAAGAAGAACCATGGTTGGTCATGCTTTATTAGTAGAAGAAACACAACCACATATTAAAGCCAAAGAAAATGAAAGAAATCTCAGAAATATGAAATCCATGAGTGGAGATCATGTATGGAAGGCACTTGTGTGACATGCCTACTGTTAACATATAAATCTCACACACATGCGACATTTTTGCAGTTCACGCTTTAAGGCGTCATCAACATATAGCATGCATCCCACCGAAGACATCTTCATCAGATCCAAGAAGTAATATGAGTCCAGAAATGCTAAAGAACAATCAAAAAAAGGACCAAACGACCCAATCTCTATTTAGATGTGCAACCACACATTTTACCGATTATGTTCCCATGCGACCCTTGCGCGGATTTTCCTTTGATATCTGTGTGACAATCAAAATGGCAGGATCTCAACCACCAGATGCATATTTAAGGCTCATAAAATCCCATCACCAACACAAATTTGAATTTATCTTCTCAACATGATGGATTGGAATTCAATATCCCCCATTATGTACCTTGAATCTAGTTCATAAGGGGATGGGGTTCACACTTGGATCTAGTTGTTTCTGGGCCACCTCGTGGCCTATAAAAAGAATCCATGGGCATGCATCTTAGAGGAGAAACCAAGAGCAAGATTATGCTGCAGAAATTGTATTCGAGCTTCCTCATAGCCCATCTCTTTCATAGTTGTTTGCATTTTCCAATCTCCTTTGCCTCCTTCCTTAAAGGGGCAAGTGTAATAAGCCTAATTGGTTATTACAAATGTTATACATACTAATTTATTAATTAGTAGTTATAGGTTAATTAATTATTATTTATTATTTATTAAATGACATGTCTATTTATAAATAGACATGTCTCTCTTCCCCCATCAACCATATTTAATATGGTACATTCTCTGTATTCCTAATCAATAAATTATACAAATATATATCTATCAAAAGATAATCCAATATGTAAGCCTGATAGCTTACAAGTAGTATCAAAGCTTGCTCTTCGACGTTCATCTTCTCAGTGTTTTCTCTGCATCTCCATTTCCATCTTCTTCACCTCCATTATACTAACCTACACTTCGCTCCCACATTTGCTTCATATCCCTCTCATATTCCTTATACCCCCACTCACCCAACTCAATCTACACCATTGTTGCATCCACACTAGTCCACTCCATTCCATTGGCTCACACTCCCATTCGCTGCTCTCCCCTCCAGCAAATACACCTTTGTCCTCCCTCATCAACCTTCCCACCTTCCACCACAGCCCATGCTGCCTCCATTCCCCACTCACTACAACCTTCTCTTCACTCCACATTTTACCCTTCCCACCATTTCACTTCTCCATCGCACCCTCCTCCCTTCCTCCACTATAAGGATCCTCCCATATTTCAGTGCCTCTCCCTTCCTCCTGTGCGCCATACATCTGCTCCCTTTTGGGTGTTTCCCACTCCATTCACGCCGCCTCGCTCTTGCGCTCACCCTGCACACGCACCCTTCCACGTGGCCTCCCTCCTTCTCTCCCTTCCCACCCTACACCACTCCCACACATTTCTTCTACTTCACGCCTTCCTTCTCCAGCCCGCTCTTCCTGCACACCCGCGCTCCATCTGCGTACTCCTCCCACGCCACAATGCTTCACGCCCTTCCTTCTCCTCATGCCCTCTCCCTCGCACCTCACACCTCCCTTCTCTAGTCGTTGTTCTCCTACACTCCATTGCTCTTCTCCCCATCCACGCCCCTCCCATCTTCCACCTTACTCCCTCGCATGCTACCACGCTCCACTGCTCCCCTCACTGCTCCCATCCTTCCACGTCATCTCTCTCCTCCCCATTCGCCTCTACCCTCCCCAACCAACGCCCTCTCCACATATCACCACCAACTAGCTCCCTCTTCTCCGCTCCTCCCATCTATCACCTACCACCTCCACACCCACCGCTTGCTCTACATTTTTTCCTAGGGTTTTATAACCCTACCTCTTCACAAAATATATATATATATATAATAATAACATCATATTATTATTATTATATTAATATTTTCAAGACCTTTTAAAAACTATTAAAATTTTATAATAATAATATTATTAACATTTTAATAATAAATTATTATTATAATTAATATTTTAATAGTTAAAATTTCACAAATAATTTATGAGAGGACAAAAATTCTTTTTGAGAATATTTTTAAGCTCAAAATATTATGTTTTCCTCATTTAATAAAATCATTATTAGCCCATTCCAAAAAAGAGATGAAAAAATTGAAGTCGCTGACATAAAAAGAAGCCAGACTAAAGAAATAAAAAGCACAAAGCTTGAAGCAAAAATATTGGATATCAACGTGGCTTCACAAGTTCTTCATGAAGACATAAAAAAATTAGTTGAAGAAATGAAAATGTTGATAATACAACTTAGGAGAGAAGATGAATCTAAGAAGCATGTGGACAAAGAACAACTAGAGGCACATGATTCCTACTCGTCAAGTCAGTTTAAGGAAGAAGAATAAGTTATGCCATCTGAATTCTCAAGCATAGAAGAGCGGGAAGAAAAATTAAATGATATTGATCAGTTAAATGAATAAAAAACAATTACGCCATCTAAATTCTCAAGCGAGGGAAAGAAGGAAACTACTACGACACCTACAACAAAAGAAACGGTTACGAACCCTAAATTTTCAAGTAACGAGGAACTGGATATGGATTTTGCACCCACAAAATAAGTACAAAAAATCACATACACTGACACCTTACATTCCCCCTCACAGAAGGTATAGGGCATCAGACACAAGAAATCATGAGCACCACCATTCGAAACACAAGATGCAAAAGGAAATGCCTAACCATAAACATACACATATGCCAGAAATGAACCATTGTTTGAGGTACAAGACTCAAAATATGATGTGGGGTCATAAATATGCACAAGTTCCATAATTTTTTTGTAGATTCATATAAGGAATGGTAAGGAGTTGCATAAATCATCCATCCTACACAACTATAAAATTAGTGAAAATGGCTCGCAAAGCTCCAAAACAAAGTCAAATTGAAAACCATGCTCGGAACCCAAACTAGATCCATGGACATGATAAAGAAGATGATAACACAGACGATGAAACGAAATATGTAGAGGATGAGGGTAAAGTACAAAGTATTGAAGATCAATATAAATCTACATAAGATGTTTTTTTGAATGACAATAATGAAAACAAACATACAGTTCAACATATTAATGAACCTGAAGAAGTATTAATTGAGAATAATGATAACAAAAACAAAGATATAGATGCATCATACATGAAGGAACATGATGGCGATAACGATTGTAAAGAGGATGAAGATATACAACATTATAATGATGAATATAAAGATGATACCAGTATCAATTGTTAAAAATCAAAAAAGGTAGAAGAGTATCATCATGGATATAAAGGAAGTGGAAGTGCTCCTAATCATGATGAAAAAAAATAAAAATAAAAACCAAGAAGATTCTCTAACTCGTGAAGATATAGATGCTTTGCAATTGTTGCAATTCAATGTGTTCATGAATCACTAAAACTAAATTATTCCAATAAAAAAATGGAGAAGATCACAAAGTCAACCATTTTTGAAGATCCAAAGGTTAGTCAAAGAATATTGACATACCAGCACATGCAAAAATAACAGAGATCACCATCAATAACACTTATGAGTTTCTCAAAGGAAATGATGTGACGACGCAATATTTTGAGGAAGACATCATATTGGACACTCACAAGAACACTCCCTATAATCATTATGTTTTTATCTACAGGATCATATGCATAAAGAGGTTTGAATGGAAATTTGTGACCGACTATTTCAAGAACTACTAAATCATGGTACTATTATTCGGCACAAATCGCTAAAAAGGGATTGCTTGACATCAAGCTTGGAAACCTTTCTAATGTTGCACTTAATTATGAAAAATCCAAGATTCGTGGATGAATCTTTTCAAGGAAGGATGACTTGTAATAAGCCTAATTGGTTATTACAAATGTTATACATGCTAATTTTTTTCCAACGTATTTTATAGCTACTAATTTATTAATTAGTAGTTATAGGTTAATTAATTGTTATTTACTATTTATTAAATGACGTGTCTATTTATAAATAGACATGTCTCTCTTCCCCCATTGACCATATTTAATATGGTTCATTCTTTGTATTCCTAATAAATCAATTATACCAATATATATCTATCAAAAGATAATCCAATATGTAAGTCGGTTAGCTTACAGCAAGTGCTTCTCTCCATTAGTTATTTTAGCTATAAAAATTTAGTGTGAATAAAATAGGCCTCCCTAAGGGAGATTGTTAGGTTCCCTTTGAAGCGTTCACCTCCTAGGTGACACTACATGTATTTTCTTGACCATTGGGAAATCTAAAGTGGTTCATGCATTCATTCCTTGTTGTGGTTTGCACCCTCTTGTTCCCTTTCATCATTTTTAATTTTTTTTTATTTTGTTCTATTTCACTAATAAATCCTTGCAGGATCTACTTTGGGGTTATCACATTTTCTCTTTGTTTCTAAATACTGGGCCTAGTCAATAACTTCAAGGGATTTCACCCAAAGTGGGAGATACTGCATCCCTTTATGCATAATTTCCCACAATAGTATTCATGGTGACTCCACTTCATTTTTGTTCAGTTTCTCTTAACTAGGTTGTTAATTGTTAGATAGCTAATTTTTCATATATTGTATTTTGCAAGTGAAGAGGTCCATACCCTCCATTCCAAAAATTTTGCCTCCTCTCGGCCAAAACATTTGTTTCAATAGACACATGGATCTCATCATCCCGGTCACACTATCTATGCACATAAACCTTCAACATCTGCGCTACCTACATAATTTAACAGACCTCTCCCCACGAAGTTGGTCTTTCACTGGCCATGTGACCTATTCATGTCATAATCATGCTATTGCACACTCGTGAGTGTTTTCTCCTCTCTATTGTGCACATGTCTCTACTTTTCCGCGTTGCTACTCAGTTTCTTTGCTTTTTATCAAATTTTCACAATTTTGCAACCCCAATGGTTGCTCACTAATGAACTAGAACTAATTAAATTGCAATAGGTACATATTTCTATAGTAATTATCTCACTTAGACTAAGATTATGAAGAAAAGAGCCCATTTCTCTTGAAATATACTTAGGTAACCAACCTTGAGGCTTTCAACGGGCCTCATTGTTGTCACTAGTATTCAAGACATTGTTACACCTCAAATTGTCACCTTTCAGTGCCATTTGTGGTCTTCGGGTGTTATCAACATGACAGCCATGATGTTAATGCTCCCTAGGAGTGTTAGACCCACCATCCCATGGTCCTTCCCATTCCTAGTCATCATTTGGAAGGTTCGATGCCACTTGGAGGTCAAAATTCACCTTAACCAACCTTGAATTGAGCCTTCCTATGAGATTTTCGCTACTAGGTATGCCTTAGGGGAGCGAAAAATATAGATTTTTAATGTTAGGGGAGTGAAAATCTCCCATATTTTCTCTCTCTGGCCCTTGTTGGGGGAGCGACAATGTTGTCAAACTCCTTCTCCTTGGTTTTTGGATCAAGATTCTCATGATATTTTCAATGGATGACCCTATCCTTCGAATCCAATCCTCATCCTATGTAGAGTGGCCTCCATATACCCTGATCCAAATAATCCTCACTTGATCCAATTATTCATCCTAAGTTGTTTAGCCCCTGCATCCTATATAATGAAGCTCATCCCATGGATCCAATGGAAAATATCCTAGAGAGGTGGTCCTTATGGTCTTAGAGTGCTCAAGGGGATTCTAAAGGAAAGCTTGGAGGAGATCTTGCAATGAAGTCAAGTATATGGCTCATTTTGTTTCTTTATTGGATTTCCATTAATAAACTTGGCCTACTTCCCAATACTTGTGTTCATGCAATGTATGTTTACTTTGTGATATTCAAAGTAGAGTAGATATTGTTTATGATTAACATACTTGGAGGAAGGAATCATTGTATTGTTTTCTATAGGTTGCATCAATCTTAAGAGCTTTGGAAGATCAAGCTAAAGAATGGAGCAGCGAGGACAACCATCTGGAACAAGGTAGGAAATCTACTTTTTTCTTTACCCTTCTCTCCTCTTGTCTGCATAAAAGTTATATCTAAGGGAATTTTAGTGTCCATTTGTTTCTTTTATGTATTGGATTAGGTATCTAGGGGCTTGTCCATATCCCAAGAGGAATACTACCTATATGTAGGGAGTATTTCCTTAAACAAAAACTAGCAACCATACTGGCGATGAATCCCTAGTTTTTTGTCCCTTTTGAGTGCTTGTTAGATAATTATCACCTCTTTAAGTGTGTTTTTCCCTTGATTCTTGGTCTTCTCTTATCACCACTGAGAAGCATTCTCAGTCTAAGACCTGATCCATCTATGGATCTAAGAAAAATCCCTGATTTTCTTCAATTACAGGACTTTTTGGCCCCCCCCAAGAGAGCTTACAGGGAGAAAATTTCCACATTTTTGTACCCCTACAATGTATCCAGGAAATAAAATCTCCTAATTATTGCTCTAGCAAGGTCAGTTCAGGGGAAAAAATCCCATGTTTGGGGAAAATCTCAGTCCCATTAGTCTAATTTTGCTTGGGCTATTGTTCGGAAACTTGTTGTATGATCTTTTGCTGCATTATAGATGTTGTGTATTCTCTTCATCTGAGCATTTGATTTCTTTTTTAACCTTTTTCAAACATTTTTTTTGTTTATCAATCCTTGGAAGCCTGAAAACAACATACGCTAACTTGACCCTTTGTTGGATTTTGGACTTTTGGTGGTTTGATTCCTAATGTCTAGTGTCATCTAAACCTCTGTAGGACTGATTTGTACCACTCCAAACCTTCTTTGGTTGTGTTTGGGACCCACTTGACTTGTTTGGAAGTCGAAGTGTTGTTTGGGCCTTTTGTATTCAATCTCGTGTTTGTCATGGTTTCGGGTAAAATTTTCAATCCCCAACAAGTACAGAACCTTGTGGTCCTCTCCTAATCCTTCCTAATCATCTAATTCATATTGGATTGAACGTTAAATTGTTCAAAGAGACCTCCTTACCATTGCTTGGTATTCTTGGTTTGCAAGCACAAGTGTTGAAGGTGCAATGTCTTTGGATTCCTTTATCTCTTGTTGGTTTTCTTTGCCTTCTTTGTTTTAAGATTCCTTGCAAGTGTCATTGAATTGAAATGAAGAATATTAGTTTTCATGTCTTTTATGCAATTTAAAAGTCTTTGAAAGGAAGAAAACAAAAGCTTCTTTGAGTGCATCTTTTGTTTGCATTTTTAGGAATTTTTGCATTATATTTGATTAAAATAAACATCAAATTTTATAATAAAAAATATGCAGTCTCTTTGACCCATATTGAGTGTTGTGTAGGATTTAAACCTTATAGTGAGGAGAGACACTACCAACTTGGGCAGGGTTGACACGTAAATACATCCATTATATTGCATTTAGTTCCTACAAATGAAAGAGATTGGGATATCGAAAGATGTACCTTTAATCGACGGCTAGTCCTAGCTTTCACTTGATCTCCCGCTTAATCTCCCGCTATGATGAACCTATAACACAAAGGAAACCTTCCTCAACATATCTTGACTATAATAAATATGATGAGTATTGAAAGCAATCAAACATCAACAACAATCAGATACTAAACCAAATGAACATACAATCCAATAGACATTCGATTTGCAGGAAGGGTATTTCCACCTTTTTATTGTCAAAGAAACATAAATCAATACAAATATACCCGATGTGTCAAGATGCTTCTGCAACCGATTCCTGGGCTCTTACTCTTTAGAATGACTTGGGAATTCCTCCAGCATAACAGCACTCAAAGCATTCTTTCTAGGTCTAGTTCTAGTCTTAGTTCTCTCTCATGGATCCTCCTTGTATTTATGGGACAAGGTAGGCAATTGAATTCGAGAGGTGGTTGAATTGGAAGGTTGGGGAAGTTGCAGAACCAAATTCAAGTAATCCCAATTCATAATCTTAATATATTTTTTGACTTCATCTTAAGATGTACGTGGGTTTCATATAACCAAAGTAGCGCAGAATATGCAACTTTTATGCTTTACAACAAGCGTTTGCAACATTTTTTAAGGTGTACATTGGTTGTCCTTAAGCAAAGTAGAGTATCTTTTCAAGGTCTACATGGGTTTTCTATACAAAGAGTAGTGTACATGTCATGAAATCAGTAGAAACAGTAAGTTTCTCAGCTGAAGAGAGTAGTGCTAGTCAATAAGTCATCCAGGTCAACCTAGCTCTTCAATCCTTAGTGTCCTTTTGTGTGATCATCAGAGCAATGTGATCACGGATGGAGAAGTGCAGATTTGACCTATAAAAAATGCAACCTAATGTGTGAGGTCAGAGGGAAACGATGGCCAAAATACATTATAATTCCAAGTCAGAGGAGGAGCAAGAAACCCCAGAACCAAGTCACAAAAGTACCTGAAACAACAATCAAGGTCGGCGAGCAATTACAATCTAGACATCATATCGATGTGTATCATGATACAACATGATCTCCGATACATAACTATGAGATGTATATATAGCATGGCCACTGAAATACAAGCGTGGATCCATGTCAAAATGAGAGATCATAGCCATAACAACAAACTGGATCTATGTCTCATGGAGAGCCAAAATGAGTGAGGCTCAGTCTTACGCAGCTTGGGTGATAACATAAATAGGGTGATGCTATAAGAACCCCAAGGTATTCATCCAAACAATCCAAGGTACAAACCCTAACCATGTAGATAAACGAGCTGAAGTCAAACATGGGGGGTATCATTTGATTACCGCTCATTGATGTATACCGTTAACAAACGCGAGGGCTTCCATCGATAATGATAATGGGGCCCAAGGTACCTAGTATGATCCAATAAACTTTGAATAAGTGGACTTGAAGTCGAACACCTGAGGAACCTGTCGAATAAGGGACATTGATGTATTCCCATAATTCAATAGCGAGGGAAACTGCCACTAATGACTGCAATCCCCAAGGTACTAACCGAAACTCTAAACTTCATTCCCAGATAAAAATGAGTTGAATTCAATGGAAAGAATTCCATTGGAAGGGAGGACTTAATGCGTCCTCCATCATCCAACATGAGGAACACTCAAAAGGTATGGGATGATGTGGAGTAGGACAAGTAACAAGATGAAACAAACTGACACTGGGATGGCTGACACATGAAGTCAAGGTAAACTGCAGAATAGCCGACACAGGCTGTATCCTTGAACAGTGAGCACAACACAAAGTGACTTAGGCATCTTTTAACATGAAGGGGAAGTGATAAAATCCTGCAATGTAGGAGATATTAATAGACCCTCCGTATGGTTGGAAGAATAACCAACCGTGGGAGTAAAAACCTCGGTGATCAAGTTCACCCTAAGGTCAAAAACTAAAACCCAACTGACATGAAAGACTCAAGTAGGTTTTTTGTTCAAGGACATGACTGACTTAACTGCCTTTGAAACTGAAAAAGATGTGATATACCCTTCTTATCCGTTATTCTTTTTGGTAAAAGAACATCCTTCTTGTTGTTTTAATGAGTCCAAGAAAGAAAGAAAACTCAATAAGTCCAACCATGTAAAATTTTAGCGAGCCCATGGGAGGAAGACTTAGGACCTTCTTCATTTTTACAGAGTTCGAAGAAGAGATAGACGAATACTCTATAATACTGACCTCTGGATTTTAATATCGAGCCGAGATCTGTTCTTGCTCGCCTATGTTTTCTTGTTTAAGGAGTCAGAAAAAATTAAATAATCCTCCATACACTTGTGTATTTTACATCTATCCCGAGTAGGTGAATGCTCGCTTGGTGTTTTCATGTTTCGAGAGCCTGGAAACCCTAAAGAAGGCTCCAAAAGGTTCTTTTTTGTACAATTAGTCTCCTCCCCCGAAAAAGTGTAAAACAATGGAAGAAGAACTCTTCTAGCCACGTATGACTAGAGTAATCCTTTTTCGTAAGTAATCTGCAAAAGTCTAGAAAAGGGTTAAACTTATACTTAATTGGATGGATCTTCAATTCCTTTAACAAGCTTGAAGAGAGCAAGTCTGCTCGACAATCTTGTCATATTTAAAGAGTCAAACAAGAGCATGAAAGAACTCTATAAAAATCTTTTTCATAAAGTTTTAACGACCCCGAAAAAGTAAACTCGTGACCTCCTTACTGTTTTTAACAAGCTCAAAGGAGACATGGAAGAATGCTCAAAGCTTCCTTACTATTTGTAAGGAGCTCGAAGTGAAGGTGGAAGAATGATCGTAACCTCCTTACTATTTTTAACGATCTCGAAGAAAAGGTGGAAGAATGCTCATAGGTGGATCAATGTCCAAATGAATGGCAGACTACATTATAGACTCTAGGAAAACTTCCTCAGAGGGAAGTATATTATCCCAGATGGAACACATATCTAAACATTCAGATGGAGTCATCACCTGATCAATTGCTGGGACCCAGTCCCTAGAAGGTAAGCATGAATTCAGAGGCATCTTTTCAGTAGCAATTGGACTCAAGGAACAATATGCCACATAATTTGATTGTGACATGGTAGTGCCTATTGGCTAGGGATATACTTGGTCTATAGTTGGGTAATAAGAGGGATCAACAAATGTAAGTTGATCGATAGTGACAATGCTTTCATTATGAGGAAAATGCATCACACGAAAGAGCGTAGACACCACAGCCTGCATAGAATATACGTAATCACGCTCGAGGATCATATCAAAGTCCATAGGGTCCTTTAAAACCATAAAATAAACTAAGACTGTTTTTCCACCCAAAGTAACGGGTACTTGAGGGAGGAATCCCAATGGTTCACTAGGTCTTTTATCGAAATTCAAAGGCCAATTAATAGCTGGAACAAGGTTAGGAAAACCTAAATCTCTCCAAGCATAAGGGGATAAGATACTAACAGAGGCTCCTTCATATACAATTCATCGATGAACCGCATGGTTTCTGATATCAACCTTTATCTGAAAAGGAGTAGTAGAAGGAAGGCGGGGCCCAGTTAGACTATTCCAATCAAAGGAAATGATCCCAAAGCTTGGTATCGCTTCACTCTCCAAAGGAAGAGTGGGGTTGACCAAAGATTGCATTGGTTCAGCCACTTCATCAACCAAAGGTTGATCAAGCTGTTGGGAATCTATAGACAATTTAGGAGCAGAGGATACTTCAGACATGGACCACACTCTCTGCACCTCTGGAATAGCAGGGCACAGGTGAGTAAGGTGATATCCCTTACAAAGTTTGCAAGGGAACTTTGGCTTGCGTCCTATAAGATTAGAATCCTTTACAACAACAGTACTCTCAGCATGACTAGCATTGGCTGACAGCATGCCCCCAGCGTGACTTACAGTGGCTTGTTGCTCAGAAGCAGAAGACTTTTGAACTATGGACCACACTCTTTGCACTTTTGGAAGTACAGGGCACAAATAGGTCAAGTGATCTCCCTCGCAAAACTTACAAGGGAACTTAAGCTTTTGTTTATTAGGTTTGTCAACAATGTTAACATTCTCAGCATGACTTGTAGTGGTCGATTCAGTGTCTCTAGTATGACTCACAATAACTGGTGACTTGTCATTAATATGACCAGCAGTGATCAATGACGTGTCCTCAACATGAGCAACAGTGGTTGAAGACATGCTTTCAGTATGATTTGCAGTGACTGAAAGTTTGTTCCCAGCATGACCTCCAGAGGCTGGGTAGGTGCCCCCAACATGACTTCCAGAGGCTGGGTGGGTGGGTTTAGTATGATTTACAGTGATCGAGTGATTTCTCCCAAAATGACCACCAGAGGTTGGGTAGGTGCCCCCAGCATGACCTTCAGAGGCTGGGTTGCGAGGTTCAATATGATTTCTAGTGACTAAGTGAGTTCACCCAACATGACCACCAAAGGTTGGGTAGGTGCCCCCACCATGACCTTCAAAATCTGGGTGAATTTTCCCAACACGACCACCAGAGGTTGGGTAGGTGCCTCCAGCATGACCTTTAGAGGCTGTGTGGCTTCCACCTTGCTTTGGCATCTTCTTTCTATTCTTGCTCCATCTAATCCTTTTAGACTGCTGCTTACTAGTATTGCTACTTTCACCACATATTTATATAGTAATTGTCTCACTTAGACTAAGATTATGAAGAAAAAAGCCCATTTCTCTTGAAATATACTTAGGTAACCAACCTTGAGGCTTTCAACAGGGCTCATTGTTGTCACTAGTATTCAAGACATTGTTACACCTCAAATTGTCACCTTTCAGTGCCATTTGTAGTCTTCATGTGTTATCAACATGAGAGACATGATGTTAATGCTCCCTAGGAGTGTTAGACCCACCATCCCATGGTCCTTCCCATTCCTAGTCATCATTTGGAAGGTTCGATGCCACTTGGAGGTCAAAATTCACCTTAACCAACCTTGAATTGAGCCTTCCTATGAGATTTTCGCTATCGGGTATGCCTTAGGGGAGCGAAAAATATAGCTTTTTTGTGTTAGGGGAGTGAAAATCTCCCATATTTTCTCTCTCTAGCCCTTGTTGGGGGAGCGACAATGTGGTCAAACTCCTTCGCCTTGGTTTTTGGATCAAGATTCTCATGATATTTTCAATGGATGACCCTATCCTTCGAATCCAATCCTCATCCTATGTAGAGTGGCCTCCATATACCCTGATCCAAATAATCCTCACTTGATCCGATTATTCATCCTAAGTTGTTTAGCCCCTGCATCCTATATAATGAAGCTCATCCCATGGATCCAATGGAAAATATCCTAGAGAGGTGGTCCTTATGGTCTTAGAGTGCTCAAGGGGATTCTAAAGGAGAGCTTGGAGGAGATCTTGCAATGAAGTCAAGTATATGGCTCATTTTGTTTCTTTATTGGATTTCCATTAATAAACTTGGCCTACTTCCCAATACTTGTGTTCATGCAATGTATGTTTACTTTGTGATATTCAAAGTAGAGTAGATATTGTTTATTATTCACATACTTGGAGGAAGGAATCATTGTATTTTTTTCTATAGGTTGCATCAATCTTAAGAGCTTTGGAAGATCAAGCTAAAGAATGGAGCAGCGAGGACAACCATCTGGAACAAGGTAGGAAATCTACTTTTTTCTTTACCCTTCTCTCCTCTTGTCTGCATAAAAGTTATATCTAAGGGAATTTTAGTGTCCATTTGTTTCTTTTATCTATTGGATTAGGTATCTAGGGGCTTGTCAATATCCCAATAGGAATACTACCTATATGTAGGGAGTATTTCCTTAAACAAAAACTAGCAACCATACTGGCAATGAATCCCTATTTTTTTGTCCCTTTTGAGTGCTTGTTAGATAATTATCACCTCTTTAAGTGTGTTTTTCCCTTGATTCTTGGCCTTCTCTTCTCACCACTAAGAAGCATTCTCAGTCTAAGACCTGATCCATCTATGGATCTAAGAAAAATCCCTGATTTTCTTCCCAGGACTTTTTGCCCCCCCCAAGAGAGATTACAGGGTGAAAATTTCCACATTTTTGTACCCCTACAATGTATCCAGGAAAGAAAATCTCCTAACTATTGCTCTAGCAAGGTCAGTTCAAGGGAAAAAATCCCATGTTTGGGGAAAATCTCAGTCCCATTAGTCTAATTTTGCTCGGTCTGTTGTTCGGAAATTTGTTGTATGATCTTTTGTTGCATTATAGATGTTGTGTATTCTCTTCATCTGAGCATCTAATTTCTTTTTTAACCTTTTTCAAACATTTTTTTTTTGTCAATCCTTGGAAGCCTGAAAACAACATATGCTAACTTGATCCTTTGTTGGGTTTTGGACTTTTGGTGGTTTGATTCCTAATGTCTAGTGTCATCTAAACCTCTGTAGGAGTGATTTGTACCACTCCAAACCTTCTTTGGTTGTGTTTGGGACCCACTTGACTTGTTTGGAAGTCGAAGTGTTGTTTGGGCCTTTTGTATTCAATCTCGTGTTTGTCATGGTTTTGGGTAAAATTTTCAATCCCCAACAAGTACAAAACCTTGTGGTCCTCTCCTAATCCTTCCTAATCATCTAATTCATATTGGATTGAACATTAAATTGTTCAAAGAGAGCTCCTTACCATTTTTTGGTATTCTTGGTTTGCAAGCACAAGTGTTGAAGGTGCAATGTCTTTGGATTCCTTTATCTCTTGTTGGTTTTTCTTTGCCTTCTTTGTTTTAAGATTCCTTGCAAGTGTCATTGAATTGAAATGAAGAATATTAGTTTTCATGTCTTTTATGCAATTTAAAAGTCTTTGAAAGGAAGAAAACAAAAGCTTCTTTGAGTGCATCTTTTGTTTGCATATTTAGGAATTTTTGCATTATATTTGATTAAAATAAACATCAAATTATTAAAAAAAAAATCTACAGTCTCTTTGACCCATATTGAGTGTTGTGTAGGATTTAAACCTTATAGTGAGGAGAGACACTACCAACTTGGGTAGGGTTGACAGGTAAATACATCCATTATATTGCATTTAGTTCCTACAAATGAAAGAGATCGGGATATCGAAAGATGTACCTTTAATTGACGGCTGGTCCTAGATTTCACTTGATCTCCCGCTATGATGAAACTGAAACACAAAGGAAACCTTCCTCAACATATCTTGACTGTAATAAATATGATGAGTATTGAAAGCAATCAAACATCAACAACAATCAGATACTAAACCAAATGAACATACAATCCAATAGACATTCGATTTACAGGAAGGGTATTTCCACCTTTTTATTGTCAAAGAAACATAAATCAGTACAAATATACCTAACGTGTCAAGATGGTTCTGCAACCGAGTCCTGGGCTCCTACTCTTCACGATGACTTGGGAATTCCTCCAGCATAACAGCACTCAAAGCATTCTTTCTAGGTCTAGTTCTAGTCCTAGTTCTGTCTCATGGATCCTCCTTGTATTTATGGGACAAGATAGGCAGTTGAATTCGAGAGGTGGTTGAATTGGAAGGTTGGGGAAGTTGCAGAACCAACTTCAACTAATCCCAATTCGTAATCTTAATATATTTTTTGACTTCATCTTAATATGTACGCGGGTTTCATATAACCAAAGTAGCGCACAATATGCAACTTTTATGCTTTACAACAAGCGTTTGCAACATTTTTTAAGGTGTACGTTGGTTGTCCTTGAGAAAAGTAGAGTATCTTTTCAAGGTATACGCGGGTTTTCTATACAAAGAGTAGTGTACATGTCATGAAATCAATAGAAACAGTAAGTTTCTCACCTGAAGAGAGTAGTTCTAGTCAATAAGTCATCTAGGTCAACCTAGCTCTTCAATCCTTAGTGTCCTTTTGTGTGATCATCAGAGCAATGTGATCACGGATGGAGAAGTGCAGATTTAACCTATAACAAATGCAACCTAATGTGTGAGGTTAGAGGAAAACAATGGCCGAAATACATTATAATTCCAAGTCAAAGGAGGAGCAAGAAACCTTAGAACCAAGTCACAAAGGTACCTGAAACAGCAATCAAGGTCAGCGAGCAATTACAATCTTGACATCATATCGATGTGTAGCATGATACAACATGATCTCCAATACATAACTAGGAGATGTATATATAGCATGGCCACTGAAATACAATCGTGGATCCATGTCAAAATGAGAGATCATATCCATAACAACAAATTGGATCTATGTCTCATGGAGAGCCAAAATGAGTGAGGCTCAGTCTTGCGTAGCTTGGGTGATAACATAAATAGGGTGATGCTATAAGAATCCCAAGGTTTTCATCCAAACAATCCAAGGTACAAACCCTAACCATGTGAATAAATGAGCTGAAGTCGAACATGGGGGGTATCATTTGATTACCGGTCATTGATGTATACCGTTAACAAACGCGAGGGATTCCATCGATAATGATAATGGGGCCCAAGGTACCCAGTACGATCCAATCAAGTGTGAATAAGTGGACTTGAATTCGAACACCTAAGGAACCTGTCGAATAAGGGACATTGATGTATTCCCATAATTCAACAGTGAGGGAAACTGACACTAATGACTGCAATCCCCAAGGTACTAACCGAAACTCTAAACTTTATTCCTAGAGAAAAATGAGTTGAATTCGATGGGAAGAAGTCCACTAGGAGGGAGGCCTTAATGCATCCTCCATCATCCAACACGAGGAACACTCAAAAGGTATGAGATGATGTGGAGTAGGACAAGTAACAAGATGAAACAAATTGACACCAGGATGGCTGACACATGAAGTCAAGTTAAACTGCAGAATGGCCGACAGAGGTTGTATCCTTGAACAGTGAGCACGACACAAAGTGACTTAGGAAGCTTTTAACATGAAGGGGATGTGATAAAAGCCTGCAATGTAGGAGACATTAATAGACCCTCCATATGGTTGGAAGAATAACCAACCTGGGGAGTAAAAACCTCGGAGATCAAGTTCACCCTAAGGTTAGAAACTAAAACCCAACTGACATGAATGACTCAAGTAGGTGTCGTGTTCAAGGACATAACTGACTCAACTGCCTTTGAAACTGAAAAATATTTGATATACCCTTCTTATCCCTTATTCTTTTTGGTAAAAGAACGTCCTTCTTGTTCTTTTAATGAGTCCAAGAAAGAAAGAAAACTCAATAAGTCCAACCATGTAAAATTTTGACGAGCCCATGGGAGGAAGACTGATCTCTAGATTTTAATATCGAGCCGAGATCTGTTCTTGCTCGCTGGTGTTTTCTTGTTTAAGGAGTCAAAAAAACTTAAATAATCCTCCATACACTTACTGTGTATTTTACATCGAGCCCGAGTAAGTGAATGCTCGCTTGGTGTTTTCATGTTTCGAGAGCCTGAAAACCCTAAAGAAGGTTCCAAAAGGTTCTTTTTCGTACAATTAGTCTCCTCCCCCGAAAAAGTGTAAAACAATGGAAGAAAAACTCTTCTAGCCATGTATGACTAGAGTATTCCTTTTTCGTAAGTAATCTGCAAAAGTCCGAAAAAGGGTTAAACTTATACTTAAGCGGATGGACCTTCAATTCCTTTAACGAGCTTGAAGAGAGCAAGTCTACTCGGCAATCTTGTCATATTTAAAGAGTCAAACAAGAACGTGAAAGAACTCTATAAAAATATTTTTCATAAAGTTTTAACGACCCCGAAAAAGTAAACTTGTGACCGCTTTACTGTTTTTAACAAGCTCAAAGGAGACATGGAAGAATGCTCAAAGATTCCTTACTATTTTTAATGAGCTCGAAGTGAAGGTGTAAGAATGCTCGTAACCTCCTTACTGTTTTTAATGAGCTCGAAGAAAAGGTGGAAGAATGCTCGTAGGTTGATCAATGTCCAAATGAATGGCAGACTGCATTATGGACTCTAGGAAAACTTCATTAGAGGGAAGTATATTATCCCAGATGGAATATATATCTAAACATTCAGATGGAGTCATCACCTGGTCAATTGCTGGGACCCAATCCGTAGAAGGTAAGCATGAATTCAGAGGTGTCTTTTTAGTAGCAATTGGACTCAAGGAATAATATGCCACATAATTTGATTGTGACATGGTAGTGCCTACTGGATAGGGATATACTTGGTCTATAGTTGGGTAATAAAAAGGATCAACAAATGTAAGCTAATCGATAGTGACAATGCTTTCGTTCTGGGGAAAATGCATCACACGAAAGAGCATAGACACCGCAGCCTACATAGAATATACATAATCATGCTCGAGGATCATATCAAATTCCATAGGGTCCTTTAAAACCATAAAATCAAATAAGACTATTTTTCCACCCAAAGTAACGGGTACTTGAGGGAGGAATCCCAACGGTTCACTAGGTCTTTTATCGAAATTGAACGACCAATTAATAGCTGGAACAAGGTTAGGAAAACCTAAATCTCTCCAAGCATAAGGGGATAAGATACTAACATAGGCTCCTTCATATACAATACATCGATGAACCACATAGTTTCCAATATCAACCTTTATCTGAAAAGGTGTAGCAGAAGGAAGGCAAGGCCCAGTTAGACTATTCCAATCAAAGGAAATGATCCTAGAGCTTGGTAGGGGTTCAATCGACACAGATGAAGTGACCCCCACTTCCGAAACATCCGAACTTGTAATGCAGAAGACTTCAGGGACAGGTGCATCAGTCTCCGAAGGACTGATGGGATCAGTCGAAGATTGGATCGATTCGATCACTTCACTCTCCAAAGGAAGAGTGGGGTTGACCAAAGATTGCATTGGTTCAACCACTTCATCAACCAAAGGTTGATCAAGCTGTTGGGAATCTATAGACAATTTAGGAGCAGAGGATCCTTCAGACATGGACCACACTCTCTGCACCTCTGGAATAGCAGGGCACAGGTGAGTAAGGTGTTATCCCTTACAAAGTTTACAAGGGAAATTTGGCTTGTGTCCAATAAGATTAGACTCCTTTACAACAACAGTACTCTCAGCATGACTAGCATTAGCTAATAGCGTGCCCCCGGCGTGACTTACAATGTCTTGTTGCTAAGAAGCAAAAGACTTTTGAACTATGGACCACACTCTTTGCACTTCTGGAAGTACATGGCACAAATAGGTCAGGTGGTCTCCCTCGCAAAACTTACAAGGGAAATTAATCTTTTGTTTATTAGGTTTGTCAACAATGTTAACGTTCTCATCATTACTTGCAGTGGCCGATTCAGTTTCTCCAGTATGACTCACAGTAATTGGTGACTTGTCATTAATATGACTAGCAGTGATCAATGACGTGTCCTCAACATGAGAAACAATGGTTGAAGACATGCTTTCAGTGTGATTTGCAGTGACTGAAATTTTGTTCCCAGCATGACCTCTAGAGGCTGGGTAGGTGCCCCCAACATGACTTCCAGAGGCTGGGTGGGTGGGTTCAGTATGATTTACAGTGACTGAGTGATTTCTCCCAACATGACCACCAAAGGTTGTGTAGGTGCCCCCAGCATGACCTTCAGAGGCTGGGTGGCGAGGTTCAGTATGATTTCTAGTGACTGAGTGAGTTCTCCCAACATGACCACCAGAGGTTGGGTAGGTGCCCCCAACATGACCTTCAGAGGCTAGGTAACTTTTCCCAACATGACCACCAGAGGTTGGGTAGGTTCCCCCAGCATGAACTTTAGAGGATGGGTGGCTGCCCCCCTTGCTTTGGCATCTTCTTCCTATTCTTCCTCCATCTAATCCTTTTAGACTGCTGGTTACTAGTATTTCTACTTTCACCACATGAGGTAGAAGGAGGAGGATAAGATGTTACTGGAGAAGTAGGCATAGGGCTCTGATGCTCTTGATGTGAGGTGCTTACTTGAGAAGCATCAAGAGCATGCAAGGCATTCGGAGTGGAAAAAAACTAAACCGATAGCCCTATAGTGAATCTCAGAAGATTCAAGGTACCCAATAAGGGAGTACCAATGTTCCCAACAAATGGAAAAGCACAAGGAGCCCCTTGAATAGGGGTTCCTTGATTGGTGCCCACTAGCATGCTATCCATAGTTTTTGTCTCAACGGGCCAGAAATATCTAAGGCCAACTAAAAACAAGCGGCACAAAGAGCACACCACTAAAAGGTACTAGGTAATCCAAACCAGGAAAATAGATGCCTTCCGGAGGAAAGTCTGGGATGATTAGGGCCCAGAACTAACCAACAAAGGATGAAGAAGAGTTACCCAGGGTCCACATACAGGTCCTCTAGGTGCAAGCATTTGAATCACCAAACCGCCTTCCCATATTTCTGTAGAGGGTTTCCTCCCACGTCTGTCCTAGGTACAACAAAAATAGCCTTCTCTCGTCACCTGTGTAGAGCCCTAGAGTCTATATACTAAGGTTACCACCAATACGAAATAACCTGAGGGGACAGTCATCAACCTAGTCGAAACGCATGGGTAGGGTAGTAAAGCCCGAAATCCAAAAGCACTAGTGGACCCCTGTACGCGAGTCAACTCTGGTTTATGGTTGATGGGAAAGTGAGGGGGTATCCTCAGCAATTCCAATCACCCACGGCCTCGTGCTTAACTCTGGTTTGAGTAGAGCATCTTGGGACTATTTGATAGAGATGTATTTACCTAATAGATAGTCATACTATGATTGTTGAGTAATGAAGCCAGTTTTAGATAGTTTAAGGTGCTTTAAGTGCGAAACTCTAGCCTAAGCTAGTTGATGATGTGTATACCTAAAAAGAAAAATGTTGCTAGTTAATTTTATTAAGATTTCTTTTAAGGGATACTTCTTACTCAAGGGTTGTAGTGCGGTGTGTGGAACGGTTTGTATGAAAGTAAAGTGCATGTAAAGTAATGCTTTCAAATTCACAAAAAAAAAAATTCTTTTTCATTTATATTCTTTCAAAAATCGAAAACTAGGCAATCCTAAAATCAAACTTCTTTTTGTATTTTCTTTTAATATTTTAAAGCAAACTATGCTACCTTAATTTAATGATAGACCTTACTACTAAGCTACTTAAACAATTTTTTGTCTTCTATGATAATTGTAAAAGAAAGAGAACTTGTACAAGAGCAAGTAAGACCTAAATGTAAAGAGTGAGTAAGACAAACACCTAAATGGCTCAAAACAAATGAATCAAAAGATTCGAGGAAGACTCAAACTACCAAGTTGTTTCAAAAAGAAAAAACTTTAGGCTTGGAAACAAAGTGTAAAAGAAACAAGGAAAAGAGAAGCTCGTAACGGAAAGGAAGACCTAAAAAGGTTGCTCCTAAGCACCAAAATCCTAAGAAAATACTAAGCCAAGCAAAAAAGTAGGCAAGCGAACCAAGAATGACCTTACCAACACACAGACTCAATAGAAAGATAATTAGAAAGATTTGACTCACTTGGACTGAACTGAAAAGACAATTAGAAAGTATCTAAACCAAGTAACCTTTCGAAAGCAACCCTAAGGACTCAAACTTGAGGTCAAACCCTAATGGGAAGGATAAGACATAGTGAAAGTGTGCTAATGTTTCCACAAACAACAAACATTAAGAACGCGGGTTTGTATGACTGCAACAAGCAACTAGGGTAAAAGTGTGCATCTATGTCCAAAAGAGAATAGTGCACAAAATTCAAAAAGGGATAGAAAGCAGTAAAGACACTTTAAACAAGTACTCAAGCAAGCAAAGGAAAACTAAAGGACTCAAGAGAGGCAAACAAGCCTCAAAAGAGACATGGAAGTCTTAGGGGTCAGTCAAGGAGGCAAAGCAACAGGCTAGAAGTGAACCCAAACAAACTGGAAATCAAACCCTAACAGAAAACTGAAAGTTACAGGAAAATACACTACTGTGCAGTGCATAAACCAGGGTACACTAGGAAATAAACACTACTATGCAGTAGACAAAGCAGTGTTCATCAGCTAACATACACTACTGTAAGTAGGGTAAACCAGCATACAAGGCTCATAAGTGAACAAAAAGGCTTTGCAGCAGTGGACTGAGATGAGTCAGGATATATAGAATAGGTAACAAAGACCTATAAGACCTCTCAGAGAATCAAAAAGACTGAAATAGACTAGAAGAAAACCTAACAAGGTCTCCTAGGGCAGAAAAAACTACTGTTACTCCCCAACCGAGTCGTCAGTCTGTTGTTCAGGATTTAAACCTTATAGTGAGGAGAGACACTACCAACTTGGGCGGGGTTGACAGGTAAATACATTCATTACATTGCATTTAGTTCCTACAAATGAAAGAGATCGGGATATCGAAAGATGTACCTTTAATCGATGGCTGGACCTAGCTTTCACTTGATCTCCCGCTATGATGAACCTGCAACACAAAGGAAACCTTCCTTAGTGTATCTTGACTATAATAAATATGATGAGTATTGAAAGCAATCAAACATTAACAACAATCAGATACTAAACCAAATGAACATACAATCCAATAGACATTCGATTTGGGACAGGAAGGGTATTTCCACCTTTTTATTGTCAAAGAAACATAAATGAGTACAAATATACCTGACGTGTCAAGATGCTTCTGCAACCAAGTCCTGGGCTCCTCCGCTTCACAATGACTTGGGAATTCCTCCGGCACAACAGCACTCAAAGCATTCTTTCTAGGTCTAGTTCTAGTCCTAGTTCTCTCTCATGGATCCTCCTTGTATTTATGGGACAAGGTAGGCAGTTGAATTCAAGAGGTGGTTGAATTGGAAGGTTGGGGAAGTTGCAGAACCAACTTCAACTAATCCCAATTCATAATCTTAATATATTTTTTGACTTCATCTTAAGATGTACACGGGTTTCATATAACCAAAGTAGCGCATAATATGCAACTTTTATGCTTTACAACAAGTGTTTGCAACATTTTTTAAGGTGTACGTTGGTTGTCCTTGAGCAAAGTAGAGTATCTTTTCAAGGTATACATAGGATTTCTATACAAAGAGTAGCGTACATGTCATGTGTTAGGAACCTATGTCAACCCTTCTCTTTACTATGTTAGTATATTGTTGTTGGACGCATATGCTTTGTAAGTCGTCCCATAGTATTTGTTGATCCGTAGTTTATATTATCCCATAGTATTGACCCATAGTATTGGACGCATATGCTTTGTAAGCCATCCCGTAGTATTATATGTCCCATGGTTTTGACTCATAGTATTGGGCATAGACTTAGTATATAAGTGTGTGTTGAGGTCATTGAAGGCACCATGAAGTTAATTGTATTGAGCTTGCTCAAAGGAGGTTGCCCCCTCGAAGTGGCCCGTGATCAATATAAAAGTGATTCTGATTTCTGTCATTTCTACTATTTCGCATATTCTTATTAATTAATTGTTGCAGGTGCATCACATCTGGTATCAGAGCACTTTCTTGGGCTCGTTGGGTGGAATTTTTGCCAAAAAAAAAATTTCGCATCTGTTGCAGCTTCAGATTTGGGAATAATCCCTATCCGCTTAACTGTGGGAAGTACTTGGGCATAAGCCCTAATACTCATTGTGAGGAGTACCACAGGAACCCCAAAGTAGCTAGCCCATTGAGAGGACCTGCCAGCGAAAAGGGAAATGACCCCTACCTAATTGACTAGTTCCCACCCGTGAGGTAAACCAAGAGCTGTCGTTTGTGGCAAAGCGGTTATCAATTTTACCTGAGCTGTGGAGTGAGGGGTACTGCCCCAATACGCAAGCCGTCAGATAGCATTGGTGGCCGAGTGAAACACCTAAACTGTTAGGAAGCCGTACATACCTGGGGTCCATATCTATTTTCAGTTGAACTCTTGCCGATCACTTCCGCTCCAGATCCAGCCGTTTCAGATATATTCAGAAAGTCGTTCTAGATCCAGTCGTCGTTTCAGATCCAGCCGTTTTTGATCCCTTCTGCGTCGTTGCAGATCCATCTGTTGCGGATCCCTTCCACGCCGCTGTTGCCAATCCATTTCTGGAAAAAAAAAAAAAAAAAAAAAAAAAAAAAAAAAAAAAAAAAAAAAAAAAAAAAAAAAAAAAAAAAAAAAAAAAAAAAAAAATCTGTTTTTTCTCCATATCTCCCTTGTTTTCACTCTGTTTCCCTTGAAATTTTCAGGGAACCCCTGTCATTCCATTCTACATCTTTCATTCCTGAGGACCCTATCCCCAATTCCCCTTCCCAAAGCCCGAAATCCCACATTTGTCTATTTTTAGGGTTTACCATAACTTCCTCAGATTTCACCCAATCACCTTCAAATTTTACCACAGAGTTCCTTTCTGAATTCTGCTTCTTTGTCCCTCTTTGCCAAATTTTCTCATTCTATCACCCCACTTCTGAAATCCCCCTTTTTGCTTTCTTGTCCTTTCGACAGTGTCCAAAATCTAGTCAAACCCTAATTACCCATCAGATTGTTTCCCCAATTCAAATTTCCCTTTACTAAATCAGCTTTTGTTTGTGTTTTTCTACCCATTCCACCCAAAAAAAAACCTGGTTATGGTTGTAACCCGTGCAGGAGCACACACCATGGAGGAAGCACTTGCAGCCATCCAAACCAAACTCCAAGATCTGGATGAAAAATTTCTCAGCCTCCATCTTCAGCATTCAGCCATGAACAATACCAGACAGCCAGAATCTTTTGCAGCCACCGGGTTCTCTTCTTCCAGTAATTTTCATGGGCCGAAGCTTGATTTTCGTCGCTTCAATGGTACTGATCCGACTGGATGGATATATCAAGCAGAACAATATTTCAGTCTGCATAATACTTTTGATGTTCAGAAAGTTCCGCTTGCATCCTTTCATTTGGAACAGGAAGCCCTTCAATGGTACCATTGGTACATCAAAGCTCATCCTGAGCCAAACTGGACAGATTTTTGCCAACTCCTTTTGTCACGATTTGGTCCTAGTTCCTTTGATGACTTCACAGGAGCACTCACTAAACTTCACCAAACTGGCATAGTGAGAGAGTATCAGACGGAATTTGAGAAACTAGCCAATCACACAGAAGGATTGTCCGATGAATTCTACAGGAGTTGTTTTATCAGTGGTCTCAAGGATGAAATTCACTCAGAGGTCAAAATGTTTTGTCCCAACACAATGATGGAAGTCCTAGGATTGGATAAGCTAGCTGAGGACAAGATCGCAGCTCAACAATGCTCCAAACCCACCTTTGTTCCCTTCAGAAATATGGGTTCCCAACGACCTCCCATCACGCCTTCTCCTCAACCAACTCCTATCAAGCATTTGTCTGAAATAGAAATGCAGGCACGCCAAGAAAAAGGGATTTACTATAATTGTGATGAGAAATTCACTCGGGGACATAGATGTGTTCAACAAAAGCTCTATCTCTTGGATGTGGATTCTCCGCCTGCCTTAGAACTTGCTGAAGAAGCTACAGATACAGTAGATGATCAGGTCGACATTCAACACCCGCCTGTTGACACCCCATCTCAGGATGACCCACCCGAGATCTCTCTCCATGCTGTAACCGGCGTCACCACCCCACAAACAATGCGGGTCAGGGGATACTTCAAGAAGCTCCCTCTTACCATACTCATTGATTCTGGTAGCACTCATAACTTCATTGACCCTCGGATTGCCAAACAGGCTGATTATTTTGTCCATCCTTGCTCCAATTTTGAAGTCATGGTTGCCAATGGGGGCACCTTACTTTGCAAGGGGAAGTGTCATAATGTGCGTATCTCTATGGAAGATTATAACCTACGCTCTGACATGTTTGCCTTGTCCTTAGGCGAATCTGATGTGGTTTTGGGCGTTCAATGGTTACGCACACTTGGCCCCATCTTATGGGATTTTGCTGAACTTTGGATGCAGTTTAAAGTCAATGGGGCACAACACAAATTTATGGGCTTACAACCAGGGTCTCTCTGCATCATCAGTTCACATCGCCTAGAAAAAATCCTTAAGAAGAATTCACATGGTGTCATCACTCAGCTTAATTCCATTCAGATGCACCCATCAACAGTCTCGACTACTTCCTTGGATAGATATGCAGGTATCTTTGCTGAACCAATGTGCTTGCTGCCTTCAAGAGACCTTTCCGGTAAGAATTTAGCCACATCTACCTATCAGCAGGAAATAATGGCTATTTTGCATGCAGTACAGAAGTGGCAGACATACCTATTAGAGAATTATTTCTGCATCAAGACTGATCTCCAGAGTCTGGAAAATTTTTTGGAACAATGGGTCTCCTCCCCAACACACCTGAAATGGGTTATCCAACTCATGGGTTATCCCTATGTGATCACTTACAAGAAGGGTAAGGACAATATGGTGGAAGATGCTCCTTCTCGCACAATTGATGACCCAGTTTCTCTTACAGCTCTTTCTCTGCTTGTTCCAAATTGGTTGCAATATATTCAATAGGGCTCTCTCTTCTATGAACTCCATGCTTCTTCATCAATAGGGCACTCTGGGTTCTACAAAATGTCTGACCGGGAACAACGTAACTTCTTTTGGTAGGGACTAAAAATTACAATTCAACAGATGGTGGCTGACGATGATACTTTCCAAGTCAACAAGGGTGAAACGACACTCCTTTCAGGATTTCTCAAACCCTTTCCCATCCCTACACAGCTTTGGCCAACTATTTCTATGGATTTCCTAACAGCGCTCTGGTGGTACAATACCACATCTCAAAGGACACCATATGAAGCAGTCTATGGAAAAACACTGCCAGTTCTTCTTCCATACACCCTTAGCAGCTCCCCAGTTCAGGAAATTGACTTGGTTCTTCGCACCCGTGATCAGATTCTTCTCATTCTGCAGGACAATCGTCACATGGCTAGAATTCGCCTGAAACAACAAGCCGATCAGCACCGTTCTGAGCGCATTTTCCACGCAGCTGACAGTGTTCTTCTTCATCTACAGCCTTCCAAGCAATCCTCCTTGACACTCCAAAGGCGTCAATGGCCCGAAATGCAACTCGAGGATGCTACCGGGGAACCACCCCTTCAGATTCTGCAACAATTTCTCCAACCAAAGCTTTGAGGACAAACCTTTTTCTAAGGGAGAGGGGATGTTAGGAACCTATGTCAACCCTTCTCTTTACTATGTTACTATATTGTTGTTGGATGCATCTGCTTTGTAAGTCGTCCCGTAGTATTTGTTGATCCGTAGTTTATATTAGCCCATAGTATTGACCCATAGTATTGGACGCATATGCTTTGTAAGCCGTCCCGTAGTATTATATGTCCCATGGTTTTGACTCATAGTATTGGGCATAGACTTAGTATATAAGTGTGTGTTGATGTCATTGAAGGCACCGTGAAGTTAATTGTATTATGCTTGCATAAAGGAGGTTGCCCCCTCGAAGTGGCCCATGATCAATATAAAAGTGATTCTGAGTTCTGTCATTTCTGCTATTTCACATATTCTTATTAATTAATTGTTGTAGGTGCATCACATCATGAAATCAGTAGAAACAGTAAGTTTCTCAGCTGAAGAGAGTAGTTCCAATCAATAAGTCATCCAGGTCAACCTAGCTCTTCAATCATTAGTGTCCTTTTGTGTGATCATCATAGCAATGTGATCACGGACAGAGAAGTGCAGATTTGACCTATAACATTGAGGTTTCAAAATTTTCTCTTTAACTTGGGATTTTGGTTTGCAAATTGCAAGAGTTGGAGACATATCCTTGATTGGATTCTTTTTAGCTCTTGTTTGATTGTTTGAGTGCTTGTTTTATTCATCTTATTTGATTTTGGACCTCTTGTAAGTGTCATTTAGTCCTTTCATTTCAATTGAAAGCAAAACAAAGAATTTTTTAGAATTTTTTGTGCAATTCAAAGTTCTTGGAAAAATGAGAAAATAAAAAGGGTTTGCATTCTACTTTTTTATTTTAGTTTTTGGTGTGATTGAAAGCATTGAAAAATAAAAAGTGATTGCATTCTAGTTAATGGGTGGAGCATCATGTATTCTATAGTTTCTTTGAATCATATATCAAATCAAAAGCCAAGTAGTAGGAGAAGTTGAGAAGAATGATTAGACCGATCCCTGACATTCTCTCTTGGTGGGTTTATGCGAGTTAGGGATTAATATTCAATAGTGGAAAGTCCTCAGGGTGACACCACTATATGATTTGATTCATGTCTAAGTCAGTTGTCTTATGTTCCCTTCCCATTCGCAGAATCCATCTCCCACAACCGTACTTCCTAACCACTGAGCATGAAGTGGTAGCCTTAGTTGTTTTTCCTAGGTTACCTTCCTAGGTGGCAGTGATGGTACTTTTTAGAACATTATTATGCCATAGTACCTTAATCATACATTAATATGGTGGTTATTTGGTGCTAAACTGGTTAATAATTGCAATCCTAGGTTGTTAGGAATTTGTTAGAAGTTAGTTGGGTCATATGATGACTAAACCACCAAAGTATGGGCCAAGGGTGGTCAAATATAGTTGTTAGGCTCTCTCATTATGACCGACTCATGCATTTATTACCACTATTTGGCCTAAGGCTCCCTAATCCCTTGTTTTAAGGATCTAAGTTTGACTGAGGGCGCCCATGCATTGTATCTAGTCTTTTGCCCCCTTGGCTATTTTGGCCTATCCTAGCCTACCTAACTTACACCCAAACTTATCCACCACATGTGTGACCTCATTTATGACTTACCATGCTCACTCGATTGTTCACATGATCAATTTTTACATGTTTGGGATAATTTGGGAGCCATTTGGTCAACCTAGGGGGGATTGTAGTCCAATCTAAGATAGCCACTTGTATAGCCTCCAAAGGCGAACAAATTATTCCTATTTCTATATAAGGAGGATCCAAACTCATTGTTGGGTTGGACAATTAATAAACTCTGATATTTGATCATTTGTATTTATGGTTTTTGATCATTTATTTACTGGTTTTTTTATCATTTGTGACTAGTTTTTGATCATTTATATTCCAGAATTATTTTCGCAATAAAATATTGCATAGTAAACTATTTATTTCAACTGTGAGGTAATCCATAGTATCTATATCCTATTTTGATAGATATTTTTGTTAGTTTTTCATCATTTAATTCAATATGATCTAGGATCTTAACTGAGAGAACAACATGTACAACATATCAAACACAAGAGACAAGAGACAAAAAAAATTTCACCGGGGAAAACTAAGAAGGTGAAAAACCCCACAAATTCCTCAGAGATAGAATGAGAACCAATACAAATATCACAAAGATCAAACCCCAAAACAAGAGATAGTCTCCTAGTAGCTACTCCTCCACTTGTGCGCACTCCTCTCTTCCAACTATGCGAGTTGGATGAGTGAGTGAATGAATGAATAGAATGAGAAAGTCACACTCTCTATTTATACTTTACTTTGGATTTCCTTTTACTCTAACTGGGATGACCTCCCTTAGGAGAGTCTAATAACCCATTACCACTTGTCACTGGGTCGACCCCACTAGGGTGGTCTAATAGCCCTTTAACCCATACTGGGCCGACCCCTCTAAGGTGGTCTAATAACCCATCAAATATAAGTTATGACACTTACAATATAACTTGCAAGACTTGCAAATACAAATGACGACACTTCCAACTGGAGGAATAATACATCTCCGGTCGGGATCCAATAAAGTACAAATGTAATACATACAATATACAAGTGAATATCTTCTAAAGTTACAAATACATCAACACTCCCTCTTAACTAGGAAGGTATTCTCTTGACATGGGTCATCAATACATATAGGCACAAGTCTTCAATACTAGAGTTGGATCATTGTCACTGGATCACGGACCATCATCGTCACTGCTGCTGTACTCGTCATCTCAAACACTGGGGATATCTCTCAATTCTTCTCATCATAGGAAGTTCTACAGAGCCAACCCTTTTTCATGTTGGATGTAGCCCTAGCCTCCTATAGGTATTCATCATCTCTACGAGTTGGCCATCTTGTGGAATTCTTAGGGATGATTATGTGCGTCAAAAAAACCTCGAAAGAGCATCCTAGGACTGATTACGAGCTTACTGCTCAACCTATCGGATCTCCCAGGAATTTTACATGTGACCTCCACAAAACCTTAAAAGAGCATCTTGCGACTTGGAATATCTCTAAAGAGCATCCCAAGACTTTTACGTGACTAGCACAACCTATCCGGATCTCTAGGACTGATTACATGTGGTCTCCACAAAACCTTAAAAGAGTGTCTTGCGACCTGCAAGATCTCTAAAGAGCATCCCAGGACTTTTACGTTCCTAGCACAACCTGTCTGGATCTCCAAGACTGATTGCATGTGATCTCTTAAAACCTTAAAAGAGTGTCTTGGGACTTGCAAGATATCTAAAGAGCATCCCAGGACTTTTACATTCCTAGCACAACCTGTCCAGATCTCCATAGCTTATTACATGCTTCTGCACAACCTGTCCACGACCACGGAGTATCATCCTAATACTCATGATCACACTGATCATCTTCACCTGGAGCATCATCCTGATGCTCATGATCATACTGATCATCATCATACAGTGCATCATCCTGATGCACATCATCATCGCATGATCATCCTGATAATCATCATACATATCATCATCCTAATGCATATCATCGTCACATGATCATCCTGATCATCATCATAGTATCATCTTGATGCATATCATCATCATAGCATCATCTTGATGCATATCATCATCACATGATCATCTTGATGCATATCACCATGGATCATCGTCTTGATGCTCATCACACAGCACTTACATCCACATCCATGGGAAGGATCCTCCTACCACCATTCTTGGAATGGCTCCAGCATCTGTGTCCTGTCACTTCCTCCTGGAAGTATCTTCAATCTGAAGAACACCAAGCCTCTCTCTAAAATACTCGAACTTCACCCTAGCTAGTGGTTTGGTCAACACAACTGCTATATGCTTCTCCATCGCAACATATAGGAGCTTTAGTGCTCCTCTCTACACCATATCCCTAATATAGTCATACTTGATCTCAATGTGCTTCAACTTTTCGTGGAACACAGGGTTCTTAGACAACTTCACACAACTCTGGTTGTCACAAAAGATACAAGTAGCATCCAACTGGAGATCAAACAAATTAGACAGTAGCTTACTTATCCATACTTCCTCACAACTAGACGAACAAGCTATGGCATACTCTGCTTCAGCTGTACTCAGTGCTATGCAAGATTGCTTCCTGCTAAACCAAGAGATCACACCTGATCCCATACTAAAGTAGCACCCCGAAGTGCTCTTCCTATCTGCAGCACTGGCTGCCCAATACGAATCAACATAACCCTCCAGGTTAAAAATTTTATTCGCATCATACTTGAGCCCATAATCAACCGTACCCTTCAGGTACCTCAGAATATGCTTTATAGCAATCAGGTGAACATGTCTAGGATCTGTCAGGAACTGGCTCAAGGTGTTCAAAGCAAATCAAATATATGTTCTCATATTCGTTAGGTACATCAAAGACCCAATCATTTGACGATACATCGTGGAATCAATCGACTTTGATGAAGCATCGCTCAATAGCTTTAGGTTCGATGCCATAGGTGTGGCCATGGCCTTGCATTCCATCATCCCAAACCACTTCAGGATCCATACTGCATACTTCCCTTGTCCAATGAAACTCTGCCACACCTCCATACCTAGAAGGTAATGCATCATACCCAATTCCTTCATCTCGAACTCGGCAGCAAGCTTCCTCTTCATGTCGGCAATAACTCTATCCTCACCTATCACAAATAGGTCATCCACATACAATATGAGTATCGTTGGATTGCCTTCCTCAACCTTGTAGTAAAGGTTGGAATCCACTTTACTCTTGGTAAAGCCCAAACTGGACAGGAAGTTTTCTATCCTTCCATACCATGTCTTGGGTGCTTGCTTGAAGCCATACAAGTCTTTCTTTAACTTGCACACATATGACTCTCTATCATGTGTCTCAAAGCCGAGTGGCTGCTCCACATACACTTCCTCTTCGACTACACCATTCAAGAAAGTTGTCTTGACATCCATCTAGTGTATCTTCCACTTCATTACTACGGCCTGAGCAAGTACTATTCTGATGGAAGTGTATCTGACTATAGGTGCAAAAGTCTCTTCATAATCTATCCCTTCTTTCTGGGAGAATCCACGAGCCACAAAGCTTGCCTTGTATTTCTCTATGCTACCATTTGCAACATGCTTGATCTTGTAGATCCACTTGGAAGTCACAACATACTTCCCTTCTGATATTGGAACCACACCCCAAACATCATTCTTCATTATCAACTGGTATTCCTTGATCATGGAATCCTTCCATTACTTCATCCTTGATCCTGGGAACTTCAGATTCTTCAATATCTTCATTAGGTAGTTTTGTTGAATTTCGTCGTTGGAACAAATGTCATTGTCCTTCTTTTGTAGGTGATGGTACACGGTCTTTCCTACAAGACAAGTTCAATTGCATGATTAGAAACATCTCATATATTTCAGAACAAATTCTTACACATAAAGACATATGTCATACAGTCCTGCAATTATCTTAGCCAATGCTTCAATACAACATTTATCCATATCCTGTAACTTTCTATATGCCTTCCATCTCTACCAGAGCATTGTTAATAGTGTGCACAACTCCCAACATGTCAGCAAAGAGGTTTCATTCTAGATAAGTAGCAATGGAATGTTGTACAATACCATAGGCCACTTACCCATTACTTGTATATTAGTAGTATCTTGTTCATTAATGCAACTTTTCTAATATGCATAATATACATCTTAAATCTAGGAACATAAGTATGTACATGACTGAACTACATTATTTAAGTAATCATATATACAAGAAATGACAATTCAAATACTTATCTTTGTTTGGTTGTTGGGTGGACTCCCTCTCAATCTTTGCGTCCTTGCAAGAACTACTGGAGTGTGCTCTATTTTGATCTTTGCTTCCTTGCAGGAACTACTGGAGTGTGCTCCCTCTTGATATTTGCTTCCTAGATTATCTGTCTTTGAACTTATATCCATCCTAGACCACTATGCATGCTTAAGTGTGCACTAGTGTCATCATTGTGTCATCCTCAAGATCTCATACATAATCATACATTCATTAGTATAATATCAATACTATCAAAACATTGTGATTCTAAATAATATTAAACATGTATGGTCATGGTCATGGTCATTTCATACACAGTTAATTTATCACAAGTGTTAGTATTTCAAGGTTTCAGGGAGGAGTTCTTTTACTCATGCATATTCTTATTTGACCATAGGACTCTTATGGTTTGTCATATCATCAATCAAAGTAAAAAGCATAATATGCATAGACCCATGATTACTCAAACTTTTAACTTTGTTAGGAACTCATGTATTTCCTCTGTTAGTATATTGTTGTTGGACACATGTGCTTTGTAAGTCGTCTCGTAGTATTTGTTGATCCATAGTTTGTGTTATTGTTGTTTGGCGCATATGCTTTGTAAGTCGCCGTAGAATTGTTGATCCATAGTTTGTATTGGCCCATGGTTTTGAACCATAGTATGGGAACCTAGACTTAGTATATAAGTGTGTGTTGAGGCCTATGAAGGCACCGTGAAGTTATTTTTATTGAGCTTGCTCAAAGGAGTTTGCCTCCTCGAAGTGGCCTGTGATCAATAAAGTGATTATGGGTTCTGTTATTACTATTATCTCGTGTATTTTCATTAATTAATTGTTGCATGTTCCTCACATCTAGTATCAAAGCACTTTCTTGGGTTCATTGGGTGGAATTTCTGCCAAAAAGTTTTTTTTCGGCTCTGTTGCAAGTTCAGATCTAGGAATAATCCCTATCCGCTTAACTGTGGGAAGTATTTGGGCATAAGCCCTAAAACTCATTGTGAGGACTACCATAGGAACCCCAAAGTAGCTGGCCCATTGAGAGGACCTACAAGTGAAAAGGGCAATGACCCCTACCTGATTGACTAGTTCCCACCCGTGAGGTAAACCAAGAGCTTCCGTTTGTAGCAAAGCGGTTATCAGTTTTACCCGAGCCGTGGAGTGAGGGGTACTGCCCCAATACGCAAGTCGTTAAATAGCATTGGTGGCCGAGTGAAACTGCTGAACTATTAGGAAGCCGCACATACCTGGGGTCCATATCTATTTTCATCTAAACTGTTGCCGCTCACTTCTGCATCATTTTAGATCCAGCCATTTTAGATCGATTCTGAAAGTCATTCTAGATCCAGCCGTTTCAAATCTATTATGAAAGTCGTTTAAGATCTATTCTGAAAGTCATTTCAGATCTAGCCATTTTTTGATCCATTCGGTGTCGTTTCAGATCCCTCTGTTTCTGATCACTTCCACGCTATTGCAGATCGATCTATTTCCAGTCCCTTCCGCGCCGTTGCAGATCCATTTTTTCTGGAAAAAAAAAAATAGAAAAATCCATTTTTTCGCCATATCTCCCTTGTTTTCACTCTGTTTCCCTTGAAACTTCCCTGACATCCCTGTAATCCCATTCTGCATATTTCACTCCTGAGGACCTATCCCAAATTCCACTTCCCAAAGCTCGAAATCCCACATTTTTCTATTTTTAGGGTTTGCCATAACTTCTTCGGATTTCACCCAATCGCCTTCAAATTTTACCACAAAGTTCCTTTCCTAATTCTGCTTCTTTTTCCCTCTCTGCCAAATTTTCTCATTCTTTCACCCCACTTATGAAATCCTCATTTTATGCTTCCCTGTCCATTTGCCAAGTCGAAAACCTAGTCAAACCCAAATTACCCTTTAGGTTTTTTCCCAAATCTATATTTTCCTTTACTGAAACAGTTTCTGTTTTTGTTTTTCTACCCACTCCCAAAAAAAAAAAACTCTTGGTTATGGTTGTCACCCGCGTAGGAGAAAAAAACCATGGAAGAAGCACTTGCAGCCATCCAAGCCAAACTCCAGGATCTTGATGAAAAATTTCTCGGCCTCCATCTTGAGCAATATTAAGCCATGAACAACAAATGACAGTCTGAGTCTTCATCAGACAATGGGTTCTCTTCTTCCAACAATTTCCGTGGTCCAAAGCTGTATTTTCCTAGCTTCAATGGCACTGATCTGACTGCATGGATCTATCATGCAGAACAGTATTTCACTCTGCATAATACTTTTGATGTCAACAAAGTTCCGCTTGCATCCTTTAATTTGGAACAAGAAGCTCTTCAATGGTACCGTTGGTACATCAATGCTCATGAAGAGCCAAAATGGACAAATTTTTGCCAGCTCCTTTTGCAACGATTTGGTCCTAGTGCTTTCGATGACTTCATAGGTGCCCTCACTAAAATTCACCAAATTGGCACTATGAGAGAGTACCAAACCAAATTTAAGAAACTATCCAACCACACCGAAGGATTGCCTGATGACTTCTACCGAAGTTGTTTTATCAGTGGTCTAAAGGATGCAATCCGCTCTGAGGTCAAAATGTTCTGTTCCAACACAATGATGGAAGCCCTGGGGTTGGCTAAGTTGGCAGAAGACAAGATTGCATCCCAATAGCGCTCCAAACCCACTTTTGTTCCCTTCCAAAATATGGGTTCTCAACGACCTCCCATCACGCCAACTCCTCAACCAACTCCTATCAAGCATTTGTCTGAAACCGAGATGCAGGCATGCTGAGAAAAAGGGATTTGTTATAATTGTGATGATAAATTCACTCGGGGACATAGATTTGTTCAGCAAAAGCTCTATCTCTTGGATATGGATTCTCCGCCTACCTCTAAAATTGGTGAAGATGCTCGAGATACAATGGATGCTCAGGTCAGCATTCTGGAGCCACCTATTGACCCTCCGTATCAGGATGACCAGGCAGAGATATATTTCCATGCTTTAGCTAGAATCACCACCCCCCAAACCATGCAAGTTAGAGGTTACTTCAAGAAGCTTCCTCTTACAATACTCATTGATGCTGGTAGCACTCATAATTTCATTGACCCTCGGATCGCCAAACAAGCTGATTGTTTTATCCATCCTTGCTCCAACTTTGAAGTCATGGTTGCTAATGGGGGCACCTTACCTTTCAAAGGGAAGTGTCTTAATTTGAGTATCTCTATGGGAGATTATAACCTGCACTCTGACATGTTTGCATTGACCTTAGGCAGATGTGATGTGGTTTTGGGCGCTCAATGGCTACGCACACTTGGCCCCATCTTATGGGATTTTGCTGAAATTTGGATGCAGTTTTCCCCCAATGGACAAAAACACTCATTGACATGCTTACAACCAGGGTCTCTCAGCATCATTAGTTCACATCGCATGGAAAAAATCCTTAAGAATAATTCACATGGTTTCATCGCCCAGATCCATTCCATTCATATGCAACCATTAGCGGTCTCCATCACTTTTTTCGATCTACAACAAATTTTGGATCAATATACAGGTGTATTTGCTGAACCAGTGGGATTGCCACCTTCAAGGCCAAAGGACCATCGTCTTCAGCTCCTTCCTGGAAGCTCTCCTCCCAACATCAGGCCCTACCGCTACCCATTTCACCAAAAAACAGATATTGAAATGCTCGTTTGGGACTTACTGAAGCAAGGTATTATTCGCCTAAGCACTAGTTCCTTTTCTTCACCAGTTCTCCTTGTTCGCAAAAAAGATGGGTCATGGCGCCTCTGCATTGAATTCTAAGCACTTAATCACCTCACTATCAAGGATAAGTTTCCAATTCCTGTTGTTGATGAGCTTCATGGCGCTAAATTTTCCTCCAAGTTGGATCTTCGTTCTAGGTATCATCAAATTCGGGTTCATGAGGATGATATCCCTAAAACATCTTTCTGCACACATGATGGCCACTATGAGTTTTTGGTCATGCCCTTTGGCCTCACTAATGCTCCTTCCACATTCCAGGCCTTGATGAATAAAATATTCCGACCCTACCTACGAAATTCATTCTGGTCTCGGATCGTGATGCGACTTTCACCAGTCATTTTTGGACAGAACTATTTTGCCACACTAGAACCAAACTGAAGATGAGTTCAGGGTATCACCCAAAAACAGATGGTCAGACTGAAATTATCAATAAATGCTTGGAAACTTATCTTTGTTGCTTCACCTCTGAACAACAATCAACAACATCAATGGGAAAAATGGCTCCCTCTCGCTGAATGGTGGTACAATACCTCTTACCACACTACCTCTAAAATGACCCCATATGAAGCAGTCTATGGTCAGACACTGCCAGTTCTTCTTCCATACACCCCCAACAATTCACTAGTTCAGGAAGTTGACACAGTCCTTCAAAACCGTGATCAGATTCTTTGCATTTTGCGGGACAATCTTCACATGGCAAGAAATTGCATGAAGCAACAAGCCAATCAGTACCATTCTGAGCGCACTTTTCAAGCAGGTGATATGGTTTTTCTTTGTCTCCAGCCATACAAGCAATCCTCCTTGAAACTCAAATGGAATCATAAGATCGCTCCAAAGTTCTATGGGCTATATCATATTCTTCGGAAGATTGGGTCTGTTGCTTATAAATTGGAACTTCCTCCTTCTTCCCGCATTCATCCAGTATTTCATTTCTCTTGTCTGAAGAAACTTCTTGGCACCAACATCAGAGG
Source organism: Larix kaempferi (assembly GCA_027924585.1). Lineage (NCBI taxonomy): Eukaryota > Viridiplantae > Streptophyta > Pinopsida > Pinales > Pinaceae > Larix > Larix kaempferi. The sequence continues at coordinate 229,611 of BSBM01000742.1, forward strand.
ACAAACTATTTTACCCCGAACTGGATAATGAAGGATCCATACTTTTGGAGCCGGAGGCCATCCTCAATAAGCGCACTCGTCAATTTCTCTCTCGCTCTATCACAGAGGTCTTAATTCGGTGGAACGGCATGCAACCAAAGGATGCTACATGGGAACCACTCCTTCAGATTCAACAACAATTTCCACATCTAATGATTTGAGGACAAAGCTTTTTCTAAGGGGGAGGGGATGTTAAGAACCCATGTCTTTCCTTTTTTAGTATATTGTTGTTGGACGCATATGCTTTGTAAATCATCCCGTAGTATCTGTTGATCCATAGTTTGTGTTATTGTTGTTTGGCGCATATGCTTTGTAAGTCACCCGTAGAATAGTTGATCCATAGTTTGTATTGGCCCATGGTTTTGACCCATAGTATGGGTGCCTAGACTTAGTATATGAGTGTGTGTTGAGGCCTATGAAGGCACCTTGAATTTATTTGTATTGAGCTTGCTCAAGGAAGTTTGCCCCTCGAAGTGGCCTATGATCAATAAAGTGATTCTGAGTTGTGAAGCACCTGCAACAATTAATTGATAAGAATATGCGAAATAGCAGAAATGACAGAACTCAGAATCACTTTTATATTGATCACAGGCCACTTCGAGGGGGCAACCTCCTTTGAGCAATCTCAATACAAATAACTTCACGGTCCTTCATAGGTATCAACACACACTTATATACTAAGTCTAGGTGCCAATACTATGGGTCAAAACCATGGGCCACTACAAACTATGGATCAACAATACTACGGGCGACTTACAAAGCATATGCGCCAACAACAATAATACAAACTATTGATCAACAAATACTACGGAATGACTTACAAAGCATATGCGTCCAACAACAATATACTAACAAAGTAAAGACATGGGTTCCTAACATCCCCTCCCCCTTTAAAAAAAGCTTTGTCCTCAAAGCTTTAGATGTGGAAATTGTTGTTGAATCTGAAGGAGTGGTTCCCATGTAGCATCCTCTAGTTGCATACCATGCCACTGAATTAAGACCTCTGTGATAGAGCGAGAGCGAAGCTGACAAGTGTGCTAATTGAGGATGGCCTCCGGCTCCAAAAGGATGGATCCTTCATTATCCAGTTCGGGTAAAATCGTTTGTCCACTGATGTTGGTGCCAAGAACTTTCTTTAGACAAGAGACATGAAATACTGGATGAATGCGGGAAGAAGGAGGAAGTTCCAATTTATAAGCAACAGACCCAATCTTCTAAAGAATCCGATATGGCCCATAGAACTTTGGAGCGAGCTTATGACGCCCTTTGAGTTTCAAGGAGGATTGCTTGTATGGCTGGAGATGAAGAAAAACCATATCACCTAATTGAAAAGTGTGCTCAGAACAGTGCTGATCAGCTTGTTGCTTCGTGCAATTTCTTGCCATGTGAAGATTATCCCACAAAATGCGAAGAATCTAATCGCGGTTTCAAAGGACCGTGTCAACTTCCTGAACTGGTGAACTGTTTGGGGTGTATGGAAGAAGAACTGGAGGTGCCTGACCATAGACTGCTTCATATGGGGTCATTTTAGAGGCAGTGTGGTAAGAGGTATTATACCACCATTCAATGAGAGGGAGCCACTTTTCCCACTGATGTTGTTGTTCAAAGGTGAAGCAACGAAGATAAGTTTCCAAGCATTTATTGATAATTTCAGTCTGACCATCTATTTGTGGGTGATACCCTGAACTCATCTTCAGTTTGGTGCCAGTGTAGCGAAATAGTTCTGTCCAAAAATGACTGGTGAAAGTCGCATCACGATCTGAGACAATGGAAGAAGGGATGCCATGAAGATGAAAGATCTGGTCCAGGAAAATTTGAGCGACTAAGGAGGCTGTATGGGGATGGCTGAGAGTGCAAAAATGACTATATTTGGAGAGGCAATCAACCACAACGAGAATCACTATCTTCCCGCCAGATTTAGGGAGTCCTTCAATGAAATCCATAGAAATATCTGTCCAAATCCGTGTAGGTATGGGCAAGGGTTCAAGCAATCCTGGAAGGAGTGTTGTTTAACCCTTATTGCGCTGGCAGGTATCACATTCAGCGACCATCTGTTGAATTGTCCTTTTCATGCCCTTCCAAAAGAAGTTATGCCATGCCCGTTCATATGTTTTAAGGAAGCCAAAGTGCCCTGCCGATGGAGAAGCATGGAGTTCATAGAAGACAGCTTGTTGAAGATCTGTGCTCTGGGGAAGCACCAGACGACCCTTGTATCTCATAGAAGCACCATCCCAAGAGTAATGTGGTACAGTAGAAGGGTTGTTGGTCAAGCGTTGGATGATTTGAGATAAGGAAGAGTCATTGACATAACCCTATTGAACAGATTGCAACCAATTTGGAACAGGCATAGAAATAGTTGAAAGAGAACCTTGGGCATCAAATGTGCGAGAAAGAGCATCTGCCACAATATTGTCTTTACCCTTCTTGTAAGTGATCTCATAGTCATAACCCATGAGTTTGCTAACCCATTTCTGTTGTGTTGGGGAGGAGACACGTTGTTCCAAGAAATATTTCAGACTTTGGTGATCAGTCTTGATGCAGAAATGATTCCCTAATAAGTATGGTCGCCACTTCTGTACTACATGCAAAATAGCCATCATTTCCTTCTCATATGTAGAGGCAGCTAAATTCTTACCTAAAAGGGCTTTGCTGGTGAACGCAATGGGGTGTTCATATTGAAGGAGAACAACACCAAGTCCATTGCCACAAGCATCACTCTCAATAGTGAAGGGCTTGGAAAAATCGGGCATAGCTAGAACAGGTGTAGTACACATAGCTTGTTTTAGTTTTTCAAATGCACACTGAGCAGCATGTGTCCATGTAAAAGCATCCTTTTTCAATAGAGCAGTTAATGGATCTTCAATCTTCCCATAATCCTTGACAAACTTGTGGTAGTAGCCAGTCAGCCATAAAAAACCACGAAGGCTCTTGAGTGTCTGAGGATGCGGCCAATTGTTCATGGCATCGATTTTGGAAGGATCCACGCGAACCCCTTGTGCTGAGATAATGTGCCCGAGATACTCAACTTCCTTCTGTCCAAAAACACATTTAGACTGCTTGGCATGGAGATGATGGTCAGAGAAAAGTTGCATGACAAGATCCAGATTCTAGAGATGTTCATCCCATGTTTTAGTGTAGGTGAGGATATCATCAAAGAATACCAGAATGAATTTCCGCAAGTAGGGTCGAAATACTTTATTCATTAAGTCCTGGAATGTGGAAGGAGCATTAGTGAGGCCAAAGGGCATGACCAAAAACTCATAATGGCCATCATGTGTGCAGAAAGTTGTTTTAGGGATATCATCCTCATGAACCCGAATTTGATGATACCCAGAACGAAGATCCAACTTGGAGAAAAATTGAGCCCCATGAAGCTCATCAAGAAGCTCATCAACAACAGGAATTGGAAACTTATCCTTGATGGTGAGGTGATTAAGTGCTCGGAATTCAATGTAGAGGCGCCATGACCCATCTTTTTTGCGGACAAGAAGAACTGGAGAAGAAAAGGAACTAGTGCTTGGGCGAATAATACCTTGCTTCAATAAGTCCCGAACAAGCATTTCAATCTCTGTTTTTTGGTGAAATGGGTAGCGATAGGGCCTGATGTTGGGAGGAACACTGCCACGAAGGAGCTGAATACGATGGTCTTTTGGCCTTGAAGGTGGCAATCCCACTGGTTCAGCAAAGACACCTGTATATCGATCCAGAATTTGTTGTAGATCCAAGGGAGTAGTGGAGATCGTTGATGGTTGCATCTGAATGGAATGGATCTCAGCGATGACACCATGTGAATTCTTCTTGAGGATTTTTTCCATGCGATGTGAACTGATGATGTTGAGAGACCCTGGTTGTAATCCCGTCAATGTGTGTTTTTTTCCATTGAGGGAAAACTGCATCCAAAGTTCAGCAAAATCCCATAAGATAGGGCCAAGTGTGCATAGCCATTGAGCGCCCAAAACCACATCACATCCGCCTAAGGTCAAGGCAAACATGTCAGAGTGCAAGGTATAATCTCCCATAGAGATACGCACATTTTGACACTTCCCTTTTCAAGGTAAGGTGCCCCCATTGGAAACCATGACTTCAAAGTTGGAGAAAGGATGGATAAAACAATCAGCTTGTTTGACGATCCGAGGGTCAATGAAATTACGAGTGCTACCACAATCAATGAGTATTGTAAGAGGAAGCTTCTTGAAGTAACCCCTGACCCGCATTGTTTGGGGGGTGGTGATTCCATCTAAAGCATGGAGAGATATCTCTGGCTGGTCATCCTGAGACGGAGGGTCAATAGGCAGTTCCTGAATGTCGACCTGAGCATCCATTGTTTCTGGATCTTCGTCACCAATTTCAAAGGCAGGCGGAGAATCCACATCTAAGAGATAGAGCTTTTGTTGAACACATCTATGTCCCCGAGTGAATTTCTCATCACAAATACAGCAAAGCCCCTTTTCTCTGCATGCTTGCATCTCTGTTTCAGACAAACACTTGATAGGAGTTGGTCAAGGAGCCTGCAGTATAGGTGGTTGTTGAGAACCCATATTTTGGAAGGGAACAAAAGTGGGCTTGGAGCGTTGTTGGGATGCAATCTTATCTTCTGACAACTTAGCCAACCCTAGGGCTTCCATCATTATGTTGGGATAGAACATTTTGACCTCAGAGCGGATGGCATCCTTTAGACCACTGATAAAACAACTCCGGTAAAAATCCTCAGGCAATCCTTCAGTATGGTTGGCTAGTTCTCAAATTCGGTTTGATACTCTCTCAAAGTGCCAATTTGGCGAAGTTTAGTGAGGGATCCTGTGAATTCATCAAAAGCACTAGGACCAAATAATTGCAAAAGGAGCTGGCAAAAGTCTGTCCATTTTGGCTCTTCATGAGACTTGATGTACCAACAGTACCATTGAAGAGCTTCCTGTTCCAAATGAAAGAATGCAAGTGGAACTTTGTTGACATCAAAAGTATTATGCAGACTGAAATACTGTTCTGCACGATGGATCCATCCAGTTGGATCAGTACCATTGAAGCGAGGAAAATCAAGCTTTGGACCACGAAAATTGCTGGAAGAAGAGAACCCATTATCTGATGAAGACTTGGACTGCCGTTTGTTGTTCATAGCTGAATGTTCAAGATGGAGGACGAGAAATTTTTCATCCAGATCCTGGAGTTTGGCTTGGATGGATACAAGTGCTTCTTCCATGGTTTTTGCTCCTACACGGGTGACAACCATAACCAGGAGGCTTTTTTTTTTTGGTTGACTGGGTAGGAAAACAAAACCAGAAACTGCTTCAGTAAAGGAAAATCTGGATTTGGGAAAAAATCTAAGGGGTAATTAGGGTTTGACTAGGTTTTGGACACTATCGAGTAGACAAGGAAGCAAAAAATGAGGATTTCAGAAGCGGGGTGAAAGACTAGGAAAATTTGGCAGAGGGGGACAAAGAAGCAGAATTCAAAAAGGAACTATGTGGTAAAATTTGAAGGTGATTAGGTGAAATTTGAGGAAGTTATGGCAAACCCTAAAAATAGACAAATGTGGGATTTCGGGCTTTGGGAAGTGGAATTGGGGATAGGGTCCTCAGGAATGAAATATGCAGAATGGGATGACAGGGGTTCCCCGAAAATTTCAAGGAAAACAGAGTGAAAACAAGGGAGATATGGAGAAAAAACTGAATTAATTTTTTATTTTTTTTCCAGACTGGAGTGGCTATGGCTCGGAAGGGATCTAAAATAGATAGATCTGCAACGACCCAGAAGTGAGCAGAAATAGAGGGATCTGAAACGACGCCGAATGGAGAAAACGGCTAGATCTGGAACAACTTTCAAAATGGATCTGAACGGTTGGATCTGAAATAGCACAGTACTGATCGACAACAGTTCAGCTAAAAATAGATATGGACCCCAGGTATGTGCGGCTTCCTAACAGTTCAGGGGTTTCACTCGTCCACCAATGTTTTCTGACGGCTTGCATATTGGGGCAATACCCCTCACTCCACGGCTCAGGTAAAACTAATAACTGCTTTGCCACAAACGATAGCTCTTGGTTTACCTCACGGGTGAGAACTAGTCAATCAGGTAGGGGTCATTGCCCTTTTCGCTGGCAGGTCCTCTCAATGGGCCAGCTACTTCGGGGTTCCTGTGGTACTCCTCACAATGAGTTTTAGGGCTTATGCCCAAGTACTTCCCACAGTTAAGCAGATAGGGATTATTCCTAAATCCGAACCTGCAACAGATGCGAAAACAAATTTTGGCAAAAATTTCACCCAGCAAGCCCAAGAAAGTGCTCTGATACCAAATGTGAAGCACCTGCAACAATTAATTAATAAGAATATGTGAAATAGCAAAAATGACAGAACTCAGAATCACTTTTATATTGATCACAGGCCACTTCGAGGGGGCAACCTCCTTTGAGCAAGCTCAATACAAATAAATTCATGGTCCTTCATAGGTCTCAACACACACTTATATACTAAGTCTAGGCACCAATACTATGGGTCAAAACCATGGGCCACTACAAACTATGGATCAACAATACTACGAGCGACTTACAAAGCATATGCGCCAACAACAATAACACAAACTATTGATCAACAAATACTACAGGATGACTTACAAAGCATATGTGTCCAACAACAATATACTAACAAAGTAAAGACATGGGTTCCTAACATGAGTTCTATTATTACTGCTATCTCGTGTATTTTCATTAATTAATTGTTGCATGTTCCTCACAAACTTCATGAATAATCATTATCAATCATACAAAAAAATACTTATATAAGATCCTAACACAAGGTAGGATTCTAACTTGATACAGGAAAAACATACATGGATTATCATGTTTGCTAGTTATGTCTAACATACCCAAACAATGTCTTCTTTGTTCTCTTCAATGATTTAGAGACCTTGTGCTAGTAACCTGCATATCTCATAAGTTAATCATTATAGAACCAAATTATATGTACCTCGTAAGTAGATCTTCTGTGTGATTAATGGCTATGGATGAGTCTTTGTCTTCATGTCATCATGGCCATATGTTCTCGATCTAGAACTTGATTTGTCTTTCTTGATGTACCTTTCATGTTAGTAGACAACATCATCCTCATACAACACCACAGTGCATTAGTACAATCATAAGTGTCATAACCCTAATCAATGAATGTCTTCTATCATTCATATGCATTCATACTTTTACTAAGGTGATAAGACAAGTCTAAAATTAATCAATATTGTACTAACCTCAATAATATGAAGACAAATTTAATCATGAACAGATTTCAAAACATACATGTATCTCCTCAAGTCATACATGTCGAGATTGCTTGTAGCCTTCTTTTGTAAGGCCTTAGCCTCATCTCCCTCTGTAACAAGAACTTATTCACTTATGTAGGTGTCCAATTCTCTTTTAGGATTAACCCAATCCTATACACTTTGATTTGTTGAAACTGGATTTGGAGTTGGCAAGGGTTTGGCAGAGAAACCCTAAAAATCCAAACATGGAATTTCAAACTTCTGTCTGGATAGGGAGATGCAATTGACTAAGGTGAGAAATATGGTATGCTTAGATTTTGAAAACTCCAAAAATTGACTCCTCAAAATTGACCTACAAGTTTCGGATTTGCAACTGTTGTCAAATTCTGGTTTTCTGGTCAAAATCACGAACTAGGGTTTGATAGAGCCCGGGGTTCTACCCAACCAAAAGAATAAATCTTGGTCTCTAAATTTCAATTTTGATGAGGGGTATCCAACCATGGTTTCAGATTCCAAAAATTCCAACTTTTGTAGAAACCCTAATTTCCCACAGTAGTGACAAGCCAACAAATGAAAGTGCTCAGAATCCAATTCTGTTTGGACAGAAATATATGCCATATTGTTTTTGATGTATCTTTGAAATTTCGGATCCTCGGGGTTTGAAACTTCTTCATGTGGTAGAATGACCTGTCAAATTTCCAACCCCATAGATTTAAGCTTTAATGGATTCTCTGAGAGAGAGATATTCCAAGTGTCGCAACGTGACCTGTTTATGGGATGAAACAATATATCGAACTTTTACGAAGTGCCACATGTCATTGTTTCAACTTCAGCCTATGAAAATCGGACCTATGAAACTATAGCCCATGCCCTAAGTGCCACTTTTTATAGAATTCCTTTTGGAGCTTCCTATCCTGATATATGACCTTTGTTCCTAGGTCACTTGTTTAGGGATGCATTCTGGAAGAGGCAGAAACCCTAACTTGTATGAATCATATCTCACAAAGTACAATGAATATGAGGCTAATATTCAGACACAAAGTACATGAACATTTCATCTTCGGTCTACAAAAATTTCATATCCTGAATGTTTTCCAAAACTGATTTATAGCGAAATTTCCATGATGACTAGTTTTTACTATACCAAGCCCTAGCTTCCAATTTGTCGCAAGTACAACAAGTGTCGTAAATGCCATACAATGCCTTCCTTCAGGCTATCTCTAATACCATGTTAGTTTTTCATCATTTAATTCAATGTGATCTAGGATCTTGACTGAGAGAACAACATGTATAGCATATCAAACACAAGAGACAAGAGACACAAAGCATTTCACTGGGGAAAACCAAGAAGGTGAAAAACCCCACAACTTCCTCAAAAATAGATGAGCACCAATACAAAGATCACAAAGATCAAACCCCGAAACAAGAGATAATATCCTAGTAGTTTATCCTCCTCCACTTGTGTGCACTCCTCTCTCTCAACTATGCGAGTTGTATGAGTGAGTGAATGAATGAATAGAATGAGAGAGTCACACTGTCTATTTATACTTTACTTTGACTTTCCTTTTACTCTAATTGGGCCGACCTCCCTTAGGAGAGTCTAATAACCCATTACCACTTGTCACTGGGCCGACCCCACTAAGGTGGTCTAATAACCCTTTAACCCATACTGGTTCAAACCCTTTAAGGTGGTCTAATAACCCATCAAATATAAGTTACGACACTTACAATATAACTTGCGACACTTGCAAATACAAATGACGACACTTCCAACTAGAGGAATAATAAATCACTGTTGGGGCTCCAATAAAGTACAAATGTAATGCATACAATATGCAAGTGAATATCTTCCGAAGTTACAAATACATCAACAATTTTACATGGTATCAGAGCTCTTGGAGCTACTATTCGAACCAAATACTGTTTTAGTGGTGTGCCAGAAGCAGTGGAGAAAATAGCGAAGTCACTAGAACCATTGCATTGAATCCATTGGAGAAATACATTGGAGTCTATCCAGGGTGTGATTCTCTCCTGAATGTACCCACTACCAAGCAGGTTTCGAATCTATTAGTGTAAATCCCCTCCTGAGTGTTGGGATTTTTATTGTAGGTAGAAAAGTGCACCATTGTCACCAAGTGTGCAAGGAGCAGAAGATGGAGCAACTCAAGCTCATTTGCTCACTCCATTCAAATATTTTGAGTGGAAGGCCAAAATGGTTATCCAGCTGAGATCCAGGGGTCTCTTCAAAATTACCATGGGTACTGAGGTTGATCCCAACTCTGCAGTTGAGAATTCGAAGTTCTTCAATAGAATGGATGAAGCATTAGGCCTACTTTGTCTCAGTATTTCAAGAGATCTCCTATTTCATGTCGAAATTCTAGCTACACCAAATGAAGTATGGCTCAATATTGATTCTTTTTTGGGGAAGACTGATGAGATGAGGGGTCACCAACTTGAGAATGAGTTGATATCACTAAGCCCAAGCATATTCGATTCCATACAAGATTTCTTCACCAAGTTCAAGAGCTTTGTATTGCAAATCAAACAGTTTGGAATCAACAAGAAAGAAGAACAGTTGGTCTTCTCCATCATTTCGAAATTGGGTCTTGTGTATTCAGTTTTTGTCTCTACATTTCACTCCACAAAGCTCATAGTTAGAAATTGGAAGATTCCATATTTGGTTGATTTCATGGAGATGCTAACTCAAGAGAAAGATAAGTTGGTATTGATGGGTTCCATTAAGAAAAAATATCAAGTTCTTGCTGTTGTAGATTCGAAACAAGCAAGAGGTAAGCAAAATCCCAGGGGTTCGAAACCGCAAGAGAAGAATAAATACAAGGAGAAGCTCAAATCCTCTGATGGGGGTTCAAATCCTTTCAAAGACAATGGAAAGAAGAAAGAGAAGACAAAATGCACCTACTTTCAAAAGGGTTGGAACCATGAGAGTTAATTCATGAAGAAAACCATAGATATTATGACCCATCTCCTATAGAAAAACAACATTCCTCTTCCAGAAAGTTCAAAGAAGAAAGAGGGCATTTCTGAAGACAAGGAGAGGTGCCCTGCATTGATTTCTAGTACCTATGAATCCTTTTATTTCATCATTTATTCAGGTTCCTCAAGGCACATAGATTCTTCAAGAGATTAATTCTCTGCTCTTTCTCCATACAGTGGTTCTTCCATTCTCATGGGAGATGATTCAGAAATCACTGCTAAAGGAATTTGAAAAATATCACTAGAAAATTGGAACTTCAATAATGTACTGTATGTGCCTAGTATTGAAGAAAAATTACTCTATGTATACCAAATGACCCATACTAGTTCATCCAAGAGAGTGATATTCACCCAAGATGAAGTGGAGCACTCAGAAGTTTCGACTGGCAAAGTTGTAGTAGTGGGTGTTGCAGACCATGATTCGAGGATGTACAAGTTCTCACATTTTCTTGAATACTCTTCTCCAAATTCACTTCTGTAACATGGTAATGAAGTCAGAAATCTATGGCATGAGAGGTTTGGACACCTCAACTACATATATCTTCAAGCTTTGAGCAAACAAGAGATGGTTGAAGGGCTTCCAACAATCATATTTTCCAATGGCACTTGCAAAGGGTGAATTGTTGGGAAGCATGTTGAGGAGAAGTATGAGAAAGAAAAGGCAAGGAGAGATACTGAACCTCTTGGTTTAGTGCATTCATATCTGATTGGTCCTCTCCCCACTCCCTCCTATGGAATATCAAAGTATGTGCTTACCTTCATTGATGATTTCTCAAGGTATTGTTGGTTGTATTTTCTCATGCAAAAATCTAAATTTTTCCAATGTTTCAAAGTTTTCAAAAACTCTGTGGAGAACTTTAGTGGGAGGAATATGAAGGTCTTGACGATGGATAATGGAAGGGAGTATGTCAATAAGTACATGCAGCAGATCTATGAAGAGCATGGCATCCAAATGCAACATTATGTGCCTTACATGCCTCAGCAAAATGGTGTTGCAAAGCGCAAGAATAGAGAATTGAAGGATATGGCCACATGCATGATGGAGGCTAAGTATTTGTCTCCTAAGCTATGGGATGAAGCTATGAATTGTGTTGCATATTTTCATAACAGAGAACCACATAAATCCTTGAAAGGAATGACTCCATATGAGGCTTGGATGGGCCACAATCCCAATGTTTCTTGTTTCAAGGTGTTTGGCTCAAGAGCATGGGCTAGAATACCTCCAGAGAAGAGAAAGGCATTGCATCCCCAAATAAAGGAGTATATCATGGTTGGATATGCTGAATATACAAAGGGATACAATCTCTTTGATCCCTCATCTCACAAAAATTTATTGAAATAAGTGTCCATTTCAAAGAAGAAGAGCCCATGCATGCTACAGAACAAGGTGATGGGGAATGTTCAAATCCCCTACTTGGAGATGATGTAAGTGATGGTTATTTCTATGATATTTCTGATTCTTATATGGATGATGTATATGATGATATTTATGTAGATCAATACCCTCCCTCAAGGCCCAAGTGGGTTGAGAAAACCATACAAGTTGTTGGTGACCTTGCAAGAGATCTCAAGATCCTAGGAAAACTAGATCTCAGTTTCACAATGCTTTTGCATATTGTGATCCAAATCTGCATGGTAGATGTTTTATTATGGTTGGATCATATCCTCAATCATATTCAAAAGCTTAAAAAGAACCAAAATGGAAAACATCCATGAAAAAAGAGATGAACTCCCTCCATGACAATGAAACATGGGATTTGGTCCCTCTTCCTCCCAAGAGGAAACTAGTGCAATGTAAATGGGTTTATAGGACCAAAATGGAATATGATGTGAAGTATAAGTCCATTTTGGTGGCTAAAGGCTTCTCTCAGGTCCATGAAGTGGACTATACAGAGACATTTTCACCGGTGGCAAAGATGGACTCAATCAGGATAGCTTTGGCCATTGTTGCTTCCAAGCGATGGGAGGTTCATCACATGGATGTGAAGAGTGCATTTCTTCATGGGGATATTGATGAGAAGATATATATGCAGCATCCTAAAGGATTCATTGCATATCATACACTTGTTTGTAGGTTGAATAAGTCCCTCTATGGTCTCAAGCAAGCTCCTAGAGCTTGGTATGCAAAGATGGACAATTTTATCCTGTCACGAAGCTTTGAGAGATGCAAGTCTGATCCTAATGTCTATATGCAACATGTTGGTGACCTGATATTGATTATAGTACTATCTGTTGATGATATTTTGATCACTGCTATATTCACCAAATAGTTGGGCTCATTTAAGGTTGCATTACACAGTGCATTTTCCATGACCGATCTAGGATTGTTGTGAAGAACCTGCAACAATTAATTAATGAGAATACATGAGATAGAAGAAATAACAAAAGTCAGAATCGCTTTTATTGACTGCAGGCCACTTCGAGGGGGAAACCTCCTTTGATAAAGCTCAATACAAATAAATTTACGGTACCTTCATTGGTCTCAACACAAACTTATATATTAAGTCTGGGCGCCAATACCATGTGTCAATACAAACCATGGGCCAATACAAACTATGGATCAACAATTACTACAGAATGACTTACAAAGCATATGCGTCCAACAACAATAATACAAACTATGGATCAACAAATACTACTGGACAACTTACAAAGCATATGTGTCCAACAACAATATACTAACAAAGTAAATAGAATGGTTGATATGGGTTCCTAACATCCCCTCTCCCTTAGAAAAAGCTTTGTCCTCAAATCTTTAGACGTGGAAATTGATGCAGAATCTGAAGGAGTGGTTCCCCTATAGCATCCTTGGGTTGCATTCTAGTCCACTGACACCTTTTGAGTTTCAAGGAGGGTTGCTTGGAAGGCTATAGACGAAGAATAACCATATCACCTGTGTGAAAAGTGCGCTCAGAATGGTGTTGATCGGCGTGTTGTTTCAGTCGAATTCTTGCCACGTGAAGATTGTCCTACAAAATGAGAAGAATCTGATCGTGGTTTTGAAGAACTGAGTCAATTGCCTGAACTAGAGAGTTGCTAAGGTTGTATGGAAGAAGAACTGGTGGTTCCTATCCATAGACTGCTTCATATGGTGTCCTTTTAGATGTGGTATTGTACCATTGGAGCACTTCTAGGAAATCCATAAAAATAGTTGTCCAAATCTGTGTATGGATGGGAAAGGGTTCGAGCAGTCCCGAAAGGAGTGTCGTTTCACCCTTGTTGACCTAAAAAGTATCACAGACAACCCCCATCTGTTGAATTGTCATTTTCAGTCCCTATCAAAAGAAGTTACATTGTTCCTGGTCATACGTTTTGAGGAACCCAGAGTACCCTGCCGATGAAGAAGCATGGATTTCATAGAAGAGATAGCCCTGTTGAACAGATTGCAACCAATTTGGAACAAGCAAAGAAGTAGATGTAAAAGGAACTGGGTCATCAAATTTGTGAGAAGGAGCATCTGCCACCATATTGTCCATACCCTTCTTGTAAGTGATCGCATAGGCATAACCCATGAGTTGGATAACCCATTTCAAGTGTGTTGGGGAGGAGACCGGTTGTTCCAGGAAAATTTTCAGACTCTGGAGATAAGTCTTGATGCAGAAATGATTCCCTAATAGGTATGGCTGCCACTTCTATACTGCATGCAAAATAGCTAGCATTTCCTACTGAGATGTAGATGTGGCTAAAGTCTTACTGTAAAGGTATCTTGAAGGCGACAAGCCCACTGATTCAGCAAAGACACCTGCATATCTATCCAAGGAATTAGGGGAGACCATTGATGGGTGCATTTGAATGGAATGGAGGTGAGCAATGACACCATGTGAATTCTTCTTAAGGATATTTTCCATGCGATGTGAACTAATGTTGTGGAGAGACCCTTGTTGTAAGCCCGTAAATTTTTGGTGTTTCCCATTGACTGAAAACTACATCCAAAGTTCAGCAAAATCCCATAAGATGGGGCCAAGTGTGCGTAACCATTGAACGCCCAAAACCACATCACATCCGCCTAGGGACAAGGAAAACCTGTTAGAGCACAGGTTATAATCTTCCAGAGAGATACGCACATTGTGACATTTCCACTTGCAAGGTAAGGTGCCCCCATTGGAAACCATGACTTCAAAGTTGGAGCAAGGATTGACAAAACAATTAGCCTATTTGGCGATTCGAGGGTCAATGAAGTTATGAGTGCTACCAGAATCAATGAGTATTGTAAGAGGAAGCTTCTTGAAGTAACCCCTGACCCACATTGTTTGGGGGGGGGTGACGTTGAATAAAGTATGGAGAGATATCTTTGGTTGGTCATCCTAATATGGGGGGTCAATAGGCGGCTCCTGAATTTCAACCTGGTCATCCATTGTATCTGGAGCTTCTCCACCAATTTTAAAGGTAGGCAGAGAATCCATATCCAAGATATAGAGCTTTTGTTGAACACATCTATGTCCCCGAGTGAATTTCTCATCACAATTATAACAAAGCCCTTTTTCTCTGCATGCTTGCATCTTTTTTTCAGACAAATTCTTGATAGGAGTTGGTCGAGGAGCTGGCGGGATGGGAGGTCGTTGAGAACCCATATTTCTGAAGGGAACAAAAGTGTGTTTGGAGCGTCGTTGGGCTATAATCTTGTCTTCTGCCAACTTAGCCAAACCTAGGGCTTCCATCATTGTGTTGGAATAGAACATTTTGACCTATGAGCATATTTCATCCTTAAGACCATTGATAAAACAACTCCTGTAGAATTCATCAAACAATCCTTCTATGTGATTGGCTAGTTTCTCAAATTTTTTTTGATACTCTCTCACAGTGCCAATTTGACGAAGTTTAGTGAGTTCTCCAGTGATGTCATCAAAAGCACTAGGAACAAATCATTGCAAAAGTATTTGGAAAAAGTATGTCCATTTTGGCTCGTCATGAGCCTTGATGTACCAATGGTACCATTGAAGGGCTTCCTGTTCCAAATGAAAGGATGCAAGTGGAACTTTGTGGACATCAAAAGTATTATGCAGACTAAAATACTGTTCTGCACGATAGATCCATCTAGTCAGATTAGTACCATTGAAGCAAGGAAATTCAAGCTTCGGACCACAGAAATTGTTGGAAGAAGAGAACCCATTGTCTAATGAAGACTCGGACTGTCATTTGTTGTTCATGGTTGAATGCTCAAGATGGAGTCCGAGAAATTTTTCATCCAGATCCTAGAGTTTGGTTTGGATGGCTGCAAGTGATTCCTCCATGGTTTTTGCTCCTGCGTGGGTGACAACCATAACCAGGAGTGTTTTTTTTTGGGGGGGGAATCGATAGAAAAACATAAATAGAAGCTTATTCAGTAAAGGGAAATTTGGATTTGGGAAAAACTCGGATGGGTAATTGGGGTTTGACTAGGTTTTGGACACTTTGGAATGGATAGGGAAGCAGAAAAGGAGGATTTCAGAAACGGGGTGAAAGAATGGGAAAAATTGTCAGAGAGGGGCAAAGGAGCAGAAATAGGGAATGGACATAGTGGCAAAATTTGAGGGCGATTGGGTGAAAATTGAAGGAGTTATGGCAAACCCTAAAAATAGACAAATATGGGATTTCTGGCTTTGGGAAGTGGAATTTGGGATAGGGTCCTCGGGAATGAAATATGTAGAATGGGATTTCAGGGGTGTCAGTGGAGTTTCAGGGAAAATAGAGTTAAAACAAGGGAGATATGGCGAAAAAATAGAATTTTATATTTCTTTTTCCAGAATGGATCTGAAATGGCTTTCAAAATGGATTGGAAATGGCGTGATCTGGAACAGTTCAGAATGGATCGAAAACGGTTGGATCTGAAACAAATTTTGGAATGGATCTGAAATGGCTGGATTAGAACTGGCTTCCGGAATGGATGTGCAATGACACGGAAGTGATCGGCAATAGATGGATCTGCAATGGTGCGGAAGTGACCAGCAACAGTTCAGTTGAAAATAGATATGGACCCCAGGTATGTTCAGCTTCCTATTGGTTCAGGGGATTCACTCAGCCACCAATGTTGTCTGACGGCTTGCGTATTGGGGTAGTACCCCTCACTCCACGGCTCAGGTAAAACTAATAACCTCTTTTCCACAAACGATAACTCTTGGTTTACCTTTACGGGTGGGAACTAGTCAATCAAGTAGGGGTCATTTCCCTTTTCGCTGGCAGGTCCTCTCAATGGGCCAGCTACTTCGGGGTTCCTTTGGTACTCCTCACAATGAATTTTAGGGCATATTCCCAAGTACTTCTCACAGTTAAGCGGATAGGGATTATTCCTAGATCCGAAGCTGCAAAAGATGCGAAAAAAAAAATTGGAAGAAATTTCACCCAGCGAGCCCAAGAAAGTGCTTTGATAACATATGTGAAGAACCTGCAACAATTAATTAATGAGAATACACGAGATAGAAGAAATAATACAACTCAAAATTAATTTTATTGATCGTAGACCACTTCGAGGGGAAAACCTCCTTTGAGCAAGTTCAATACAAATAACTTCACGATACCTTCATTGGTCTCAAAACAAACTTATATATTAAGTCTAGGCACCAATACCATGGGTCAATACCATGTGTCAATACAAACCATGGGCCAATACAAACTATGGATCAACAATTACTACAGGATGACTTACAAAGCATATGCGTCCAACAACAATAATACAAACTATGGATCAACAAATACTATGGGACGACTTACAAAGCATATGCGTCCAACAACAATATACTAACAAAGTAAATAGAATGGTTGACCTGGGTTCCTAACAATTGTTGAAACAATTTCTGGTTTTGGAGATTGATCAAACTGTGGATGGGATCTATGTTTCTCAATCTAGATATGCTTCAGAACGACTGTAGAAGTTCAATATGGCTTAATGTAAGTCTGCAAAATTCCCATTCCTTTCTGGAGTTAAGCTTATTAATTGGGGTTCTTCACCACTATTTTACAGCTCACTGTATAGACAACTAGTTGGGAGCTTGTTGTATCTCAGTCACTCTCGACCAAATTTGTCTTATGTTGCTGGGGCTATTGCAAGGCACATGAAAGAGCCTCATGAGGTCCATTGGAAGGAATCCAAGGGGATCCTACATTATGTACAGGGTACCAAACATTTTGGCATCCACTATGCAGCTGGTTCATCTCTTGAACTAGTTGGTTTTATTGATTCTGATTGGGTTGGAGATAGTTCTGATTGGAATTCTACTTTTGGTTATGTGTTTATGCTTGCACATGGTCCCATTTGCTGGTCAAGAAAGAAGTAGCACACCATTTCCTTGTCTTCAGCTGGGGCCGAATACAGGGGAGCAATGAATGCAGCTACACAATGTGTGTGGTTGCAAGGCATTCTTAAAGAGTTTGGATTTGTGTTTGATTCACCCACAGTCATTTGGTGTGACAATCAAAGCACAATAAATATCTCCACTAATCCAGTACAGAGGCAAAGGACCAAGCACATAGAGATTCACATGCACTACATTCGAGGCTTGGTGCATGACCAGATCATAGCATTGCAATATTTCCATTCTGCTGAGCAAACTGCTGATAGCTTCACCAAGAATTTTATTGAGAAGACCTTCAGTTACCTTAGATCACTCCTTCGGGTGAGTGATGCATGGTGAAACTGGTGTATTTTTCAGATATGCCACATGTCCATTTTAGAGGGGAGTTTTTATATCCCATGAGGTTTTCCTTTTTTCCTTGGTTACATGGACAAATAAAATATTTTGTTGTGAAAGGTGACTTGAGCCTTTGTTTCCAAGGCCTTATATTTTTATTATGTACACAAGTATAGATTATGGGGGGGTGTTAGAAAATTATTATGCCATAGTACCTTAATCATACATTAATCTGGTGGTTATTTGGTGCTAAACTGGTTAATAATGACAATCCTAGGTTGTTAGGAAGTTGTTAGAAGTTAGTTGGGGCATATGATGACTAAACCACCAAAGTATGGCCCAAGGGTGGTCAAATATAGTTGTTAGGCGCTCTCATTATGACCACCTCATGAATTTATTACCACTATTTGGCCTAAGGTGCCCTAATCCCCTGTTTTAAGGATCTGATTTGACTGAGGGCGCCCATGCATTGTATCTAGTCTTTTCCCCCCCTTCTTGGCTATTTTGACCTATCCTAGCCTACCTAACTTCCACCCAACCTTATCCACCACATGTGTGACCTCATTTATGACTTACCATGCTCACCCAACATTCACATGACCAATTCGTAGCTGTTTGGGATAATTTGGAATCCATTTGGTCAACCTAGGGGGCATTGTGGTCCAATCTAATCTAGCCACTTGTACAACCTCCAAAGGAAAACGAATTCTTCCTATTTCTATAAGGAGGATCCAAACTCATTGTTGGGTTGGACAATTAATAAAATCTTATATTTGATCATTTGTATTTCTGGTTTTTTATCATTTCTTTACTGGTTTTTTATCATTTGTGACTGGTTTTTTATCATTTATATTCCAAAATTATTTTTTCACTAAAATCTTGCATAGTAAGTTATTTCTTTCAACTTTGAGGTAATCCATAGTAGCTAGATCCTACTGTGATATATATTTTACAATATCATCAGTACCTGATACAGATGTACAACACGAGATCTTGGCTCCTTAGGAGGGTATTTGGTTGTGTCCAGTACTTGCACCTTTGGAATTCCATTATGGATTAGTTGTGGGTAACTATCTCTTGTTTCTTCATTGATGACCTCATCTCTCGTCTCCAGAATATCCTTACTTCCTTTCTCTCTGTTACAAGAGAGTTGTTTACTTGTTGTTATCTTATAGGGACCTTGGTAGTGTGTGCTCTTTGATTTAGTAGACCCTAGGTTGATTCCATGTCTATGGAAACAGTTCTGGAGCCTGCTAATCAAGGAACCCCTTTGTATAGGGATCCTCGTCTCTTTCCTTGTTTTGGTAATATTGGTCCTCCTTACATTGCTACATTGAATCTTCCTGGATTCACTATAGTGTTACTAATATGGTATTTTTCCATTTTGATGGTCCCCAATGCTCTTGGTTCCTCGAGTACTATCCCTCCACATCAAGCACATCAACCTCCTATTGACCCTTTTCCTTCTTTGCCCAATGTGTCTTCTTCCCTTTCTTCTTCCTCGCTTGGTGAAAGCCTTAATCCTAGTAACCAAGATGCTAAGAATAAGAAGAAAATAAGCAAGGGGGGAATCAACCAACCACTGTTAATCAAGCTAGGAGTGTTGATAACGTTGAAAAGACTAAAAACATAGGTGTCAAAACCAGGTTTCCTTACAAGCTTTGTAAGGGTGAACACCTTCTTAACCATGTGCTTGGTATTCCAAAGGTTTTAGAAGTGTGGTCTTGGAATCCTCAACAACCCATGTCACCATCCTCTACAGGTCATGATGGTGATATTCCATCGACCAATGAAGATAAGGTTGCGGATAAAAAGGGTAAATTCAAGTTTCCTTGTAATTTATGCAAGGGAATTCATCATACTTACCTTTTCCCTCGTATAGAGGAGGCTTTACAATTGTTGGAAGACAATGTTGTTTCCCAACAACAACCTTCAGTTGCTTCCCAAGATTCCTCCCCTACCCAACCTATGGTTGATGAAGTAGTCAATACGAATCGATATTTGGTTTACCCCACTCTTCCCTCAAAGAGTGAATCGAATGCCACTGATCTTTTCTTTGTCAATTCATATTGTTCTAGACGAGGGGACATTCCATCTGTTTCAACGGAAGTCCCTCCAAGTATGGAGGTTGTTTCCTTTGATTGGAATAATCTAGTAGAAGCTCGTCTTATTTTGAGTATCCCTTTCCAAATAAATTTACAAGCTTGCGATAAGGACATATATCACACTATCATAGATGAAGGGGCCACTATTAGTATTTTTTCCTCAACTACTTGGAAAGCTATGGGTTCTCCCAAGCTTGTTCCAACCATTAATCATCCACTCGATTTTAATAGAATATCTAGTGAACCTTTAGAGATCCTTACTCAGTTGTCCATCATCTTAGGAGGAAATATTGTCTACATTGATGTCATAGTGGTCCGAGGCCCATTGGATTTTAATTTACTCCTTGGGTGGGACTATGTCTATGCTATGAAAGTTGTCGTGTCCACACTCTTTCGAGTGATGCATTTTCCCCATGATGGGAGCATAGTGACCATCGATCAACTTTCATTTGTTAGTCCCAATCATTGTATGACTATTGAACTATTGTCACATCCATAGTAACTGGGCTACCATGATTGCATACCAGTTCCTAGTATATTTCTGAGCCATTCCTTTGCATATTTTGCACGAGATCAGCAGATGATGAGCATCATATTGATGATCACTCTCATGTATTCAGTGGATATAGATCTTATATATTTCATAGTCTCATGCTAGTACTGAGCCTCATGACCCCTGGTCGATTCCTGAGTTAGCCATTCTTCCATCATACAGAGCAGATTGATGGCAGTGCCCATGATTTATTCAGCTATAGTATTCCAGTGCTATTTAGATGTTCAGATCAGAGATGCGAGTATATGATCCAGTAGGTATATTGTTTGTGCATTTGGACTGTTGGTGTGTTCTTTTCCTTATCTTAGTATTTTTGACTGGGTATATGATGGTTATTTTCTGGAGATATTCTATATTGTGTTTCTAGAGTAGAGGTGATTCAGTTACTATGAGTAGGAGATTCTTGTGTATACTCATTAGTCATGCCCTTCTAATAATTATGGACTTGGTCATTCCCTTGGTAGGGATTTTTCTACTCATGGAATCATCAGTCACTACCCCATCCATCCGTTATCTTCCAGTCTTGATTTGATCCTGACTTACATCTTACCTAGTAATCTCGAGAAATTCCCCCACCTAGACCTCTTTATTGGATAGACTCCATGTTTACTTTGTGTCTCGGCTCTAGAGTGTGTGATTCTTGTCACAGTGATTGTTCTCCTTTAGTCCTCAAACCCAAGTGTTCCTAACAACAGTGTTGCTAAACACTAAAGCATCAAAACTTAAATGTTATATCTAAAAGGATGCTAAGTCAATAAAAACAGTGTTTCTAAACACTACTACATATATCTATATTATCTAGTCAGTGGCCAAAGGACGAGCATTCATCCTTCTATGATGTAAGTTCACTTTCCTCTATAGGGAAATAGGGTGATCACTCCATTTCACCTATGGACAATGGCGGGAAATGGAGGTCATATTGAGTCATATATGAAGCCTAGAAGGCTACTCAGGGCACCTGCCTTTGGAGGCTAGCTTGTGCAAATATTTAAATTGAATTAAATGATAAATCTCAAGTGCATAAATATGAAAACAAATCAAATTTTCAATAAAGGTTTGTTTTCTAGATTCTACTGGAAGCAGTCTCATCACTCCACCCATTTGTGAGACAACGCCATCCCCTTTGTCTTTCTCTATCCAACATATGTGTAGGAAGTCTTCCCTTAGTCCCTTATCCGATAGGTTACAGTGTTGAGATTTTCAAGTCATTCCCCTTATCCTAGCCGTGTTTTTCCACATTCACCCATAACTAGCAAATTGGCCAAGTTTATAAATGAGTATACACTTGAGGTTCTTGCTTAAAGTAGTTGGTTACTTTGATCTAGACTTATTATTGATATTATATATACATGTTAGTGCCATTTAAACATCATTTTATATTGTGGTATTACTACTAATATAATTAAAGAAGCATATATCATCCATTTGTACTTGCAGCATCGGCTATTTTTGGTCTAGATCATTATTTTGATCATTTTTTACCTGGTTGACCCAGTTTGACCAAGTCAACCATAGGATCCAAGATTATTTTGGCCGACAGTGTTCAATATTGATTATTCATGGCCCCTTGGTTCCCATTATATGGTTTCATGTTTCAAAAAGTGGTTTCATATGATGTCTTGTATTATTTTTATTATTATCAATAGTTACATACCATTATTTTATTTATCTAGGCATGGATGAGCTTACAGATGTATCTCCTAATGGTAACATGGTGTATGGGTACTCATTCCTATTGTATTTGGGAATTTTGAGTTCATTGGTACACTCAGTTATCAGTTCTTGACACTTACAGGTGATGATATTGCCATTTTATCACTTTACAACAGTTTTCCATGTAAAAATGGCCTATACAGCACTTTCAGAGATCATTTATTTTCTCCTAGGGAGCTACAGAGGGAATATGGGGTCCAGCCACTTGTTATTACCATATTACCATTACCGAACATTTTGGTGCAGGCGATTTTGTGCCTTGAGCACTTGGCAGAGAGTTACGGGCACTTTTATCTTTCAGAGGTGGTTTTCCGGCAGTAAAATAATGAAGAAATGGCTAACAAAGGAAATCAACTTGGCTCAATGGGGTAAGGAAATGGCATGAGATTGGTCTGAGACTTTATATCAATGATTTATACACCTTCTGGCATTGTCTCCGTCATTAGTGGGGTCCACGTGTCCTCCCATCCATCAGTTTGGGGGTTTTCTATTGTATTATTGGGGCACATGTCCTAGTGTCTTTTGACACTTCATGTCATATTATATTGTTATGATGTATTAGTAGGTTCACTAGTGGATATTTGTATGCCTCCTATCCCCCACCATGTGTTATGTTATGTCCCTAATGACATCTTAAGTCTTACGTCTCCCCTAGGGCATGATTGAGGGAGTGTGTCCCCCTTTATTATGAGTGATCCATGTATTATTTGTCCAGCTCATATTAGTTGTTGATATTATCATTGTATCTTTTGATCCTAGACCTCCATACTATTAAGATTTTAGGGTTTTGGATTGTGAGAGGCTATTTATATCCACTCTCACCATTTGTAAAAGGACTTTTGGCTCTGGAATATTGGAATAAAAATATTATTTTGGAGATCTACTTCTTTTGCTTTGATGAATGTTCTTGTACATGATTGGAATGCTTCTCTTTTGGAAATCTGAGTAGATTTAGCATGATTTCACATATTTTCTAGTGGAGGCTGAATTTATCTTTGTTGGAGGGGTGTGATTTCCTTAGGAGAGGATTGTGAGGGTTTCTCCATACATTTGCTTGGGAAAATCTCTTTTTCTTCCAGGGAGTAACCAATTGTGAATTTTTCCATTGATTTCATTATCTTTTAGATACTTTGCATGGTTTCTTTTTATCTGTAGATAAATCAAACTTTTGTTGTTTGATTCTACAGGTAGAGAGGGTGTATCTCCTCCTTGAACCCACACAAACTAGTTGGAATACTGTTGGATCTTACTCGGAATTGTAACCAACTATTAGGATCAACAAAGTACATGGAACATGCAAGCATTTGAGGTAATATCTACAAGGTACGTTTGATTTCCATCACTTCTACTCCAATTGTCAATTAAAATTAAAAGTTACCCTATTTTTATAGATCTAATAGATCTAGAAATTATCTGGGCTTAATAACTAAAACCCAAGTCTTATTTCCTCACAAAAAAACATAGAACAAGTTTGGTGAAAATCTGTCTCCATTTACCCTCAGATCCAAGAACTGGTCATCTCTAGGGGAGGATGCACTCCTTGGTTTTTCAGTCTTTTTCCAAATTTGTCACATGGGTGTTGCTAGTTTGGACTCAAATCTCCAAATCCATCACCTACCCACCAACCTACTGCCTTTTCATGCTTAAATCTCATCCAGTGGGCCCACCTCACTCTAACTTCCCTAAACCCTAGGTGGATCTCGTTTGGGACTTTTAGATCGGCACTAGATCTATATAATTCTACTTGATTAATCTCATTAGTGGTACATTTATCTTTAGTTAAGTAATAATTATTGTCCTTAGCCTCCTCAACCAATCCCTAACTCCTAAAACCACTTATCTTTCCTAGATCTAGATCTACTTACTTAGAATCTCACTCTAGTTTTCATCTCACATCTCCTAGAGTTCCTTGAGTTGGTTTGCTAGCCTTCATAGGATAGCTAGGGTCTCCCCCTTGATCTTGCTTCAGATTTATTTAAAGGGACAAGTGCATGTTTGATGTGACAGCCTTTGTATCCAGTGGTAAACGAGGCCCTTGCAAGTGTCATCGGTTTAACTGCCCTCCTCTATCATCCTAGATAGGATCCCTTCAGTTGGAAGCTACTCTTTTTGTGATAACATGACCATCCAACTTCCCTAAATTTTCCTTATGTTCAAGTGGTAAAACCCCCTCTACAGTTTAATTATGTGGCATTATCTCCCATGTCTTCAACTTGTACTAGGAAATATACTCTCCTTGTATGCTCAACTTTTCTCGATTTAGATCCCGCAGTTGACATGGTGAACCCTTCAATGGGGTCATTGGAGCTTGATCTCCCCCCCATTATCCCTATCGAATATCTTGTAATGCATTCTTTCCAGAGTATTGTTCTTCCATTCAATGGATAAATCTTGGAAGCCATGGCCAAGGATGATGAGCATAGTTCCCTTTCTATGTCAATATCATTAAAAAATTAAATAGTTAATTACGATCATAGTTCGCTTTATGTGTCAATATCGTTAAAAAATGAAACAGATAACCACAATCATAGTTCACTTTCTGTGTCAAGCTCGTTAAAAAATGAAACAAATAATCACGAGCATAGTTCACTTTCTGTGTCAAGCTCATTAAAAATTGAAACAGATAATCATGAGCATAGTTCACTTTTGTATCAAGATCATTAAAAAATGAAACAGATAATTACGAGCATAGTTCATTTTCTATGTCAAGCTCGTTAAAAAATGAGACGGATAACTATGAGCATAGTTCATTGCCTATTTCAATCTCGTTAAAAAATGAAACAAATCCCCCTCCCATTAGGTCAAGTCTTCCACCAGATATAATATGTGAACCTTCATTGCATCTACCTATGTCACTTGATCCTCTTTCTTCCTCTCTCTTTGGTGAACCTTTTCCTAGAAGTAACCAAGAGTATAATTGGATGAATCAAAAGAGTCATCGGATGAAACGAAGCTTGGGAGACATGTCTCCAACCTCTAAGCATCATACTAGAGTTAAGCCACTAGCTTTTACTAATTATACTGGGGGCAAAGTTCCAACCTCTAGACATCATGTTTGGAAAAAACCCATTAATGGGTATCACCCAAAGTACCGACCTCTAGATATCATGTTGGGAAGAAACCCACCAATGGGAATGAAACTAGAGAATTTTTGGCTAAACAGTTAGGACAGAAAGTAGAAGGGAGATGTAGTGGCTCTCAGAATGATGATAGGAAGATCCCGGGGGGAATCATTTTTTCTAATACTAGTCCTCACAATAGGCCTAATGAATTCAAAGATGAATCTAAATATCAGCCCCAACAGACCATGCCAAAATTCCTTGATGAACATAGGGAGGAACCTGAGATCCCCACTGAGTCAGTCAATACTTGGGAAGATCGGTATGTTGAATACCAGACTCTGAGTGAAGAGTGCAGAAGGGCTCTGCCTTTCAAGGATTTTTGTCAATCACAATACAGAAATCATCCAAGAGGAAGGCATATGTAGCCAACCCATAATTATGAATTGAGAAATGCAATTGGTAAGATTCAGCTACCCTTCTTTGATGGGTCCACAAAATGCACTGCTAGCTCCTAGGTGCAGAAGCTAGACACCTATTTTCAGCTGAATCTAATGGCTGAAAGACATGCCATCAGAATGGAAACTCTACATTTGCAAGATGAAGCTAATGACTGGTTGTTCCATGGCATGAGAACTTTGGGCCATGACTAAGTGACCTCATATGCATAATTTACTAGGAGATTGATGGAGAGATTCGACAGAAGAGACCCTGAAATTTCCTTTAAGGAACTAACACATGTCAAGCAGACCGAGACTCCCGAAGCTTATATATCTGAGTTTCAAAAGTTGGTTGTAATGGTGTAGCTAGGGTTTTACCCCTAGCTTGTGCAAATGAGCACCTACTAAGGAGAATGGACTCCTTAGTAGCAGTTCAGTAAATGTAAATTATTAAGCTAAAACAAAGATATAAACTACTTTAAACATATGCATGAAACATAAACAAAAGATGTAAATAATGGCTTTTTGTATTGATATTACCTCCAATGTGGAGGTTGATGAAGCTCCTTGCAATTTCCAAGAGGGTTGCTCCAAGCTCCAATGTGCTCCTTCTCTTTCTCCAATGGTGGGAATGGGCCAAAAGTGGCTCTCAAGGTGAAAGTAGTTCAATGGTGAACTAGGGTTTCGAGAGAGATTTTGGCAGAGTAAGGGTATACTTGACTGTGGATATGAAATAAGGGATCTCCATCACCTATTTATAGTTTTTTGGTGGTGGAGTGCTAACCCATGGTTTTAGGAAACACATGGTTTAGGGCAGCTGTATAGGGTTTTTTCCTCATTTTCCTCATTATTTTTTATTTTTTATTCCCTTTTTAGGGGATTTTTGCTATTTTTGGAGGAAAAGGGGGTTTTTTAGCCTTTTTGAGGCTATTTTGATGGTTTTGTGGCCTTTTGGAGGCATTTTAGGCCTTTTGGAGGCTTTTTAATGGGATTTTTTGGGATTTTAAGGGAAATATGGTAGGAAAATAGACAAATGAGCCATATAATGTGGTAGATGAGGTAGTGAGCACTTTTTGGGTGTTAACAAATGGTTACTTATATATCTGAAGTCTGCTTAATTCTTTTGTTCATGGAAGGTTTAGAAGAACCATTAAAAGGGTTGGTTAAAGCCTACCGACCAGCTACCCTCCAAGAAGCAGTGAGCAGAAATAGGGATATGCAAGATGCAATCCCAAGAACCAAATATCCACCAAATTTTAATGCACCTACTAAAAATCAGAACCAAAGGCCACTATTCAGAAATGTGGCTGCCCCAAACAGAAAATAATATTCATTCCGATACCAGGATGAGTTAAGGAGAAAAAAACTGTGTTTTTCCTGCCAGGAACCTTGGGTTCCGGGGCACAGATGTGCCAAGGGTAAGGCTCATTAGATAGAATTTTTTTCTAAAAGTGATGAGGAAGAAATGAGTGCAGAAGTTAAAGAAGAAGAACATGCAAAGGAGGAGTATGACACAGCAGAAGAGGAAGAACCCTCACAACTAGAAGGAAAAATTGTTGTTTTGAGGGGAGTTCCTCGCTACCACACCATCATATTTAAGGGAGTTGTTGAAGGGAAGAAAGTTTTAGTTTTGGTGGATGGAGGTGCCACACATAGATTCATTTATGCAGCCATGGTAGAGAGAAGGAAACTCAAATCAAAAAAAATTGGAGGTTTCAAAGTCATTATTCCAGGAAAAAACAACACTATGCAGTGTGACCAGTGGATTCCCAAGCTGCAGGTAACTATTGGTGACCATACTATGACTAATAGTTTTTATATTGTTGATGTTACTGATACTAATTTTGTTTTGGGAGTGCAATGGTTGTTTTCCATTGGTTATCATGTGGTAAATTACCATATCCCTCATATGTGCTTTACAAATACTGAAGGAAAACAAGTGGTTTTGAGAGGTGTCAACACCTACCCAAAACAAGTTATTTATGCACACAGTACGAGATCGGTTTTGAGGCACGGTGACATAGATTGGGATGCTGAATGTTTTATCACCACTAAAGGTACCACCATTGATGTGTCACAACATCCAAAAGATATCCAAAGATTACTTCACAAACACAAAAAGGTGTTTCAAGATCTGCCACATGGAAGGCCTCCTGACAGGGTTACTGAGCATTGGATAGAGCTGGAACCTGGTACTTTTCCTATAAAATCCCACCCCTACAAACATCCCAAGAGATTCAAGGATGAAATAGAGAAAACCATCAAAGATCTGCTTGAGATGTGGTTCATAAGACCAAGCTCAAGTCCCTTTGCTTCATCGGTGGTTTTGGTCAAAAAGAAGGATGGAACAATGCACATGTGCATTGATTAAAGAGCTTTAAATAAGAAAACCATCAAGAACAAATATCCTATTCCAAGGATTGATGAGATGATGGATGAGCTGCATGGAGATAAATATTTTTCCAAGATTGATCTTCGTTCTGGTTACCACCAAATCAGAATGAAAAGTGAAGATATTCAAAAAACTGCTTTTTGGTGCCATTTTGGGCATTTTGAATTTCTAGTCATGCCTTTTGGCTTGACAAATGCACCAGCAACTTTTCAGTCTTGCATGAACAGAATATTCAACAAACAGCCCCGTAAGTTTGTACTTGTATTTTTTGATGACATTCTGATTTATAGTAGGACATGGGAAGAGCATTTGCAGCATTTGGACAATGTTCTAACTCTTCTTGCAGAACAGTCCTTTTATGCTAAACTGTCGAAATGTGAGTTTGGTTTAAAGGAGCTCCTCTATCTTGGCCACATCATTGGGAAATAAGGAGTCAAGGTACACATGGAGAAGATCCAAGCCATCCTTGATTGGCCAAGCCCAAAGAACATAACAGCTCTAAGAGGATTCATTGGCTTATACACATACTACAAAAAATTTGTAAAAGGATTTTCTAAACTCACTTCTCCCTTGACAGACCTTACCAAGAACAGTGCTTTTTGATGGAATAAGGAGGATGAAAAATATTTTAATAGAATGAAGGAAGTTATGAGCAGCTGCCTAGTACTTGCACTTCCAGATTTCATCCAACCTTTTATATTGGAGTGTGATGCCTCAGGTGAAGGCATTGGAGAAGTGTTAATGCAGAACAAACATCCCATTGCTTATGAGAGCATAAAATTGTAGCCCCATGAGAGGATGTATTCTATATGTGATAAATAGATGTTAGGCATCATGCATGCATTGGATAAATTTAGACAATATCTGGTGGGAGGCAAGTTCATAATCAAGACTGATCACAACAGCTTGAAGCATTTCTTGACCCAAAAGGAGCTTAATGACAGACAACAGAAATGGGTAAGCAAAATTCAGTCTTATGATTTTGACATTGAGTATAAGAAGAGTAAGTTGAATGTAGTTGTTGGTGCCCTCTCTAGAAAACTTGCTTTTTCTTTGCTGCAAATTCCTACTGATTGGAAAGATCAATTAACTAGTGAATATTCAAAAAAATAGTTTGCATGTGAAGTTTTGGATAGGATGATTCAAGATTACTCTTACCAAGCTATCAATGATGTTATTTATTACAAGAATAGAATTTTTCTAACTCCTGAATCCAAGTTGAAAGAGAATATTTTGATGGCTTCCCACAATGCACCAGTAGCAGGCCATCCTGGATTTTTGAAAACTTACCAGAAGGTAAGAGAGAGGTTCACTTGGAAGGGCCTCAAGGAGGATGTTTTAAGGCATGTGAGGGAGTGTACTGCATGTCAGCAGAATAAGGTTGAACACACACACACACATCCTGCTGGTCTCCTTCAACCATTTCCAATTCATGAACAGAAATGGGAAAGTTTGACCATGGACTTAGTCATTGAACTGCCAAAATCTCAGGGTAAGGACAACATTTTTGTAGTATTTGATAGGCTGACCAAATTTTCTCACTTATTTGTTATTACAGCAACTATTACAGCCATCCAAGTAGCTGCACTTTTCTTTAAAGAAATATTATGATTGCATGGTCTTCCCAAGACCATAATCAGTGACAGAGACAGTAAGTTCACTAGTGCTTTTTGGCAATCATTGTTTGAGTTGGTTGGAACTAATATGAATCTCAGTACAAGCTATCATCCTCAGAAAGATGGTCAAACTGAGAAGGTAAATCAGTGGTTGGAAGGGTATCTCAGAAACTATGTTACAGGGCAGAAGAAGGCATGGGTCAATTGGCTACACCTGGGAGAATTCTGCTATAATACCACATTTCATATGTCTATTGGAATGACTCCATTCAAAGCTTTGTATGGATATGAACACCCCACTTTTTCATATCTAATTTTTGGGAATTGCAAAGCACAAAAGGAAAAAGATTGGTTGCAAGAGAGCTAAGAAATACTCAAGGCACTTAAGGAAAATTTTCAGGTTGCACAGAACCAATAGAAATTGTATGTAGACACGAAGAGAACAAATCAAACCTTCTAAGAAGGTGACTTAGTTTATTTGAGATTGCAGCCTTACAGGAAGTCCACTTTGAAATCGAAGGGGGATGAGAAACTACTTCCAAGGTTCTATGGGCCATACAGGATCACAAGGAAGGTGGGTGAATTTGCTTATGAACTAGATCTACCATCAGGAAGCAAGATACGCAATGTGTTCCATGTGTCATGCCTGAAGAAAGCAGTTGGCCAACAGGTTACTGTTTCAAAAATATTGCCTTTTCTTGATGATGAAGGACACCTAGTATTAGAACCAAAAGAAATTTTGAAGGTAAGAGAGAGGAAGTTGAGAAGCAGAATTATTAAAGAATATCTAGTGCATTGGAAGGGGATTCCCAGTGAAGATGCCACCTGGGAAGATGAAAAGATTCTGCAGCATCTTGGTTTGAAACTGCTTGAGGACAAGAAGTCTTGGGAAGGGAGGACTGTCATGTCCCCTCCCTAGTGGCCTTGGTCACTACTTGGATTCTCCCATCCCTAGGGGGTCTAAGTGATTAAATAAATGAAAATTAATTAATGGGGGTATTTTTTAGGCAATTATACCATAGGAGTTAATTAATTATTAATTAATTAATTAAATGTTGAAGTTGGAATTAATTCTGAGTTGTATTATTTTTATTTAATGATTATTGCTAATCAAATGTGGCAAGTGTTGATGATTAGGCTAGGAGGTCAAATCGGTCATGTGGACCACTCTTGCCTTAGTGGCAAATCTGAGGAAAAGTAAGGAATCCAATGGAGGAAAGAAGACAACACAAATAAATTAGAAACTGACAAAAGCAAACAGAAAAACTGGAAAAAGCAGAAAAGAAGGAAAATGAAGAAAGTGGAAAGAAAAGGAAAAGCAGTCAGAATGAAAATAGAAACACCCAAAAAATCTCCCTAAGGCACACTTGCCAAAATTCAGTGAAGGAGGTGAAGGAAATAAAGTTTTGAAAGAAGAGAGTTGTTATTCCTCTCAAGGAATGCGCTCTCCCTCATCCACACGTGTGGATTAGATTGGTAAACAAGTCAACTCATCTATTTAAGAATTTTCTCAACTCCATTGAAGAACTTTTGTCATTTGTATTTTTGCATTGAGAGCTCTGAGCCTCTCTGGTTGAGTGATGTGCACCAAGGCCCCATGAGTTTCAGTGAGTAATATGCAGGTACAGAATATGTTATTGCATCCAATAACATTCATATTAGTTCATCAGTGAAGATCCATAGTCAGCTTGAAGAGGAGATCATTTCTACAAGAGAATTGCAGCTAGTTTTAGAGAAAAATCACCAGGAGAAGAAGCTAGTATTCAGTGGATGCGCCTAGGAACTTAAGAGAGCCCAGTGGGCTGTTATTTTCAGAGAATAGAGGCTTCCCATGCTCCAATATCAGCTTCACATCTCATCTCCACTTCTTCTCCCACTTCTACATCATCCTCAACTATATTTGGAGGATTTTTCTCTTGGACGAGAAAGCTAGTTTGGTGAATGCACCCCAATGAATATCAGTAGCTCAAAGTGAATCCATATAATAAATTTGACCTATATATGGTCTGATAATCCACTTTAGAACAAATCCAAAGTAATTTCCTACTTCTCATCTTCATTCTCCCACTATTGTAATAAAAATCTAGCCTGTGAGGCATTGTACTTTGGAAGGCAAGAAAATAATAAGAAATAAAGTGTTTTGATGCTATACTTCAACTTATATTTGTTGAATATAATTTATCATAACTTTATTTAATATCAAAACATATTTTATTAAATATTGGAGCAGTTTGATGGATTAAATTGCAAGACTAGCTAGTTAGGTGCTTATTCTAGACTAGTTTCACCATTTTTACTGTTGAATCTATTCTGAGTATCCATTTTGCATTATGTCATTTGGAGGAGGTTGATAAATTATTATAATATCCATATCAGTCCCTACAATAAGAATTTGGATTCATTTAGCTTCATTGGGAAGAGCTTGTAATTTGACTAGCCTAGTTGTCCACAGTGTGCATTTATCTCCCAATAACTCCAAACCTTCCCAAGTTCACTAATACATTATCCCAACCTATTTTATAAATTAATTTACTGTTATACCTCTGCAATAAACTCTGATAAACCTCACCCATTCTTGTTGGCATATTCTAGCAGCCCAGGAAGCCTCGAAGTAGGCAATAGAATTGCTATATTGCTGAAAAGTGAATGGCTCTACTACTTTGTGCCAAGGACTCCTGATCAGACCTCACTTTGCTGCTACTTCACACTCAGCCATATAAATTCTAGAACCTAATCTCATTCCTACCATCCCCATTCAGATTTTCAATCCCCGTCACTTACATCCTACTCAATTTGAGAATTTGGCCTTAAAAATTACTAGTAAAATTTTATTAAACTCTGAGTGGAAGACAATATCTTGGTCAAATCTTGGCTAGGATATTACAATCTGATATATCATTCATGTAGCATAAAAACAGTGATATTTTCAGTCCTTTATGCCAATTTTTGTTAAACAGTATAAGTGCTTTTGTTGCAAATGTAAGTTGTCATTTGCTAACCCTTCTTTTGTACTTTTGATGTCTTATATTGTTGCAGATTTAGGGTAGCGGCATAAGTTATAGGATTCCTTAATGGAATAAATGGGAAGAGGTGTGAAAAGTTTAGGAAAGGGAAGATAAGGGTTTAGGAAAGGAATGCAAGGAGGAAAAGGAGAAGGGCCAAGGGTGAAGGATGACAGGCCTAGGTCTGAAAAGAGGACAACAATGGTTAGAAGGGAGGAATAAGGGTAGAGTTAGGGTTTATTTTTAGGTTTTTAGGGATTCCACAAATTTCACCCTAGGGTTTTTTAAGAGTAAATAGGCAGGCCGAATTTGTAGGTGAGAAGGCCAAAAATTTAGGGAGACCAAAAATTTGAAATTTTCATCTTTTTATTTTTTGGGGAAATTTTTTAGGGTTTCAGACATAAAATTGCAAACCTAAAAACTAACCTAATTTTACCATGAAATTCAATTTTTACAAATGAAAATTCAAGAATTTGATAAAACAAGGGTTTTAATGGATGAAACCCTAAACCCTAGGCCTATAGGAGAGGTGATCAACCTCCCTCTTGGACTAACTTTCTCCTTGTCTCTAAACTAGGGATTCCCGCAACAACCTCTAGGGTTCGTTGTAAAATCCTAATCTAGGGAAAACTTATAGATACAAGGCCAAACTAGGCAAAACCTCCTCTAGGGAGAATTTTCCACCATGCAAAGTTAATAGAAGGTAGAAAATAAGCCAAATTTAGAAAAAATGAAGCCATAAGGCCATCATTCAATCATCAAAGAAGTAAAATTAGCATACCTTCACCAAGAAAGACAAAACATGACTTACTTGAGCTTTCGGTTATTCCAACAATTCCTAGCATCCACCATGTACAAGAAATACCTTAGAAAACATCCCAAATTTTATCCACAAGAGCAAGAAGAAAATACTCCAAGATTTGCGCATCACTTCCAAAAATCCTATCTTGGGTAAAATAGAGAAATAATGTAATTTATACCTTGTGTTATGATTTACAAATGAAGTGAGGAGGCGTATTTATAGTCTTCTCAACTCACTTTTACAAAATAACCAGGATGACAAGCCAATATAATTTCAAAGTAAAAATATAACATGAAATAACATAAAATAATCTAATATGTAGGTAACTTGGGGCATTTTCCCCATAGTTTACCCAAAACTGCTACAAGTAGCTAAAACTAAACAAATGGATTCACTCTGAAAGGTGGAGTGAGTAGGGGGAATATTCATGTCCCATATAACCCCAACTATATTGAAAATCCCTCAACATTCCCCCTCTACAAGCATGTGGGCCTAGTGACCAAGGATGATGTCATCATTGAGAAGGCACCAAGGAGAGAGGGTGCTTTTCTAGAAAGGGGCCAGGATGGATGCATAGGGTGACCGAAAGAGGAAGCAAGTGCCTCAGAGATGAAACATTATCACCTGTGTAGAAAACAAGTAGGGGGACATGTGACCCAATGACTTTCCCCCAGGATCCCTGGACACCAACCTCAGGGCTACAAGCCCCAAAATGAGGTAGTCAGTAATTCCACTAATCCATAGTACTCCTAGAGGGAGAATCATGTTAATTTTTTTATATTTTCATTCTATTGTCATAAGGATCTCTAAGAGAATAACATGTACAACATATCTCTACAGCATAACAATCATAGACATAAAAGCATTCGCACAAGAGACATAGAGTTTCACCGGGGAAAACCAAGAAGGTGAAAAACCCCGCAACTTCCTCAGAGATAAGATAAGCCACAATACAAGATCACAATGATCAAACGCAATAAGATGTCTCTAGCCAATGCTCCTCCTCCTCCACTAGTGCGCCACTTTCTCTCTTAGTTATGCAAGCTTGAGAAGTGAGTGAATGATCTAAATGAGAGACAGCCCCTCTCTATTTATACACTGACTTGACCTACCAATAATCCACTGGGGCTGACTTGGTACTCAAGCCTAATAACCCAACCATATGTGCTAACCAGGGCCGACCCCACACTGGTGGTCTAATAACCCATCAATACAAATGACGACACTTGTCAATGCACATGACAACACTTACAAATACAAATGACGACACTTCCAATCAGAGGAATAATACATCTCTGTGGGATATACAATAAAGTACAAATGTAATACATGGAAGAATATCTTCCAAAGTTACAAATACATCAACACTCCCTCTTAACTAGGAAGGTATTCTTTCGTCACGGGTCATCAATAAATATTGGCACAAGTCTTCAAATCTGGAGGTGGATCAACATCACTGGATCACGAACCATCATCATCACTATTGCTATACTCGACATCTCGATCACTGGGCTATCTCTGAAATCTGCTCGTCATAGGAAGTTCTACAGAGCCAATCCTTTTTCATACTGGATGTAGGACTTCCACCTATAGGTCTTCATCATCTACATAGCCAGCCCTTTTTCATGTTGGATGTATCAACATCTACAAAGCCAGCCCTTTTTCATGCTGGATGTAGGTCCACCACCTGTAGGTCTTTTTCATCACTGGCCATACTGTGGAATCCTCAGGACTTACTACATGCATCAACAAAACCTAGCTCAGATTATAAGATATTTTACATGTTGACTATCACACAACCTGAAAAGAGTGTATTGCAACCTGCAAGAACTCTAAAGAGAATCCTATATCAGACTATAGGATCTCTAGGACTGATTACGTGTGACCTTCACCACAAAACCTTAAAAGAGTGTCTTGCATCCTACAAGAACTCTACATAGCATCCCAGGACTGATTACGAGCTTACTGCTCAATCTATCGGATCTCCAGGGCTGATTACATGTGGTTAGGAAAAACCTTTAAAGAGTGTCCTGCAACCTGCAAGAACTCTACAGAGCATCCCAGGACTGATTACGAGTTGAATACTCAACCTATCGGATCTCCAGGTCTAATTACATGCCTCTCATAGCAAAACCTCGAAAGAGCATCCTAGCTCAGACTATAGGATCTCCCAGGATCTTTTCTATGCTACATGCACAACCTGTCCACGGCCATGGAGTATCAACCTGATACTCATCATACATCATCCTGATGTACATGATCATCCTGATCATCAGCATAGCATCATCTTGATGCATATCATCCAGAGCATTGTCCTAATGAATATCATCCAGAGCATCATCCTGATACTCATCACACATTATCATCTTGATCATCGTCACTACATCGTTATGATGCATATCATCTAGAGCAACATCTTGAAGCTCGTCATCCATGATCATCCTGATCATCATCATAGCATCATCCTGATGCATATCATCTGGAGCAACATCCTGAAGCTCGTCATCCATGATCATCCTGATCATCATTATAGCATCATCCTGATGCATGTCATCTGGAGCAACATCCTGAAGCTCATCATCCATGATCATCCTGATCATCATCATAGCATCATCCTGATGCATATCATCTGGAGCAACATCCTGAAGCTCGTCATCTATGATCATCCTAATCAAACAATGCATCCACCTGATGCATACCAAGTATCTACCTGATCATACAATGTATCCACCCGATACATATTCAAATACATGATCCACCTGATCATATCAATGCATCCACCTGATACATATAAAAATACATGATCCACCTGATCATATCAATGCATCCACCTGATACATATACAAAGTAGTAACTAAAGCATCTTCCTGATGCTAATCACAAAACGCTTACATCCACAGCCATGGGAAGGATCCTCCTCTCACCATTCTTGGAATGGCTCATGCAAATGTGTCCATCACTTCTTCCTTGAAGTGTCTTCAATCTGAAGAACACCAAGCATCTCTCTGAAGTACTCAAACTTCACTCTAGCTAGTGGTTTCGTCAACACATCTGCAACTTGCTCATACGTCAAAACATACAGGAGTTTCACTTCTCCTCTCTGCACCATATCCCTTATATAGTGATATTTGATCTCAATGTGCTTTGACCTATCATGGAACGCTGGGTTCTCTGACAATGTCACAGAACTTTGGTTGTCACAATAGATACATGTAGCATCCAACGAGAGATCAAATAACTCAGAAAGTAGCTTCCTCATCCATATTGCCTCACAACTAGCCGAACAAGCTGCAACATACTTTGCTTCGGCTGTACTCAGTGCTACGCATGACTGCTTCCTACTAAACCAAGAGATCACACCTGATCCCATACTGACGTAGCACCCAGAAGTTCTCTTCCTATCTGCAGCACTACCTGCCCAATCTGAATCAACATAACCCTGCAGGTTAAACTTTTGATTCGCATCATACTCAAGCCCATAATCAACAATACCCTTCAGGTACCTCAGAATATGCTTTAAAGTAACCAGGTGAACACCTCTAGGATCCGTCAAAAACTGGCTCAATGTGTTCACCACAAAGCAAATATCTGGTCTCGTATTCGTCAAGTACATCAGGGACCCAATCATCTGACGATACATCATGACATCAACCGGTTCAGATGAAGCATCACACAGAAGCTTCAGGTTCAATGCCATAGGTGTGGCCATGGCCTTGCAGTCCATCATCCCAAACCTCTTCAGGATCTCTACTGCCTACTTCCCTTGTCCAAGGAATATCCCATCTGCACTCTGCCACACCTCCATGCCTAAAAAATAGTGCATCATCCCCAAGTCCTTCATCTTGAACTCAGCTGCAAGCTTCCTCTTGGTGTCGACAATCAACCCATCCTCTCCTGTAACAAACAGGTCATCCACATATAGGAGTAGTATCATGGGATTGCCTTCCTCAACCTTGTAGTAGAGGTTGGAATCTGCTTTACTCTTGGTAAAGCCCAAACTGGATAGAAAACTATACATCCTACCATACCAAGTCCTAGGAGCTTGCTTCAAGCCATACAAGTCTTTTTTCAATCTGCACACATATGACTACCTGTCATGTGTCTCAAAACCGAGTGGCTTCTCCACATACACTTCCTCTTCGAATACACCATTCAAGAAAGTTGTCTTGACATCCATCTGGTGTATCTTCCATTTCATCACTGTAGCCAGAGCAAGTACTGCTCTGATGGAAGTGTATCTGGCTATAGGAGCAAAAGTTTCTTCATAATCTATCCCCTCTTTCTGGGAGAATCCACGAGCTACAAACCTTGCCTTGTATTTCTCTATGCTACCATCTACAGCATGCTTGATCTTATAGATCCATTTGGAAGTCACCACTGACTTCCCTTCAAGTCTTGGGACCACATCCCAAACATCATTCTTCATGATCGATTGGTACTCTTCTTCATGATCGATTGGTACTCTTCGACCATGGCATCCTTCCATTCTTTCTTTTCCGCTGCTTCTTCATAACTAGAAGGTTCTTTGTTCATAATATCACAGAGTAAGGCAACATAACTGGTATGTGATCTAGTCCTCTTCCTTTCTCTGTGTTCTTCTTCTGGAATGTCAAACCTTTCTACATCTTGAATGAGCTCTCTAGCCCATGCAGGTTTCCTCTTGTGAGAGTTCTTCTCACAGGGTGGATCTATAGGTTCTTGTGGATCTTCAATTTCACAATCTGCTTTTGGAATTGATTCATTCATAGTGATGTCTTGAAATCTAGTTTCCTTTGGTTCTTCATGGTCATCAACAGGTGTCTTCCTTGATTTGATGTATGCTGAGTATTCATCAAATGTTGCATCCCTACTGATGTCAATCTTCTTGAACCCTGGAAAGTATATTCTGTAAGCCTTCAAGCTTTCACTGTAACCCACAAAGATACCCTTCTTTCTTGAAGGATCTAGCTTAGTCCTCTTTTCCTTTGGAATATGTGTATATACTAGACAACCAAATATTCTGAGATGGCTGACTTCAGGTTTCTTACCAGAGAATACCTCTTCTAGTGTCTTATTGTCCAATATCTTGTGAGGTGTTCTGTTCTGCACATATACAGCTGTCCTAGTTACTTCTGCCCATAGATGCATAGGAAGATCTTGGTCATGAAGCATTTCTCGTGTTGCTTCCATGATAGTTCTATTCTTCCTTTCTGCAACTCCATTTTGTTGTGGATTGTAAAGAGCATTCAACTCCCTCTTAATCCCTGAATCACTGCATAGCTTCTTGAAATCACCTGAAGTGAATTCTCCGCCATTGTCAGATCTGAATGTCTTGATCTTCTTGTCAGTTTGATTTTCCATCAAGGCTTTGAATTCCTTGAACTTATCAAACACTTCATCTTTGTTTTTCAAGAAGTAAACCCAAGTCTTCCTAGAGAAATCATCAATGAAATAGACATAGTATACATACCCACTTAGAGAACTAGAAGACATTGGTCCACATACATCAGAGTGGACGATTTCCAAGATTCCTTTAGCTTTGCTTTCACTGCTTGGAAATTCCTTCTTAGTGTTATTTCCTTTTGCACATCCTTTGCAAACACCTTCATGCTTTTTTTTTTATTTCAGGAAGACCTTCTACAGCTTTACTTGCAATTGGCAATGCTCTATAGTGCACATGTGCAAGTCTTCTATGCCAAAGTTCACTTGGCTCCATGGATTCATGTACCATGGCATGTTTAGGTTGTCCCTTCAATTTGTATAATCCTCCCTCTTACTCTCCAATCACTACTGCATCATCTATGGTCTTACCCTTTGGCCACATGAGTACTTGGCCATCCACAAATGTAGCTCTAACACCTTTTGCATCTAGAGATGATATGGATAGGATATTCTTCTTGAGCCCAGGTATATATAGAACATATTTCATCTTCAAAGACTTCCCAAAGTCTAGCATGTAGGAGGCTTCACCACTTCCTTTGATAGGATATTGATAGTCATCCCCAAGTTTCACTTTATGGGGTGACTCATGTTTAGATAGATTTACAAAAGATTCTTGAAACCCAGTCATATGTTTATAAGGCCCACTATCAATAAGCCAATCATTACATCCATGAGAGATGGTACCTGTGAGAGCAAAGATTATAACATATTCATCTTCACTTGATGAATCATCACTTTCTGCTCTAGCCTTCTTCTTGGGAGGTTCATCATCCTCAGTAGCATGAGCTTGATATCTCCTTTTGTTGCTCTTCTTCTTCTTATTGAAGTCTTTGTTGTTGTTTCCCTTTTTGTTCTTGGGACAATCTAAGCAAAGTGTCATTTCTCATTGCAATTGAAGCATTGAATATGAGAGAAATATTTCTTCTTGTGATGGGAGTGAGAATTATTCTTATTATGAGAGTTCTCCCTCTTGAACTTGCTTCCCTTGGTGTGAGCTGTGAGAGCTTGATCTTCATTTCCCATCTTTTCTTCTTGAGCCACAAGCCTTGCTTCTTCTTGTGAACATTCCTCCCATAGTCTACTGAAGGAGACCAATTTTCTTCTTGCACAAATTCCTTGGATGAAGGAGTCCCATGACATAGGTAGGCCATTTAATGTGGTCATTACAATTTCACCATTCTCCACTACTTCATCCACAGCTTCAAGTTGTTCCTTGATTTGAGAGACCTTGGAAAAGTAGGATTGAATGGTCTCTCCATTCTGAAGCTTTACCCCT
This sequence comes from Larix kaempferi, assembly GCA_027924585.1. Lineage (NCBI taxonomy): Eukaryota > Viridiplantae > Streptophyta > Pinopsida > Pinales > Pinaceae > Larix > Larix kaempferi. The sequence continues at coordinate 269,872 of BSBM01000742.1, forward strand.
TTCAATTGGTTCCGCAGAGTCATCTTCCGATTTATGTTCTTTCCTTCAAACAACTTGGTCAAGGAGTCAAACATCTCCTTAGGTGTCTTTAGGGAAGACACATGGGGTATGAGATGGTCCTTTATAGAATCAGCAATGATTCTCTTAGCCTTGACAAGATTCTTCTTGTGTAAGGTCTTCGCCTCTTTTTCTTCTGGAACTGGAACTTCTCCCTTTATGTAGTTGTCCAATTCATTTTCTTCTAGGATTAACCCAATCCTATACTTCCAGGCTCGGAATTTATCAGATCCTTCAAGCTTATCCTCAAGCTTGGTGTGGTGAGACATCTTAAAGAGTACTTCAAATGGAAATAGAAAAATATTTAGGTCTTACCACTTGATTTTGTTGAAAACTGGATCTGGAGCTGGATTAGGGTTTGTCAGAGAAACCCTAAAAATTAAACATGTGAATTTAAAAATTCTGAAAGGATAGAAAGATGCGCCTTGATGATCTGATCATCGTGGTATACTCAGAAACTGAAAACTGCAAAGTTTCACCCTTCAGAAATGCTTTTCAATCTCCCGGATTCACGAGGGAGGACCCTGAATTAGGGTTTGAGTTTCTCGAAGCTTCACCCAACCAAAAAGTTTGATCCAAATCTCTAAACTTCGATTTTTCCAAGGAGCTTCCAGCTATGTCCTCAGATTTCAGAAATTCCTATTTTTGTGGAAACCCTAATTTTTAGGGCCAAAACTGAAAATGCTCAGAATTGAATTCTGTCTCGACATAAAGATGCGCCCTTCCAAGGAGAGTCAATCTAGCCTTCTACCTTTGATGATTTGTGAAGAGAAACCCAAATATTAAGAATCCCTAGCTTCTGCAGCTGCATAGTGCCTTCTTAGGTCAGCTCTGATACCATGTTAATTTTTCGATAATTTCATTCTATTATCATAAAGATATCTAAGAGAATAACATGTACAACATATCTCTACAGCATATCAATCATAGACATAAAAGCAATCACACAAGAGACACAGAGTTTCACTGGGGAAAACCAAGAAGGTGAAAAACCCCACTTCGTCAGAGATAAGATAAGCCACAATACAAGATCACAATGATCAAACCAAATAATATGTCTCTAGTTGATGCTCCTCCTCCTCCACTAGTGCGCCACTTTCTCTCTTAGCTACGCAATCTTGAGAAGTGAGTGAATGATCTAAATGAGAGACATCCCCTCTCTATTTATACACTGACTTGACCTGCCAATAATCCACTGGGGACAACTTACTACTCAAGCCTAATAACCCAACCACATGTGCTAACCATGGCCGACCCCACACTAGTGGTCTAATAACCCATCAATACAAATGATGACACTTGTCAATGCACATGACGACACTTACAAATACAAATGACAACACTTCCAATCAGAGGAATAATACAACTCTATGGGATATATAAAAAAGTACAAATGTAATACATGGAAGAATATCTTCCAAATTTACAAATACATCAACAAATCAAAGGGTCTGGACATAAACAACCCTCAAAACTACAGATAATACCCCCATCCAAGCCTCGAAGAAGAAAAAAAACAACCCCTTACCTGGGCAGATGTCTAAAAGTGAACAAGTACTGGTACCTCGTAACAGAGTCAATGTTGTCAAGTCATTTGTCATGCCATCCAATGTTCAAGGGAAGTATTAACCTGATCCAACCTCTCTTCAGTACTATCAACCTTCATCCTGGTGTCAGTCCATACTCAGTTGATCTACCATTTTACATCATTTTCTTGTGTTAGTTTCATGTCGATGATGTGGGATAAATCATGGCCCTCCGACGAGTCTGTTCCTGTCGAATCCAACACATTATTCAGGAATTAGACTTAGAAATCATTTAAGTACCTTCGGCCCTGCATTCTTTAATGGTATGTTTCCTCGCTTTTAACAATTGGTTTACATCATTTACCTCTAGTCGGATGATTCCATGAGTGTTTGAATCCAACTCATCAATTCACATTCATTGGAATCTACTAGGATACCTTGGGAGTCATTGTCAACATTGGTGATTTACCTCGCCCTTGTTAACGGTTTACATCATTGACTAGTAATCAAGTGGTTTCTACCATGTTCGACTTCAAGACCTTTATTCGCATGGCTAGAATCATATCATTTCAGGATCGGGTTGAATACCCTGGGGACTCTTGTTATGTACCTTACCCAAGTTGTGATGGAGATTTTTTGAGTTGGTTCCCACACATATATCATGTTGGTGACCTCACTAATGTATTGTCACACATATCCACTTTTGTATTGGTCGTATTTGTGTTATCATTGTATCATGGATCTACCTTGTATTCTAGTAGCCATGATTCTTCTTTAGTCATTTTAAGGTACGAATCCATGTTGTAGGTCAGTGGCCGTATCCTGAGTCAATATTGTCATGGATCTGCAATTTATTGGTCGGCAACCATGCTTTGAGTTAGTTTATTCCAAGCATGGGTATGCTCACCTCAGGGATGATATATTTGTATTTCTTGATATTTGTTTGCAACTTCTTTCTTCCTCTATTCCAGATACCCTTTGCACCTATACCTTGGTAAAGTGTTCTAGCCATCAATTTCCCTTCTAACCTTGTTGTAGATTTTTCTCCTGCGGACAAGTGAGCACCCTCTTGAACCCTTTCCCTTGACTCAAGATAGACCGTAGGGTAGACCAATATGATTTTCCCACTAGATCTAACTATCTAGATGCTACATATACACATCCACTTTCATGCAATCATGTAAGAATAGAGAGAAATAAGGTGGCATACCTTAGACAAGAGAGATCCTTTGATGCAGATAATCTTCATCTATTGCAAACCTGATAATCCTTGCTCTTGCTCTAGCTCCACTTAACCAATCAACCTACACACAAAGAGACATCCAAACCTTTCTCAAAAACTACTCGACATATAAAATATGCATAAAAATGAATGTATAAACATAGATCTAATCTAGCATAAACATGATCTAATATGTATTACACAAGAAATAGAAAATCCAATATATATGTGTTATGAATTATGTAGATCTATACAAAGAACCATAACTATCCATGAACAACATCATAGGAGGGGGGGGGGAATCACATGTCTATATTGAATGATAAAAAGAGACATACATCATAGATGACCTTATGTTTAAGATGCAAATATCTTCCGATATTCTCAATCCAAGACCTTCCTAGACTGCAGACAATAGGCTGATCACAATGGCTGAGATAATCAAAGTGATTTCACCAGCATAACAATACATAACAAGAGTCTCCCCTTTCTCATAAAATTGCTTCAATATATAGGTTAATGGATGGTGAATTATTGGAGCCTAGGTTGCATCTATGGTAAAGCTGTGAATTTTGAGGAAAAAGCACAAGTATGGAAGGAAAGTGCTAATTTTGAACAAGCACCAATTTTTGGGTAGAAGCAGACGGTGCGCAGTACAGTGCCAGATGGACGAGCTCAGCGCAGATTACGGACCAGAAATCGCGGAGCTCGCGCGCACACGTCAGAGGAGAATAAATGTGGCCGAGTAGAGAGCTCAGCTACCATAATAAATGAAGCGACGAAGTAGAGGGCTTAGCTACCCTCATTAAGGCTAAGTACAGAAGTTATGGTTGCTCTAACCAAGGAAGAGAAATGGACCAAAGCATTAAAGGCGAAGGACAAGGAGCGGTAAATGATGAAGTGGCGCCCATACCCGCAATCTGTGCCGAAAGTCACGGAACCTGCAGGAAACGGCGACATGACTGCAAGCGGTGCCTACAGTACACCTAGCCATGTCCGTGGTTAGGTTTTTTTGGGGAATACTGCTGGGAAAGGCCCACAGTTTTGTAAGGGTGTGACCATCATGGCCACTTATATATGTGTGTAAATGTAAAGGATAGACGTTAGTTGGTTAGTCAGTCAGTAAGCTATCCATTCAATCTTCTATTGTGTTGTTGGAAGACAAGAGTTAGAGCCGGGATAGCCGTGAAGTTAATCCCTGAGTTGCAGATAGTCTGTGTCGACGTCTGAACTATTGTAATCTCTGTAGAGGAAGAAACTAGATCGAGAGAAGGGCTCCTAGCTGTGTGCATGGAGTTTCCTGGAAAGATCTAAGGCTGCAGCTGTGTGCGCAGCAGGATTGTAACTCCTATTATGTGATTAATATAAGATACTCTCCCCATGGACGTGGTTTCCCCGTGGAGGTGAAGTTCATAATTTCCCTTGTTGCGATGCTGTGTTGTGTGATTGCATGTTTTAGTTCGCTTTCTGTGTGTATATGAGCATTGCGTTCTCGTTATGAATATGCTAAGTAAGTTCGCAAGCCTTCTTGATAGCTATAATTGTTAAAGTGTCGAAGAAACCTGTAGACCGCTGTCGCTGCGGCGATTGAGGCAGGCATTACTGCGTTGGGCACGTAAGCAAGAACGATACATAGGGTATCGACGCAGAGGGTAATCGCCTCGTGCACTGGAAACGAGGGACCTTGTGATTAAGCTGGTACAACTTACAGCGCTGTTGCACTGAGAGCTACAGAGGAGTAAGACCTTCCGCTCGAGAACTCCCGCGAGAAGGGAGAAGATCGCAGTCTCCGCATCGCCAAGGTTAAGGAAGCTTGATTCCTTAGCCCCCCATAGCCACTTCGGGTGAGACTTTGGGCTGCTACGCAGCTCGTTGCCGAGAGGGCCAGTGCGCCAAGGGGTTTTGTTGCTGCGCTTCATTAAAACCCGGGTCTCTCCAAAAATCAGCCAACATGAATGGAGGATGAATCTAGAATCCAACTGATGGATGGGATCGAGCTAGTGTGTGAGTTCCCATGTAAGGTGAATTGGAGCACATTCATGCACATGGTATAAAGGTAAGTGTCTCAGCTAGGGAATGAAGTAGGGTCTCCAATGAACCTAAGGTAGAAAATAAGGGTATAACAGATGCCCCGTAAAGTGTGAGGTCGGAAGAGAAGCTAATGGTCGAAACACTTTATAAAAACACGTCAAGGTAAAGTTCATGGATACAAGAAACTGGAGAGAACTTGCAAAACATCAACCAGGTATGTATATATCATCCCCGAGGAGGGCATACCCATGCTCGGTAAAAGTAGGACAAAACATGGCCACCAATAAAGTATATTGTAGATCCATGAATGATGTGGGATATAATTTCCACAAGAAATACAAGAGTGGATCCATGTCATGAAAAATAACATAGCCACTGACCAATACAGTGTGGATCTATGTGAACCAATGAGATCATAGCCACTGACTAATACAATGTGGATCTATGTCACAATACACAATATACATGTTAGGAGGACAGAGAGCACCACTAATAGTGCATAGATGGTCCTCATACATAGTCATACCTGGTGATATAAACTCCAAAATAGCTTGGGAGGGGAAACGAGGCTAAGTTATACGATCCCTAAACCCAATGTCTTTGTCTCAACCTTGATGGTGTGATTCTACAACATGTGAATAGATGTGTTGATTTCAAACATGTGAGAATCCGTCTGATTACCGGTCAATGATGTTTACCATTGGAAGATGCGAGGGAGTCCACTAATGATGATAATGTATCCCAAGACTCCTATTACATTCTATCGAGTGTGAATAGATGAGATGAGGTTGAAATCCCATGGAATCCCCTGATTAGGATTCAATGATGTTTACCCCTTCTCAAACGCAAGGAATCCTACCACCGATGACTGCAAGGTATAGGGATCTAATGTTTCTAGATCCATTTCCTATATAAGGAGTTGGTGTCGATACAATGGAATCTGTTGAAGGATGGCCTTAATGTATCTCCCATCAATTTACATGAAATAAACATTGAGATATGTAATAAAGATGTACGATCACCAAGTATAAAAAACTAACACAGGGATGGCCGACACAAAAGGTCAACAGGACTGCAGAATGGTCGACTCGGGTTGACATTCCCTTGAACATATAGCACGATAACTATGTGACTAGGTAGCAAAGACTAAGGAACACAATGTATACCATAGTGTAACGACACAAGGTGCGTCGAAACACTCTCTATAGTGATTGGAAGAGTAACTAATCGGAGAAGTACTATGACTCAGGGAAATGTCATGGTTCTGAAGAAAGGATATAACCCAACTGTAAGGTAAATATGCAAACAGGTTCCATGTTCAAGGGTGGCACACAACATGTTGCCACTTGTATAAGATAGAAAATGAATTTCTCCCCTCCTTTTTTTCTCTTTTTGACTTATCTTTTTCATTTTTTAACGAGCTTGAATAAGAGATAGAATATTCTCAATAGTGTCTACTTCGTAAAATTTTAACGAACCCAAAGAAGTAAACTCGAGACTTTCTTCATTTCTTAATGAGATTGAAGAAGAGATAGAAAGATGCTTGATAAGATACTATCCTATGGATTTGTACCAAGCCCAAGGTAGTTAATTTTTGTTGGTATTTTCATATTTAGAGAGTCTGAAAAACTTAAAGAAGACTCTATGGTGGGATTTTTCATAGATTTAGTCCCCACTGTCTGAAAAAAGAATAAAATTATATGATGAAGAAATCTTCTAGCAAAATTGGAATAGAGTATTCCTTTTTCTTAAATAATCCATTCGACCTGGAAAAGGGTTAAACTTATACTGAATTGATGTTCTTTCAAATCCTTTAACGAGTGTGAAAGGAACAAGCTTACTTGGAAATATTTTCAATTTTAAGGAGTCGAAAAAGAGCTTAAAGATAAATCCATATGCACCTCATCCTTGTAAGTTTAACAAGCCAAGATAATTCAACTCAATACCTCCTTTCTGTTTTTAACAAGGTCAAAGGAGAGACGGAAGAATGCTCGTAAGGGTAACTTTTCTGTAAAATTTTAATAAGCCAAGAAAAGTAAACTCGAGACCTCCTTTCCTTTTTCAACAAGCTCGAAGGAGAGATGGAAGAATGCTCGTAAGGGTATATTGTCCATGAAATTTTAATGACCCTAAACAAGTGAACTTGGATGCATCTTTATTTTTTAAGGAGCTTAAAGAAGAGAGAGAAACATGCTCCATATGGTGCCTTTTTCATTAAATTTTAATGAACCTAAAAAAGGGATAAAAGAATACTCGATAGGGGCCCTCAAGGGTCACCATCGTAATTAGCTAACTCATATTCCCCCTGATGTATCACACATTTAACTTTGTAGGGACGGTGCCATAAGGGTTGGGTAGTCGCAACGAGGGTGTGCATAATGTTTCTCACCTTTTCCTGATCGGGAAGAAGAGTTTCACTATGGTACTCCTCCTCCTAAGGATTTTCATGAGTATCCATCACTTCCATAAGGGTCTCATCCAAAGGTAAGGAATAATCATAAAATTCATGCGAAATTGGTGAAGAAAATTCCCATGTGGGTAAGGGATCGGGATAATTGACAACTAGGTGAGGATCAGGATCAAGATAAAGATCAACAACTGGGTGTGGATCTAAATCAACATCGAGATCAACAATTGAGTGAGGATCGGGATATTGGATAATTTCCTCCATCTTTTCTGAATTTGGAAGAAAAGAGGCACAATGATGCATATCCTCCCAAGGCTTGTCACATGAAGCCATGACTTCCATGATCGCTTCATTAGATGGTAAAACATCCGTTAGAAATTCATGTGAAGGAGATGGGGAATTGGCCAAGGAAGGCACAACATAAGGATTGAGATCAACAATCAATTGGGTGATGATCATGATGTGGGTTAGTGGGATTGGACTGAATAACATGGTAAGAAGTTTTGACCACCAACAGTGGCAAAGAATCTCCCATTAAATCTACTTATGTAACATTGGGTATCACCCAAATATCGAAAGAGCCAAGGGCATGATTAAATATGGAAGAGATCATACAAATGGGAGCTTCTTGTTTTGAGGGGTTAGGTGCTCGAAAAGAGAAAGTAACCATCAATGAGGAGTCTTTAAACAAGCCAACACCCACATTTTCATAACTTTTCATGGAATCACCCACGAAAGGAACATTACTACTAGGAGTGAGTCATAATTCAGGCGTGCAGTAATCAAGTTGATCTATAGTGATGATATTCCCTTGATGGGGGAAGCAAAGAAGTCAAAAAACCAATGAGACTACTGCCTTCATGAAATAAAACCAATTATTTCCCCAGCAACAAATTATAGTCAAGAGGCAAATCAACAACTTCAATATCTACCATGGCAGTTTTTCCCCCGAGCTCAATGGGTAAGGAATGAATGATTCCATGTGGTGTAAAAGTATTACCATCAAAGGATTTCAAATAAGTATAGGATTGGACAAGATCGGGATATCCTATCGCACACCAGCATGAAATGGACATAACACAAGTTGAGGATCCTTCGTTAATAACCGTATGAAATATATTTTCCCACGTACGACTACTTGTATCTGAAATGCAATCTGGAGGGAGATCCTTGGTTGGCTATGTTCCATTTCAAAAACAACCAAACTGGATACCATGGGATATATCCCACCAATAGCCGACAACAATGACTTACGTTGTGCATGACAACATTGAAACACTTTGAGAGCAGACATGGCACAAGGGGCTTGAGCTAAATCTTCAACAATACTATAATGTTGAGCAGCTCAAGCATTGGGATTATGTGTTGCTTGACGAAGTACCCCCTTAGGAGGGTGAATAACTGTGTCAAGAGCAGGATTCTCTATTTTAAGAGGTCCATTTGGTTGGGATGGAGAAGTTGATACCTTTTCAAGATAAATGGTATTAGGTTTATGATGAGTACGGCTCTGAGTTGTAAGGGAAATTGTTTCCTCTAATAAAAACGCATTCGAATGTCCATCCCCTTGGGTAGGATGACCTCCATTTCCCCCTTGCGGAGGTGGAGAATTTGTAGAAACCATTTGTTGGTGTTGTTGATAAGGGAAAGGATGAGTTAATACGGCAGGAGGTGGGGTGCATTCTTAATGAGCGATAAACTCATTGACTTCCTTTAAGCGTGGACATAGGTGAGTCATATGATCACCCCCAAAAATTTGCATGGTAATTTGGGTTTCCTTTACTTCTTATTACCCCAGCATTAGGGGGTGGTGCTTGTTGTGTTCCAAACTCATTGGAAGGGTTTTTGGTCATTTTTTTTTCTTCTTTTTACCTCCAGATTGTTGAGATTTATGCGATTGCGATTGTACTGTATTAACCTCATAGGTTTGACTTGGAACATTAAGTGTTTTGGTAGCAGACGCAGTTGAAGTGGGTGGATTGGAAATGGAAAGATGGTTAATTTTCCCACTTAACTATTTTACTGAAACAGTAAAGACGAAACCAACAACACCATCGGTATGTGGTCTGGGTGTGGGTCGAGATGGATCAGTTGACGGTCGATGAGCATGTGGAATAATGTTGTATAAAGTGCCCGATTTTGAATATATAGAATCTAAATGTTGGGCACAACAAATACATTTCTCTTCAGTTACAGCCCCATCCATAGAAACATCACAAGCAATGGGAGGTTATAGTGACTTCCTGAACCAATATTCTAATAATTGATAGGGAATGGTGACTTTTACAAACCTCCTTTTTCATATCCATTCATGAATGTCGTCAGAAATATGGGTGGAATTGTTTTGATGCAAATAGGTCAAAAGGTTTGTTCCTATTTCATATCGGATAGGTAATTGGAAATGCATTGAATCTTGAATAAGAGGTAGTTGGAAATTCAATGTACCACTTCGATGCACTCCTAGTCGGGGTCCAAGGGAAAAGATGTAACTTAACATTATCATCCAACATAAAATTGGAGACACACCACAAATGAAAGGTGGTAACATGAGTGGATGGGTCTTCTCCCATTTTACCGTCAAACTTAGGTATATCTGTAGGGATCTTGTGTGGAATTGCTGGCCATAAGGGGTTGTGAAAAATGGGATCATTGGTTAACCTTGACAAATATGGTAAAGCCAAGGTATCTAGAAAGGGAAGCTACGTGTTGGAAAATGGATTATATGTCAAATGTAATTAGGCATTGAGACCCATTGGACCGTAATGTCCCCCCATATATTGGCTTCCAGAAGTGTAGGAATTTGGGAAAGCATGACTTCCCCCAGGAAATTGATTCCCCCCATAAGAAGGATTTCCCCTAGTGAATTGATTACCCCCATAAGGTTGATTTCCCCCAATGAATGGATTATTACCATAACTACCCCAAGGTGAATGACTACCACTAGGATAGGGAACTCCTCCAATATAGGTGTTTCCCCAGGGAAAATGGAATCCACTAGGAGCATTAGTGCCCCCATTGGATGTGAAACTACCAGAAACATTACCACTTGTTTGGAAGGGTAAACTGTTATACATAGGCATGTATCCAGTTAATGGAGTGTTACTAGGAACACTTGACCCTCCCATGGTTTGAGTGCTTCTGAAAGGTTTCCCCGCTTGAAAGGGAGGTGGGTTGCTTTCCCTTGTAGGTGGGTGTTATACCTCAAAGTATCACTTTGAGCTCCATTTCATGTCTTCATGTCATATCACCATGCAAAACCTAATGGTACAACCTCCTAACAAGTGTTGAACCTTGTTGGTCCCCTCCTTGGACTTATTTGGAGTCCTTGGAGAAAAATCCAACTCATATCAGTCGGATTCCAACTCATTAAGGCAAGTGTCACCTCATTTGACCACACTTCATCATTATTTTCGCGTCCTGCTAGTGGTGCAAGACACGAAAATCCATTATTTTCACGTCCTGCTAGTGGTGCAAGATGCGAAAATCCATTATTTTCGCTCTCTGCATACCTGCAGAGGCGCGAAAATTACAACATTTTCGCGCCTTGCTCAATGCATGGGGAGAGAAAATACCCTAACTACCTCTTGGCTTGAAAATTGGATCTAATCCTCGAAGATATTTTCTTGGGATTGGGATTCCTCTTGAATCCTAATTCATCCTCCCTCTTTAGCCTGGTTCAACCTCTTGATCCACTATTCACTCACCTAGATCTACCTTCCTCTCTAAGTGGTTGGTCTCCCAAATCCTATAAGAAGGAGGCCATCCATGAGCCAAGGGAGAAATATTTTTGAGGCATCAAACTTATGGTCCTAGGGGATTTGCAAAGATAGCAAGAGAAGGAGCTTGGAAGGAGGAGTTATTGCTTGGACATCAAGGGTAACTATATTTTGATCTTCTTGAGCTCTCATTAATATAACTTGGCCTATTCTCCTATGTGTGTTTCTCATATATTTGGATACACAATATATTTTATATAAATTAGATCTTAACCTTTACATCTTGTGTTTGGAAGTATTGTTTCTTGTTTTGCTCAAACAGGTACAATCCTTGGAGATCAAGTTGGAGCTAGAGCAAGGACAACCAACAGATTTGAGTTGAGTCTTATCATTCTCTCCCATTTGTTTTAATTATGTCTTAGATTGAAATTGTAGGGACTTGATTTGAACTTTGAGTAGATTTAACTATCTGCAGGACGAATTTGCTAATACAGAAATTGGCGACTCCATTGGGGGCATCCCAGTTGTCACTTGGGTTATTTAATATTTGATTTTGATCTATTTGATTTTTTATATACTTGATTTTTGATCTAGTTTGATCTAGTTTCTCTGCATCATATTAATCTCTAGCCTTCAGTTATCAGACCGATCCTCATTATTGACCTCTCTGGGTCTGCAAACCTGAGAAAACCATAAAACTATCTTCAAAACTTGTGCCCCCTTTCACTTACAGTGAAATTTAGTGCCCCCTCCATACATTACAGAGCGAAAAAATTCATATTTTCTCACCCCATTAGTATAGCATAGCACGAAAATTCCTAAATTTTGCGCCTGGGTGGTCTTTAAGGGAGCAAAAATTCCCTGTGTGACATCAAATTTTTTATTTTTCTTGCTTGGTTGATTTTGGTTTCTAATTTGTAGTTTGAACTTAGATCCCTAATCTTTATCAAACTTGTGTGACCTCAGTTAGATCCCTATAATTCTTGGATTTGCTTTTATAACTCCATTTGTCTCATAGAGTGAAATTTTGAAGCTCTTGGTGAATTGTGAGATTGGAGGATTGTCATAGTCTCTTCCACCTTTCTCGTGACCTTCCCCTGTATTCAATCTGGTTATATTCTTTGCCCATGATATGCAAGTCTAGAATTTTGATTTGGTTTGATTGCTTGGTTTAGTATTGGCTTGGATTTCTTAAGATTGAAGTGACAAGAGTAAAATTTTACTTGAAATCTTTAGTTTTGCTTTGCAAAAGTAGTCATTTTGTTAAAATTTTCAAGAGCATTGTTACATATCCTTATGCATTCTTGAAAAACTTTTGGAAAAGACTCATTTTCTTGTTAAAAAATCTTTTCATTTTCATTCATCAAATTTGTTGAGAAACTTTCAAGGTCTCTTTTCCTCCTTTTCACTTAATGAGTACAATTTGTTTGCAATTTTAGAGCATTTTTCATTTACTTGTCACCTTTGAACTTATTGGAAGTAAGAAAAGAAAAAGAAAAAAAGATTAGTTTTTAATTTGTTTTGGATAGATTCGTTGTGAAAGAGTGGTTTTTGGTTTGGCGTATAAAAAGGAAAAAGTAAAAGTGAGTGGTTTTTCTCTTTTTTGTGAGAAGTTGTGTTCTTTATGATTTTAGGAAATGAATGAAATATCTCCATTCCATAGCTAGATATTCAACGAAAGAAAGAGTTGCATTGATTCATTCATAGATGCATGGTTTGAGTCAAGTCATGAAACCATCAAGTTGCACTTCAATCACCTTCTGAGTTAAACAACAAGCCCTAAAATTTACATACCCTAACTCAACACACATTTAACCTCGCTTGAGGGAAAAAAGAATTGAGTAGTTAGGTAGGACACCGGGGATAGGAATCCAAATAATTCCCCCTTGTCACTTTACATTTGAGACATAGTTGTTTTCCTTTAGGGTGCTCAAATCCTCTTGTACTTTTTGACACAGTTATACACCAATTTACTCAAAGGGCCCCCCGTTCCATGGGGGTAAGCAGCGAGGACTGGTTCCCAATAGACTTTGTGGAATATCGCAATCCACTTAGCGCCTAAGGACATCAATCCATTATCTTCCTTGTATTTTTTGGCCTCCATACTGGTTGTACAAGGGCTCAAAGGAAGAAGCTCCAGTAAACCTTCTCAGACGTGTCATGAACGAGGTATCTTAGTGACCTTTCTTCTAGGGATCTTTTACCCGGGATCCATTTCGGTAGAAGGATATCCCTTCATCTTTTGGTCTCTCACTTCGTATTCTTCGACTTGGATTTCATCACCTTTTGGAGGATACGATCTGTTGAGGTCTCCAGACCTTAGATAGGAAGACTGATTGCTATTGTACCTTATAGAAGTTCTTTTATTTGATAGTGTTGCATGTTGGCTTTCTAGCCTTTTTGTTATAGCTCGCTTACTGTGACACCAGTCTCAGTGTAGTTTTTGAGCTTGCTTTTTGGTCTACGCACCTCTTCTTTTTTCCTGGCTCCCCTTTTGCACACTCGGTTGCTTTAGGGTTTTTGAGTTCTTTTTTGCACGAGACTTCCCCTAGAAAATTTAGTTTTGTTCCATGGCATACCAAAGGAAATCACACAGACAACAAGGGAAGAGTCTCGAACCTGTGCCTAGAACTAGTCATGCACCAACTTCACGCATACCTACTCCCCCTACTATCCGACTAGCCGATCGAGGGACTATCCCAGGAAGTACTAGCACAACACCACCGGCTACTACAGCATCTCAAACCCTTATACTTCCAGAAGTCAGTATAGTACCCCAACCCAATGTAGTACCAGATATTAGTGCACCATTGGACACCAACCTAACATCAGAAATTAGCACGCCATTGGAGACCAGTGTAGCACCCCAAATTAGTACAATATTGGAAAACCTCGTAGCACCTGAGGTTATTATCTCACCGCATACTAAAGTTGTGTCATAGATCATCATCACTCTAGAAACTAGCATAGCCCTAGAGATGCCTACACAACATTATCTTCCTGAAGGATACATCGAGATCGTTGAGGAATCTGAATTTAGCCCTCCTAGAATAATCCAATTATCCACAAATTTCAAACAACCGCTGGTATAGTTAACAACCCCATCAGTCATTCCTACCACCTCGGTTATGCCTAGCTATGAATGTGGATCTTCTAGCAATACATCATTCGGAATGCCTTCTCCTAATCTCCCTACGGGATATGATATTATGGCATCCATACGGGAAGAAATGGTTATTTTAGACCATGAACAAGTGGCAACGGATAGATTCAGACATGAATCTTCCCAAATAATGGATTCATACTCCCAATTCCCCGTGACCTCCACATCTGTGGTAGTCAATCATCATCATTCCAAAAACCCCCCATCCACTTCCTTTAAAACTACTTACGGGACTTCGTTCGTAGGACAATCTGGACCTACAAATTGGATCGGTTCTGAACCCTTCCCCAATGAAACACGAACAGAAAATATATGTGATCCATCATCTTCACTATGGAACACAACCCTGGGCCAAGCCCTCAATGATTTCCCCACTTTTTCAGTGCCCATGCAGTTAACCCCAGAATCTCCTCTTCAGCCTTCCCCTCATATTCTACCAAATGAATTTTTTGGGAACATTTCTAGTCAAGGGACAAACAATACTTTCCCATGGTTACCCATTGTTGGCTTATTTACTTTTTCCTTATCTTTTCAAGACTGACCCTGGTTCTACGCGGTTCAAGGAACCAAGAAAACCCCTTTTCACTGGCCCTTTCGGAAACAATCTGTGAGCAAACTGAGGTCTCACTCGAGGTGAAGTTATGGGGGGGTGCGGAATCAAGTTTCCACAACCAGGTGATGCGCGGTTCAATAGAATGGGGGACTTTGCAAGGTTTCACTTACTTCATGGTTAACACTATGCTATCGCGCATATAGGGACTGCGCGGTTCAAAATGGTTACTTACAATAGGGCAGCGCAACTGAATATTGCGCTTCCTCGTTAACAATCACACAACTTCCACAGACCCTACTGACTTAGTGTATTTGTTTGTTTGACACAAGGGACTATGCATTTCACGGACTTATACAACACGGTGAATACAATGCCACTACGCACTTCCAGTGCCGCACTTCGAGGGAATCAGACTTACACAGACTATGCTGACTTAGTGTTTACCCAAATAGCTCATGCATTCATCATATACCAAAATACTTGCACATTCAACATTCATGCATTCATGTTCAACACTTAACATATTATTCTCATCATTCATTCATATAGAGAATACATATAAAATCACGGATACATCTACTCATAAGCAAGGACTTAACCATTTATCAAAAGAAAGCACTCATTCAATCACACAACACATGGATTTAATGTAGTTCACCCCCACGATGGGAGATACGTCCACAGAAAATTTTGTTTATAATAAATGGTAAGGGTTCAACAGTTCCAGTCTGCACACTCAGCTGCAGACTCTCTTCTCTCTTCAATGGGTCTCTGCTCACACAGCTGTAGAGCCTCTTTACAATGGTTTCTCAACAAAGATCGAAAAAGCTCCACAATAACCAAAATGAAGATTAACCCTTCAAAAATAAACAACCCTTCCCTTTACAAAAAAATCCCTTTTTATAGATCATGCCCGCAGGTCACGTCTTTACATTCATGGTGGGATAAAGTAAACCCTAAGGTACCCAAAATGGTGTTGTTACCCTGCTAACCAAATCTGTTAGGATATGATAGCGACTTCATCGTTGTGGCCATCCTTCTGCATTGTCTCTGGCTTCTGACATCCTCTGACTACGTGTGGTCACGTCTCTTTCAGCCCCTCTTTCAAGCACATGCTAACGGGTTGCTTTCATCCCGTTGTTCCTTCTCTAACTGTTTCGTGTGCTCGATTCGCATAGTGTTTCCTGTGATCATGCGACCAGTCGCTTTCCTTCTTTGCCACTCCTTACCCACCTCCTAGGAATCTTGGAGCATATTCCCCAAAATAGATCATCGATCTATCTTACCAGAACTTATACTGTTGTCCTTCCAAAATTCTGCCATGCTAGCTCTTCACGGAGCTGGCACTTCGCAGCGCTGTAACTTTTACTTTGACGACACTGCGCTATAACTTCACAGCTCCAAAACTGACTAGTCCAAAAATGGTTTAACTTGGGTCATTCCCAAACCCTATATCATCTAGAACTAGTGCATGTTCTTCTTCACAAATTGGTGCTAGTCATACAACTAGCCAACCTACACATCCAATCGCTTCCAATGTTTCTATTGGAAGGACACCTATTCCTACTGTTAGAACTCCCATTGTTCCTGAAAATCAATCTTCAGCCACAATTTACACTATTTATGGAGGAAAACCATTTTTTAGTGCCCCAAGTGGGTCCACCAACCAACCTCCTCCATCAGAACCATCTACTTCATGGGTGCCACAAACCCCACCTATTGGAGGACAACATTTCATTGGCATCCCAAGTGGAACCAACAACCAATTTCCTCCTTTAGGCCCAATACGATCTTGGGGACCACAAGTCCCACCTAGTGGGGGACAACAAACAATGGGTAGCCAGAATCCTAATGGGAAAAAAACTAATCAATATCAAAACTATTACCCCCCCAACCCTAATTTGAACCCGGGATTACCTTACCCTAGTGCATCGAATAACCAATGGATCCCACCATCTCAAAACCCACCCCTTAATCAAGGCAAAACAAACAACCCTTGGGCTCCACCTATTCAAACACCGCCCCCTACTCAAGGTATGGGTAACACCCCCAATCAGGGATTTGGTATGGGTAACCTTCCCAATCAAGGATTTGGTATGGGTAATCCTCCTGACCAAGTATTTGTGAACCAGACATGGGTCCCACTATCCACCCCATTCAATCCCAATCAACAACACCCCCAACAACCGGTTTATAATTTGATTCTAAATCAATTGGTCAATCCAATGATTCCCAATCAACAACCAGTTAACACTTTGGTCCCCAATCAACAAAACTTCCAACAGTACCCTACGGGTAACATGTATGGATATAACATGCAACAATTTGCAATACAGTGCCCTACAAGAGACCTGGCCCCTCATCAGTATTACTCTTATCTGCAATTGAATAAACAGCTTCCTTTTTTGGAAACACTAGATCTACCCGATTTCTCGAGGTTGATCAATGATCCCATCTGGCATGAACCTCATTGGCCACCCATTCCCTCCAAACTACCATCGGATATACCAAAATGCGATGCGAAACCCAGAGAATATCCAGAAAATCATGTCATGACGTTCCATCTTGGGTGTTCTTCAAACTCACTAATGGATGACTCCATACGACTAAGGCTCTTCCAGTGAACACTTACTGGAACGGTAGCAAAATGGTATATCGAGCTGCCACAACACTCTTTCAGAGAATTCAAATCCCTTGCAATGTAGTTCTTGACACATTTCTAGCTTCCTGTTTGATATGAGACTGGTACGGACCTCTTAACTTCGTTGCAGAAATCTACAGCCACTCACATATTCGATCCTATTCATGAGTGGCGGAGATGTCGAAGATTAATTAAGGACCGTATTTTGGACCAATTATTGGTTGATTGGTTCACGAAGTCATTACTACCCCCTGTTGATAGGGATGTTGTAATGGGAGGGATTGTTATAGAAGAGCAGGCAATCGCCCGTGCTCAATATATGGATTTATTTTATTCCCAATCCAGAACATTGTACGAACTAATTCCCCATGCCCCCCGTCCCACCGACGATCCATATAGGCACACTACGGAACCTCCTATCGATGGTTTAGTTGGTTATTTTAAGGCCCAACCTGTAACCAAGTCAAGTGGACAACAAAGCGCTACTGCTCCAACCCAAACTCAGGCTACATCCAAAAACAACACTTCCCTTGCTCAGACCTCCGAGGTGAACACAGTTCAATCCTCATCACAAAAATCCGTATGAAAAAAGAAGAATAACAAAGGAAAATAAAAAAAAATAAAAATCCGTGACAGGATAACCCCAAACCATAACAAACCAATGCTGACAATAAACCTAAACGAAGAGAGAATTTCCCCTGCCTCATCTATCAGGAGGACCACTATACAAAGGACTGTCCTTATAAAGAGAAGTCAACAAATTTGTAAAAGGTTATTCCCACCCAGCAGTCTTAACTGACCCTTTTCCACATCAACAATCGCACAGAACCCCCTGCAAGGGGGAAACCAAAATGTTTCTTCTAAACCAGAGACATCCTCAAATTGTGATATTCTTATGATGAGTAATGAAAATGTTCATATATCCACTCGTTCAAAGACGTATGACTCTGTTCCAAGTTCGAACAAGAACGAGACTTTAAAAGGTAAATATCTCGTAGAAGATCCTCCTTCTACTCCTCTTCCCAGTGGTCATCTTCACATTGAAATACCTATCATTGACACTATTTTGCGCCCCCCAAAGGCCACCATTCGAAAGGCGACATTTAATCCAAGTGCGCGAGCTACCCAAAATTACAACATTGTTGAGGACTTAGCTCAAGCACATTATGCCATGTCTACTCTCAAAGTTCTACAGCATTTCCCTAATTAGCATAGACCCTTGTTGTCAGCACTTGGAGCGGTTGATCTAGATTCTTCCAATATGATAATGTTCAACTTGGAATACTTTAAGCCAAGGATTTCTCACCAGTTGTCCTTTCATATTCATACTAGGATTTGTGGAAACAACATCCATCGTACCATCCTGGATGAAGGTTCCTCCACTTCCATCATGAATTTGGCCTGCTGGAGAGCTATAGGCTCTCCAGAGGTAACCCAGTATCCCACCACCCTAAAATCATTTGATGGCCATAGTTTCCAGCCTTATGGGATCATCCCCTAACTCGCCGTAGAACTAGGGAGCAAGACTATATCTATCCATGTAGAAATTGTAGATGCTCCATTAAATTACAACATCTTACTTGGTCTCAATTGGTTTTATGCCATGACCACCGTAGCATCTTTAGTTTTTTGTTTAGTGAAATTTCCTCACCAAGGACAGATTATCACCATAGATCAGTTGGACTTTTGCACTCCGCATATCCATCAAAACACCACCAATAATGCCCCGTTGTTGGCACAATCCCAGCATCATTTTGAAGACGTTGGTGTTGGTCTTTTGAAGGATTCTTCTATTATTGGCGTATTCCAAGAGCTTCCACCCCCATTTTTCTCAATCAATATGATCGCGTCGAGTACTCTCTAATCCCATGAACCTAACAATTCATGGGTGATACCGAGTCTCGCCCAGTGTGAAACCTTTGGCGCTTGCATGCCTCTGAATCGCAACATACCACGTGATTCAATCCGCTTCTGATTGGATCGATACTATTGACCACCATACGGTGGCACCCTTTTCACCTCAAATCAATTCATCCTTGCCCTTTACTAACTCTGTCTCACAAAATTTTCCTTCCGACGAGTCTATTATGGATATCATGAGCATTGATGAACCACCATGGGAATATCACTATCATCGGTCATCCTTCCCTACGATCCATGCAATAGAACCTGATATAAAATCCATCGTTTCATCGGGCATTGTCCTACTGGCACGAGGTTAGACCGCATGAAGTGCGGAAGCCGACAGCAACGAAAAGGAGTATTCGTAGAAGAAAGGACCATTCGCGTAGAATAAGGAATCCGACGAAAGCGCAAGTTATGGTTTAGTTAGGTAGAATGGGTCAATTGGACCATTTTGTAACCACCTTAGTTGTCTATAAATAGAACTATGATTGTAATCCTAAGGGCATCAAGTAATCATTCGATTGATGGATTGTGTAATGTGATATTCCGCATCTATGTTTTGCTTTTCCTTCGGCAAGTTTTGTTCTATTTGTATGGATCCGCGATAAGTCATTTGGAACTGTCCCTACAAAGGTTGTACCGCAGGTTTTTGGGATGAGTTAATGCATGAAGATGTTCGGTTATCCCTCTTTTCTGTGTTTCTGTTTATGTTGAATGATGGATGTGATCTCAATGATGTGTTATGCTTAAGTTCTATTTCTATGTCGATTAATTTGCAATATTTGTTGATGCAACTATCAAATATACAATGTTAGTGCGAATGCAATGTGAATGAAGAATGTATGTTTGAACTATTAAGCATTATGTGAAGATAAATCTCTGTTTTTTGTAGCAATAGAGCGATAGTAGATGCATGTCCTCCCCATACTACAAAAACTTGGTTCCTACATCCCCCTTAATCATCTCGGGTGAGACCTCGCTCTGCGAGTGTTGCTGGAAAGGGTAAAACCTTTATGGGTCGATGCTAGAATGGTTCATTTGGAAATATATCCAACACATGATGTGTTCTCTGAAGGAAATCTAGCCAACATCATGGAAACAATTCCAATCAACATCTCCGTGAAACCTAGTATCGTGGAACACATCCACTTAGGAAAAACCTGTACAGCTACTGAGGTGGAATTATATATTGCCTTATTTAAGTAGTTCCATGATGTTTTATCCTGGACTTATGAATAAATTCCAGGGATAGATCCCTATATAGTGGATCATGAAATTCAAGTCTATCTCGGTTCCTGACCCGTTCGGCATAAACTCCAACCCATCCCTGCAAAACGGCAGCCATTAAAGCTGAAGTTGAAAAAATTCTTCGTGTTGGTTCATTTATCCTGTCCCCTTGATGGATTGGGTGTACAACATCGTCCCTGTAGCTAAGAAGCAAGGCATGATTAGGGCTTGTGTTGACTATAGGTATTTGAACAAAGCTTGTCCAAAAGACAACTATCCAACTCCCTTATTGACCATATTATTGATAGCTGTGACGGGAGCGTCATCTTCTCATTTATGGATGGCTTCTTCGGCTACAATCAGATTGAGATACTCCCATATGACTAGCACAAGACTGCTTTTGTTGACTCAAACCTAGTCGACAGGGGTTCCCATCGCTGTCGACACCAACCCACCATGATCTCCCTGAGCATCGGCCCAGATGGGCTTTACCCCATCCAGCAACACCTGCGGAGCAGATGAGGTCTCACCCGAGGTGTTCAAGGGAGAGTGGATGGAACCATGTTTCTGCCGAATGAAGGAGGATGTTTGCGGCAACAATTACTTAAATTATCACAACATTCAAAGATAGATACATGCATTCAGATTTAACATCATTCATGTTCATAGCATCTTTCAACGGGATCTTTCATCGCGACAAGTAAAACATTAAGAAAACATAGCATCATTCATGAATCGCAACATGCATTACCATAAAAGATACACAGGGAATTTCACCAAATAGTTCCGTCATGTCACATTACTTCAGCAAAACCCTGATACAATATCTCCGCAAAACTAGATCTCACCAGTAGCTCTTGATCTCAGATACAGACTCAAAGATGCACATATTCAACATCTAAGGATCCGTACTAAGATGATTCAACACTTACAACTTATGTCTATATATAGGCTTCCACCTTTACAATGCTTTTCCACTTACTAACAACTTCCTAACCGACACTTTGGACAAATGACCCAAAATCTAACTGACACGGTCCAAATGACCCAAAAGCCCGCATAGTGCGGTACAACTAACTCAAAAATACATAATATGCGGTCCAAATGACCCAAAACCCGTAAACTACGGTCCAATTGACCCAAAAATGCATAAAATAATCTTCTTTGTGCCCAGGTTTCCACCTTCCGCGACATCTTCTGATGTGTCTTAGCATCGGTGATGTTGTGATGCTACCTTACCAAACCTCCTGCCAATAGGCCCCCAACACAATCTTGTGGCTCGCCCTCGAGCCACGTCAGTAGGACATAGTGTACTCTATGGTCTTGACTTTGAAATCCTCGTACTGTTGCTCGACCGCTGTCACCATTTCCTTTGCTACCATAGCTGCTTCCTGACTGTCGATGACATCCTAGGGCGATGGGTGCTCGGTGAGCTTCATGGCCACTTGTTGACGATGTTCCTGCACTGTCTAGAGGACTTCACTAGCCTTTGTCATGAACTGACTGCCAACATCCTAGAACTCCTCCAGCTGCACAGTGTGCTTCTTCTATTGCTCATCAGCCTTGGCGACGTGCTATTGCAGGTCTTTTAAATCTGCAGAGTTGGCAACCTACTCCATGGGTGGCATCACGCGCATTGCCACCTTTAGTGTCGCCAACTGCCCCTTCGCTTCCTGCCGAAACTTCATCAATTGTTCAACTTGCTCGTCTTGAACAATTCAGCCCCAAAACTACACGGTGACGGCTATGAGCTTCATTGCTATCATTTCCAACTCCACTAGCTGCATGGCTATCTCCTCAATAGTGCATTTGTGGTCATCCACCTTTGCTTGAGGTGTATCGGGATTCACCTGATCTTTTAGCTCCTGATGCTCATGCCGCAACTGGACAATGACAGCCCCCAGTTGTTGCACAAGTTGAAGCATATTCAACCCTTCAGTGGGCTCCGACACATGGTGATAAGCCTCCACAATGGCTCAGTATACCCACACACTGCCATCCCACATATGGGTCTTCTCCGCGATGAGGTGGTCCTGTTCTTTTTTTAGTTCTTCAATCTCGCGAGCCTTCTCCAGTCGTTCTTTCTTGATGTCCTCTTCTAGTTCATCCACATCCTGCCGTGCTGCAGCAGCCCTCCCTGTTAAATCTGCAATGGCTTCTGTTTAGCTGCCTCGCGCTCCTACAACTACATACACTTGCCACTAATCTCATGCATTATGTTTGCCATTTCTCGGCTAGCGACCGTCTTCACATTTGTCAATCCTTGCGCCTGCAATGTATTAACGTTTATGGTAACCTTCTTCAACCGTTGCAGCAAGGTGTTTAAAGCCTCGTCATCAGTCACAATCGTAGTCGGGGAAACCTCCACACTCCTGACCCGCGGCTCGGTGCTAATTGTGCCAACTGGCAGTGCCACTGCTTCTTCAGGTGCCTTCCTCGAAACCATATCCCACAAGGATTCCATACAAGTAGTGAGCACATGGAAACCTTCATCTGTCTTGATTGTCATCTTGTGAGCCACTGCAGTGGATGCATCAGCAATTGCTTTTATGAGTTGGCCCAACTGCACTTCCGTCTACAGGGGCAGCCCACTGATTGTTGTAGGGTCCAGATGCCCTTTTGTCATATTTTCTTCAAGGACCCAGTCACTGTCGTCATCTGTTGTGTCTTTATGGATTCTTGATATGAGTCATGATGACTCCGTTGGTCCTGCTCCGATAGGTGATCATCTGGGCCTTTCGCCGGTTCTCCAACCTTAATCTCGGCCAACCCCATGGGTTCGCGCCATTCCTCTGGCCAGTCGTTCATGATAGCCTCCAACTCCACCATCGTCACCTTATATGGTGTCAGTAACCATTGCCTATCTGGGTCACAACAGGCTTGTACATAAATTGCATGCAGTCGAATTGCAAACACCATGACCGGCTTAAACTGTGCTGCGGTTTCTTCGTACAATCGGGGCACCTTCGCCACAGCTGCACAGAGCATCTCCCAATATAACCAGAACAACAACACACATTCTCTAGTCTGCTCTTGTTCTCGGACAAACCACAGGTTTTGATACCGCGCGCCGCAACCCTCTTTCGCGGCGTCAATTTCCATACCCTGGTATGCATTGAGCTCCTTCCAGGATACGAATGCAATCAATAGTAGAAGCCAGCTATATGTGAATGAGACATTACCTGCTTGAACCACTATAGCATCCTCCATCAACTGATTCAGTAGAAACAGTGACCAGTTCATCTATACTCCAGCCGCACACTGCTTGGTACATGCCACAATTCCTGAATTACACTGATTGGGTCAACCACCCCATACCACTTTGCAAGAAAGTATCTTGGTGTCGGTGAGCACCGCCTTATCATTGATGCTACTAGTGCGGTACCCATGGCCATCCTTCTCCAAGGCATAGTGTTTGACCAACTACACAACCAGCTTGTTTTTGTTCTCCTTTCCTTGGAAATACTGCGACGGGTCGACCCCATTCTTGGGCAACCCAATAATCTCTGCGATCAAGTGCACCGTGATGGGAATTGCTTCATCCAGCCACATCGCACCTCCATGAAAGCAGGCCAGCAGCTACTTCACACATGGATTGACCTCCGGCAGTCATCCAAAATGTGGCATATTGATAAGGCCTAGTAGGATTGCCTATTTCAAACCCCACGCCCAATCACGCGGAATCGGCTTACCGCTCAATTGTGATCCTGGCTCATAAGGGTCTGACGTAATCTCCTTGTATGCCACCATATCATGGTCATCATATTTTAGACACATCAGTGCTGGCCCGATGTCAACAGAGTACCCCATTCCTACCAGTAATGCAGGCATCTGCAATGTGTACTTGTTATTTCACTGCACCTTCCAGGAAGGTACCCCAGGCTGACTAGGGGGGATATACCCCGGGATATTAGTGGTCGAGTGTCCTTTCCATGCGGTGGGCTCATCAATCCAGTGGTTGGATGGCCCTGCTTCCCCTTGAGCTTCCCTCACCACGGTAGTGGAGGACCGAAGCTGACGCTTGCTCTGTGGCGACTCGGAATGCTGACCTCCCCGATCCTTCTTAGCAATCACTGACGCTCCAACCAACATGTTTGCAAATTCTACCTCAATATTGACGTCTCTCGCAGACTCGACCTCTTCCTCAATGGCAACAGGGATGAAAGGAAACTCTACTTCACTGCTAATATTAACTGTTTCCAGCATACCTCACACGACGCTCTCAACTGATCACCGACGTAATTAACAGACCCACTCAACGCTCAACAATGGCACTCTGCAAGTTCAACTGAACCTTTCCCAACTCACAACTGCATTCCTTAGGAAACAACGATACTCTGCAGCACTGCACAATCACACTTGACAACTGAATTCTCGGTGCCTTCCAACCAACTTCAACCTATTCTTATAGCATCCAACCCGATCCCTCATAATAATTACTAAATCCTGCATTAACTCGACCGAAATTCTGTATTAATGACGCAAATGCTTCGTTGATCCTATCAGCCGATCTGTCGGATCCACCATTACTGCCCATCATGCGAACCCACTTAGTTAATTAACTGTCTCTGCTTTTGGCATTTATTGCTTGATTTGACCCGGTAGCAATGCTGCCACTGTCGCGGACAGCTCCTAACTTACAGGCACAAGCCCCCCTACCTGTGCATTCTCATCTCTATTGGTGCACCATCCTACCACCGATCAACCTGCATTTTTTTTCTCAATGTGACTCAGGCATCACGTTGTTCCAAGCCCAACCGATAGGGCTTCAACCTGCTAACATTAATCAACTTTGGGAGCATCGCTCCATCTAACTGCTGCAACTATACTGCGCCTCCTAAAGTGATGCTACTGATGCGATATGGACCAAGCCAATGCATCTGCAATTTTCTTGGATGTTTCATAAACTTCCTATCATACAACAGCACCAAGTCACCTTGCTGAAACTATTTTTTTTATGTGGCGATCATGCCGAGCCTTCTAACGATCCTTCTCCACCCCCTGGTGGAATCCTGCGATAAAGCGATCTTCCTTCAACTGTACTAACTGCGCTAGACGTTCTTCTAATGCTGCTGCATCATCCATACCTATCACTGCCTCTATGCGCAAACTCGGAACAATGTACTCCATTGGAATAATCGCTTCTTGTCCATATACTAACTTGAATGGTGTCTGACCCGTCAACCGTTTACATGTGGTGCGATATGCCCACAACAATGCTGGGATTTTCATATCCCAATCATCGCGGTTCGCATTCCACACTTTTGTCAGTGCATGCTCCAATACTTTGTTGAAATCTTCCACCGTGCCATTTGCCTACGGATGATACAACGTACTCTTCTTGTGTTGTATCTGCAGTTCTTCCATTAATGCGCTGGTGGTACGATTGAGAAAGTGGCTGCCTTGATCACTCAACAATATCTTGGGGCAGCTGAAGCGAGTGACAATCTTGTCAAACAAAAATCGCGCGGCTGTAGCTACGGAACAATCAACGACTAGTGCCGCATCCGCCCATCTGGTCAAATAATATGTCGTTGTGATGATGTATCTTGCACCAGTGCGCTTCCCTGGTGGATTGATTGGTCCTATGAAATCCACTTCCCACTTGCCAAATGGCTGCAGTGTTAACTAAGGCATCAGTGGCATCTCATCCCGCCTGGATGGCTTTCTAGTCCTCTGACAAACATCGCAGGACTGTGCATAGTCTGTCGCATCACTGTGCAGTGTGGGCCACCAAAGCCCTACCCGCATCACCTTGCTGGCAGTCACACGACCGCCATAGTGTCCTCCAACCACTCCTGCATGTGCTTCTGACAAGATCTGTTCTTGCTCATGTGGCAAAACACACCGTCACAATATCTCATCTGTGCCTAATTTGTACAACTCGCCTGCAATGAGTGGGAAATCTGCAGCCTTAATCACCAGCTTCTTCTTCTGACTAGTAGTGAACTCTTCTGGTGCGGTGCCTGTCGCCAAAAACTAAATGATTTCTTCAAAATAGCCATTGGCTACTCCAACCTTAAACAGTTGCGCATTAGGCAACCCGTCTTCAATGTTAGTTGGCTCCTCTCCTATTTCAATCCGCAATAGATGATCAAGGCCAGCATTCAATTTCCTTGGCTTCACAATTACTTCAAAATCAAACTCCTGAAAAAGAAGTAACCATTGGCAGATCTTCCCCCCCAACACAGGCTTATTGACCAGGTATTTCAATGCGGAGTGGTCTGTGAACATCTTAAAATGGCCTCCCAACAAGTAATGGCAAAACTTCTGCAGCGCATAAACCATCTCCAAGCCTTCCCTCTCGATATTAGTGTAATTCATTTCCGCAGATGACAGCTTCCAACTTGCGAAAGCAATCGGGTGATCAAGATCCCCCTCTCCTGGTTGCGCCAACACTACACCGAGTGCAATCGACGATGCATCGACATGAACATGGAACTCCTTACTCCAGTCTAAAAATACTAGTATCAGTGTCGAAGCCATCTTCGCCTCCAGCGTCTCAAAGTTATCCTGACACTCAGGGCTCCATTGAAATATCACATCTTTCTTCAATAGCTTCTCCATAGGGGCGGTGATCGCTGCATATCCCCTGATGAACTTGCAGTAATACCCAATATGCCCCAAAGTCGCCCTCAACTGCTTAACCTTAGTTGGCAGTGTTAGGCTCAAAATAAGTGCAATCTTTGCTGGATCGACTAACAATCCTTGTTTGCACACAATGTGACCCAGCAATATCCCAAACGGTGCACAAAAGATACATTTCTTCAAATTCAGAGATATATGATGCTGTCGACATCCTTAAGCATCAACCGCAGATTGGCCAGATGATCACGGATCAAACCATAGACTCTCCAATCATCCATGTATACTTGCAAAAACTTCTGAATAAAATCCCGGAACGCAGCAACAACAATCCGCGAGAAAATCGCGGGTGCGTTCTTCAACCCAAACTGCAACATGGTATACTGAAAACATCCCCATTCTATCACAAAAGTCATCTTTTGATGGTCTTCCTTTGCAATGTGGATATGATGATATCCTGAGAACCCATCCATGAAAGAGTACATCTCCTGGCCGCCCACACCTTCGAGTACTTCATCAGTAAATGAGGTCGGAAAGGGATCATGCAAGCAGGCATCATTCAACTTCCGCAAATAAACACAAATGCGCACCTCACCGGTCTTCTTGTCCTGCACCACCATAGGACTAATCCATTCTGACTCTTCGACCGGTTCAATGATACCAGCATCCAACATGTGATCAAGTTCTACCTTGACCCTCTCCTTATGTCGCGAATTCAGCTGGTAGGGTCACTGCCGGATCGGCTTAGCATCTAGTTTCAAGGGGATCTTCATTTCACCTAAATCACCCAAAATAATTTTCATCTCTGATAACTTAGTAGGAAAGAGGTCTTGGAATTCATGCAGCAAATCAGTGACCTTTCCTATCATCTCATCGTCCCAATAATCTCCAACATTCATGAACTTAGGAGTGGCCTCCGTCCCAATATTGATCTTAAGGAGCTTCAATGGATGGTTGATCGAATCACTTGGCGCATCAGATGTTATCACATCGTGACTTCCATCAGACTCGAGAATATTGACATTTTGCGGATCGTCGCCGTCTTCAAGCCCACCGGTGATATTGTAACATTCCATTAGGGATTGCATCTGGTAGTGCGCATGCGGATCCGCTGGATATGCTATGGGGACAACCTTCAAAACTACATTGCAGATGAGCTACAAAGCATTATTGACATCAGGGTTGGCATCCGTGAAAGTAAACGTATCTGTGAAGCAAACCGTCAACTCCACCCAAGTGGTAATTTCTCCTCACAACTCAGCTATAGTATACCATGAGTGCGGCATCTCATCTAAAGTATGGATAAAGGCATGGACCCACTCATCTCATGGTCGCAATGCCCATAATGTATGGCACTCCCTTAGATGACTGCCAGGGTTATTCCGACCATCATATTTCCCTGCGTGGTAGACCTCGGTATTGACGAAGCGAACCGTCATCAATATTATGCATTGCAACCATTCATTAATTGATTTCTTGTGTGTCGCCCACCAGCATGTTGGAGCAACCTTCATTGCTTCCTCCAATGCCAGCAATCGCTGTGGTCCGGAAACTTGTTCCTCAAATTCTGTCAAAAATTTGGACAGACCAGGTAACCCCTCATAGACTAGTAGTGTGACCATTTCCATTGCAATGCGGCATAATGATTGTGTGACTAATCCACATTTGCAGAGCGATATCTCGTGCAAACAGTACTGCCAGTGTTCCAATGCATCATCAGAGTCGGAATATGTAGAGCTCTCACAGCGCCATCCCAGCTCACCATTGGCAGTCGGATGAATATAGTCTTCAGAAATGTTGAATGCATGGTCCCATCCACTGGGATCTTCATCCTTCACTGGCTCAATGTATCGTCGTCCTTCATCCGGATCCAATGGGGATATGACTCTGGGGTCCAAGTCATTGGCTCACCACCTTGGTGGTTCCTCTTCTGAAATGTCAACTTCACCAACCACTTGAACAAAAGAACCAGGAATTCACAGAAAAACCATTCGTGCAGACCGTCGTGAATATATCTATCCACCCACTGATCCACTGTCAGTCGAGTGTTCCAACTTTCTTCTTCAGCAAATTCCTACAACTTCTGATCAAACCATCTTTGTATCTCCGATTGCGTCGGATTCCACAACATATCCTCCTTTCACTTCGCACACGGTCCCGGCAACGGAACCATTTGTTGACTCAAACCCAATCGATAGGGGTTCTTATCTCTGTCGACACCAACCCACCACGATCTCCCTGAGCACCAGCCCAGACGGGTTTTACCCCGTCCAGCAACACCTGCGGAGTAGATGAGGTCTCACCCAAGGCGTTCAAGGGAGAGTGGACGGAACCATATTTTCGCCGAATGAAGGAGGATGTTTGCGGCAACAATTACTTAACTTATCGCAACATTCAAAGATAGATACATGCATTCAGATATAACATCATTCATGTTCATAGCATCTTTCAACAGGATCTTTCATCGCAACAAGTAAAACATTAAGAAAAATAGCATCATTCATGAATCGCAACATGCATTACCATGAAAGATACACAGGGAATTTCACCAAATAGTTCTGTCATGTCATATTACTTCAGCAAAACCCTAATACAATATCTCCACAAAACCATATCTGATCTTATATACAGACTCAAAGACGCACATATTCAACATCTAAGGATCCGTACTAAGATTATTCAACACTTACAACTTATGTCTATATATAGGCTTCCGCCTTTACAATTCTTGTCCACTTACTAACAACTTCCTAACCGACACTTTGGACAAATGACCCAAAATCTAATTGACATGGTCCAAATGACCCAAAACCCGCAAACTGCAGTCCAATTGAACCAAAAATGCATAAAATAATCTTCTTTGCACCCAGGTTTCCACCTTCCGCGACATCTTCTGATGTGTCGCAGCATCGATGACGTTGTGATGCTAGCTTTCCAAACCGCCTGCCAACACTTTTATATGCCCATGGGGAACCTTTGCATATCGCAAATTACCCTTTGGTCTCAAAAATGTTGGGGCAACATTTCAACGGGCCATGTCATATGCATTTCACAATATCAAGAACATTGTGGAACCTTATCTGGATTACCTACCCGCTCACTCTGATACACGAGAGGACCATCCAAATCATCTGAGTGTTATATTCTCACAATGCTACCACTACAACATCCACTTGAATCCGCATAAATGTGTTATTTTTGTTGAACTCGGTCGATTGTTAGGATTCATAATCTCTAAGGATGGCATTCTCCTAGACCCATCGAAGGTAGAGGCTATTTTAGCCTTACCTTCCCCATCCAACATTCCAGAACTCCAAAGTTTGCAAGGGCATGCGAACGTTTTACACCGCTTTCTATGCAATTTTGTCGAGATTACTAAGGGTTACATGAGGCTTCTTACGAAGGACATTCCTTTAATCTAGGATGATGAATCCCAACGATCCTTTGAAAATTTGAAAAAATGCCCTTACTAATGCTCCCATGATACAACCCCCCCACTATACACAGGACTACATTATATATCTCGTTGCCTCTACAACCACCATTGGCATGGTGCTCGTACAGGAAGAAAATAGTGGTCAAGAACATGTGGTTTACTATCTTAGCAAGAGTCTCTTCGACTCTGAGACACATTATTCACATGTGGAGAAACTAGCTGTAGCCACAGCTTTTGCAGTCCAGAGATTTCGACATTAAATGTTGCTCCACAAAACCATCATTATTGCTAACTTCAATCCAATGTACTATATCCTAACATGTCAATTGTTAGGGGGAAAATACTCCCGATGGATTGTCGTTCTCCAGGAATTCAATTTGGAGTTTGCCAAAGCAAAATCCAAAAAATCCTTGGTCTTTGTTGAGCTTATTTTTGCATTGCCCCATGTCAATGACCAATCTGATCCCATTGATTCTCTTCCATATGAATCTTTGTTCCTCATTGGCACGATTGATCCTTGGTACGGAGACATTATCTTATATCTCCAAACCCAACGTTTCTGGCCCGATCTCAACCGTGATGAACGTCGCCGCATAAGACACCACGCTAAATACTATCTTATCGTTAGCGATACTTTGTACCTTCGTGGCATTGATTATGTGTTATGTCATTGTCTAACTCTTGACGAATCTGAACATGTCCTTAATCACTTCCACTCTGGAGCTTATGGTGGTCATCTTTCTAGGATGGCTACAGCCCAAAAGATCTTGCACGCGGGTTACTTATGGCCCTCAATATTCAAAGATTGTGTTGAAGCAGTCAAGAACTGCCCTCCCTATTAATTCTTCCATTCCAAGAAGCGCTCACACCCAGCTCCACTTCATCCTATCATTTCTATCAGCCCCTTTGAAAAATGGGGTATTGATTTTATGCACTGTAAGCCCACTTCAGTCGGGGGGCATAGTTATGTCATCGTTGTTGTTGACTATTTTACCAAATGGGTTGAAGCCATGCCTACGTATGCAAAAGATGGAAAGGCAGCAGCATTATTCATATTCAATTACATCATAGCCAAGTTCGGAGTCCCTTAGGCCATCATGACTGGTCATGGTTCCCACTTTCAGAATCATATGATGGATGAAATATGTTGCAAACTGGGTTTTCGCCATGAAAACTCAACCCCTTACTGCCCCCATGAAAATGATCAAGTAGAGGCAATCAATAAAGTCTTGAAACGGATGATCCAATGCACGGTGGGTACCCAAAAATATAAATGGAACTTAGCTCTATTCTCAACCCTTTGGGCCTACAGGACATCGATCAAAAATGCAACCAAGTTTACACCATTCCAACTGGTCTATAGCCTGGAAGCAATCCTATCGATTGAATGTGAGATACCATCCCTCAAGTTTGCCGTGGAACTCTTACCTAACACCACTACTGAAGAAGAACGGCTCCTATAACTAGCCAAGCTAGATGAAACTCACTGAGATGTTGCACTCGCTAATGAGGCTCATAAAAAGCGTGTTAAGGCTCAATATGACAAATCCGTTCAACCTCGGGTTTTCAATGAAGGTGACTTAGTCCTAAGCTACGACCAAATGCAATATAAGATAGGTAAAGGAAAATTAGAATCCATGTGGTATGGTCCCTACGTTGTTAAACGTGTGTTAGAGAAGGGAGATTACAAGCTCGTGGACTCTGATGGTATATCTTTGGGAGAGCCCCGCAACAGTATTTACCTAAAGAGCAGATGTCAACACATTTTCGATTTGCAGATAGTGCTAGTCAACATACTAAGAACCTTTCTTCTACAGCATGGGTACTATATTCCCCTTCTGGTGAATCGATATCCTCGAGTGGCGTCTTCTTAGGCCCCGCAACAAACAGTGTTCCAGAGTATCATGCAGTCATTGGACTTCTAACTGAAGTTTCTTCTCTTGGAATTCATCACTTTATAGTCTACCTAGAATCTCAACTCATAGTATCCCAATTGAACCACATTTACACTGTTAGTGATCATACATTACTTCGTTTATACATAAGGGTATGCCTCCTTGAATGATTATTTGATTATATTTCATATCAACATATACCAAGGGAATTCAACACTGTGGCTGATTCGTTAGCTAACTACATGTTGGATTGGCATCTAGCCCGCACATGATCAACACATCATAATGATACACGTACAAAATGTAAATACACAAGTCTTCATAAATAAACCATAGAGATAGATCCATAATATATATATCATGTAAAAAAAATTGCATATCACATATAGCATCATGGTGCGTCCAAAGACAAAATTGGGACCATATCCCATACAAAATTGGGTCTCTGGCCTACATATCGTGTACATGTCGCTAGAAAAAAACTATATCCAAAGCCTAATCATGAGGTGCACTGTGCTCATGGTAACATACCACTTCCCTAGCCACACGGTGAAGTAGTTTACCGATACGTTGTGGCACGCCTACAATGTGCCTATGGAGATGGTAGGGTATCTTAGGCATCCTCATAGGAGGGACACCCATTGTCAACCCCTTCAGATTTCATTCTACATCAAAGAATCCCCTTGCCTACTTCTTCTCGGCTTGGTACTTGGGCCCTCGTCGATGCAATGGTGAAAATCCCGCTGGCCTCCTCAGTCCGCGATCTGCAACAATACACATACATATATTAGATCTTTTCACACATTAAAAAACAACAAAAATAATATAATTTAAAAAACACATTTTTGAAGGTCACATACCTGACTCATCTCAAGCCTCATCCTAAGGTAACGCCAGGTCAATGTCTCCATGAAAGTCTACCCTAGTGTAGGGATAGTTTATATCATCACTATCTACTCCTCGAGCCAAGAGAAGAAGTCCTCATCAAAAGATAGGACTTGCGGCCCACCAAGCTTCCCAGCATAGTCACTCCACCTCCCCATCTGTGGCCCAGATGCCAAATGGAGAGGCCTCTCTACCTGAGAATGCAACAGAGGCACCCTCTCTAAAAATAAGGTGAACAAGATACTCCCATATCCGAACTGGTGGATAGTCCCATTACTGCATTTAGTTATCTAATCTTTGATGTTAGTCAAGACCCCTTCACACCAGTTGAAGAGCTTGGGCTCCATGCACTCCACATCATAACTCATATATGCTTTGGTGGCATGGTGGGCCCCCACACTCCCCGCTACTCGAGTAATGGTATATAAGACCATCTGCAATGGAAGATCTAACACATCAGTGTTGAGCACCTTCTCGCTTTTCTTGCGGGACCCATGTCTATAGTATTTGGTGATATAGGTATCTTTTGTCTCTTCAGATGCACGATGCCCCGATAAATTGACTTGTTCCCCCCTCTTGGAGAGACCGGTCAAGAAGTAAATGTCTTCCAGTTCAATTTCTAATATGTGCTCTCCCACTCGCAATGCTTGTATATCGGCATCCCACATTTGTATGATGTGATTCAACAGTTTTCCTTACTTCCAGATAGCCCTTGTTTTGAAAATTTTTAACAAGCCACATTCCCTCAACGCGGGTAGTGTAGTATCATCATTGAGGGCTTCCCTACCTTCTCCTTCATGCTCTCTTTCTTTCCAGTCAACCATCTTTCCTCTAACCACTTGGAATCTCCTGCAAATCATCAAAGGAGGCTTCAGTCACAAGATGAAAACCAATCTGTGTGTCAAGAGGGAGAGCTCAACTTTTATTTTCCCAAGTATGTGTATTTTAGTTTCCTAGCAAGTATAGGGGATGCAAAAACTGATAATTTTTGCACCCCTGACAATTCCCATCATGCGCAATTCCCGAAATTTTTGCGCCTCTCGACAAAGGGAGGGCGCAAAAATTTCAAGCCGTAAATTTTGGTTCCCTAAGGCCCTTTCAAATCCCCAAACTGACATGAAAACAAGAAATTAATGGATGAAAAAGAAAGAGGAGGATGAGAAGGCTTACCTGCTTCAGACGGTGGCTGAAATGATGTCTTGGATCTCCCAATATATCCACTTGAAGTTTGCTCCCAACCAAGGTGAAAATCTACTTTGAGTGTAAGTGACCAAGTTACAATTGGTAACTCTCCATTTTATCTTCTCTTAGATACCCCATTTAGTTATTTTTACCTATTTTTATATTAAATACCTTTGTTTAGAGCTTATTCTTCATCTATATTATGTCCTAGTGGATTTTTCTAGGGTTTTGACCACTTTTGATAGGTTCATTCAATCTATTCACACTTGTGGAGTTATTTATTTGACCTTCTTTCAAGCTTACTTTCTCTCTTTCATGCTCTGGATCTTAACTATGAAAGAGATTCCAAGCGCTTTTTACACTAGAGTCATGCTTGTAAAACAATGTCGAGCTTAGTCTACTTTACTCGTGCTCGTAAAACGATGAGGAAAGTCTCGTCTTAGTATTATTTTATTCCTTTTTCAGACTAAGACGATTAACTCACGAAAACAGACCCTTGGAATTCTCTTTAAGCTCTTTTCGGACTCCCTCACCAAGAAAAGATTGCCAAGTGCACTTGTCTCTTTCACACTTGTAAAATTATTCGAAAGGTTGTCTATTCAATGGTAGGTTATCCCTTTTTCGGACCGTTTAGACTGTTTACGAGAAAGGTATACCTTAGTCAGTTATGACTAGGAGAGTTCTTCTGGATATTATTTTATACTTTTTTGGGTCTAGGGACTAATTATTACGAAAAAGTCATACTTTGGAGTCTTCTTTAGGTTATTTCAGACTCTCTAAACATGAAAAATTGTCGAGTTTCCCTTCTTTCGACTCGTGAAATTAAACATCGAAGGATCCTTATGGAGTAGAACCTCTCCTTCCTTGGGTTCGTGAAATGTACAAGGTTGGAATCACTTTAAAAGTGAGCTATATCGAGCATCTGTTATCCTCCTCAAGCTCATTAAAAAAAAATGGGTACTCGTCAACCAAGATGGGGGAGAATGGGGGAATAAGTCGAGTCTATTCTTTGGCAGCTTATGAGTCATCACCTTTGAACATGGCATGCATCTGCACCTTGTCTTCCTTGGGTATTCAGTCTATATTTGAGTCGTAACTACAGTCATGAGTAATATTTTGCTTAGTCACTTCATTATTGAGTCAGCTCACCTTATGGTTGTTTCCGCTGTAAAATCCCTACTTCCAAGTCACATCTCATTCTGTCATATGTTCAAAGGATCAGTGTTAATCTAATTTGACCTTCTACAATATTTTCAACCTCTACTTTTTGTGTCAGTTCATACTCATTTGATCCATTACTCCACACCTCTTTCATGTATTAGTTTTGTGTCGATGATGTGGGATTCATTATAACCCTCCTTTGACGAGTCTATTCCTGTCAAAATCAACTCATTATCCAAGAATTAGGCTTAGAAACCAACCGTAGTACCTTGGTACCTTCATGCCTCAATGGCAAGTTTCCTCGTATTCGACAGTAGGTTTTCATCATTGGCCTCTAATCGAATAATCCCTCGAATATTCGAATCCAAAAAATATTTATTCAAATTCATTGGGTTGTAGTAGAGATACCTTGGGGATCATCATCATCATTGGTGATTACCCTTGTACTTGTTAATGGTTCACATCATTTACCGGTAATCAAGTAGTTTCTTCCATGTTCAACTTCAACACCCTGTAATCACATGGTCAAATTCGTATCACTTTGGGATTGGGTAGAAGAACCTGGATGCTTTCAATGTTTCTTTCACATCCAGGCTGTAATGGATATTGTTGAGTAAGTCTCCACATAGACATCATGTTGGTGACCTCGTTGATGTACTGTCACATAGATCCACTATTGTATTGGTCGTGGTTGTGTCATTATCTGATCATGGATCTACATTTGTTCATAGTAGCCATGATTTGTCTTCAGTCTGTATTAGGTCAATACTATCATGGACCTGCAATGTATTGGTCAGCAGCCATACTTCGAGTCAGTTAAGTTAGTCGTTCTGAACACGGGTATTCCCACCTCAGATTTATTTGACATAGTGTTGATGTTTCCTTGCAGCTCCTATCCAACCTCCTTTCTACTATCTCTACAGACTCATTTATTTGTAAAGTGTTCCGGCCATCAGTGTCTTCTAACCTCACACTTTAGGGGGCATCTGTTATACCTCAAAGTCTCACTTTGAGCACCATTTCATGTCTTCATGTCGTATCACCATGCAAAACCTAATGGTACAACTTCCTAACAAGTGTTGAACCTTGTTGGTCCCCTCCTTGTCCTTATTTGGAGTCCTTGGAGAAAAATCCAACTCATCTCAATCGGATGTCAACTCATTGATCCAAGTGTCACCTCATTTGACCACACTTCATCATTATTTTCACGTCCTGCTAGTGGTGCAAGACGCGAAAATCCATTATTTTCGCACTCTGCATACCTGCAGGGGCAAGAAAATTACAATATTTTTGCATCTTGCTCAGTGCATGGGGTGCAAAAATACCCTAACTACCTATTGGATTGGAAAGTGGATCTGATAGTCAAAGATATTTTCTTGGGATTCCTCTCTAATCCTAACTCATTCTCCCTCTTTAGCTTGCTTCAACCTCTTGATCCACTATTCACTCACCTAGATCCACCTTCCTCTCTAAGTGGTTGGTCTCCCAAACCCTATAAGAAGGAGGCCATCCATGAGCCAAGGGAGGAATATTTTTTAGGCATCAAACTTATGGTCCTAAAGGATATGCAAAGATAGCAAGTGGAGGAGCTTGGAAGGAGGATTTATTGCTTGGACATCAAGGGTAACTGTATTTTGATCTTCTTGAGATCTCATTAATATAACTTGGCCTATTCTCCTATGTGTTTTTATCATATATTTGGATACATGATATATTTTATATAAATTAGATATTAACCTTTACATCTTGTGTTTGGAAGTATTGTTTCTTATTTTGCTCAAACAGGTTCAATACTTGGAGATCAAGTTGGAGCTGGAGCAAGGACAACCAACGGATTTGAGGTGAGTCTTATAATTCTCTCCCTTCTTAACATTCAGAAGCTTTTTTGTAATGTGTTAAATATAGGAGAGTAGATCACCATTTGTTTTAATTATGTCTTAGATTGAACTTGTAGGGACTTGATTTGATCTTTGAGTAGATTTAACTATCCGTAGGACGAATTTGCTAATACAGTGGGTTCCACCCAAAGGGAAATTCAACATTTGGAATAATAGGGCTTCTTATAGACATGCCAGTAGTGGCTTGGCAACTACCACAGGTAGTAAATATAGGAGTAGGCCCTCCCCCAAAAGTAAAATTTGGGGAAACTTGTGGTGATGGTCCACTAGATGGTGGAGTACTGGACTCACTAATGGGTGAAATAGTAGGCATGGTCGATGTTCCCCAAAGGGAAAAGGTAGATGTGTTGGGTATAGTATATGGAGCATTTACGCCACTAGTAGATGGTTGTTGAGAATTAACTGAATTTCCTCCTCCACTACTAAGGAAGATGGGATGGCTTGTTCCATAGTTGAAGATGATGTGGTCCCAAACATCATATGATTGAATAGTGAAAAGGGATCACTAGGTAAATATCGAACTTGCTCAAGTATGGGGCTGAAAATATGGGTCAAAGGTGGGTTAAAGTGTTGAACAACACCCTCATCCACAACTGCAATGTCAAAATGGGTGGTATGAATCGAATCACTTTCATAATTTATAGTGTCTCTTACCCATTTTGGAGAGGTGACTCACTTTCGAATAGATGGAGGTTCCTCCTTGACGGGAGAGAGGCCCCTAGTACGTCGAGATTGAAAAATCGGTAGATTGGACACAATGAATAATTGAAATGTATGGAACAAAAATAACAATCTAATGCTAACTACAAGAGAACATACACCATACCCCTAGCAAAATATTGGCTATCAACCAACAAACCAATTGGCTCAAAGGAATCTTCCGAAGGTGGGTCTCAATCCACCAACAAAGAGGTGAGAAACAGTTACTATAACCCCTCTCACTCCCTCGAATCCAAGGTCTAAGTGCCCGCGGGGCACCCCCCAAGGTAGAGAAAGTAGATGATATATCATTTGTATCAGGTACCACAAGCAATTTCCACTTGCAGTCACCTATTTAGATACCTAGGAAAATCAACCAAGGCTACCACTTCATAAAAGGATGAACGGGTGACGCAATCATAAGTCAAGTTTAGACGTGTGGGAAAGGAACGTGCAACATATGTCGAAGACCCGGATCTTGGCCAAGAGGTGTCACCCTAAGGACTGCCAACTGAACAAGCCCCAATACATATAAGAACCCACTAAGCACGCCAAGAGGGGATATATCTCAAATGTACCTAGATTAACCTCGTGCTTGACCCATGTGTTAGATGACCTTTCCTGGTAAGTGTCTCTCATTAGTAATCGATTTTCACTCTTTAGTGAATCTACTTGCTTTATATGGCCTTGGAGAGTGTCCTCTCCAATCATATTCCAAGGCCCTACACCCTAATCTAATGTTGGTTTGCTAGAACAAAAAGAAAAATGTCTAATATATTTTAATTCAGTGCTTTCTTTTATAGTTGTTGATTACTCAAGCAGGTATATGGACTAATACTTGGTGATGTGAAAAACTCAAGACCCAAAAGATAGCAAAAAATGCAACAATGATAATGCACTTCTTTTTCATTCGATGAACTTATATCTATTGGAGGGAAGAGATTTCCTTTCCTTTTCAATCAACTCAACATATCCAATTTAAAGAGATCCCAACAAGAATATGTAGACACTCCAAAAGAAAATATGATCACAAATAGTTCTTTTATGTAATCAAGCCAAAAGCAAGAACACTAAAGAAGAAGATATGCACATGCAAATGTAAAATCCTTTTGTTTTTCCTTTTTTTTTATAAT
The DNA here is from genome assembly GCA_027924585.1 of Larix kaempferi. NCBI lineage: Eukaryota > Viridiplantae > Streptophyta > Pinopsida > Pinales > Pinaceae > Larix > Larix kaempferi. Next base: position 309,191 of record BSBM01000742.1, read on the forward strand.
TATGAAACAAAATAACAAGAATATGCAGGAAACAAGCAGCTTCAGGTATTCAAACTCAGCATGGTAAAAAAGTGAGCAATACGATAACTAGAGACCACTGAAACTCATGCAACATCCCAATGTTTGGCATACAATGTGTGACAAAGAATGACTAAAAAGATACCCCTATTATAGTACTAACTAAAATAGATTTTTAGGAACAACAATAGCGGCTCAAACAGTACTCCAAGACCACCACCAAACAAGAGGGATTGAATTAGAGACCCAAGAATTAATTCAAGATCTATCAAACACACTCAAATAAGAAGGATTTGAAAGCAATCAAAATCATCCAAACACTTCAAAAGGAGAGTATATGAAGGTTGCACAAAGGTTATGAGACTCAAGACATAGTTCTAAGAACCAACCAGGAAAATATCTGAGCAAAAATAGACCCAAACTCTTCAAATAATCCAAACTAGAGCACCATCGCTCTGTCATAGACCATAGGGGAGGGATGGAAAATGGAGCATTTCCCCCTTATAAACCTGTAGGGAGGGATGGTCTCGCCCTAGTCCCTAAAGAGAGGGGGTTATGGGGAAGCAAAAGGACACAAAAATTGAGTTCAAGCTCATATTTGAGAAGTCCTAGATGTGGAATGGGACCAAAAATTATGCAAGAAGAACCTTGTAATCAAATTTAAATCCTAGCAAGGCCAAGAAACCAAGAATTCAAGGAATTGAAAGGAAAAAACTAGGGAAAGTATAACCAACCTTTCCCCAATGGAGTCGCCAGTTCTATCATATATTTTTCTCTTGTGGACGGGTGAGCGCCCTCTTGAACCCTTTCCCTTGGTTCAAGACTAACCATAGGGTAGACCAATGTGATTTTCCCACTAGATCTAACTGTCTAGATGCTAGATCTACACATCCACTTTCATGCAATCATGTAAGAAGAGAGAGAAAATAAGGTGGCATACCTTAGACAAGGGAGATCCTTTGATGTATATAATCTTTAGCTATTACAGACTTGATAATCCTTGCTCTCTCTCCAGCTCCACTTAGCCAATCAACGTACACACAAAGAGACATCTAAACCTTCCTCAAAAACCTCTTGACATATAAAAGATGCATAAAAATGAATGTATAAACATATATCTAAGATAGCATAAACAAGATATAATCTGTATTACACAAGAAATAACAGATCCAATATATATGTGTTATGAATTATGTAGATCTATAACAAAGAACCATAATTATACATGAACAACTTGATAGGAGGGCGGGAAATCACATGTCTATATTGAATGATAAAAAGAGACATACATCATAGATTACCTTGTGTTGAAGATGCAAATCTCTTCCAATGTTCTCAATCCAAGACCTTCCTAGACTACACACAATAGGTTGATCATAATGGATGAGAGAATCAAAGTGATTTTACCAGCATAACAATACATAACAAGAGTCTCCCCTTTCTCATAAAATGGCCTCAATATATAGATGAATGGATGATATATGGAGGATGAATCTAGATTCCAAGTGATGGATGGGATCGAGCTGGTGTGTGAGTTCCCATGTAAGGTGAATTGGAGCCAAGTCATGCACATGATCCAATTCAAAATATGCCCAAAACTCAAGGATAAATTGACCATCCCCCCCCTAATACATGTAGGATTTGATGGTGTCACTCCCCTGCAAGTAGACAGGGAGGTATGGCAGACTAACCATCTCCCCCCTAGAAGCATACAAAGGGTGAAGGTAGACAAAGAGTGGCCAAAATGAGGCTAGAGAAAGGTATAAAGGTAATTGTCTTAGCTAGGAAATGAAGTAGAGTCTCTAATGAACCTAAGGCAACAAATAAGGGTATAACGGACCTCACACTTTAGGGGGCACTTGTTACACCTCAAATTGTCACCTTTCAGTGTCATTTGTGGTCTCCATGTGTTATCACCATGAGAGACATGATTTTCATTCTCCCTAGGAGTGTTAGACCCACCATCCCATGGTCCTTCCCCTTCCTAGTCATCATTTGGAAGGTTCCATGCCACTTGGAGGTCGAAATTCACCTTAACCAACCCTTATTTGAGCCTTCCTATGAGATTTTCACTCCCTATTATTCCTTGGGGGAGTGAAAATTCTATCTTGCTAGTGTTAGGGGAGTGAAAATCTCCCATATTTTTGCTCTCTAAACCTTATTGGAGGAGCGAAAATGTGGTCAAACTCCTTCGCCTTGGTTTTTGGATCACAATTCACATGATATTTTCAAGGGATGACCCTATCCTTCAAATCCAATCCTCACACTATTCAGAGTGGCCTCCAAATACCCCAATCCAAATAATCCTCACTTGATCCAATTATTCCTCCCAAGTTATTTGGCCCATTCATCCTATATAATGAAGCTCATCCCATGGCTCCAATGGAAAATAGCTTAGAGAAGTGGTCATTATGGCCTTAGAGTGCTCAATGGGATTCTGAAGGAGAGCTTGGAGGATATATTGCAACAAAGTCAGGTATATGGCTCATTTTGTTCCCTTATTGGCTTTCCATTAATAAACTTGGCCTATTTACCAATACTTGTGTTCAAGCAATGTATGTTTACTTTGTGATATTCAAAGTAGAGTATATATTGTTTATGCTTAACATACTTGGAGGAAGGAATCTTTGTATTTTTCTCTAAAGGTTGCATCAAGATTAGGAGCTTTGGAAGATCAAGCTAAAGGCTGGAGCAGTGAGGACAACCATCCAGAACAAGGTAGGAAATCTACTTTCTTCTTTACCCTTCTCTCCTCTTGTTTGCATAAAAGTTAGATCTAATGGAATTTTAGTGTCCATTTGTTTCTTTTTTTCTTGGTTTAGGTGTCTAGGGTCCTATCCATATCCCAAGAGGAATACTACCTATCCTTAGGGAGTATTTCCTTAAACAGACATCTCATGTTCTTTATTTACTTGGAATGTTTTTAGGCTAAAAGTAGTGTAGAATCCACTTTTTCACACAAGAAAGGACCTAATTACTCTTATCCCCTCGAATATGCTCTTCACCTCACACTTCTTGTGAGCTTTGTGAATCAGAAAGGGGTGAGAAGTGTGTAATACCTCCATTGCACACTTTTACTTCATTAGCACTTTGTTTTGCAAAGCACCATTAGCACCTCTTAGAGTTAAAAGTTAAATCTCCATTTCTATTTACTTTACACTCTTCTAGTTAATTTGCAAAAATCAATTTTCTTACCTCACATGTAATTGCATCACTAGCACACACTAAGGGACCTAAAATATCTTTCATTCCAAGTATGCTCTTCACCTCGCACTTCTTGTGAGCATGGTGAATCAGAAAGGAATGGAAGTGTGAAATACATCCCTTACACTCATTAAGTAAATCAAGACCCTTAAAATCAACTTTCTAAAATTCCAACCAACTAAAATCCTCCATAGGAGGTCACAAAACAACATTTTAGTTAGGTAGGATTAATTGGGCTAGGCATCTATTAATGCCCACCAATCTAGTTTCATTAGGTGTTTGAAACATAGCATTGTTGACTTATTGTTACTATAAAAGGAGGTCAAACTCGGAGGTATAGATGCCCTGCCCTCTCCAAAGAGCCACTCAACATTTTTTGGAGGTGACACTATACTTCCCAAGTTGAACCACTTATCCAAACTTGATGCAAGGTATCTTAGTGGCCAAACTTAGGACCTCACTAAGGAGAAATTGTGAGTTAAATTGACTCCTGAAGTCATCTATTTCCATTGGTATTTGTTTCCATGTCTTGTTGAATGGAACATTAGCCCCATCACTGGTAGAACTGGCTCTTTGTTACCTTCATTAGTCAATTGGTGTGTGGATCCCATTATCACCATCAATTGTTCTTTTGGAAGTCCCAGTTACATTTGAGAGGAAGGACGTTAGGTCTTTTAGGGAATTTACACTTATTTTTATTTTTAAGTACAAGTTCACTAACTCATAATTAAAAAGAACCTACATGTGGGGACTCTTGCACTAAACTGATGTTGCACATATCACTCACTTTTGCACCATATTGCATCTGTTGTGGTTGGCATTTTTTGCATTTGTTCAATTTTGCTTGTTTCCATCAACACTCTCACTTGACACTAAGCTTTCACCATTGAGGAAAAAAACAACCCTGTAAGGTAGTCTCAAAAAATGCAAGGCCTATCCCCTCTCTTGAGGGGTGTTTTTCCACTTTCTCCCAGTGGTTCACATGGGAGGTACTCTAGTTGGGGCTGCTCCTAAGCCACATTGATAGGATCATCAAGGTGAGGTCAATCCTTTCTTGATTCATTGTCTCCTCTCAGAGAATGTGTTGACACTTTTGCCTCATCATCTAGCAGAACAAGCAACCCTCCCTTTCCTCTGTCTTTTGGAAGAGGTTCTCCTTTGTTTTCTCCACTTGGATATCCTTTGGACCATTTTGATCCCTCCTCTCTTGTAGGATGTCATTCATTATTTTAAACACCACCTCGATCTCCACCTCGTAAAAACCATAAACAACATACAATGGTAAGACAAACTTCCACCTTACCTTTCTTGGCTAGCCTCAATCTCCCATATTTGGCCAAATTGATCAATGACCCTATCGCACATGATCCAACATGGAAAAATATGCCATATAGGCTCCCCTTGTATATTCCTAAACTCGAAGGGAAATAAGGAGATGTCCCCGCCAACCATGTCATGTCCTTTAATTTATGGTGTTCCTCCAACAACATAGTGGAAGACTTAGTGAGGCTTCGCTTCTTTCAGTGCACCCTCAATGGGATGACAACGAAATGGTATGTGAATTTACCAGGATCGACCCATGCCACCTTTGCGACATTGGCCACCTCATTTCTCACATACTTCTAGCTTTCAATTCATCATGACCTTAGCCTCAAAATTCTTAGATAATTTCGTCAAAACACATCTACACACATCGCAAACCATATCCATGATTGGCGTAGGTGTCAAAAATTGTGTAAAATCAAGATACAACCCCCATTCCTATTGGATTGGTTCATTGATTCACTCCAAACGGCCATTGCAAAAGATGTCTCCACATCCATGTCATAAAATGAGGAAGAGGACATCCTAAAGGCCCAGCATTTCGATTTTATCTATGCACAATCTAGGTACCTATACACCATCCTTCCTGACACCCCTCGGCATCGATCATTGGATCCTACACCTGCAGGTACGTCACATTTAGTGGATGGGATTATTGGATCCATTTCCCACCAAGGAAAGGTTCCTCCCCCTCCTAATTCTATTCCATTCAATATGGAACCACAGTACCCACCCATCCCTACCATGTCGGCACCCCCTACTCTTGTACCAACTCCTCCACTTGGTCAGTTATAGTATGGAACCTATAGTCTGTAGTCTGACTTATCACAATGCAAGCCAAGCATCGACTGTACCTTCACCACAAATGTCACAAGTCACTCCTACAACCACGTCCTATGGATCACAAACAACACTATTCCCCCACAAGGATATAACCCTTACTACCCATTCCCATGTCCTACCAGTTCATCCCGTACACCTCATATGGGGGTAAATCTGGTTCAATCATCTTTTTCACAATCAGCCCGACAATTTGAGTATTTGAATGCAACTGATCCCCGGAACTCTCAAAATCAAGGGAAGAAGAAGGGAAAGCACAAACATAACCAACAACAGGGGCAAGGGGGGAACCACACTCCCCAATAGAACCAGAACTATGGAAACCCAAATGCAGGGGCTAATAACTCCCCCAAGCAAGGGAATAACACAAACCTGAGGACCAATTAATCCTACTCCATTTGTGGAGAATATGGTCATTACACTCACCACTTCCCTCTTATAATCAACTACCAACAGTTGGTGGATTCCAAGAAGAAGACAGCGGTAAATCCCCCTCAGGTCCCTAACCCTACACAACCCTAAATTGTTGTATTGCAACAACCCTTTTCGAACAAGGGTTCATTACTCAACAGCAAGAGCATCGCCCCTCCAACGATGGATACTTTTAAAACATCTACACACTGGATATCAACCTACAAACTAGATCCAAAGGTTATGATAGGCCTGAAACTCCCCAAGTGGAAGACGTTCCAATCCCCTTGGGGGGGGCTCTACAAATACCACTCCCAAGTGGTGAACGGATCCCACAAATCCCCAAGGTCCCACTTCGGTGCAGCCCTAGTAATCCCCATATGAAAGCCACACACAATTATAGTATTGTGGATAACTTGGCTCAGTCTCTTGTCGCGATGTCCACATTAGAAGTGCTACAGTATTTACCAACTCAATGAAAGGCATTACTTAATGCAATTGGCTCCATTGACCCTTCCGACTCATGCCTCATGACTTTTGATATTGAAAAAGGTGAACCACGACTACCCTCATTAGTCACATTCCAAGTTCCCATCATGGTAAAAACCATTATGATTCATCGATGAAGGTGCATCCACATGCGTTATGTCCTCTAATGTTTGGAAATGATTTGGATCACGTCAGTTAGTCTTCTTGTATATCACTCTTCACGCATATGATGGGAATCCATCCCAACCATGAGGATTGTACCAGAATTTCCCTATCGATCTGGGGGGGAAGATGGTCATGACCGATATTGAGGTAGTTGATTCCCAACTCAACTACAACATCCTCTTGGGGCATAGTTACATGTACGCCATGAATTCGTTTTCCTCCTCGGTCTTTTGCATCATGATGTTTCCATTTAATGGGAAAATAGTCACCCTCGACCAACTTAAATACTATGGCCCAATACCAACACCAATCCCTACAATGTCCTACCCATTGTTGTCGCACAAGTCAACCCCCTTATGTTGGTATTTCCCCAGGAATGTACAAGGACTCTAACTTGCTAGGGGTGTACTCCCTGCATCCACCAATGGCCTTATGTGTACAATTTTCAGTGACAGAATTTTCCCACCTCTCCCTCAGAACCGTCATTAGCACATCCCCTAAGCCATTACATTGAGTAAACATTGAATCCATCGATACCTCCTATCTTCCAAATACCATTCTTGTATCCCCCCACAAGAGTGCAAGGGACACAAGTGATGGATCAGTTGACTCTACTAAGGTGAACTTGGGTATACCTATGTGGTACCTTATGCCACCATACCTAGAGATGGCTTCAAATCCTATATCCCATTATGAGTTTGCCCTTGTTTCGACTGTTATGCCTTCTAGGCCAATTACACCCTCTATATCACCAGTCGAACCTACGACATCCACAAATAAACCAACACCAGTTGTTACTAAATCCAACAACAGGGGCATGAGAAAACCTAAGTTAAAATCCCCCCTCATACCCAACCCAAATTTTGAATCATCATTGGGGGTCCTTAATCCTAAAGTAGGGGGCATCAACCAACAACGGTTAAAATCCCCAGTAATGACCAATACTCACACACATAGGGTCACTCCACCATGTGCTCTCTGTGGGAAACAAGGCCATGTGACCAAACTATGCCCCACCTTGTCGGCACTCAGGAATATTCTCAACACCCCTGTTAGTCTAACACATGCTCCATGGACCGTAGTAGGGGTCACCTCATCTTCTCTCACACCTAAGTCTAAATCATTGCATACCAATCACGCATGTTCAATTTGTTCCTATTTTGGGCACTACACACATCATTGTCTCAACACCCAACATTTGGTCAAGATTCCTTCCCTTCAAACCTAGGAAGCAAATTCTATCAATGTCATAACTGCATTGGCAACAACACTAGTTGTGCATATCTTATAACATCCATTTTGGAAGTCCTTGTTGTTGAGCCTACGACACCACAAGACCCCTCACCTACAGATATTACAACAATAGGACACCATGATGGATGCTCATCTTGTAGACACCATACTCACATGATCCCCTCTAGGGAAATCACGTGTTAGGAACCCATGTCTTTACTTTGTTAGTATAATGTTGTTGGATGCATATGCTTTGTAAGTCATCCCGTAGTATTTGTTGATCCATAGTTTATATTAGCCCATAATATTGACCCATATTATTGGACGCATGTGCTTTGTAAGTCGTCCCATAGTATTATATGTCCCATGGTTTTGACTCATAGTATTGGCGCCTAGACTTAGCCCATGGTTTATATTGACACATAGTATTGACCCATGGTATTGGCGCCTAGACTTAGTATATAAGTGTGTGTTGAGGCCTATGAAGGCACCGTGAAGTTAATTGTATTGAGCTTGCTCAAAGGAGGTTGCCCCCTCGAAGTGGCCCGTGATCAATATAAAAGTGATTATGAGTTCTATTATTTCTGATATCTCGTGTATTAGCATTAATTAATTATTGCAGGTTCATCACATCTGGTATCAGAGCACTTTCTTGGGCTCGTTGGGTGGAATTTCTGCCAAAAAAAATTTCGCATCTGTTGCAGCTTCGAATTTGGGAATAATCCCTATCCACTTAACTATGGGAAGTACTTGGGCATAAGCCCTAAAACTCATTGTGAGGAGTACCACAGGAACCCCAAAGTAGCTGGCCCATTGAGAGGACCTGCCAGCGAAAAGGGAAACGACCCCTACCTGATTGACTAGTTCCCACCCGTGAGGTAAACCAAGAGCTGTCGTTTGTGGCAAAGCAGTTATCAGCTTTACATGAGCCGTGGAGTGAGGGGTACTGCCCTAATACACAAGCTGTCAGACAGCATTGGTGGCCGAGCGAAAGACCTAAACTGTTAGGAAGTCGTACATACCTGGGGTCCATATCTATTTTCACTTGAACTGTTGCCGATCACTTCCACTCCAAATCCAGTCATTTAGAATCTATTCTGAAATTCATTCCAGATCCAGTCGTCGTTTCAGATCCTATCGTTTTCGATCCCTTCCGCGCCATTGCAGATCCATCTGTTGCGGATCCCTTCCGCATCGCTGTTGCCTATCCATTTCTGGAAAAAAAAACTGTTTTTCAGCCATATCTCCCTTGTTTCAACTCTGTTTTCCCTGAAACTTCACTGACATCCCTACAATCCCATTCTGCATATTTCATTCCTGAAGACCCTATCCCAAATTCCACTTCCCAAGACCAAAAATCCCACATTTGTCTATTTTTAGGGTTTGCCATAACTTCTTCAATTTTCACCCAATTGCCTTCAAATTTTACCATAGAGTTCCTGCTTTTGAAATTCCCATTTTTTACTTCCCTATCCCTCAAAAAGTGTCGAAAACCTAGTCAAACCCCAATTACCCCTCCGAGTTTTTCTCAAATGCAAATTTTCCCTTACTAAATAAGCTTGTGTTTGTGTTTTTCTATCCATTCCCCCCCCCAAAAAAAAAAAAAAAAAAATTACTGGTTATGGTTGTCACTCTCACAAGAGCAAACACCATGGAGGAAGCACTTGCAGCCATCCAAACCAAACTCCAAGATCTGGATGAAAAATTTCTCAGCCTCCATCTTCAGCATTCAGCCATGAACAATAACCAATAGCCAGAATCTTTTGCAACCACCAGGTTCTCTTCTTCCAGCAATTTTCATGGGTCGAAGCTTGATTTTCCTCGCTTCAATGGTACTGATCCGACTAGATGTATATACCGAGCAGAACAATATTTCAGTTTGCATAATACTTTTGATGTCCAGAAAGTTCCACTTGCATCCTTTCATTTAGAACAGGAAGCCCTTCAATGGTATCGTTGGTACATAAAAGCTCATCCCGAGCCAAACTGGACAGATTTTTGCCAACTCATTTTGCCACGATTTGGTCCTAGTGCTTTTGACGAATTCACAGGAGCACTCACTAAACTTCACCAAACTGGCATAGTGAGAGAGTATCAGAAGGAATTTGAGAAACTAGCCAATCACACAGAAGGATTGTCTGATGAATTCTATAGGAGTTGTTTTATCAGTGGTCTCAAGGATGAAATCCGCTCAGAGGTCAAAATGTTTTGTCCCAACACAATGATGGAAGTCCTAGGGTTGGCTAAGCTGGCCGAGGACAAGATCGCAGCTCAACAACACTCCAAACCCACCTTTGTTCCCTTCAGAAATATGGGTTCCCAACGACCTCCCATCACGCTTGCTCCTCAACCAACTCCTATCAAGCAATTGTCTGAAACAGAGATGCAGGCACGCCAAGAAAAAGGGCTTTGTTATAATTGTGATGAGAAATTCACTCGGGGACATAGATGTGTTCAACAAAATCTCTATCTCTTGGATGTGGATTCTCTGCCTACCTCAGAACTTGATGAAGAAGCTCCAGATACAGTAGATGATCAGGCCGACATTCAACACCTGCCTGTTGACACCCCATCTCAGGATGACCCACCCGAGATATCTCTCCATGCTGTAACCGGCGTTACCACCCCACAAACAATGCGAGTTAGGGGATACTTCAAGAAGCTCCCTCTTACCATACTCATTGATTCTCGTAGCACTCATAACTTCATTGATCCTCGGATTGCCAAACAAGCTCATTGTTTTGTCCATCCTTGCTCCAACTTTGAAGTCATGGTTGCCAATGGGGGCACCTTACCTTGCAAGGGGAAGTGTCACAATGTGCGTATCTCTATGGAAGATTATAACCTGCGCTCTCACATGTTTTCCTTGTCCTTAGGCGGATGTGATGTGGTTTTGGGCGTTCAATGGTTTCGCACACTTGGCCCCATCTTATGGATTTTGCTGAGCTTTGGATGCAGTTTTCAATCAATGGGGCACAACACAAATTTATGGGCTTACAACCAGGGTCTCTCTGCATCATCAGTTCACATCACCTGGAAAAAATACTTAAGAAGAATTCACATGGTGTCATCGCTCAACTCCATTCCATTCAGATGCACCCATCAACAGTCTCCACTACTTCCTTGGATAGATATGCAGGTGTCTTTGTTGAACCAATGAGCTTGTTGCCTTCAAGAGACCTTTCCGGTAAGAATTTAGCCGCATCTACCTCTCAGCAGGAAATGATGACTATTTTGCATACAGTACAGAAGTGGCAGCCATCCCTATTGGGGAATTATTTCTGCATCAAGACTGATCTCCAGAGTCTGGAAAATTTCCTGGAACAATGGGTCTCCTCCCCAACACACCTGAAATGGGTTATCCAACTCATGGGTTATGACTATGCGACCACTTACCAGAAGGGTAAGGACAATATGGTGGAAGATGCTCCTCCTCGCACATTTGATGACCCAGTTTCTCTTACAGCTATTTCTCTGCTTGTTCCAAATTGGTTGCAATCTGTTCAACGGGACTATCTCTTCTATGAACTCCATGCTTCTTCATCAGTAGGGCACTCTGAGTTCCTCAAAACGTATGACCAGGAACAATGTAACTTATTTTGGCAGGGACTCAAAAGGACAATTCAATGGATGGTGGTTGACTGTGATACTTTCCAGGTCAACAAGGGTGAAACGACCCTCCTTTCGGGACTGCTCGAACCCTTGCCCATCCCTCCACAGATTTGGACAACTATTTCTATGGATTTCCTAGAAACGCTCCAGTGGTATAGTATCACATCTCAAAGGACACCATATGAAGCAGTCTCTGGACAGGCACCACCATTTCTTCTTCCATACACCTTCAGCAGCTCCCCAGTTCAGGCAATTGACTCAATTCTTCGAAACCGTGATCAGCTTCTTCCCATTCTGCAGGACAATTTTCACATGGCAAGAATTCGACTGAAACAACAAGCCAATCAACACCATTCTAAGCGCTCTTTTCAAATCATTGATATGGTTCTTCTTCGTCTATATCCTTCCATGCAATCCTCCCTGAAACTCAAAAGGTTCCAGTGGCTCGGAATGCAACCCGAGGATGCTATAGGGGACCCACTCCTTCAGATTCTGCGTCAATTTCCACATCTAAAGCTTTGAGGACAAAGCTTTTTCTAAGGGAGAGGGGATGTTAGGAACCCATGTCTTTACTTTTTTAGTATATTGTTGTTGGACGCATATGCTTTGTAAGTCGTCCCGTAGTATTTGTTGATCCATAGTTTATATTAGCCCATAGTATTGACCCATAGTATTGGACGCATATGCTTTGTAAGTCGTCCCATAGTATTATATGTCCCATGGTTTTGACTCATAGTATTGGCGCCTAGACTTAGCCCATGGTTTGTATTGACACATAGTATTGACCCATGGTATTGGCACCTAGACTTAGTATATAAGTGTGTGTTGAGGCCTATGAAGGCACCGTGAAGTTAATTGTATTGAGCTTGCTCAAAGGAGGTTGCCCCCTCGAAGTGGCCCGTGATCAATATAAAAGTGATTCTGAGTTCTATTATTTCTGGTATCTCGTGTATTTGCATTAATTAATTATTGCAGGTTCATCACATCACGGCCATTTTGGATCAAGCCAAACCCCCTTCATCACAGATACCTCTACGTGCCCGAGTACCATCCCCATGTTGATCTTGTGGTAGCACTTCTCACTTTTCGTTCCACTATCTCATTTTACGCACCGAATGAGAAGCCCACATCGAACTAATGAGGCTCTAGGATAAACTCTCTGACCCTAGCACTGACCCCTCTGGCTTACTTGCTGATGAATTTGTTCCCCCCTACTAGATACCATTGATACCACAACATCCTTGGCCAATTTACTCACTAGTGATGATTCATCATCTTCCAACGAAGACCTGGGTTGTCCACAACTATCTCCAGGTGTCTAAACAACACTAGGGGATTCCCTTTCCAATGTTGGATACTCACCAATTCCTGATGAGTATGATGCCACCTCGGCATAACCCTAAGTTCCAACGTTGAAAGGGTCCCCACCACCAGAAGAGAGAAGAAATATTTTTCCCGTATCTTGTTTACATTCTCTATGTTTTTTGTTTTCAATGGACTTTGATTGAGAATAAGACCAAATTTTTTTTATGCAGATGTCTTCACAATTAGATGACTATATTGGCTTCGTATATGGTGATAGTCGGTGGTCAAATAATATTGTGTCAACTACTTGGGCTATTTATACCCCCTCCCAAACTCTCTATCACACCGGAGGAGTTGTTTGGGCGAACTTACCAACAATCAAGCAAAATACGATGTCGGCATTGGTCTCTTAAGTGATTCCATCCAAATTGGAATACACCATATTATGCACATATACCTAGATTCCCAACTAGTTGTCTCTCAACTCAATAATGTCTTCAGATTCCTTAACCTGCTCCTCTTTCATAAATTTTACGAGTACACCTCCTAGTGTGACATTGTGAAACCATCGCCTTCACACATGTCCCCAGGAACACTAATGCATTCATTGACCACATTGTAAACCAGGTGTCAGATTGGCATCTAATACACCAATCATCTCTCTGACACCTACATACACAAACCAAACATGTATATATGTGTGTCGCTCATCATACAAATCGTGTGCAGAGTACCTGTAACTACACATAGAGCATATCAAAACATACATATAAACATCATCATCACATACATCTCATCAAAACACATCACATACATATATGACACCATACATGTGCCACCAAAATGGTATATATATATTTATAGATACATAGATATTCAAAAAAAAGGTGTGTTGTGTACAAAATGTGGCCTCATAGGCCATATTCAAAAAGAATAGGTTTCCTTATGGGGGATACATCAAAAAATAGGCCTCCCATAGGCTCCATCTATACAAAAATTACAAACTTGGGCCCACATCCCTATACAAAATTGCATAGCCCTCAGGCAGCTCCTCTAATAGTTCGATCATGGGGGGGCCTTGATAGCTAACGGCCATACGGCCTCACCTATTGCTCCTCCAGCGTCCTATGAATCTAGTCCTCGAGTTGGTCTAGGTCCTAGTGGTGGCTTCCTCCCCACAGAAGGACCATGTCCCCCCTGTACTCCTCATGCTATATGGCATGCCACTTCTAACCATCATATCAATGGCCTCCAACCGACACCATGTGCTGCTGAAAGCTGAATTGTCTATTCCAAATCCTCATCACCCATATCAGCCATCCCCCAATCATCGATCCCCACATCCAGCACGCCCAGTCGTCCCTCTATATTGTCCAAGGATGCCGCGACATCCCCCCTATTAGGAACCCATGTATTTACTTTGTTAGTATATTGTTGTTGGACGCATATGCTTTGTAAGACATCCCGTAGTATTTGTTGATCCATAGTTTGTGTTATTGTTGTTGGGTGCATATGCTTTGTAAGTCGCCCGTAGTAATTGTTGACCCATAGTTTGTATTGGCCCATGGTTTTGACCCATAGTATTGGAGCCTATACTTAGTATATAAGTGTGTGTTGAGGCCAATGAAGGAACTGTGAAGTTATTTGTATTAAGCTTGCTCAAAGGAGGTTGCCCCCTTGAAGTGTCCTACGATCAATAAAAGTGATTCTGAGTTCTGTTATTACTATTATCTCATGTATTTTCATTAATTAATTGTTACAAGTTCCTCACATCCCCCTCCCCAGTTGCTCCTCTAGAAATAGCAGCAACACCAGCACCTATGACCACCCCACCAACTACTGCAACAACACATGTTGGTCCTGCATCCTCATCATGATGCCAATGGTGATATTCCTTGCGCAGGGTTCGTACTGGACCAACATCTACACCACAAATAGAAGACCACAATCAATACCAAATATATACATAAAAATTATGTGCATAATCATAACATTTAGTGTGGACAAAATAGACCTCCCTAAGGGAGACTATTGGATTCCCTTTGAAACCTTCACCTACTAGTGACACTACATGTATTTGTATGACCATTGGGAAATCTAAAGTGGTTCATGCATTGGTTCTTTGTTGTGGTTTAAACCCTCTTGCTCCCTTTCATCATTTTTAGTTATTTTTGTTTTTATTTTGTTCTATTTCACTAACAAAGCCTTGCAGGATCTACTTTGGGGTTATCACATTTGCTTTATGTTTCTAAATATTGGGCCTAGTCAACAACCTCAAGGGATTTCACCCAAAGTGGGAGAGGTTGCACACCTTTGTGCATAATTTTTTACAACAACTACACTCTAAAAATTGATCTTATCACCTACCTAACCTACAAATAAACGATCTAAGGATAAGACAAAGGAGACAAAGAAAGTGATTGAAAGTTCCAAAACTCTAAAGAAATTTAGAGTGATAAGGTGAAAACAATTCAAGGCTCATGTTTCTGTTATTGAGAATAAGATAGTGGTTGGTTTATTTAGTAGCACAATGATCTTGAGTGGAGATTAAAGAGCCATCAGTTGGCTCCTAAACTGCAGTAAGAGTAGATATAACCATCAACAAGGGATAAGTACATGTGGCTAAGGATAAGAGAATTTGTACTCTCATGAAGGGCATGCTGCATCAGGACTTGGCTATCTGAATTGGTGTATCATTACCTTTACATTTTATATAGATCAATCTTCTTTTACCCCCATCAAAAATATATGTGATTAATTAGTTTAGAAGAAAATGAAAATGCATGAATTTCATAGTGAGATCTGGTTTACTTTACCTATAAATAGCTTATATTTTATTATATGCTTTGTCGATATGATGCAAAAGTGTTTGAGTAAGGTACTTGTTTGATTTGTGTGAAGGAATAGGAAAGGAATTACAATGATAGTTGGATTGAACAGGCACACTCGACAGTGTTGGATGAACAAAGGAAATGGGGTTTCCTCTCATACCTCCTTTCCCCTTTTGTTTCTTAACTTGCATGTATATATAAGGAAAGTGTGATTAGAATCTAGACTAGTCAGTATTGGATAGATTTACCCACTCTCCAAGAGGATCAACTTAGTGGTTAAGGTGAATCCTTTTCCTCTCATACCACTTTCCCCTTTTTGTTTGTCCAATTGCATGTATATCTAAGGAATGTGTGATTAGAATATAGACTAGTGACTGTTGGAGCATTTTCCAACCAGACATCATTTATTTGAGCTTCATAGCTTAATTTTCCACGTATCCTAAGTATTCAGACTCAATCATGTGCTTACATCATCAGTAGATCACAGTTTCAGTAAACTGGGCCTCCTCCTACATTTGGGGAGTCAACTGGGCCATCATTGTCAGTTAACTGGGACTCCTCCATCATTCAGGGAGTGATTTGCATGATTAAAGCACCCCACTCAATCCAACTGACAAAATTTACTAGTTTATTCAGCCAACCGGAGACTAGAAGGCGCCCTACTACACTGGTTGACTTCATTTGGTGTTATTTTCACCTAATATTCAGTTAACTGCAGACAGAAAGGCGCCCTCCCCTATTTTTGGGAATTCAATTGAGTTTTGGATTCAATTAGACTCATTTAGACAGTTTCAGAGTCTATTAAAGACAGTTTCATAGTAGTTAAGTGGTTAACTGATGTGTCGAGTGGTGTTAACTGCTAAGTAAGCCACTCTCATGCATTCAATTCAAATGACCTCTCTAGAATTCGAATTGCATGGATTATTGTAGCCATTGTTACACATTGTAATTATCTTCTAAGTTTATGATAATGCATGAACTACTGCAAACCTTTTGCATCTATGTTTTGACATATTATTTATCGCATGCATCTCTAGTAATTATTGTCTATGTTTCATAGATCTGTTGTGCTTAGATTTTACAGTGACTATTGGATATATTTACCCACCCTCCAAGAGGATCAACTTAGTGATTAAGGTGAATCCCCCAACCACGGAAATGGTGACCATACTTGGGATTATTGGGAATAGTCATATCCATGTATGAGGTTGATTTTTTTTATCATTCTAAAAATCATAGTACCTTTGGCATGTTAATAAAAACATAGGGAATGAACCAGGAATTTAAAAAAAAAATAGAAATACTAATTGTTTAAGTTGTTTTTTCTTAAGAATTGTTCATTGCTTTCACCTATTATATTTAACAATTGTAGTCATTTGTGGTTTCTATACGGATAAACTGCGAGTACACATGGTTTCTTTAGAACAACTATGAGTGCATTACAAAAAATGAAAAAAATATCTATTTCTAGATCTAAAAGTTGATTGCATATGTTGCAGGGATGCTTAAATATGCAATTTACGTAATCCTACATTTAGACATTCTTGATTTGCATATGATTATCACATGAATTAGAAGTGAAAAGTTTTTTCTAGAATTTTTCCATGATCATTCTTTGTTTTTGTTGTGTCATGATTTGAGATTGTAAAAAGAATTTCGAAGTGTTTGAATGTGAATTTGTTTTGTTGTCTTATTGACCAATAAAAATGTCTCTTCGGATTATTTGAACATTTCTTTTGCATTGCATTTATAAAAATAAATGTGAAATCATTTTCATTTTTCTCAAGCTATTGAAAATTTTCCCCACTTCATCAAATGAAATGTGAAATGCATATTGCATTTTAATTGTCTTTATTTTTTCAGCAAAATTGGAAGACATCTCAAACACCATATAAGTTGCACTATGTACCTTGACTAATAATATATATTAAAATCAATATGTCAAATAAAAGGAAGAAGACCTTTTTTATATAGAAACAAGCATAGTTTAGGCTGTAGAGACTTGGTTCATGATGTTCCATCCACTACTCCAAAATACAACCAACAACCCTGAGATAAGAAAAAGAATAAAATGAACAATTCTAATGCGAGGGATGGAGAAACACAAAACCTTGATGCTAATGTTGGTAGTATAAAGGAAAGATGAAATCTCAAATTTCCATGTAAAATTTGTAATAAAAACCATCCTAATAATGAATGTCTGAAAATGGATGAAATCCATCAATATTTGGGTCAATGGAGGGATCCACAACAATCCATGGTCCTCACCAATCATTTCCCTCCTCGGCGTCAATAGATGGTTTTCACTAATCCTGCACCCCCACAAGGGGGCATTCAAGGAAACCCCCAACATAAGGGAAATACCTCGACTACTAACATATTCATGTATGAGAAAAATGTCAACTTACATAATCACACCAAGAATTATGATAATACCTCGACCAAACCTTCTGAGAATGATTATTCTTTGGCACAACCCAGTGGTTCTTTGCATATAAAGAGACCATCTAATGACACAATCCCTAGAATTACTAAGGGTTCCCTTCATAGGTCGACAAACAACCCCAATGCATGACCATCTCAAAACTACAATATAGTTGAATATCTTACTCAATTCCCTTCTTCTATGTTATCCCTAGAAGTCTTGCAAAGTTTCCCACTATAGTGGAAAGCATTGTTGAAATCTATTGGTGGGATGAACCCTTCATATTCTCATTTTTTGACTTTTTGCATTGACCAAAACTATATGAGGCTCCCTCACCTTATCACATTCCAAATCCAAGTATTTTCATCAGGGAAAAACACATTTCGATCTATTGTTGATGAAGAAGATTCTACTTGTGTTATGTGATAACTTGCTGGGGATATTTAGGCCCCCCAAATATTACTCCATCATCCACATGATTGAAAGCTTTCAACAATCATTATTTCAAACCACATGGAATCATCATTGATTTCCTACACAATTGGGAGGAAAGATAGTGTCAAATGAAGTAGAAGTTTTAGATGCTCCTCTAGATTACAATATTCTTTTGGGATGGAGTTGGACATATGTGATTATAGCAATAATATATTCTATTTTCTAGGTTATTCATTTTCCTCATGGGGGAAACTAGTCACCATTGATTAGTTATATTATTATATGCCAAATTCATGTTGACAGTCCAGGGTGTTTTTAAGGATTAAAAAAGTATGCTTAAGTGTAGTATTCTAGGCGATTATTTTGGATTGAAAAAAGCATAAATATAGATTGGTAAGCGAATATTAAATATGAAACATACAATTTACTACTGAAAATTGTAAATTTTGGCGAATATTATGATAAAAAAACATATTTTATGTAAATATAGGCAATATTAGAGCCTAAAAATGACCAAATAGCGAATTTATTTTTTGGAAAAAGGCCCAAAAAATAGCCAATTGGCGAAATTTCGCCCCTAAAAATTTCCCTGGTTGACACAAACCCAATCGACAAGGGTTCCACTCACTATCGACACCCAAACCACCACGATCTCCCTGAGCACCAGACCAGACAGGTTTTACCTCATCCAGCAACACCTACGGAGCAGATGAGGTCTCACTCGAGATGTTCAAGGGAGAGTTGACGGAACCATGTTTCCTCTGAATGAAGGAGGATGTTTGTGGCTCAATTACTTAACTTATTGCAACATCTCAGAAATAGATCTATGCATTAAACTCAAACATCATTTATATTCATAGCATCATTCAACAGAACCATTCATCATCGCAGAAAATATAATAGTAAAGCATTAATTGCAGCAAGGAAACATCGCCTCATTCATAGATTCATATCGCAACATGCATTACCATAGATGAATAGAAGAAACACAGGGATTCCGCAAAATAGCAATGTCACATCATATTAACTCCTCAAAAACCCAGATACAAAATGTTCAGTCTTCCGCTCATACTCCGCAAAATGCAGATCTCACAGATATCTCTAGATCTAAGATAAACAATCCCAGATGATATATAAGATGATTCAACACGTACAATCCTACATCTATTTATAGGATTCCGCCTTTACATTGCTTGTCCACTTTCTAACTACTTCCTAACTGACACTTCAAGCAGATGACCCAAAATCTATCTATTGTGGTCCAAATGACCCAAAAACCCGCATACTATGGTACAACTAACCAAAAATGACATAAAATATCATCATCTACGCTCAACTTTCTGCCTTTCGCGGTATCGCAGCGCTCGTGGTGCTGCAATAATGACCCATCCTAACCTCCTACCAACAGGCCCCCAACACAATCTTGTGGCTCACCCTCGAGCCACGTCAGCAGGACATGGTGTACTCAGTCGTCTTGACCTGGAACTCTTCGTACTACTGGCGGATTTCGCTAACCTGCTACATGACTGTGGCAGCGACTTCCTGGCATTCAGTCACTTCCTATGCTAATGGATGGTCAACTGGGTGCGCATCAACTTTCTTTCGGCCTTCCTGTACCGCCTGCAACGCAGAGTCAACCGCAGCATTAAATTGTGCTCCAAGGTCTTGGAACTCATCCAACTACGTAGCGTGCTGCTTCTAGCATTCTTCCGCTTTAGTGACGCGCTACTTCAATTCCTTGAGTTCTGTCGATTTGGATACCTGTGCGGTTGGTGGCATCATGTGCATGGATGCCTTCAATGTTTCCAATTGTTCTTCTGCCTCACGTCGTAGCTTGGTTAGATGTTCCAAAGGCTCTTCCTGAACAATGCTACCCCAAAACAGTGCGGTCTCGGTAGTGATCTTAAGTGCTTGCTGTTCCAACTCTCCAAGTCTGCGATGGCTCTCTTCCATGCTGTGACTACTTCCTTTGGTGTGGCCAGCTGGAGTGCGTGAGACAAGGTAGAATTTTCCACCCGCAACCCGGCGATGACAGCTCCCAGCTTCTATGCTCGCTCGACTGGATCCAATACTTCTATCAACTGCAGTACATGTTTACATGCCTCAGCGATGGCCTTCTCCAGCCACACCTTACTGTTCCACAGGGTGGTTTTCTCCACATCCAACCAATCTTGTTCCTTCTTCAATTATTCAATCACTCGATCCTTCTCGGCCCATTCTCATAGCGCCCAACCAAATCCCTCATAATCATAACTAAATCCTACATGAACTCGGACCAAATCCTATCTTAATGACCCAAATCCACCGTCGATCATGTTAGTCGATCGGCTGGATCCGCCATTAATGCTCATCATTCTAATGAGCATCGTTAATTAACTGTCTTAACCTTTCGATATTTATTGTTGATTTGACCCAATCGTGGTCCTGCCACTATCGCGGACCGCTCCTAACTTGCAACACAAGCCTCCCTGCCTGCACGTTCTGTCCCTATCGGTGTGCCATCCTGCCACTGAGCATCCTGTAGTTTTTTTTTTCCCGATTTTACTCAGGCATCGCGCTACTCCAAGCCCAACCTGTAGGGCTTCAACCTACTACCATTGATCAACTTTGGGAGCATCGCTCTGTCTAACTGTTGCAACTATACTTCTCCTCCTGAAGTTTTGCGACTGATGCGATATGGACCAAGCCAATGCATCTGCAATTTTCCTGGATGTTTCATAAACTTGTTGTCATACAACAGCACCAAGTCGCCCTGCTGAAACTATTTGTTTTTTATGTGGCGATCGTGCCAAGCATTCTGGCGATCCTTTTCCACACTCTAGTGGAATCCTACAATAAAGCGATCTTCCTCCAAGTGTACCAACTATGCTAGGCGTTCTTCTAATGTCACTGCAACATTGATACCTGTTGCTACCACTATGCGCAGACTCGGAACGATGTACTCCATAGGCATAATTGCTTCTTGGCCATACACCAGCTTGAATGGTGTCTGCCCTGTCAACCTTTTACACATGGTGCAATACGCCCATAAGACTGCTGGGATTTTCATATCCCAGTCATCACGGTTCACGTTGCACACCTTTGTCAGCGCATGTTCCAATATCTTGTTGAAAGCTTCCACCGTGCCAATTTCCTATGGATGATACAGTGTACTCTTCTTGTGTTGTATCTGCATTTCCTCCGTCAATGTGTTGATGGCGCGATTGAGAAAGTGACTGCCTTGATCACTCATCAATATCTTGGGGAAGCTGAAACGAGTGACAATATTGTCGAATAAGAAACACGTGGCTGTGGCTGCGAAACAATCAACAACTGGTGCAGCCTTTGCCCATCTTGTCAAATAATATGTCACCGTGATGATGTATCTTGCACCAGTGTGCTTCGCAGGTGGGTTGATTGGTCCCACGAAATCCACTTCCCATTTTTCAAATGGCTACAGTGTCAGTTGAGGTATCAGCGTCATCTCATCCCTCCTGGATGGCTTCCTGGTTCTCTAACAAACATCACAAGACTACGCATAGTCTGTCGTACCGTTGTGCAGTGTGGGCCACTAGAGCCCCGCATGAAGCACCTTCCTGGAAGTCGCACGACCGCCATAGTGCCCCCCAGCCACTCCTGCATGCACTTCTAACAAGATCTTCCCTTGATCATGAGGTAAAACACAACACCTCAATATCTCATCTGAGACCAATTTGTATAACTCGCCTGCAATTAGCTGGAAATCTGTAGCCTTGACCACCAACTGCTTCTTCTGACTAGTGGTGAACTCCTCGGGTGCGGTACCTGTCGCTAGAAACTCAATGATTTCTTCATAGTAGCCATCGGCTACTTCAACCTTAAAGAGTTGCGCATCATGCAACCCTTCGTCAATGTTAGTTGGCTCCTCTCCTGTCTCAATCCGCGATAGATGATCAGGTCCAGCATTCAAATGTCTTGGCTTCACAATCACTTAAAAATCGAACTCCTGAAAAATAAGTAGCCAATGACATATCTTCCCCCCCAACATAGGCTTATTGACCAGGTATTTTAAGGCAGAATGGTCTGTGAACATCTTAAAGTGTCCTCCTAATAAGTAATGTTGAAACTTATGTAGCGCATAGACCATTGCTAGGCCTTCCCTCTCTATAGTGGTATAGTTCCTTTCTGCTGATGACAAATTCTGACTTACGAAAGCAATGGGGTGATCTAGATCCCCCTCTCCTGGTTGCGCCAACACCACACTCAGTGTGATCGATGATGCATCAACGTGGACATTGAATTCCTTACTCTAGTCTGGAAATACCAGTATTAGCGTTGAAGCCATCTTAGCCTTCAGCATCTCAAAACTATCCTGACATTCAGGGCTCCACTGGAATACCGCATCTTTCTTCAGCAAGTTCTCCATAGGGACCATGATGGCTGTGTAACCCCTGATGAACTTGCGATAATACCCAGTGTGTCCCAACGTCGCGAGTAACTTCTTTACGTTAGTCGGCGGTGTTATGCTCAGAATAAGCGCAATCTTTGTTGGGGGTGACCAACAATCCCTATTTGCACACAATGTGACTCAGTAAGATGCCAAATGGTGCACAAAAGATGTATTTCTTCAAGTTCAGCGATATCTGATGCTGTCGATAGTGCTCCAACATCAACCGCAGGTTTTCCAGATGATCATTGATCAATACATAGACTATCCAGTCATCCATGTATACCTGCAAAAAATTCGGAATGAAATCCTTGAACGCGGCAACGACAACCCGCAAGAATATCGCATGTGCATTCTTCAGCCCAAATGGAATCACTGTGTACTGAAAACAACCCCATTCTGTCACAAAAGTTGTCTTGTGGCGGTCTTCCTTTGCAATGCGGATCTGATGATAGCTAGAGAACCCATCCGTGAAGAATACATCTCTTGGTCTCCCACACCTTCGAGCACCTGATCAGTAAACGGGGTCGGCAAGGGATCATGCAAGCAGGCGTCATTCAACTTCCACAAATTGACACAAATGCGCACTTCGTCGGTCTTCTTGTCCTGCACAACCATAGGACTGATCCACTCTGACTCTTCAACCGGTTCAATAATACCAGCATCCAACATGTGATCAAGTTCTACCTTGACCCTTTCCTTATGGCGTAGATTCAGTCGATAGGGTCGCTGCCTTATTGTTTTAGCATCTGGTTTCAACGGAATCTTCATCTCCCCCAGATCACCCAAGATTCCCTTCATCTTAGAAACATTCGTAGGGAAGAGGTCTTGGAATTCATGTAGCAAATCTGTGACTTTCCCCATCATCTCATCATCCCAATAGTCCCCAACATTCATGAACTTTGGACTGTCCTCTGTCCCAATGTTGACCTTACGGAGCTTTAGCGTTTGACTGATCGGATCACTTGGCGCATCAGGTGCTCCAACATCGCGACTTCCTTCAGACTCTAGAATATTGACATTCTACAGATCATCACCATCCTCTAGCCCACCAATGATATTATAACATTCCATCATGGATTGCATCTTGCAGTGCGTATGTGGATCAGCAGGATATGCCACTAGAACAACCTTCAGAACCACGTCGTGGATAAGTTGTAAGGCATTATGGACATCTAGGTTGGAATCCGCGAAGCTGAAGGTATTAGTAAAACATATCCAACCAAGTGGAAATCTCCCCACACAATTCAACTACAGTATACCATGATCACGGCATTTTGTCCAAAGTATGGACAAAGGCATGGACCCACTCATCTCTTGGTCGCAATGCCCATAATGTCTAACATTCCATAAAATGACTGTCAGGGTCATTCCATCCATCATATTTCCCTGTGTGGTCAACTTCGGTATCGCTGAAATGAACCATCATCAATCACCGACACTGCAGCCAACCTACGATCGACTTCTTATCTGTCGCCCACCAGCGTGCTGGAGCAGCCTTCAATGCTTCCTCTAATGCCAGTAGTCGTTTTGGTTCTGAAACTTTTTCCTCGAACATCGCCAGAAAGTCAGACAAGCCAGGAAGCTCTTCGTATACTGGTAATGTAATCATTTCAGTCACAACACGGCATAATGACTGCGTGACCAACCCACACTTGCGGAGCAACACCTCATGCAAGCGATTATGCCAATGTTCTAAAGCGTCGTCAGAGTTGGAAGATGCAGAGCTATCACTGCGCCATCCAAGCTCACCATTGGCAGTCAGATGAATATAATCTTCTGAAATATTGAATGCATGGTCCCATCCGCTGGGATCTTCGTCCTTCACTAGTTCAATGTATCTACGTCCTTCAACTGGATCTAACGGGGTTATAACTCTAAGATTGCGATTTTCAAAAGTCATCATCCGCCTCTTAAAGTTGATTACTACTCCACTGTCGTTGGCCCATCCAACCCCTAGCAACGTGAGATAAGAGCTTCCCCCTTCGACTACCTCGATGATGTCAAAGTCAGCATAAGTCTTCATTCCCTGAATGTCCACCACCAGGCGTGGCACTCTCCTAATCGATGTCACCTTGGCGTGATTAGCTAGTCAAAGTTGTACAGGAGACCAACTTAATGAAGGGCTCCCCATTTTCTACCATGCCGGCTTGGTTAAGATGTTGACATCCGAACCAAGATCCAGAATAATCGAATCAACTTCATAGTCCCCAATTTGTATGTTCATGCGCATCTCCTTACCTGTCTTCCGTCGCTGTAAGGAGTTTACCACAGACTCTTGCCATCCCCTAGCTGGTCATTGCAACAATCCCTTGATCTCAGCAAGAGTAGCGGGATCCCTTGCCAACAACAAACAGCTCTCAAAAAATTTCTGCAAGGTTCCAGACTGCGCCGACAGACCTGCCTCTGAAGTAGCATCAAAGACAGGGGGCATGTCGCACATAATAGCCTTACCGCGATCTTGGTCCATCGCACGACGTGCCTGAAAGAATGCATCGAGCTCAGAATCAATGTCAAATGACACCTTCCTATGCCTTGCCAATCGAATGAGTGGGTGTGAGATATCCCCTCCATTCATTGCACCTCCACAAGTGATAACTACAATAGCCGCATCTTGTGGCCTAGGCTCCGTATAAATTGTCGCAACACTCGCACCCTAATTCTTGTTCGGCAGTGGATTCCCTGGTTGGTTTACATTCTGGTCAGCATTCTGATTCGGACTTTGGTTCTGGTTTTGTGTCGGTTGCTGCACTTGATTCTGTACTGGCTGCTGCACCTGGTTTTGATTCTGCAACTATGGAATGTTCCCTACTTGCCATCATGCAATCAACTGCGGGCAGTTTTCTACTATATGATCTGTAACAAAACAAAATGTACACTGCATCTACAACAGTGGGAAATCTCACTGGTAGTGTCCCCATACCCTGCAGTAATAGCACTGAACAGGTCCGCGACCTCCTCATCCTCCTCCGCGACCAAATCCTCTGCCGCATCCACCTCGGAATCATCCATGGAATCCGCCCTGCTGCTGGTACTGCGGTTGATTGAACTGTTGCTGCATAGGATTCGGTTGCATGCCTTGCCTTTGTTGCACATACTAGGGTTGTTGAACGTATTGTGGCTGTTGTGGAGCCATTTGCATCAGATCATATTGCAGCGTAAACTGCTATGGTTGCTGCTGCGGTACAAACTACACCTGTGGTTGAGGTAATGGCTGGGATACCTATGGCTGTGGTTGCGGTTGTTGTACAGCACGCTGGTCATCCTTCACATAGAATGCATCATACGTTTTCTCCTAAAGTAACCCATATGCATGGAAATCTTTGTCTTTGTGTCCCACTGATTTGCAGAATGTACAATATAGATTCATCGATTTTGTGACCATTGTCTGCATGTATTGACATTTGTCATGACAGTGCCCATATACCCGACAGACGCGACACCGCAGCATGCCACCGCCACTCAATGGATTCGGTGCTCCTGAAACCATATAATTGTGGAATTCTGGGAAATTATCCTTAGTATGCCCTTCTCCTCGACATCGCATGCACCAGACTTCTTCTCATTGTTCCTTGCCCTTCTTAAGATCTTGCAGCTATATGGTCAGGTTAGCTAGCTGTGTTTGAATCTGTGACATCCCAGCTGCATTTTCCCTGATTGGCAACGCTTCTAACCATATTGTGATTTCCAAGGCTTCACTGGGCATTGTAATGTTATGTTGCATCAGTGGAAATCGAATGTGTGGGAGCAGTTCCGCGATGAACCATTCTTTGTGTTGGACAGTGCTCATGTCGAAACTAACCCTTTCCATCAATGTTTTGAATCGTTGGTCAAAATCCCACACAATTTCATTGGGGTACTGCTTAGTCTCCTTTAATTCTATAATATACTGTGCTTCAGATTTGGGTTTTTTAAACTCTGCGATTAATCCAGCTCGAACTTCATCCAATGTCTTCTCTAGAGTGCCTGCAGGAACCTACACAAACTTCATGAACTAGTCTAATGCGCGACCCCGAAGGGTTGTCACCAATTGTCCTTTCTTAGCATCATCATCATTAATCTGCTTTACGGTCCATACTGCTTCACATAAAAACTAGTACTTCTCAGGGTTATCTGTTCCATTTCCATGGAATAGCGGTAAATTTGTATCCTCGCCTGCCATCCTGGGCTTCCTTCCTCCAGTCGCTGAGCTACTAGCAATTAACTTCTATTGACTTGATGAGCACGGTGGTGTCGAAGTTGTATTTCTTACTGGTTGAGAGATAGTGAGCGGAGGTGTGGGTACGTTTTTGTTGGGGTTTGCTCCTACCTCTATCCTGGGCGTAGCCTGGTTTTCCTTGTCTAGAGTGTGAGGTCGCTTCATCCCGTGTGGTCTTCCTTCGTGGCCTTGCAGTTCGATCGCAGCAGGACCTTCTCCTATCCTCTGCCTCTTTTCCTGTTGAAACCTTGCTCCTCCCCTCATAAGCCACTTTCTTCCTCGACTTCACTCACAGTCTCATCATGACCTGCACCCATCTACCCCTTATCATTCCATGTACCGCCCCCCCACTATTGCAGTACCCATGGCCTCTACCCACTAGGGTTTCTACTGATCAATATGCATCTTCAATATGCCCTTCTCACAAATGAGCATCTTAATAGACAGCTGTAGCGACAACAACAACCTTCCCTAGGGTCCGCGGAAGAAATCTCTTTCAGCTTCACTATAGGATTTGTTTGTATCAACCGTAAATTCAGTGATATAGCCTTCCAATATGCTTTCAAGCCAAACTTCGACAGCTAGCGACGCTTTGTTGTTGACTTCCTGCAGTTCCTGGATCAGTTCTGGAGTCCAGGTCATTGGTTCACCGCCTTGGAAGTTCCTCTTCTGAAAGGTCAACTTTGCCAACCACTCGAACGACTGGGAATTCACAGAAAAAATATTCATGTGGACCGTCGTGAATGTACCTTTCCACCCATTGATCTACCATTAGTCGAGGGTTCTAGTTTTCCTTTTCAGCGAACTCTTGCAACTTCTGGTCAAACCAGTTATGGATTTCCAGTTGCATCGGATGCCACAACATATCCTCCTTTCACTTCGCACTACGGTCCCGGAAACGGAACCATTTGTTGACACAAACCCAGTCGATAGGGGTTCCACTCACTGTCCACACCCAAACCATCGCGATCTCCTTGAGCACCAGCCCAGACAGGTTTTACCCCGTCCAGCAACACCTGCGGAGCAGATGAGGTCTCACCCGATATGTTCAAGGGAGAGTTGACAGAACCATGTTTCCGCCGAATGAAGGAGGATGTTTGTGGCTCAATTACTTAACTTATTGCAACATTTCAGAAATAGATCTATGCATTTAACTCAGACATCATTTATTTTCATAGCATCATTCAACAGAACCATTCATCATCGCAGCAAATATAACAGTAAAGCATTAATTGCAGCAAGGAAACATCGCAGCATTCATAGATTCATATCACAACATGCATTACCACAGATGAACAGAAGAAACACAGGGATTCCGCAAAATAGCTCTGTCACATCATATTAACTCTGCAAAAACCTAGATACAAAATGTTCAGTCTTATGCTCATACTCCGCAAAATGCAGATCTCATAGATATCTCTAGATCTAAGATACACAATCCCATATGATATATAAGATGATTCAACACGTACAATCCTACATCTATTTATAGGCTTCTGCCTTTACATTGCTTGTCCACTTTATAACTACTTCCTAACCGACACTTCAAGCAAATGACCCAAAATCTATCTATTGTGGTCCAAATGACCCCAAAACCCACATACTGCGGTACAACTGACCAAAAATTACATAAAATATCATCATCTGTGCTCAACTTTCCGCCTTTCGCGGTATCGCAGCACTCACGGTGCTGCGATAATGACCCATCCTAACCTCCTGCCAACAATTCCAAATCCAACTCAAAATTCGCCATTCCATTTATTATTGATTCTAAAGCAACATTTGATACAATTGGCATGGGGATATTTAAACATTCATCTCTTATGGTTAGTTTTACCTTGCCTCCATCGATATGCTATATAGTCTCCTCCCCCATATTTACCATATCTTATGTCACCATTGCAACCATGCATAAAGATCCATGTGTGATACCTAGTACATTAGAAATTGGTTCGATGGGAACGAGTATGCCTTTGTCTATGGTTGAAATCCATTCATATGGCTTATACAGACATTGATCTAAATCCTCACCTTCAGAAGGAGTATGATAAATTTACCTCACCCATTTGGGTTGTATATTATCCTACTTCTAATGAATTCCTAGGCATGGATTTTTCTTTGGATTAAGCCATCTTAGAATCATTTTCTATTCTAGAATGACCTAGGGAATATATTCTTCGTCGATCATATTTTCTACTTGAACTCGAGAAAATGGAATTTGGCCCAGATAGCCTTTCTTGTATGGGTGATCTTGATTGGTATCATTTCCTCATACTTGCACAATATGTGTTCACAAAAGGTAACCTAGCCAACATTTCAAAAAATTTATGTATCAATATTTTCATCAAACCTAGGATCATCAAAAACATTCTAATTGGGGTTGATTATTCTCCTCATGAAATTGAAGAGTACACTACCATTTTCATGGAGTTTCATGACGTTTTTGCTTGGTTATATGAAAAATTGTTCGGCGTTGATGCTCAGATTGTTGAACATGAGATTAAAAATTATGATAATTCTATACCCATTAGACAAAAACTAGAACCTGTCAACCCAAAACAAATAGTTGTTATCAAGGAAGAGGTGGAGAATTGCTCTACTCATGCTTCATCTATCTTGTCCCTTTGACAAAATGGGTATCCAACCTTGTTTTGGTTGATAAAAAATAGGGTACTATTTCAATTTGTACTAATTTTAGGGATTTAAATAAATCTTTTTCCAAAGATAATTATCCTACCCATTCCATTAATCAGATTATTGATGAATGCACTAGGAACACTATCTTTTCTTTAACGGATGGTTTTCTTTGCTATAATCATATCCAAACTCAACTTGAAGACTACCACAAAATACCCTTTATCTATACATGGGGTAATCTCACTTATAGCGAGATGTCATTTTGTCTTAAAAATGTTGGAGCCACAATGCTTGCTCCAAATAGTGTGCATAACATCCACCTCACCTTTGTGTTGTTTTTGGATGATGTTGATATTATAACATTCAATTGAATCCTCACAAATGCTTACTTTTTGTGGTCTCTAGGAATTACCTGGGTTCATTTTATCTAAGCAAAGTATCATGCTTGATCCCTTTAAAGTGGAATCAACAGTTTAGTTTCCTCCCCTATGGACAATTAGACAACTTCGGAGTTTAAAAGGGAAAGATAACTTCTTGTGAAGGTTTATCACAAACTATGTTGAGCTTGAAGGTTTTATGTGATTATTCAAATAGGGGGTCCCATTTATTTTAGAGATCAAGATCAACAATACTTTGATGACTTGAAAGCTACTCTTGTGTCTACTCCTTTGTTGAGTCCTTTAAATTATAACAAGTATTTTTTCTTCTACCTCGTAGCTGTTAAATTTTTATAATTTTGTACAGATAAATGCTTTCTTACTATTATAATCATATTTCTATGCATAAATCAACCATAAGGAATTTCCATAAAGCATTTAACATTGAGGATATAGTCAATAATAAAAATAGACAAGAGACGTAGCATTTTATCTTGGGAAACCCTCATGGGGAAGAAAACCCAACAACCTTTTTTAGAAGAATAATGTTTAAGCCAAGTACAATCATACCATGAACATTCTCAACCATACAAGAGCAAAAACACATGAGGAAACCCTAACCATGACAAAGAGGACATAGAAAACTTATCTCCATGAAGATGACCTCCAAGGTGTAGTGCTAGGGATACATGAACATCAAGAGATTTCCTCATGAGAAAAACCCTAAAACATAACTCATGAGGAAACCCTAATTTCAACCCTCCTCCTTCATGCACTATTCCAAAAGAGACAAGACAAGATATGAGGTGATACAAATGCGAGGAGTG
Organism: Larix kaempferi; assembly: GCA_027924585.1. Taxonomy (NCBI): domain Eukaryota; kingdom Viridiplantae; phylum Streptophyta; class Pinopsida; order Pinales; family Pinaceae; genus Larix; species Larix kaempferi. The sequence continues at coordinate 339,926 of BSBM01000742.1, forward strand.
ACTCTCTGTTTATACAAGACTCTCCTAATTTACATGGTGTCACTTTCCATAATAACATAACAATACATTTACATTTGGGACCAAGCCAACATGACATATACATAACATGAACCCCACATGTACATAACATGACCCACCATGTACTCACATGGTTTACATCAAGTCCCCACATAGATCCATCATAGTATACATCATATAACCAACATGTATCCACATAGAATACATCATGTACCCACATAGCACATATCACATGCTCAACATATACCCACAGAGGATATATCATATTCCCACATGGTATATATCATCGGGGTCTTCTTCCTCGTTCAATGGTCATGCACTAGCTTCTCGAACATTTTCAATTCTTCTAAAAGAAAGGTTTTCTTCGATCCTACAACATCATCATAGCCTCAAAGGCATGTCCACTCAGGACATAAGCAATATCACCATAGCCACACAGGACAGTCTACATCTGAGCCACATAGGCTTCACATATGTGTGCACACATAGGACTTTGCAAATCCCTTCAACCATACTCAAGTTATTCATGGGCCATTCTCCCCTTAGCCCTACTTAGGGGGAATGTTTTCCAGAAGTTGTACCATCATCAACAATAGCATCCAAGTCAATCCAAGAATATGAAACACAATAAGAGCATTTTATTTATTTCCTAAGCAAGGGACTCGTTGGTCTTGAATTGCGATATTCCCATGCTGAGAAATTGGTATTGGAAACAATGCATGTTGTCCGGGGACTTATATAATATGCACTTCTTCAGTGTCAGCTTGTTTTGGTAGAATCCAATCCTATGCAACATATCTTAACCTAACACATAAATTAGGGAAAAATATCCTAAATGGATTGTCATCCTCCAAGAGTTTGATTTAGAGTTTATGACCTCTAAATCCAAGAAGTCCTTAGCTTTTGTTGAGCTCGTGTCTAAGCTCCCTAAAGATAATGGGGATCTTGATGTTGACAAGTCCTTAATGGATGAAATTTTATTATTCATTACCTATTATAACCCCTATTATGGATATGCCATAGTGTATATTCAATCTTAGTGGTGTCCTCACTTATCTCACAATGAGCATCAACAAATTTTTCATCAAGCCAAATACTATCTAATTATCCATGACACTTTATGTCACTGTGGAATCGATTTGATTTTGCATCAATTCTTAATTCATCAGGAAGCTAAGAATTTTTTTAATGACTTCCATGTAGATGCATGTGGTGGTCATCCTTTTTGGATGACAACAACCCATAAAATTTTACATGTAGCATACTTTTGGGCTTCCATTTTCTAATATTATATTTAGGTCATCCATAAATGTCATGCTTGTCATAGTTTTACAAAGAAAATGTGCACCCCTTCTACTCCGCTCCACCCTATAGTTACTACCATCCCCTTTTCTAATTGGGCAATTAATTTCATGATATGTAAGCCAACTTTGACAAATGGTCACCATTACATCATAGTGGTTGTCGACTACTTTACAAAGTGCGACAAAGTTAGGGCCAACCTCAACAAATGATGGAACTACATTGGAATTGTTTGTGTTCAATCGTATTATTACTTAGTTTGGAATCCATTGATAAATCGTCATAGATCATGGATTTCATTTCCACAACTACATGATGATAGAATTGGTAGCGAAGTTAGGTTCCCAGCAACAAAATTATTCCTCTTATTATCCTCAATCTAATGATCAAGTAGAGGTTCTAAACAAAGTGTTGAAAACAATATTATATATGACTTTAAATAAGAACAAAATCTATTGGGATTTAATGTTTTTTCCTTCTCTATGGGCTTAGCAAACATTAGTAAAAATTGCCACTAGATTTTCTCAATTCCATCTTTTACATGGTGTGGAAGCAATTTTACCAATTGATGCAAAATTCCTTGATTGAAACTAGTTGTTAAATTCCTCCCCGATACCTTATCCAAAGAAGAACATCTCATATACTTAGAAAAACTTGATCAAAATCATCGAGATGCATTCGTAGCCAACGCAATTAATATGAAACATGTAAAATCTCAGTATGAAAAGAGTGCTTGTCTCCACATTTTTCTAAAGGTGACTTGGTTTTGGTTTATGACTAGGATCATGATTATTTAAGGGAAAGGAAATTCGAACCTATGTGGCACAACCCTTACATTGTGAGTCAACTGCTATACAAAGGTCCATTTTAATCGGTCTATTATGAAGGTTACCATTTATATGAACCTTGTAATGGGATTTATCTAAAGAAATATTATGTGTGATAAAACTCTATTAATGATATTGATGAATGGGTTGAGAAACATGAATGATGATTAAAGGTCGTGATTAATGTAATTTTAAGGTGTAAAAATAGAAAACTATGAACTAGAGCACTCACAACTGGAGAGGGATGACAAGTTGTAGGCCAAGAAAATATTAAAGTTTTAATTGATTAAATATAACAATTGTCTACTGTTGCGTTGTAGACTTTCAAAGGCAAAGGAAATAGACTATGTGATAGGTTGAGTCTTAGAGAGTGATGAACAAACACCTAGCATGAAGAGTAAGAAGTTCGTATTTGAATGACAAGATGTATTTTAGGATTAAGTGAGCTAATCCTTCTAAGCATAAGGTGGTCTCTCTTTCGACCACAAAATTTGAATATCATGATACAATTAATTTTGGCACGGAGGCAGTATGGATTTGGCATCTCTTGGGAGAGATTGGTTTTCTAGTCGACACAACGGTAGTAATATTTTGTGATAACCAAAGTGCAATACAAGTTTCCAACTATATATCCTATTGCACATAGCAAGATGAAGCATGTTGACCTTGATTCTCATTACCTATGACAATTGGTACAAGATAACATTGTGAATCATGTCTATTGCAGAACTGATGATTAGATTGATGATATATTTATGAAGCCTATATCAGAAACTAAGTTGGTGAAACTTTGAGCCATGCTTGGGATTTAAGAAACTGCAATTATGGAGGGATGTGAAGACGTAATTTCACCTTCTAAATATACAAATCATTGTGCTTACAAGGAGGCCTTGGGACAATAGTCTTCACTAGTTCATCACAACTCTAGATATTATGGAGATAGACAATTGACAATTGATGGATTGACTAAGGAGCCAACTAGCCGACTGACTAAGCATTCAATTGGTTGGGTTGTTAGAATAGAAAAGTCAACTATGGCACATAACATGATAAAAATCATGAAGGCCATTATGTGTTATGACCCAAGTATGTGGACCTGGTCTTCCTCACTTGAAGGGTATTTGTTACATCTTGGTTCTATAAAGGGATTGCCCTATGGGTCAATCTCACAACATGGAAAATAATTATGATTTCCTTATGCAATAGCTTATGCCTCAATGCATTTTGATGTATTTTCTATTTTTTTTTGCTATCTTGTGCTTAAATGTTGTAACAATGTCTCTCAACGCCACCTATTCTTGGTATCAATAGTTCTATGATCCATCTAATTCCCTAATTCTCAAACACCCAACATTTCAACACTGTGACCCACTTAACTTCGTCACAAATTTATATGGACAAAGAAAATATAAATAGACAAAGAACCCACTTGTAGAGGATAAATTCCAATGAAAGAAAAAAAATCGGACAATGAGATCATTATTCTAATTGTCGAATTAGAACCAAGTTTAACAATCACTATTGTCATAGAACTTGATGAGAATGACATATGCTTAGAGGGGAAGGTTAGCATGAGATTTTGGTAGTCACTTAATATTGATGAATGTGAATAAGAAGATGTTCCCAACTAGTAAAAGGGTTCCATAGTTGACATATGAGCAATTGTTCGATAACTTCAATCCCACCATGATAAAAAAAAGATAGATGACGACTTAACTAAAAAGATAGAGAAAAATAGAAATAATTGCACAACCCTCTTATTGTTTCAAGGATCATACTTGATAAAAAATGGATCAATATATAATTTTTCACCTACTTGGAGCTTTCAGGTTAAAAATATTGGATGAATTTCCTTTTAGGGCCCATTTAAGGGAAAGGCTCATTTTGCATATTTGGGGTTCGAAACCTTTCAAGGCTTGTTTGAGGGTATAAATAGAATTTTTGAGGGTAAAAAACCCATCAATAGTGCCATGGGCCATCAGGTGATTCTACAATATGAGACTTTTCCAACGTTCCAAATATTTCTTCAATCAGAGTCCGTATGCAAAATTTATGCCTCTCGCAAGTCGGCCTATCCAGTTGACCACCATGCTATCAAGTGGATTCCGCGTCAGCTCTCGTTTTTCACACATGTGGAGATAGTCACATGTGTACCTTAAACAACATTCTAGAAGGACCAAAACCCTAACCTAAATCAAGATTTGAGCCATGCAAAATCCCTAAAATTAACCCTAGATAGCTATCGGGCTATGTTAAATACCATCCCACTAGAAGAAGAAGGGGGGCCATTATTTTGATGTATTTTATTGTTCCATATTTGAGCAAGAACATGGGAATGGATGTTAGATGAGAGCATAGGAGATAGGAGATCCTGTAGTATCCATTTTTGGTCGCGGATTCATAGGTAACTCCATAGAGAGTACCATTTCCTTTGTATTTTCATTTTGGTATGAAGAGCAAGGCATAGTCCTCATTTGTGGCTAGGGTTTTCCCCATTGTGAGTTTTCCAAGGGTATATCTTGTGTTATTTTGTGGATTGTTTACTTATTTGCTCTAGTTTCTCTTTTAGTTCCATTGTAATCAATATTTTATGAAATTAAATTAACACAATGAAATAAGTTGTAAGATCCAATGTGATGAGCTGGTCGAGTGGAATATCCATGGCAATTTACAGATCATATTGGTATAAAAGCATTTTTTCTTTGGGTTTTGTGGGTAGTTGCAGGATCCAATAGCTGGTGAAAAAAAAGTCTTCAAACCCTAGCTATGGCGAACGAGTCTGTTCAAGAAGCAATGGATGATTATGAGCAACAATTTTAAAAACTGGAAATACAAGTCAACATGTCAATCCTCGTGGAAACTCTGGGGAGAAATTTCAGACCTTTTGAGTATTTTGGAGGCTCTAAGTCATATTTTAGATCTGAGGGGAAAATAAAAGATAAAAATGATCCAGAAAAGGAGCCAACAAAATATCCTGAGAGAGAGTAGCCTAGTTCTAGTACCAATATTCCTTCACAGACTCCCTTCAAGATGGAAGCGAAAGCCGACCTCAAGCTGTATCAAGGAGATATCGATGCTTTGAAACTAAATCATTGTTTGTAGCAGTTGGAGGTTTATTTCAATATCCATCAAATATTTAAGGATCAAAATATCTCATTTTCCTTACTGAAGTTAGAGGGCCATGCATTAACCTATTGGCAAAGCCACACATAAGCACTTAGGTTGGAGGGTGATATCCTAGTAACTAAGTGGGAGGAATTTAAAACCCTCATCAATTCCTAGTTCTACCCTATCAGGTATGTAGAGGACCAGTGGATCCATTGGAATTAATTCGAGCAAAGGTAGGGACAGAGTGTGTTAGAATACACCACCGATTTCGGGAAGATGGCTATCATGTTGGGTATCTCATCCAAGAACCTATATGTACTCCTCAATTATCTCGGGGGGTTACATAGTCACATACGGAGGAAAGTGATCCTATTCAATCCCAGGTCAATTGATGAAGCATGTGTACAAGCATAGTACCTGGAAAACATAGGCTATAAGAAAGGACAACCAAGTGGTTCAAATAGAAAGAGACTCAAGATGCTACCAAGGAGGGTAAGAATAAATAGAAGGGAAAGGAGAAGAAGAATACAACCATGAAACATCAGTGCAAGGATCTGAAAAACCACTGTAAGCATTGTGATATTGATGGTCACACTGAAAATAAGTGTTGGAAGCTACATCTAGAGTTGAACCACAAGAAGGATGCCAAGAAGAAGAACCTTCTAGCCACAGATCCAAGCAAGGAGTTAGAAAGAAGCTCATATGTGGATGAAAATATTATCTGTACCATAATGCAGAAGGAGGTGAATTGGAGTATCCTTCACCCTAAGGAAGAGAAAGAGAAGAAAAAATCTTCTACATCAAGACCCAAGTCAAGAATACTAAGATCAATGCTCTATTCAATTCTGGCTCACAGGAAAGCCTCATAGCTGAGGATATGGTATGTAATCTTGGATTGGAGCTACATGATCATCTAAATACCTACCCATTGGGATGGGTAAATAAGCATGAAAAACTTAGAGTCACAAAACAGTGCAAGATCAAGTTTGCTATAAGTGCAGAGTATGTTGATGAAGTGGAGGTAGGCATAGTACCCATGGATGTTTGTGGTGTAGTGTTCAGAATCACATACATGTATATAAGGGATGCTATATTCATGAGAAGATCCAACCAATACCACTTGATCAAGGATGGGAAATCCTTCACCATTAATTGGCACAAAGGTAAATCAAATATATCTCTGGTAATTGCCAACCAAGCGAAAAATCTGAGCAGTCAAAGTAGGAAGTTTATATTTTTTTCTTAAGATAGAATTGGCAAGAAGGTGAATTGGTAAAAGTTAAGGAGTCCCTAGAGGGATGTACCAAAGAGCATAAACAATAGTTGGAGATCCTTTTTCAATCATACAGATAAGTGTCTCGGGATCCTAAGGGGTTACCTCCTAAGAGGGAGGTGGAGCACGAGATACAGTTATTTTAATATTCTCTATTGCCAAACATTGAACTGTATAGACAACATGTCATAGAAGCATATGAATTGAAGAATCAATTGCAATAGTTGTTGGAGCAGGGCATGATCCGACCAAGCACCTCACCTTGTGGGTCACCTATCATCATAGTACCCAAGAAGGATGGGACTTGGAGGATGTGGATCGACTATAAATCCTTGAACAATATCACACTCAATAATCAGTGCCCCCTGCCTAGTATTGATGATATGTTAGACCAATTGCAATGTGCCAAGTACTTCACCAAGTTGGATCTCAAATCAGGATACCACCAGGTGCGAGTGAAGGAAGAAGACACCTGGAAGACCACCTTCAAGACTAGGAAAGGTCTATATTATTGGTTATTAATGTCATTTGGTTTATGAAATGGACTGACTACATTTATGTGTTTGATGAATGATGTATTATTCCCTTTCTTAGATTCATTTATTATAGTATATCTAGATGACATACTGGTTTATAGTGCTACCTAGTAAGAGCACATCTCACATCTGAAGCAGGTGTTAGAGACTCTAAAAAATCACTAGTTGCTAGATAATTTGAAGAAATGTGAGTTCGTCCGGTAGTTCTTGGTGTATTTGAGGTATGTGATTGGTGGAGGAGAACTCAAGATTGATCCTAAAAATATGGAGTCCATCACTAAGTGGCCTACTCCTAAAATGTCACTGAAATTAGAATCTTTTGGGGGGGAGAACAATACTTTCAGAAGTTCATAACTTCCTTTTTGGTTTTGATTGTACCCCTCCATGCCATAACAACCAACAACAAGGGGTTTCAATGGGAGAAGAATCAACATAAATCCTATGAAGAGATCAAGTGAAAGATCAGTCAAGAAGCAGTTCTTGCAATGCCTAATTCGTAGAAGCCTTTTGAATTGGAGACAGATGCAAGTAGGTATTCCATGCGAGTGGTTCTTATGCAAGGAGGAAGGTTGGTATGTTATCATTTTGAAATGTTTCAAGAGGGAGTCCTAAACTACCCTACCTATGATAAGGAACTATATGCTCCGGTTCAAGTTATTAAGAAGTGGAAGCACTATCCGATGGGAAAGTTAACAATCATTCGCATTGATCATCAGCCATTGAATTATTTGTAGGATTAGAGTAAGCTACAATAGACCAAACATTATAAGTGGTGTTACACCTCATTTTGTCACTCACAACCTTTATGTCTTGTAATCACGGAGGCCTTCCTCCCTAAGTAGGTCAAAACACTGTGTGTGTTTCTTTGTCAGCTTTCACATCATCTTAAGAATCATTCATGTTACCCATACTCTAGAATCCAACACATACCCCCACTTTCTTAGGACTTGAGGACACTTTTTCACGCCTTGCCATTTAAGCATGGATCAATTATCATACCCCTACAATTTAACATAACGCAAAAAAAATCCTAATTTTCGTGCCCTGCATGCCTAACAGAGCGCTAAAATCCCTTTTCATCGTGTGTTGCACTCTTTTAAGGGTGCAAAACATTTGACTAGGAGTTGTTTCCTTGGTTTTTGGATCTTATCCTTCGAAGAGATTTTTGTGGGATTGACTTCTCCTTCAAATATTGCTTTGATTCCATCCTTGGAAGCTTGATCCACGTTTTCCTCATGAGATCCAAATCCTTCTCCATTTAGTTTAGCTCTCCCAATCCTATAAATGCAAGCTCTTACCTTGGACCAAGGGAGGAAGACTTGAAGTGTGGAACTTATGGTCCTACGTCTCTTGAAGGATATTGAAGGAGATCCTAGAAGAATCTACTATTGGTCTACAATCAAGATATATCATTGTACAAGTTTCTTCGTGCTCTTTATTAATATAAACTTGGCATGTTTCTCTCATGAATGCGTTTTTGCATCCATGCTAGCTTTGTGCAATCTTAAGTTAGATAGATCTATTTCAAAGTGAATATCTATTGGAAAGGATTTTGTATAAGCCTTGGAAAGTTACCTCTAACCTTTGGAGTTTGGACATCAATCTTGGAGGCTAGAGCAGCAAAATAATCTCTAAGATAAGGTAATACATCTACTTCTTCTCTTTGTTCCTTTCCATTAATGAAGCATGCATAGATATATATAGAATGTCAGTATCCATTTGTTAGTTTTTTGTCTTGGATTTTGTTGCTAGGGAACTATTTTGATATCCAAGAAGAATTTATTTTATTCGTAGAAGAATTTCTTGTCACAGAAATTGGTGACTCCGCTAGGGATATTAGCCCTAGTCTTACCCCAGTCCATTTTCCTTCTTGAGATTTTGTTTGAATCTTTCACCTCTTGAAGTCTGATCATTTTTTAAATTTTTGAGTTTATCTAATTACTATTTGGAATCATCTTACTGGGAATTGCATCCCCTTTTTTTTCCTGAACAGGATCAACTTGTCCCAGACATTTTTTGTTTGGATTATCGCCCCCTCACGGGCCATTACAGAGCGAAAAAATTTGTTTTTTGCACCCCTTACACCTTCCCAAGAATGAAAATTTCATATTTTTTGTGCCATCCCAAGCTTACCAGTCATGAAAATAGGTTGATTTTTGTGCCCCTACAGTTTTCTAGAGCGCGATAGTTCCCCTTTATCGCTCTACCTGTGAAGGCTAAAATGCGAAAATCTATGTCTGGATTGACTTTTTTGCTTGGTTTGCATGATAATTGTTTGATTTTTGCCTTTGGATTGCATGTGTGGTCTATAATTGTTGTTGTTAGGTGATGTATTCTTTTTTAAAGCATTTGAATTTCTCTTGAATCCATTTGAATAGTTTTTATTACCATCACTACTAGTCCTTGAAGGATTGGATTTGGAGTAGACTAACTCAATCCTGCCTTGAATTCAAAGCTTTTGAGTCTATTTTATTGACTCCCGGGGATCTGTAAACCTTTATAAGTCAGGGTAGGACTTCCATTGGCTTGGTGTGGGAATATTTGGGACTATCCTCCTTGGTTTAGAAGCCCAAGTACCTCAAGCAATTTTTGTGTCAAACTCGATGCTTTGCTTGGTTCTTGAGTCCAATTTTAGACCCTTTGGCCTTGCAACACTTGTTATGCCTTGATATTACTCTCTTTTACACTCAAATATCAAAATTGATGGTGTTTATTGGTTTCAAGAAGAACTCTTAGGACTCTCAGTTGCTTGGCTTTTTAATTTAGGAAAGAGAGTAAGTCACTTTCTTTTTGGTTTTGGTTGATTGCATGCTTGTTTTTGCCATATTTTTGTCTTTGATTTGTTTGTATAAGGCTTCTTGTTAGTGCTAGTTTGGTTATAGAGAAGATTCATCGCTTTTACATCCCTTTTAGTCCTCTTGAAAAGTTTTTGGAAACAACAATTGTCTTGTCTTCTTTGGCATGATAATCGTCTCTATTTGAACGTATTTTCCTTTGAAAACAAAGAATTCTTTTCAATCTTTTCATGTCTTGTTATGGTTGTTAAAGAACACGTGTAATTATCATCTTTTCTCACCTTTACTCTGCTGCAAATTCTTGTGAAGACGAAAAGTTGTGCTCAATTTTTTAGACATTTCTTTAAAAAAATGAAAACAAAAAAACAAGTGCATTTAGCATTTTTTTGTTGCATATTGAAAGGATATTTTGTTCATTATTTTGAACTTGAGTTGCATTTATTTTGGCTCAGTGCATCTCATTGAAAAGAAAAAATATTGAGATAGTGCATGTGCATGGGTCTTACATTTGGGAAAAGAAAAGAACTCTCTCTCACTTAGCTAGGAATTCATCCAAGAGAAAGACTTGCATACTCATTTGAGCTTGCATGGTTTTTGAGTCAATTCCACACTCCATCAGTTGCAATTCAGATTCCCTTTTCAGTAAATATCAGCCTCTAAAAGTAAGCGCCTAAACTAAACACACATTAACCTCATTTGAGGAGATAAAAAAATTGTGTAGTTAGGTAGGACATCAAGGATAGGCATCCAAAAAACTCCCCCTTGTCATTTCGCATTTTAAACATAGAAGTTGTCTCTTAGGGAACTAAAATACTCTAATATTTTTTGCCATGGATAAAGGCAATTTTCCAAGGGGCCTCTCTTCGGAGGGTTGAATTCACAATATTGGTTCCGGTCTTGGTGGAATGCCGCACTCCACTTTGTACTAAAGGACAGCTACTCATATTCCTCATTGTACAAACCCTTTTGGTGGTGCAGCGGTCAAAGGGATGAAGTGGCAGATTCACCTACTCAGACATGTCATGAACGAGGTAGCCTAGTGAAAATTCTCTTAGGGATCTTATACATGGGATCCCTTTCGGTAGAGGGATATCCCTTGGACTTTTTTATCTCTCATTTCATATTGCCTAATTGCGTATTTCATCATCCTACAGGCTATACGATTTGTTGAGATTTCCAACTCTTAGTTAGGTGGTTGCTTGACCCTATACCTTGTAGAGGGTCTTTTTCTTTCTAGGGTAGTGTTGCTTGTTGGTTTTCTGGCCTCTTTGTTGTAGCTCACTTGCTGCGACCTCAGTTGCAGTAAAGTTTTTGAGCTTGATTAAAGGCATGTGTGGCTCTTTTTCTAGCTCCCCATTTGCACATTCGGATTCTTTATGGTTTTTTAGCTCCTTTTGTGACATTTAGCTTGCACCATTTGGTCCTAGACCATGGCGAATCCAAGAAAATCACGCGGACACTAAGGGTTGAGTCCCGAATCATTTGTTCCCGGAACTACCCGACCACCACCTCAACATACCCAATACCCTTCCACACGATAGCATATTGGTGGGGAGGTTGTCTCGGGACCAACTAGTGCGACACTGCGGGTTATTGCAGCACCACAAGTTTGCGCAGCACTGCAGGTTTGTGCTGCACCATATATTAGTGCAGCACCATAAGTTAGTACAGCATGAGAGACTAGTGTAGCACTAGACATTCCATTACAGAACGACCCACCCTAGGGGTTTATTGAAGTTATTGAAGATCCAAGGTCTCCTCCTCCTTCACCTTTACCAAGATGTTATTATCAACCACTCCTTTGGTTAGAGGCAACTACTTTAGTTCCCACTGCCCTTGTTACTCCCTCTTGTCAACCTAAATCTTCTCATACGAGGACTCTAGGAATGCAACCCCTGATATTCATACAAATGAAGAGGCTATGGAATCCATACAGAAATCGATTGCTTCCTTACCTCGCCATAGTGAAGAACGTATGGAAATGGTTAGAAACATGTTGACATGCGATGCTACGCAACCTCAAAGGATGACCCCCTTAAAATCAGAAATTTTACAACCTTCCACTTCTAAAGTGGTAGATCCTTCTCATATAATAACTCCCCAATCCTCTCCCCGGGATTCGACTTATGGCATATTGTTTGTAGGTCGATCTAGACCCACAAATTGGGTATTTACCCAACCCTTACCAGATGACCTGGAAACAACCAATGTTTTTGGCTCGTCATCATCGTTATGGGACACTACTTTGGGCCAAGCAGTTAATGAATTTCGCACCTATCCAGCATCCATGCAATTGGCTCCACAACCTCCCCGTCAAATGCTCCCACTCATATTACCAAGTGAAATTATTGGTTGCTCTAGAGGGATTATTTCTAGTCAAGGGACTAATCTTAATATTTATTCATTACCCATGACCGTTAGGATAGGTGCACATTCATCCTCACAGGTCGGTAATACCTTGGCAGTTACTCAAACTTCCCAATCATTTCCCTTCAATACTCTAGTTGGATGTTTGCATATCTCTTATGTTGGAATTCCAATTGTAACTGGAGGTCAATCTTCAGCTATGATTACACCATATCTAGAGGAAAACCTTTCACTGTCAAACCAAGTATAGTCGGTAATCAACCTCCAGTTGTAGTACAATATGTCTCATGGGGACAACAAAAACCACCTGCTTGGGGAGCACATGTAGTAGGTAACTAGAACCCCACTAGGGTGGGGAATGAATCAATTTCAACCCAATTACCCCCCAAACCCCAATTTATATCTTGGTTTAACTTACCTAGGCGTTCTAAACAATCACTTGGATCCAACCCCTCAAGGCCTCCCCCCACTCAAGGAGTTGTTCAATCTCAACCCTTTAACCCTATGATGCATAATATGCAACCTTCTAACCCTACAATTTAGGATCCCCAACCTTTTAATCCTATAATTCTGAATCCTCAAGGTTTCCAGTAGTGTCCCGTAGGTAATCTATATGGTTACAACACACAACCACCAGCATATGGTCCTACGGGCATCCCCACACCCTGTTGAAATATTGTAACTTCTAAGAATATTATATTTGTATTTTATTATTCTGGAGATGTTTCATTCCTCCGATGGGACTTTGTCATGTATCCGGAGATGTTTATTCCTCCGTGGTAACTTGGGTTATTAGACTTCCCTGGTGGGGGTCAGCCCTATATGTGTTATGTGGGTTAAAGGGTTATTAGACCACCCTAGTGGGGTCAGCCCTGTCACATTATGTAAAGTGGTTAAGTTGGGTCCTACCTAGCTTGTGTAAAAGACAAGTCGGAGTTGTGTATAAATAGAGGAGGTGTGTTCCTCATTTTACACACATTGCACTCACTTGTGATTAGCGCATAGGTCAGGGAGAGATCTGCTATGGAGGAGAAGGAGCTCATGTCTATGGATTACATCTTTGTATTTGTTGGTCATCTATATTGAGGAAGCTTTGTTGGGTTTTCTACCCCATGAGGGTTTCCCAGGATAAATCTGTGTCTCTTGTGTTTATGTTGTGCTTATTGTTCTTTCAGTGATCCTATATATGCTATTGTTGTGAAATGGAATCTAATGTTGATATTTTTGTCTTAGAATATTGAATCTTAACATGGTAGTAGAGCTATCCTGAAGGAAGGCAATGTATGGCACTTACGACACTTGTTTCACTTGCGACAATTTGAAGGTTAGGGTTTTTTATATCAAAAACCAATCATCGTGGAACTTTCGCTATAAATAAATTTTGGTGAAGTTTCAGGATCAAAAAACTTTACAAGTCGTAGATGACATCCCCATGTACATTGTATCCAAAGGACACCCTCAGATTCGTTGTACTTTGTGAGTTATGATCAGTACAAGTTAGGGTTTCTGCCTCTTCCAGATCTCAGTCATAATCAGGTAACCTAGGAAAAAAGGTCATAACTTGGGGTAGGAAGCTCCAAATGAAATTTTGTAAAAATTTACAGGTATTTCACGGACTTTAGTTTCTCAAGTAACTTTTTCAGAGGCCGAAGTTGAACCAGTGACACGTGGAACACCATCAAGTTTGCTCTCTTGTTTTATCCCATAAACAAGTCACGTTGCAACACTTGGCATAACTCTCTCTCAAAGAATCCAATTGAGGTCAGACCTGTGGGGTTTGAAAGAGGAAAGGTCGGACTACCATAGGTAGAAGTTTCGGACCCTGTGCATTCGTAACTTCGTATTTACACTAGAAACAATCAGGTGCATATTTCTATCAAAACAAATTTGGATTTTGAGCACCTTCATTCTTGAATCGTCACTGCTGTGGGAAATTAGGGTTTCAGAGAAAGTTGGAATTTTTGGAATCAGAGTCCACGGCTGAATGCTCCTCATCAAAATCAAAATTTAGAGACCAATATCAAAAATTTTGGTTGGTCAAAAGGGTGGGCTTGATCAAACCCTAGTTCAGGATTTTAATCGGAAAGGTGGAAAATTAGGGCTTTTGCTAAAGTTGGAATTTTTGAAGTCTGTGACCACGGCTGGAAGATCCTTAGAAAAATCGAAGTTTAGAGCTTTGGATCAAACCTTTTTATTGGGTAGAAGGGTGGGATTAATCAAACCCTAGTTTGGAATCCTATCCAGAAGATCCAGAAGTTTCAAAGGCAATTTTGAGGGGTCAAATTTTGCAGTTTTCAAAATTGAAGTATACCAGCTTGATCAGCTCAGCAAGCCACATCTTTCCATCCATTCAGAAGTTTGAAATTCAAAGTTTGAATTTTTAGGGTTTCTCTGACAAACACTAATCCAGCTCCAGATCTAGTTTCAGCAAATCAAAGTGGATTGGGTTAAAAGCAGTCCTAACGGGTATGACTTGAGGAGATACAGGTATGTGTTGAAATATGTTCATGATTAAGTTTATGATTGTCTTCATATTATTTAGGTTAGTACAATCTTGATTAATGTTAGACTTGTCTTATTACCCTAGTAAAAGTATGAATGCATTGGAATGATAGAATACATTTATTGATTAGGGTTATGACACTTATGATTGTACTAATGCACTGTGGTATTGTATGAGGATGATGTTGTCTGCTAACAAGATACAAGTACATCAAGAAAGAAAAATCAAGTTCTATTACCATGATGACATGAAGACAAAGACTCATCCATAATCTTTGATCACATAGAATCTCTACTTACGAGGTATGTATGACTTTGTTCTACTATGCTTAACCTATGAGATATGCAGGTTCTAGCACAAGGTCTCTAAAATCATTGAAGAGAACAAAGAAGATATTTTTTGGGTATGTTAAGACATAACCAAGCTTGATAATCCAGGTATGTTTTCCTATGTCAAGTTAGAATCCTACTTTGTGCTAGGATCTTAGTATACCCATGTATTGAATGATCATGACCATACATATTCAAGATTACTTAGAATCATAATGTTGTGATAATATTCAGCTTATACTAATGAATGTATGATTATGTATGAGATCATGGTGATGACGCTAGTGCACACTTAAGCATGCATAGTGGTCAAGGATGGATAGAAGCTCATGACATGGAAGGGAAGTAGAGACCAAGAAGGAAGAAACCTCACAAGACATAAAAAGATAAGTATTTGAATTACTGAATAGTCTATGATATTGCTCGTAATAGTTGTATGCATATTTGTATTCCTAGAATATATCATGTTAAGTATTCATACAGCATTGAACAGTATACTACTAATATGCATATGATTGGTAAGTTGGAAAAACATTCCATTGTTGCTTGTCTATAATGAAACCTCTTTGCTGACATGTTGAGAGTTGTGCACGCTCTCGATAGTATGTTCTGGTAGAGATGGAAGGCATCTAGATAACCACTGTATGCATACAGGATATGGAAAAGTGTTATGCCAAAGTATTGGTCAAAATAGTTGCATAACCATGTGGATCATATTTGTATGCATAAAAGGTTATCATGTCAACATGATTTGATGATTATGAAGTATTACTAATCATGTAATTAACTTTGATTTGTAGGAAAGATCATGAAGAATGATGAACACCGAACAAGTGATAGATGTTAAACAAGAAGATTTACAAAACAAACATACTATAGAAGGCTCGTGGCTAGAAGATTCTCTTAGAAAGAGGAAGAGGATCATGACGAGATGTTTGCTCCAAGTGTCTAGTTAAGACCATTCTCTTAATGGTGTAATTGAAGAAGAAATGTGAATCGAGAAAAATCCCAGGATTCAATTGAAGAAAGCTTTGTACGGGTACCCAGGATCGATAGTCATTTGATGAGCTTAATGATCACCATGGGTGATGCGGATTTCAACCCTTGCTACAAGGTTGAAGATGGTTTCTTTATACAGATGACATGGATGCAAGAAGGAACTCACCATAGAGTTTGAATGATCTCAAGGCTCATACCAGTAGACCCATCTAACGAGAGATGGCATAGATAGATATGCAGAAGATCATTCAATGCAGAGTGTGAATGATGTTCAGTCACAGAGGAAGAATTGATAGATTCTTAACAAGATTGGGATTTACAAAAAGTAAAGTTGATCCTAACCTTTACCTTAAGGTTATGGATGATACTATGAATATATGTGGATGACCTATTTCTGACAGGGAATGAGAAACATATCATGGAAAGCAAGAAGAAGCTAGCTACAAAGTTCGAGATGAAAGATCTCGGATTGATGCATTACTTCCTAGGACTGGAAGTATGGCAAGGCTCAGAAGGAATCTTTCTCAACTAGGGAAAGTATGCTGAGAAATCTTGAAAAGATTTGATGTTTTGGAATGGCCACTCTCATGGATTCCAACTTGAAGTTGTTAGTGGATGACTCATCAGAGTTAGTGGATGTAACTCTGTACATACAGAATATTGGGTCATTGATGTATCTGACGAATACCAGGCCAGATATATGCTTTGTTGTGAACACCTTGAGTCAGTATCTAGTGGAAACTAGATGTGTTCACCTGATAGTTGCAAAGCATGTGATGAGGTACCTAAAGGGTACGATAGAATTTGGTCTATGTTATCTTGGAGATCATGACTTCAGATTGTATGGCTACACAAGATGTTGATTGGGCAGGAAGTGTATCAGACAAGAAGAGCACATCGGGTGCATGTTATTGTCTGGGATCTGCCATGATCTCGTGGTTTAGCAGGAAGCAGTCTAGTGTGGTTCTCAGCATAGCTGAAGCGGAATATATATAGTTGCTTTCTCTGCTAGTTGTGAAGCGGTATGGCTTTAGAAGTTGTTATCAGGACTGTTTGACTTAGAGGTGGACTCCACTGTGATCCTATGTGACAACCAGATTTGTGTCAAGATGGAAGAGAATATAGTGTTCCATGATAATTCAAAGCACATAGAGATCCGATATTTCCATATACGGGATATGGTGCAGAAAGGAGATATCAAGCTCGAGTTGCTGATATACATTGACCAAACCTCTATCTCGAGTAAAGTTTGAGTATTTCTGAGACAAGCTTGGTGTAGTTCAGAAGGACCCTCCTTGAAAGGGGGAGTGATATGGTCGATGATGATATTTGGATACTGGTATTGATGTGGATACCTGTATCGATGATGAGATTGCCTATATCGACGGTAAGGTCGATGATGAGGATACATGTATTGATGATGTGGATCCTTGTATCGATGAGGAGGATACATGTATTGATGATGTGGATACTTGTATCGATGATGAGGATACTTGTATTGATGATATGGATACTTGTGTCGATGATGAGGTTACCTGTTCCGACGATGAGGTCGATGATGAGGTTTCTGGTTATGACGATGAAGTCAATGCATGGTCCCTAGTGGACGAGGAGGGATTGTATCATCCCTAGACTTAGCTCCCTGAATAGACCCGTAGACAGTTGTCTTCGAGAATATGGTCCCAAGCGGACGAGAGAGGATTGTATCATCCCTAGACTTCAGTCCTAAACTGATCCATAGACAGATGTCTCCGAGAGTGAGAGGATTGTATCATCCCTGGACTTCAGTCCTAAAATGATCCGTAGACAAATGGCTCCGAGAGTGAGAGGATTATATCATCCCTGGACTTCAGTCCTAAACTGATCCGCAAACAGATGTCTTCGAGAGTGAGAGGATTGTATCATCCCTGGACTTCAGTCCTAAACTGATCCGCAAACAGATGTCTCTGAGAGTGAGAGGATTGTATCATCCCTGGACTTCAGTCCTAAACTGATCTACAAACAAATGTCTCCGAGAGTGAGAGGATTATATCATCCCTGGAATTCAGTCCTAAACTGATCCACGGATAGATGTCTCCGAGAGTGAGAGGATTGTATCATCCTTGGACTTCAGTCCTAAACTGATCCACAGACAGATGTCTCCGAGAGTGAGAGGATTGTATCATCCCTGGACTTCAGTCCAAAACTGATCCGCAGACAGATGTCTTCGAGAGTGAGAGGATTGTATCATCCCTGGACTTCAGTCCTAAAATGATTCATAGACAGATGTCTCCGAGAGTGAGAGGATTATATCATCCCTGGACTTCAGTCCTAAACTAATCCACAGACAGATTTCTCTGAGAGTGAGAGGATTGTATCATCCGTGAACTTCAGTCCTAAACTGATCCGCAAACAGATGTCTCCAAGAGTAAGAGGATTGTATCATCCATGGACTTCATGTAGGGACCCCCTTTTCGGGGTCCCAAAAAAAACTTCCAGTACGATTTTTTTCAGAAGAAGTTATAGAAGTCATAGATCTAGTTATATCTATTGTAGTACATGAATGTCAATATATAAAACAATATACTCAGATTTATTCATTCTCAAAAAGATTTAGCAAAATAAAATAAAATAAAAAATACTTCAAACCTATTTTCGACGATTGGTCCAGCGAATCGATGGAGTCCTCGAAGTGGTTTCCACACGATCCAATCCAATCTCCTGACAAAGTACCGAGTGACCCCTCAGTTGACCTCCCTACCGTATCGGGGTTACTCTTCTTCACCCCGAACCCCCGAGCTAATGGGGTCGTAAGAACACACAAATAGCCTCCTGAAAGGATCTCCCAATCCTCGTTCCAACTAATCCCAACTCCAAGGATCATAACATAACTTATATATGCAAAGTTATAATTGAACTTTAACTTGTTCCTATGCAAGGTCTGTGTCCGACACCTTCACAGATGGCCATGATACATTCGGGACCAAAACAAAATTACAATAACCAGTGGAATCAAGCAAAGAACACGAAATCGAAATTTCCAGTCTAAATCGCATTTGGCATTAACGCATCAATAGGAACCCATTCTAAACCTTCAGATCCAAACCGCGCATGTATACATAGCTACGAGAAGCAATTTGATACTACAGATCTGATTAGGGCGTTACACAGTAATATCGACAAATTTAAATTAAAACTTTTAGGTTTGAGTTCTGAATTTACAGTATGGATGCCGAACTGAACCTATCATTCACCATAGTATTTAGATATGCGATGCTGAACCCAATAAGGGGACTCAGCGCTTCATCAAACATAAGTCTAATTGAATCTAAAGATCGAGCACTGTCATTGAGGATACAGAGTCGATCTGAGCATTCATCCAATACTGGGTTTAAATATGAGATGCCGATGAAAATGAGGGGACTGAGCACTTCATCAAAACATAAGTGGATTTAACTCTGGAGATCGAGCTCTGTTATTGAGGATACAGAGTCGAAGGACAGTAGACTTGGACTCATGGTTGGGAGAACCTGGTAGCTGAAACTTATGCTAAAAGGAAACGAATACTACACCGCAGACCCAGACGGTAGCGTGGGACAACCTTATCGACAGGAAGCCAATAAAATCTTCCGGTGCATTACATTCTAAAACATACAAAGTATCACTCGCTGAACAGGGAGTTGAATTTAAAATTTCAGATCTAAATAAAAGATTAAACAGCATACAGAGTACAATGGTAATAACAGAGAAACCCAAATAATTATAGGCTAGGTTTCGCATATTTCCCCAGGGTGAGACGGCTCGACAATTTCAAAAGCTAAAGACCGAAGATCATAACTTCTATTTGAAATAACACTACTAGCGATACATAAAATATCTATTACTGGGCGATATACAGAATTATATTTTTTTTTTAAAATTTTCAGATCTATCATTTCTTTTTCTTTTCTGTTTTCCAGCTTTTCTTTATACCATAACACAGAAAGTTAGATATCTATATGTTCATTGTACAGTAATTATATCCTAACTGGACATAGAACCAAGCTCTACCATTTCCAATCATAAAATATGAATGAATATGAAATAATTAAGCAAACAAAAACCTGTTGGAATAGTTGATTCGGTGTAATTCCACGGAAGTTGCAGCCCCAATCCTGTCGTTGTCCTCCACTAATCACTGACAAACCCCTGTCAAAATATGAGTCCGGTGCCCTCAAGGCTCGACCGGATCTGATACCAAATGTAGGGACCCCCTTTTCAGGGTCCCAAAAAAAACTTCCAGTACAATTTTTTTCAGAAGAAGTTATAGAAGTCATAGATCTAGTTCTATCTATTGTAGTACATGAATGTCAATATATAAAACAATATACTCAGATTTATTCATTCTCAAAAAGATTTAGCAAAATAAAATAAAATAAAAAATACTTCAAACCTGTTTTCGACGGTTGGTCCAGTGAATCGATGGAGTCCTCGAAGTGGTTTTCGCACGATCCAATCCAATCTCCTGACGAAGTACCGAGTGACCTTGGTTGACCTCCCTACTGTATCAGGGTTACTCTTCTTCACCCAGAACCCCCGAGCTAATGGGGTCATAAGAACACACAAATAGCCTCCCGAAAGGATCTCCCAATCCTCATTCCGACTAATCCCAACTCCAAGGATCATAACATAACCCGATATTATGATGACCATCCAGCATTAGGGAGCAAGAGCCCCTTCTCTCTTTCTCCTCCCTCTTTATATAGGAAAAGCTCCTGTTCCATGTGTCTGTCCATGCACATTATTTTATTTTATTTAATATTTTAATTAACAATATTCTCAAATACATGTGTCTCAATGTCTTTAAGGTGCACCTAATTCCCTAGATCAGTGGGAGTTAGGTGTAGGAGAGTTGTACTTCTCTTTTGATTCTCAATTAGTTTACTCAATATCTTTTAGTAACTAGTTGTTTTTATTTATTTAAATTCTTTTAAATAATAAAAACTTTATAACAGGATTTGTTTCTTTTAATGAAATAGCATCTGAATTTTTTTATTTTTGAGAGATTAAAAGATTAATATATAGGTATAAATATATTTATTCTTTTAATTCTAAATAAAATATTTTATTCAAATATTTATTTATTCTATTTACAGTGTTTTCTTTTTCTTTTAAAGTAATCAGGAGATATTTAAAATAATTCTTTATTCCATTTAAAAATATTTTCTTTTTGAAATAATTCTAATATATATTTCCATTAATTTATAAGAGAAGAGAACATTAACTTTTCTAATTTTCAAATTCTTTTCTCAACCATAATAGCAGGAAGGACCGGCAGACGTTGGTCAAAAGCAAAGATTCAGGGCAATCACGAGGACTGTCATGATTTTTATCTCGTCCCTTAGTGGTCAGTGACATATGGGGACCCGAACCAACACAACTTTTACGGAAAGCAAAGATTCAGACAAACAAACAAAAATAATTACAACTGTGCGTTATGGCCCACCAAGGCTTTCAATCCCATGCATCATGGCCAGCACGACATCATGATAATAATAATAATAGAATATTGAATAATTTATTATTAAATTCTCTATAACTTCCACACATATATTATTTAATTATGTATGTATGAGTAGTTTTCTTTTTCCATTCTTCTTTCATCTAAGTACCTCTTCGGCGGGCTCTTCCGACAGTATCTTTCTTTCTTCTTATGGAGAGTACTGCGTGGCGATCGGGAATCGTTACCGCTATCTCTCAACTACGCTCCTTGGAGACTGAGGGATTTTGAGGGATAAGGCTCTCCTTATTACGCGCCCCTCAACTCATCATACGCGACCAGATCGTTATGGTCTTGCCTGTATGGCATACGCTTCCCCGGGTGAGCTGAAACGGATTGACCCATGCATGGATTATTAGTTCAGGGTCGACAGTCAGTTGTCGTACCCCTAAGTGTTCTTTCCGTTCTTACAACCCCAATAATTCCATTGTGGGTCAGTCGGTAAATCATCTTACCTACCACTGCATACACACACACACTCAAGCGCACATTCGTAGCACTGCACTATGAAATATTTCATCATCCATCATAATATCTCAGTCAGTTGAGCATATCTAGCATTCAGTCATTCTTTCTCAATGAATCGAGCATATCTAACATTTATTCATTCTATCTCAATCAGTCGAGCATTCATTTATTAAGTAAAGTAATAGTTTCTATAACTGTCGTTCAAGCATTTTCATAGTAAATTAAAATGGTTCGTGTTTTACTTAACCAGTTCATTTCGAAACTAGTACCTCATTATTCTAAACAGTTAAGGTATAGTTCTAAACAGATCCACTGACAAATGTCTCCGAGAGGTGGTCCTTAGACTTTGTCGAAGTTGACAAGTGGACTACATCATTCCTAGACATGATATGGTGTCTTAAATAGATCATGTGTGTTGGAGGGTATGCTGCTATTGTGTTGTTGATCGAGAGGACCCAGTTGATGACGATGATGTTGATCGTGTGATGACGATGATGTTGATCATGAGATGATGATGATGTTGATCGTGAGATGACAATAATGTTGATCGTGAGATGACAATGATGGTGATCATGAGATAACGATGTTGCTGATTGTCAGATGACGATGATGTTGATCGTGAGATGATGATGTTGTTGATCGTGAGATGACAATATTGCTGATTGTGATGATCTAGATGATGATGTTGTTGATCGTGATGATCTAGATGATGATGTTGCTGATCGTGATGGTCTAGATGACGATGTTGTTGATCGTGATGATCTAGATGGCGATGTTGTTGATCGTGATGGTCTAGATGACGATGATGATGATCGTGTGATGACGATGTTGATGATCGTGTGATGACGATGTTGATAATGCTGATGATCGTGTGATGACGATGTTGATGATTGTGTGATGACAATGCTAATGATCATGAGGATCCATATGTTGATGCTGATGTTGTTGTAGATGTTCGAGTGTTGCAGAAGATGAAGACTCAATACTGAAGATGTTGATGTTCCAGTAACTGCTTGAGTTACTAATGATGTTGAGAAAGCTTCCAATGATTTATAGATGTATCATGTATGATGTTGATTACTCCTTGCTCCTGCAGATGTTGTTATAATATCCTTCTCGTTAAGGGGGAGTGTTGAAATATTGTAACTTCTAAGAATATTATATTTGTATTTTATTATTCCGGAGATGTTTCATTCCTCTGATGGGACTTTGTCATGTATCCGGAGATGTTTATTCCTCTGTGGTAACTTGGGTTATTAGACTTCCCTAGTGGGGGTCGGCCTTGTATGTGTTATGTGGGTTAAAGTGTTATTAGACCACCCTAGTGGGGTCGGCCCTGTCACATTATGTAAAGTGGTTAAGTTGGGGTCGACCTAGCTTGTGTAAAAGACAAGTCAGATTTGTTTATAAATAGAGGTGTGTTCCTCATTTTACACACATTGCACTCACTTGTGATTAGCGCATAGGTGAGGGAGAGATCTTCTATGGAGGAGAAGGAGATCATGTCTATAGATTACATCTTTGTATTTGCTGGTCATCTATATTGAGGAAGCTTTGTTGGGTTTTCTACCCCATGAGGGTTTCCCAGGATAAATCTGTGTCTCTTGTGTTTATGCTGTGCTTGTTTTTCTTTCAGTGATCCTGTATATGCTATTGTTGTGAAATGGAATGTAATGCTAATATTTTCTGTCTTAGCATATTGAATCTTAACACACCCCATCAATGTTACTCCTACACGAAATCGAATAGGAAAATTCCTTTAGTGGAAAATTGGACTTTCCAGACTTGTCGAGACTTATTAATGATCCCATATTGCATGAGCCTCATTGGCCTCCCATACCTTCCAAACTACCATTGGACATTCCTAAATTCAATGGAAAACCTAGAGAATATCTGAAGAACCACGTTATGGCATTCCATCTTTGGTGTTCTTCCAACTCATTGATGGTTGATTCCATACAACTAAGGATTTTCCAATGAACACTCACTAGGATGGTATAAAAATGGTATATTGAGATTCCACAACACACCTTCAGGGAATCAACTCCCTCGCGATGCAATTTCTTACACATTTCCAATTACCAATTAGGTATGAAACTGGTACGTACTTGTTAACCTCGCTACGACAGTCCACCTATATTCACATTTCTTATCATGTACATGAGTGGAGGAGGCATCGTAGGTTGAGTAAGGCCCCCGTTCCCAATCAATTACTAGCCGATTAGTTTACGAAATCACTCCTTCCACCCATCGTGAAGGATGTTTCCATGAGATGCGTTGTTACAGAAGAGCAAGCGATCAGTCGCGTTGAATATCTGGACATGGTTTGTTCCCAATATGAAATGTTCTATGACTTTATCCACAACACTTTGTGTCCCAAAAACGATCCTTCTAGGCGCTCTACCGAACCTCCTATAGATGGCATAGTTGGTTCCGTGAAGGCCCAGCCTACATCCAAAGCAAGTGGACAACAAGGTCAATCGAACTCAACTCCATCTCAGGATGCAACCAACACTAAAAAAATGCTTCTCTTACTCAAACCTCCAAGGTGAACATGCTACAATCTTCATCACAACAATCCGGACATAAGAAGAAGAATAATAAATGGAAATCCAAGAAATCTTCTAATAATAAGGAAAATCCAAAACCTCGGGAAACCATTACTGATAGCAAACCTAAGAGGAAATATAAGTTTCCTTGCTTGATCTATCAGGAAGACCATTATATCAAAGATTGTCCTTACCACAAGGAAGTCAATAAATTTTTGAAAGGTTCTTCCCACCTGGTAGTGTTAATTGACCCATTCCCACCTCAACAGCAGCAAATGGTCACACACACTCCCCCATAAGGGGCACTACAAACAATTCCAATCAAGTCGATACATCCTCCTCTGCACAAGTCCTCATGTGTAATGAGACTGTTAATCTCTCAACCAGGTCCAAGACTTATGAATCTACTCCAAATTCAAACCAAAATGGAATTCCTAAGGATAGATATCCAATAGATGATCCTTCCACCACCCCTCCAACTTCTGGCCCTCTTCATATCAAAAGCCCTGTTTCTGACACTATGTTGTGCCCACCAAATGCCACCATTCGAAAAGTGACATTTTATCCAAGTGTGCAAGCTGCTCAAAGTTACAATATTGTTGAGGACTTAGCTCAAGCACCATGTGCCATGTCGACTCTCGAAGTTTTACAACATTGTCCTAATCAACGTAAAACTTTGTTGTCAGCAGTTGGAGCTGTGGACCCCAAGACTTCCAAATGCATCATATTTCATTTTGGAATACTTCAAAGCGAGGCTTTCCCACCAATTGGCCTTCCAAATCCATACTAAGATATGTCGAAAAATATCCATCGTACAGTTTTGGATGAAGGCACCTCCACTTCTATTATGTCCTTGTCCTGTTGGAGGGCTATTGGCTCCCCTGAAGTAACATAGTCTCCTACTACTTTAAAGGCCTTCAACGAATGTGGTTTTCAACCATACATGCTCAAGCCATCATTAGTTGTAGAACTGCGGGGAAACCTATCTCCATCCATGTGGAAATAGTTGATGCTTTGTTGAACTACAATATCCTACTTGGTCGAAATTGGTTTTATGCCATGACTGCAGTAACATCCTCGGTTTTTCGCCTGGTGCATTTTCCTCACCAGGTAAAGATCGTCACCATCAACCAACTTGTTTTTTGTAGACCGAATATTCGCTCCAACAACACTAACAATGTCCCATTGTTGGCACAATCCCAACATCATTATGACGACGTTGGTTTTGGACTCCTTAAATACTATTCCATTATTAGAGTTTTTCAGAGCTTCCAATTTCTACCATCAATATTATTTATTCCATCATACAACAATCCCATGAATCCCAAGACTCTTGCGTAGTACAGAGTCCATATGAATGTGAAACCATCAGTGACTACATGATTTTTAACTTGAATGAGGCAAGCTATCATGCGATCCATTATGCTTCAGATTGTTCCAATCCAAATGACCACCATCTTGTGGCATCAAACCCTTATCCTCTATAGTCTTGTATAGATTCATATTTTCCTTCTTCTAATTACCTCCTACAAACTTTCCCTTCGACTGACTCCATTATGGAAGTGATGAGCATCAATGAACCTCCATGGGAATATCACCATCATCGATCATATTTCCTCCTGAATTTCCAAACGGTAGAGACTAGTGTCAAATCCATTGTTTCATCTGATATTGTCCAATGTCCTCAATCTCCCATCCTTACTCGCAATGTATTATTCGAGGAAAATTTAGGAAATATCATGGAAACCTTTCCTATAGACATATTGGTGAAACCTGGTGTCGTGGAGAAAATATAGCAAGGCAAAACTTTTACACCCACAGAGGTGGAATTTTATACAACCTTGTTCAAGGATTTCTGCAATGTATTTGCTTGGAGTTATGAGGAAATAGCAGATATTAAACCTTCTATTGTGGTCCATGAAATTAAAACTTATCCCGATGCAAAACCTGTCCAACAAAAACTCCGACCCATTCACCCCAAGAAAACTGCGACAATAAAGGCAGAAGTTGAAAATCTACTTAGAGATAGTTTTATTTATCCTATTCCACTGACATATTGGGTGTCTAATATTGTCCCCATCACTAAGAAACATGGCACTATTAGGGTTTGTGTTGATTATAGGGATTTGAATAAGGCTTGTCCAAAGGACAATTACCCTACCCCCCTTCATCGACCAAATTATTGATAAATGTGTCGGGGGCGTCATTTTTTCCTTTATGGATGGCTTCTCTGACTATAATCAGATAGAGATACTCCCGTATGACCAGCACAAAACACCTTTCATCTGCCCGTGGGGAACTTTTTCATATATAAAGTTACCTTTTGGCCTAAAAAATGTTGGGGCTACTTTTCAATGGGCCATGGCATATGCATTTCACGATATCAAGCATATTGTAGACCCTGATCTGTATGATTTACCTGCTCATTCCACTCAAAGAGAAGATCATCCAGAACACCTTAGAGATATTTGTATTCAGTGTCATCACTACAATATCCGCTTGAATCCCCATAAGTGTGTTTTCTCCATTGAATCCAGCATACTATTAGGATTCATAGTCTCCAAGGATGAAATCAGACCAAATCCACTGAAGGTTGAGGCCAATTTATCCTTACCTTCCCCTACCAAAATTCCAGAACTTCAAATTTTGCAAGGGAAGGCAAACTTTTTGTGTCGCTTTGTTTGTAATTTCACGGAGATTACTCAAGGTTACAAGAGACTACTAAAGAAGAATGTCCCTTTTATTTTGCATGATCAAGCTCAACAGTTCTTTGATAATGTAAAAAAATACTTGAAAAATACACTCATGCTACAACCCCCCAACTACACACGGGAATATATGGAGCAACTTACCGCTCTTACCGCGTCCACTTACACCATTGGAATGGTGCTATTACAAGAAGATGATAACGGCCAAGAACATGTGATTTACTATTTAAGTAAGAGTCGCATTGACTGTGAAATCCATTACTCGCATGTTGAGAAGTTAGCTCTGGAAGCTGTCATCACTATCCATAGGTTTCATCATTACATATTGCTTTGTAAAACAACTTTCATTGCAAAATCCAACCCCATGTATTACATACTAACACGTCGAGTGATAGGGATCAAATACTCTCGTTGGATCGTAGTCCTTCAAGAGTTTTATTTGGAGTTTGCAAAGGCTAAATCCAAAAAATCCCTGGTTTTTGTTGAGCTTATATGTGCACTTCCCCATCCTAATGAAGAAGATGAGCTCGTTGACTCTCTTACCGATTAATCATTGTTCCTCATTGGAACATCTGATCCTTAGTATGGAGATACTATTTTGTATCTCCAAACCCAACATTTTTGGCATGAAATCTCCAGTGAGGATTGACCTCACGTTCGCCACCATGTTAAATATTACCTCATCATTGATGATACCTTATATCGTTCTGGTATTGATTCTATTTTGCATCGAAGCCTAACTCTCAAGGAAGTCATGTGTGTTCTTAATCACTATCACTTTGGAGCTTGTGGCAGTCATCTATCCGGGATGGCTATTCCTACATATGCTAAAGACAGCAAAACGGAAACACTTTTCATATTCAATCACATTATTGAAAGGTTTGGAGTCCCTCAAGCCATTTTTACCAGTCATGGTTCCCATTTTAGGAATCACATGATGGCTAAGCTAAGCACTAAATTAGGTTTTCATCAAGAAAACTCATCTCCCTATTACCCCCAAGCAAACAGACAAGTAGAGGCGATTAATAAAGTCTTGAAAAATATGATCCAACGCATGTGGGGACCCACAAATCAAATTGGCACTTTGAACACTTTCCATCTCTTTGGTATTAGAGGAACTCCATAAAAAAATGCTACCGGATTAACACCTTTTCATTTGGTCTATGGTCTGGAAGCCATCCTGTCTATTGAATGCGAGATCCCATCCCTCGAACTGGTTCTCGAGCTCTTTCCCAACACTTCTGCAGAGGAAGAACGATTTGTGTATTTGACCAAGCTTGATGAGACTCGTTGCGATGTTGCACTCGCTAATGAAGCTCATAAAAAGTGGATTAAAGCTCAACACAACAAGTCTATTCAACCTCACTCTTTCAATGAAGGTGACATAGTCTTAACATATGACCAAATGCATAATAAACTAGGGAAAGACACGCTTGAATCCATGTGGTATGGTCCTTATATCATTAAACTACTTTTAGAAAAAGGGGCTTACGAGTTGGTTGATTGTAACAGTACACCTTTAAGAGAGCCCTGCAATGGGCTCTACCTTAAAAGGTACTATGCATAGGGGAATCATGCGTGTACAATTTGTATATAGTATGTTTTTATTATGGTGTGATTTTGATTTCTTTTGTGTGTTAGGATCTTGTTTCTCCCGTGACTATTTATCCCAATTTGTGCTTTGATGCACAGATGTCGGTGTATTCTGGATTTGTAGATGGTGCTAGTCGACATACCAGGAACCATGCTTCTACAGCCTGGGTGTTTTATTCCCTAGTGACGAGTAGGTTACCTCAGGTGGAATTTGCTTAGGTCCCACAATTAACAATATTGCGGAATACCATGCCATAATTGGACTCTTGATCGAAGCATCCTCATTTGGCATCTGCCATCTTATAGTTCACCTAGATTCTCAACTCATGGTATCTCAACTAAACCACATCTATACAATCTCTGATCCTATATTACTTTGTTTATATCGAAGGATACGCCTACTGGAAAGATCATTTGATTTTATTCAATATCAACACATTCCACAACAATTTAATGCAATTGCGAACTCTTTAGCTAATTATGTATTAGATTGGAATCTGATACATCTATAAAAAATTTCATCATCAAGTGTACATATTAAAGCATGAAATATCAAATGTACATAAACACATTTTAGGGAATTAAATAGCCGAAATAAGAATTGTATATATCATAGAAAAATTTTGCATTAGAGTTTAAGTCACATCATAAGTTCCAAAAAGTACAATACGGACAAAATTTGGGCTTCATTAGCCATGCATAATATAAATTCCACAAAAAATGGAGTCCCAAAGACAATCTCGACTCTAGTCAAGAGGATTGTTGTGCTCATGGTAGCACACAACTACTCGAGCCACTCGACGTACAGTCGGTTGATCCTCTCAGGCACCCCCACAGTGTGTCTCTGAAGGCGGTAGGGTACATCATGCACACGAATCGTCGAGATTCCCATTGTCAATCCCTCGATGTTCCGCTCTATGTCCCTGAGTCCTCCCTCATCCTCCTCGTCTGCTACGAATATTTCCCCTCAGAGGTGAAGGGGGGGGATATCCCGTTGGTTGTACGAGCCGAACATCTGCAACACAACATGTACATACGTTAGATTCCCATTGTACATCAAAAGAATGAAATATTAAAACAAAAATCCACAAAATGCATTCTTTATATGAGAACATACCTGAAGCATCCCACTATTCCCCCTCTAGGAGCATTAGGTTTGGATCTCCACGAAAATATATCCTGGCATAGGGATAGGATTTGATCATCGAAATATGAGGCCTCCACCACGAGAAGAAGTCCTCATCATATTTGAGCCACTGAGTGGTACCCACTCTAGGAAGAATGTCACAAAGATGGTCCTGTACCTGAACATTTTTTGTCTTCCACTCCTGCACTTGGTTAGTTGATCCCTCATGTTCACCAATAAACCTTTACACCAATTGAATATTGTGGGATCAACACACTCTAAGGCACACAACATCTATGCCCTGTTGATGTATATGTAACTTCGGAATGTATTTCACTATATGTATATTGTATTCCTATAGATATGTTATTATTCCTCTATACGGAAGTGTTTGTATTCCTATAGAGATGTTATTATTCCTCTATACGGAAGTGTCGTCATTTATATTGTAAGTGTCGTAACTTATACTTGATGGGTTATTAGACCACCTTGTTGGGCTCGGCCCTGTATAAGTCATGTGGGTCGAAGGGTTATTAGACCACCCTATTTGCGGTCGGCCATGTGGGTCAAAGGGTTATTAGACCATCCTATTAGGTGTTGGCCCAGTCAGCATTGTGTTATGTGGTTAAGTTGAGGCCGACCTAGTAAAGGTTATTAGGCAAGTCAAGTCAAGTATAAATAGAGTGCGGGAGGCACTCTATTTTATCATTCTATTCTCTCACACACTCTTGGGAGAGTGGCGCACTTGTGGAGGAGGAGAAGATGCTACTAGGAGATGTCTATCTCTTATGCTTGGGTTGTATCATTTCTCTATCTATCTCTGAGGAAGTTATTGGGGTTTTTCACCTTTATGGTTTTCTCCAAGTAGACTCTGTGTCTCTTGTGTGCTTGCATTATTGTGTCCATGATTGATATGTTGTAGATATGTTGTACATGTTGTTCTCTCAATTAAGATCCTAGATCAGATTTAAGTAAATTCTGAAAACTCTAACATGGTATCAGAGCTAGCCTGAAAGAAGGCATGGTATGGCATGTATGACACTTGTTGCAATTGCGAAGCTAGGGCTTGATATAGCAAAAACTAGTCATCGTAGTACTTTCGCTATAAATAAATTTTGGCAAGTTTTCAGGGTCTGAAAATCGTACAGGGCGAAGATAATATCCCCATGTACCTTGTATCCAAAGGAAAACCTCTAACTCATTTTACTTTGTGATTTATGATCTGTACAATATAGGGTTTCTGCCTCTTCCAGATCTCAGTCATAAATAGGTGACCTTCGAAAAAAGGTCATAACTTGGGATAGGAAGATCCAAATGAATTTTTGTAAAAAGTGACAGGTATTTCATGGACTGTACTTTCTTAGGTAACTTTTTCAGAGGCCGAAACTGAACTAGTGACACGTGGCACACCGTACAAGTTCGCTCTCTTGTTTTATCCCATAAACAGGTCACGTTGCGACACTTGGTATAACTCTCTCTCAGAGAATCCATTTGAGGTCAGACATATGGGGTTGGAAATATGACAGGTTGGATATCACAGGAAAAGTTTTCAAACCCTGTGGATCAAAAATTTTGGAGCTACACCAGAAACAATCAGGTACATATTTCTGTCAAAACAGAATTATCTTTGAGCACCTTCATTCATGGCTTCTAGAATTTAGGGTTTCAGAGAAAGTTGGAATTTTTATAATCAGAGACTACAGCTGAATGCTACTCATCAAAATCGAAATTTAGAGACCAAGATCATAATTTTTGGTTGGACAGAAGGCCAGGCTTGATCAAGCCCTGGTTAGTGACTTTGATTGGAAAAGTGGAAAATTAGGGCTTCTGCAAAAATGGCAATTTTTGAAATCTGTGACCACAGCTGGAAACTCCTCAGAAAACTAGAAGCTTAGAGCTTTGGATCGAACCTTTTGATTGGACAAAAGGGTGGGCTTTATCAAACCCTAGTTCGGGGTCATGTCTAGTGAATCCGGAAGCTTCAAAGGCAAATTTGAGGGGTGAAACTTTGCAGTTTTCAAATTCTAAGTATACCAGCTTGATCAAATCATCAAGGCGCATATTTCTATCCTTTTGGAAGTTTGAAATTCAAAGTTTAAATTTTTAGGGTTTCTCTGACAAACCCTAATCTAGCTCCAGATCCAGTTCCTGCAAATCAAGTGGATTGGGTTAATCCTAGAAGAGAATGGATTGGTCACCTGCATAAGTGAAGAAGTTCTTGTTTTAGAGGGAGATGAGGCTAAGGCCTTACATAAGAAGATTACAAGCAATCTCGATAGGTATGTTTCGAGATTTGTTCATGATTACGTTTATGGTATATTTGTCTTCATATTATTACGGTTAGTACAATCTTGATTAAATTTAGACTTGTCATATCACCTTAATAAAATTATGAATGCATGATAGAAGATATTCATTGATTAGGGTGTTGACACTTATGATTGTACTAATGCATTATGGTGTTGTATGAGGTTTATGTTGTCCGTTAACATGAAAGGTACACCAAGAAAGACAAATCATGTTCTAGTTCAAGAACATATGATCATGGTGACATGAAGACAAAGATTCATCCATTGTCATGGATCACTTAGAAGATCTATTTACGAGGTATGTATAACTTGGTTCTATAATGGTTAACCTATGAGATATGCAGGTTACTAGCACAAGTCATTGAAGAGAACAAGAAGACATCATGTGGATATGTTAGACATAACTAGGTAACATACTAATCCAAGTATGTTTTTTCTATATCAAGTTAGCATCCTACCTTGTGATAGGATCTCTTATATAAGTATACATGGCATGATTGATAATGATTATTCATAGGTTTGAATAATCATGGGTTTAGGCATATTATGTTTCTTCCCTTAATTGATGATATGACTAAACAGAAGAGTCACGAAAGTATAGGTTTGAATAATCACGGGTTTAGGCATATTATGTTTCTTACTTTAATTTATGATATGACTAACCATAAGAGTCCTTGAATACTAATGCTTATTATTTTTGTTTGAAATGAGCATGACTATACATGCTTAAGATTATTGTGTTTTGATAGTATTGAGAATATACTAATAAATGTATGATTATGTATGAGATCTCAAGGATATCACAGTGATGATACTTGTAAGCATGCATAGTGATCGAGGATGGATATAAGTTCAAGGACAGGTAATCCAGGAAGCAAAGATCAAGAGGGAGCACACTCCAGTAGGTTCTGCAAGGATGCAGATATTCATAGGGAGTCGACCACTTCTCACAATCCACATCAGAATGGAGTTGCAAAGATCACTGAGGGAGTCCACCCAACAACCAAACAAAGATAAGTATTTGAATTGTCATTTCTTACATATTTGTTTTTTCAATAATGTTGTTCAATGATGTATATGCTTATGTTCCTAGACTTAGGTCATGTATTATGCATATTAGAATAATTGCATTAATGAACAGTATACTACTAATATGCATGTGATGGGTAAGTGTCCTATGGCACTGTACAACATTCCATTGCTACTTATCTAGAATGAAACCTCTTTGCTGACATATTGGGAGTTGTGCACACTCTTAACAATGTTCTGGTAGAGATTGGAAGGCATCTAGAAAGTTACGGGATATGAATAAATGTTGTATTGAAGCATTGGCTAAGATAATTGCATGATTGTATGACATATTTCTTTATGTGTAAGAATTTGTTCTGAAAACTATGAGATGTTTCTAATCATGCAATTTAACTGGTTTTGTAGGAAAGATCGTATATGAGCACCTACAAAAGAAGGACTACAACATTTGTTTCAGCAACAAAGTTATCTATTGAAGATATTGAAGATATTGAAGTTCCCAGGATTCAGGAAGAATGCCATGATCGAGGAGTACCAGTCGATCATGAAGAATGATGTTTGGGATGCAGTCCCAAGACCTGAAGGGAAGTCTGCTGTGACTTCCAAATGGATCTATAAGATCAAGCATGTTGCAGATGGTAGCATGGAGAAATATAAAGCAAGATTTGTAGCTCATGGCTTCTCCCAGAAAGAAGGGATTGATTATGGGCTCAAGTATGATGCGAATCAAAAGTTTAACCTGCAGGGTTATGTTCATTCAGATTGGGCAGGCAGTGCTACAGATAGGAAGAGCACATATGGTTGTTGCTTCAGTATGGGATCAGGTGTGATCTCCTAGTTTAGCAGGAAGCAATCCTGCATAGCACTGAGTACAGCCGAAGCAGAGTATGTTGCAGCTTGTTCGACTAATTGAGAGGCAGTATGGCTCTGGAAGCTACTGTCTGAGTTATTTGATCTCCCACTGGAGGCTACTGGTATTTTTTGTGACAACCAGAGTTGTGTGAAGCTATCTGAGAACCTAGTGTTCCATTACAAGTCGAAGCACATAGAGATAAAATATCACTATATCAGGGATATGGTGCAGAGAGGAGCAGTGAAGCTCCTGTATGTTGCGACGGATGAGCAGGTTGCAGATGTGCTGACGAAGCCACTAGCCAGAGTGAAGTTCGAATACTTCAGAGAGAGGCTTGGTGTTCTTCAGATTGACGACACTTCGAGGAAGAAGTGATGGAGACATTTGCTAAATCCATTCCAATCATGGTGGAAGGAGGATCCTTCACATGGCTATGGATGTAAGCGTTGGATGATGAGCATCAGGATGATGCTCCAGTTACTGCTCTGTATATGCATCATGTTGGATGTTGGATACGATCAGTTGGATCATTTATATGTATGTATGTATGCATCATGTTGGATGTTGGATACGATCAGTTGGATCATTTATATGTATGTATGTATGCATCATGTTGGATGCTGGATATGATCAGTTGGATCATTTATATGTATGTATGTATGCATCATGTTGGATGCTTGTTATGATCAGTTGGATCATGTATATGTATATGCATCATGTTGGATGCTTGGACCATGTATCTATATATGTATCGGGTGGATACATTGTATGATCAGGATGATCATGTATGTTGATATA
Source organism: Larix kaempferi (assembly GCA_027924585.1). Lineage (NCBI taxonomy): Eukaryota > Viridiplantae > Streptophyta > Pinopsida > Pinales > Pinaceae > Larix > Larix kaempferi. The sequence goes on from BSBM01000742.1 coordinate 374,934, forward strand.
TATCAGGTGGATACATTGTATGATCAGGTGGATCATGTATCTATGGATACATTGTATGATCAGGTGGATCATGTATGATGATATGTATCAGGTAGATACTTGGTATGCATCAGGTGGATGCATTATATGATCAGGATGATCATGGATGACGAGCTTTAGGATGTTGCTCCAGATGACATGCATCAGGACGATGCAGTGATGATGATCAGGATGATCATATGTGATGACATGTATCAAGTGGATACATTACATAATCAGTTGGATTATGTGTGATGAGTTCCGAAGACACAGATGCACATGAGCTTTTCTGACATGGTTGTAGATGTGTTCTCCCATGGTCGCGATGTAATTGCTGGGCTTTTCCGACATGGTGGCAGATGTGTTCTCCCATGGTCATGATGTAATTTCCAGGGCCATTCGAGCATGGTTGTAGATGTGTTCTCCCAATACTGCAATATAAGTGTTGGGGCCATTCGAGCATGGTTGTATATGTGTTCTCCCATGGCTGCGATATAAGTGTTGGGGCTATTCAAGCATGGTTGTAGATGTGTTCTCCCATGGCTGCGATATAAGTGCTGGGCCATTTGAGCATGGTTGTAGATTTGTTCTCCCATGGCTGCAATATATATGTTGTGCCATTCTCACATGGTTGTAGATGTGTTCTCCCATGGCGTAGATGTAAGTGTTGTGTGATGTGCATCTGGGTTGTGCTTTTTGAACGATGATCATGAGTATAAGGATAATACTTTGTGGCCGTGGACAGTTTGTGCAGATAAGAATATAATCCAGCCTTGGGAGGTTTGCAGATAGTCTTTCGAGGTTTTTCCTATGGCATGTAATGTGGCCCTGGGATATCTGGAAAATGCTCTTTCGAGGTTTTGCTTTGGGAGGACATATAATAGCGCCCTGGGAGGTTTGCAGATTCTCTTGTTAGGTTTTTCCGCTGGCATATAATAGCTCCCTGGGAGATCTAGCAAACACTCTTTCAAGGTTTTGTCCTATGGCATGTAAGTAGACCTGGGAGATCTGGACAGGATGAAAAAGGCCTCAGATGCTCTTTCGAGGCATTGCCATGACCACATGTAATAAGTCCTGGAGATTTGGACAGGATGAAAAAGGCCTCAGATGCTCTTTAGGGTTCTTGCTTGACAAGACACTCTTTTAAGGTTTTGTGGTGGGGGTCACATGTAATAAGTCCTGAAGATATGGACAGGATGAAAAAGGCCTCAGATGCTCTTTAGGGTTCTTGCTAGTCAAGAGACTCTTTTAAGTTTTTGTGACAGTCACATGTAATGTGCTCCTAGGAGATCCGACAGGTAGAGCTATGTGCTCATAACAGCCTGGGATGTTGCAGCCAGGTTTTGTGACGCACGTAATAAGTCCTGAGGATTCCACAGTATGGCCAGTGATGATGAAGACCTACAGGTGGTGGGCCTACATCCAGTATGAAAAAGGACTGGCTCTGTAGAACTTCCTATGACGAGTATATTCAGAGATTGATTGAGATAGCAGTAGCAGTTACAATGACGATGACTCGATGACGATTATCCAATGATGATGATCTAGAGAAGAAGACTTGTGCTAGAAGACCTATGTCGATAAATACCTTCCTATTTAAGAGTGAGTGTTGATGTAGAGATGTTATTATTCCTCTATACGGAAGTGTTTGTATTCCTATAGAGATGTTATTATTCCTCTATACGGAAGTGTTTGTATTCCTATAGAGATGTTATTATTCCTCTATATGGAAGTTTCATCATTTATATTGTAAGTGTCGTAACTTATACTTGATGGGTTATTAGACCACCTTGTTGGGGTTGACCCTGTATAAGTCATGTGGGTCGAAGGGTTATTAGACCACCCTATTGGGGGTCGGCCATGTGGGTCAAAGGGTTATTAGACCACCCTATTGGGTGTCGGCCCAGTCAGCATTGTGTTATGTGGTTAAGTTGAGGCCGACCTAGTAAAGGTTATTAGGCAAGTCAAGTCAAGTATAAATAGAGTGCGGGAGGCACTCTATTTGATCATTCTATTCTCTCACACACTCTTGGGAGAGTGGCGCACTTGTGGAGGAGGAGAGCTGCTATTAGGAGATGTCTATCTCTTATGCTTGGGTTGTATCATTGCTCTATCTATCTCTGAGGAAGTTATTGGGGTTTTTCACCTTTATGGTTTTCCCCAAGTAAACTCTGTGTCTCTTGTGTGCTTGCATTATTGTGTCCATGATTGATATGCTATAGATATGCTGTACATGTTGTTCTCTCAGTTAAGATCCTAGATCAGATTGAAGTAAATTATGTCCTGTACTTGAACTTTTTTTGTCTTCCACTCTTGCACTTGGTTAGTTGAACCCTCATGTTCACCAATAAACCTTTACACCAGTTAAATATTGTGGGATCAACACACTCTAAGGCACACAACATCTATGCCCTAGTAGTGTGACGTGCCCCTATAATTCTTGCAACCCTGGCGATTGTGAACAAGATGGTCCTGTACTTGAAATTTTTTTGTCTTCCACTCCTGCACTTGGTTAGTTGATCCCTCATGTTCACCAATAAACCTTTACACCAGTTGAATATTGTGGGATCAATACACTCTAAGGCACACAACATCTATGCCCCAGTAGTGTGATGTGCCCCTATATTTCTTGCAACCCTAGTGATTGTGAACAAAAGTGCATAGTGGTAGATCAACCACATTCTTTATCAGAATTTTGCCACTTGTTCTTTGTGTGCCCACGGAAAAAAAACTGTTCGATGAGGTCATCAATGCTCTCGTCACCACCCCAGTGAGCACTTAATACCACTCATGCACCTCTTCTAAAAATTCCCATCAAGAAATAGATATCTTCTACTTCGATCTCGAGGACATGTGGACCTACATTAAAAACTTGATTATCCACATCCCACATATCTATGAGATGGTTCAGTAGTGCCCCTTGTTTCCTCATCCCTTGGGTATTGAATAATTTTAACAGCCCAAATCTTCGTAGTGCATTCAAAGTATTTGGGTCATGAAGGGCAACTCTGTCATCATCTTCATGCTCTCTCTCTTTCCAGTGGATCATTTTTCTCCCTCAAGGTTGTAAACACTTGCAAAGGACAAGAGAAATATTTAGTCAAATTTTGGAAACCAACCTTTGCCTTTAACCCAGTGAACAAAGCTAAAATTTGCCTTGTCTGCGTAGTTTTGCGCCCCTCCAATGGTACACAGAGAAAAAATATATGTTTTCACGCCCCGACAACTTCGTGAAGAGCAAAATTTAGGAGATTTGTGCACCTCTCGACATAGGAATGGCGTGATAATATCCCAGGGAAAAAAATGGGTTCCCATCAAGCCCCAAAACATTGAAAAAACTTCATGAAATACTAAAAAATAGGCATGAACAGGAAGAGGGTGTCCCGGCCTATTACCTGGATTAGACAGCTCGTGAAATTGTGCTTTGGATCTCTCGCAATCACCAGTTGAAGATCTGCTTCCAAATAGAGAAAAAATCACTCCAAGAGGTAAATAAGAGTTAAAATGTAATTTCTTTATATCTAATTTTACTTTTAACCATCTTGGAACTAGATATTGCTTTGTGTTCACATTTGGAACTCCCTTTTTGGAGCTTTTTATTCATTTTTGCTAAGTTTTGAAAGGAGATCTAATGCCTTTCGCGATTAGGTATGATATTTTTTACAAGGTCATTATGACTTTGGGTATGAGTGCATGATTTGACTTTTTCAAGCACATTATAACCATGAAATGGTCATCATTATGAAGTTGGTTTTATCACTTTTTCAGCCTCGTAATGATTATTATGTGAAAAATAAACTTGTCGGAGTTTTCTTTAAGCTCTCTTCAAACTCCTTAAATATGAAAAGATCGTCGAGCGAGATTGTTTCCTTTCACACTTGTAAAAGGATCTGAAAGGACAGCTATTCAGTTTTGGTTTACCCCTTTTTCGGGTTGAGTAGCATTAATTACGAAAAAGGTATACTCTGGTCAACCTTTGACTAGAAGCATTCTCCTTTGCATTATTTTACGCTTTTTCGGGCTTAGGGGACTAATTTTACAAAAAAAGTCTTATTTTGACTATTTCAGACTCTCTAATTATGAAACATCATTAAGTTTACCTTCTTTGGACTCATAAAATTAAACATTGAAGGACCCTTATGGGACCGAACCCCTCCTTTATCAGCTTTGTAAAACATGTGAGATTGGACTCATCAAAATATGAGCTATATCGAGCATCTGTTATCCTCCTCAAGCTCATTGAAAACAAAGAGGTACTCATCCATCAGGATGGGATTAGGGAGAAATAAGCCAAGTTTATCTCTAAAGAGCTTCATGGCATCTTATGTCTCCCTTGAACTTGGCACCTATTTGTATTTAGTCATACAGTTAGGAAATATGCTTCACCTCTGAGTCATACCATGTTCATGAGTTATCTTGCTCCTTCAATTCATATGAAGAATGCCTCGATCATTGTCGCATTATGTTTTGGTCTCTGCCTCACTGAGTCAATGTTTCCATGCCAGTTATTGTCATGCCACCCACATTCAAGGAAAGTCTTTACCTAAGTTAGTCTTTGCAATATTGTCAATATTTCCATCCTTGTGTCAGTCTGTGTTCATTCAGTTAATCACTTCACATCACGTTCCTGATGATTTCGTGTCGATTATGTGGGATTCATCATGGCCCTCCTTCGACAAGTCTATTCCTGTCGAATTCAACACATCACTCGGGAATTAGACTTTGGAACCACTTTAGTACCTTGGTACCTGCATGCCTCAATGGCAGGTCTCCTCATGTTCGACAGTAGGTTTTTATCATTGACCTCTGATCAAATGATTCCACGAATGTTCGACATCAATTCATCCATTCGCATTCGTCGGAATGTACTAGTGATACCTTGAGGATCATAATCATCATTGGTGATTACTCTCACTCTTGTTAACAGTAATCTCATTGATCAGTAATCAATTGGTTTCTACCATGTTCGATTTCAGCACCTTATAATCGCATGGTTAGATTCGTATCGATTCGGGATCAAGTAGAAGACCCTGGGGATCCTTATTATGTTTGTACCTAGGTTGCGATGGAGATTTTTTAGTAGGTTCCCACATAGACATCATGTTGGTGACCTAATGTACAGTCACACAGATACACTCTTGTATTGGTCATGGTTGTGTTATTACATTATCATGGATCTACACTTGTGTTCTAGTGGTCGTGATTTATCTTCAGTCATTTTCAATCATGGATCTGCGATGTATTGGTCGAAAACCATGCTTTGAGTCATTTCATTCCGAGCATGGGTATGCCCACCTTGGAGTTATCATATTTTCAATGGTTGGTTTGTAGGCTCTTTTGCGGTTCTCTTTCAGTTATCCTTCATTCATGAGTTGGTAAAGTGTTTCGGCCATCGATTTTGTTTCTGACCTCACGCTTTAAGGGGCATCTGTTACACCTCATTTTGTCACTCTCGCAGCCTTTATGTCTTATCATCATCGAGGCCTTGATCCCTAAGCAGGTCAGAACACTGTATGCAGTTGTTTGTCAGCTTTCACATCATCCTAAGAATCTTTCATGTCACCCAAACTCTAGAACCCAACTCATACAACCACTTTCTTTGGCCTTGAGGATAATTTTTCGCGCCTTTCCAATTAAGCAGGGAGCAATTATCACGCCCCAGCAGTTTATCATAATGCGAAAAAATCCTAACTTTGTCACCCTAAATGCCTAGCAGAGCGTGAAAATCCATCTTCATTGTGTGTTGCACTCTTTTGAGGGCGCAAAAAGGTTGACTGGGATTTGTTTCCTTGGTTTTTGGATCTTATCCTTTGAAGAGATTTTTGTGGGATTAACTTGTCCTTCGAACCTTGCTCTGATTCCATCTTTGGAATCTTGATCCACCTTCTGCTCATGAGATCCAAATCCTTCTCCATTTATTTTAGCTCTCCCAATCCTATAAATTCAATCTATTACCTTGGCCCATGGGAGGAAGACTTGAAGGGTGGAACTTATGGTCCTACATCTCTTGAAGGATATTGAAGGAGAGCCTAGAGGAAGCTATTGCTAGTCTATAATCAAGGTATATCATTGTACAAGTTTCTTCATGCTCTTTATTAATATAAACTCGGCTTGTTTCTCTCATGAATGTGTTTTTGCATACACGCTAGCTTTATGAAATGCTAAGTTAGGTAGATCTATTTCAGAGTTAATATCTCTTGGAAAGGAATTTGTATAAGCCCTTGCAGGTTATCTCTAACCTTTGGAGTTTGGACATCAAGCTTGGAGGCAAGAGTAGCAAAACAAGCTCTAAGAGAATGTAAGACATATATGTCTTCTCTTTGTTCCTTTCCATTAGTGTTGCATGAATATATCTATAGAGAATGTCAGTACCCATTTGTTAGTTTTTTGTCTTGGATTTTGTTGCTAGGGAACTATTTTGATATCCAAGAAGAATTTATTTTATCCATATAAGAATTTATTGTCACGGAAATTGGTGACTCCGCTGGGGATCTTAGCCCTAGTCTTACCCTAGTCCATTTTCCTTCTTGAGATTTTGTTTGAATCTTTCACCTCTTGAAGTCTGATCATTTTTGAAAATTTTGAGTTTATCTGATTACTATTTGGAAGCATCTTACTGGGAATTGCATCCCCTTTTTGTTCCTGAACGGGATCAACTTGTCCCAAAAAAATTTGTTTGGATTATCTCCCCCTCACAAGTCATTACAGATCGAAAACCTTTGTTTTTCCTACCCCTTACACCTGCCTAGGAGTGAAAATTTCATATTTTTCGTGCCATCCCAGGCTTATCAGTCATGAAAGTAGGTTGATTTTTGCACCGCTACAATTTGCTAGAGCACGATAATTCCCCTTTATCACTCTGTCTATGAAGGCTAAAATGCGAAAATCTCTGTTTGGATTGACTTTTTTGCTTGGGTTGCATGATAATTGTTTGATTTATACCTTTGGATTGTATGTGTGGTCTATCATTGTTGTTGTCAGGTGATGTATGCTTTTTTAAAGCATTTGAATTTCTCTTGAATCCATTTGAATAGTTTTTATTACCATCACTACTAGTCCTTGAAGGATTGGATTTGGAGTAGGCTAACTCGATCCTACATTGAATTCAAATTTTTCAAGTATGCTTTATTCACTCTCAGAGATATGTAGACCTTTATAATTCGGAGGAGGACTTCCCTTGCCTTGGTTTGGGAATATTTGGGGCTATCCTCCTTGGTTTAGAAGCCCAAGTACCTCGAGGCTTTTTTGTGTCAAAATTGACACTTTGCTTGGTTCTTGAGTCCAATTTTAGACCCTTTGGCCTTGCAACACTTATTTGGCCTTGATATTACTGTCTTTTACATTCAAATCTCAAAATTGATGGTTTTTATTGGTTTCAAGGAGAACCCTTAGGACTCTCAGGTGCTTGGTTTTTTTATTTAGGAAAGTGAGTACGTCACTTTCTTTTTGGTTTTGGTTGATTGCATGCTTGTTTTTTCCATATTTTGTCTATGATTTGTTTGTAGAAGGTTGCTTGTTATTGCTAGTTTAGTTATAGAGAATATTCATCACTTTTATAGCCCTTCTAGTCCTCTTGAAATTTTTTGGGAAACAACGATTGTGTTGTCTTCTTTGGCATGACAATCGTCTCTATTTGAACATATTGTCCTTTGAAAACAAAGAATTCTTGTGAATCTTTTCATGTCTTGTTATGGTTGTTAAAGAACACGTGTAATTATCATCTTTTCTCACCTTTAATCTGCTACAAATTCTTGTGAAGATGAAAATTTGTGCTCAATTTTTTGGATATTTCTTTAAAATTTTGAAAAGAAAAAAAAAACAAGTGCATTTAGCATTTTTGTGTTGCATATTGAAAGGATTTTGTGTTCATTATTTTGAACTAGCGTTGCATTTAGTTTGGCTTAGTGTGTCTGATTGAAAAGAAAAAATATTCAGATAGTGCATGTGCATGGGTCTTGCATTCGGGAAAAGAAAAGAACTCGCTCTCACTTAGCTAGGAATTTATCCAAGAGAAAGACTTGCACACTCATTCGAGATTGCATGGATTTTGAGTGAAGTCCACACTCCATCAGTTACAATTCTACTTCCCTTTTCAGTAAATAACAACCTCTAAAAGTAAGTGTCTAAACTAAACACATATTAACCTCATTTGAAGAGATAAAAAAATTGTGTAGTTAGGTAGGACATTGGGGATAGGCATCCAAATAACTCCCCCTTGTCATTTAGCATCTGAAACATAGAATTCGTCTCTTAGGGAACTAAAATCCTCTAGTATTTTTTGCCACGGTTAAAAAATTGGTTGAGGGGCCTCTCTTCGGAGGGTTGCAGTCACAAGGTTGGTTCCGGAGGTCTGGGTGATATACTGCACTCCACTCTGTACTAAAGGACACCTACTCATAGTTCTCATTGTACAAGCCTTTTAGGTGATGCAGAGGCCAAAGGGGTGAAGTGACAGATTCACCTACTCGTACATGTCATGAACGAGGTAGCTTAGTGACCATTCTTTTAGGGCTCTTATACCTTGGATCCCTTTAGGTAGAGGGATATCCCTTGGCCCTTTTGATATCGCATTTTGTATTTCCTGACTATGGATTTCATCACCCTATAGGGGATACGATTTGTTGAGGTTTCCAACTCTTAGTTAGGTGGTTGCTTTCCCCTATACCTTGTAGAGGGTGTTTTTCTTTCTAGGGTAGTGTTGCTTGTTGGATTTCTATCCTCTTTGTTGTAGCTTGCTTACTGCGACATGGGTTGCAGCAAATTTTTTGAGCTTGTGTTTTGTCTTGTGTGCCTATTTTCCTAGCTCCCCTTTTGGGCATTCAGTTGCTTTAGGTTTTTTGAGCTTTGTTTGTGACATTTAGCCTGCTCCACTTGGTCCTACTCCATAGCGGATCCAAGAAAATTATGGAGACAACAAGGGTTGAGTCCAAAACCGTCTGCGCCAAGAAATACCCAACTACCACCTCAATGTACCTAATCTCCTTCTACCCAAGGGCATATTGGTGGGGAGTTTGTCCTAGGACCAACTAATGAAGCACCACAGGTTACTATGACACCGCAAGTTAGCGTTGCACCAGAGATTTGTGCAGCACCAAAAGTTATTTCAACACAAGATACTAGAGTAGCACCAGACATTCCATTATAGAGAAACCCACCCGAGGGGTTTATTGACTCTTATTGAAGATCCAAAGTATCCTCCTCCTTCACCTTTACCAAGAGGTTATTATCAACCGATACTTCAGTTAGAGGCAACTACTTTAGTGCACACTACCCCTATTACTCCCTCTTGTCAACCTGAATCTTCTCGTAGGAGGACTCTAGGAATTCCAACCCCCGAGCTTCGTATAGACGAAGATCTTATGGAATCCATATTGAAATCATTGCTTCTTTACCTCGCAACAGTCAAGAACCTGTGGAAATGATTAGAAACATGTTGACACATGATGTTACACAACCTCAAAGGATGACCCCCTTAAATTCATAAAATTTTACTGCCTTCCACTTCTGAAGTGGTAGATCCTTCTCATATAAGAACGCCCCAATCCGCTCCCCATGATTTGACTTATGGCATATCGTTTGCAGATCGATTTACACCCACATATTGGGTATTTACCCAACCCCTACCAGACGACCTGGAAAAGACCAATGTTTTTGGCCCGTCATCATCATTGTGGGACACTACTCTGGGCCAGGCACTTAATGAATTTTGCACCTATCCAGGATCCATGAAATTGACTCAACAACCTCCTCGATGAATGCTCCCACCCATATTACCAAGTGAAATTCTTGGTTTCTCTATAGGGATTGTTCATAGTCAAGGGATTGATCTTAATATCTCTCTGTTACCCATGGTTTCTAGGTTAGGTGCACATTCATCCTCACAAGTTGATAATACCTTGACAGTTACTCAAACTTCCCAATCATTTCCCTTCAATGTTCCAATTGGAAGTTTGCATATATCTTCTGTTGGAATGCCAATTGTAACTGGAGGTCAATATTCAGCTACGATTTGCATCATATCTAGAGGACAACCTTTCACTATTGGACCAAGTATATCCAGTAATCAACCTCCAGCTATAGGACAATCTGACTTATGGGGACAGCAAAAACCACCTTCTTGGGGGCCACCTATAGTAGGTAACTAGAACCCCACTAGGGGGGAATAAATCGATTTAAACCCAATTACCCCCCAAACCCCAATTTATATCCTGGTTTACCTTACCCAAGTGTTGTAAAAAATTAATGGGCTCCACCCCCTCCAACGCTCACCCCACTCAAGGAGTTGTTGAATCTCAAACCTTTAACCCTGTGATGAAGAATCTACAACCTTTTAACCCTACAATTCAGAATCCCCAAAATTGTAACCTATGGTTCTGAATCCTCAAGGTTTCCAGCAGTATCCCATGGGTAATCCATATGGTTACAATATGCAACCACCAGTGTATGGCACTACGGGAGTCCCCATGCCCCACCAATATTACTCCTACCCACACCCAAATAGGAAATTTCCTTTCCTAGAAACATTGGACTTGTCAGACTTGTCGGACTTGTCGAGACTAATTAATGATCCCATCTTGCATGAGCCTCATTGGCCTCCCATACCTTCCAAACTACCATTGAACATTCCTAAATTAGATGGCAAACTCAAAGAAGATCTGAAGAACCATTTTATGACATTCTATCTTTGGTGTTCTTCCAACTCATTGATGGATGAGTCCATACGATTAAGGATTTTCCAACGAACACCCACCGGGACGGCAGGAAAATGGTATATTGAGCTACCACAACACTCCTTTCATAGATTTCAACTCCCTTGTGATGTAATTTCTTCACATTTCCAATTACCAATTAGGTATGAAACTGGTACAAACCTGTTAACCTCGCTATGACATTCCACCTCTACTCATATTTCTGATCATATACATGAGTGGAGGAGGTGCCATAGGTTGATTAAGGCCCCCATTCTTGATCAATTACTAGCCGATTGGTTTACAAAATCACTCATTCCACCCATCGCAAGGGATGTTTCCATGGGAGGCTCTATTACGGAATACAAGCAATCGGTCGCGCTCAATATCTAGAATTGGTCTATTCCCAATCTGGAAAGTTGCATGACTTGATCCCCAATGTTCCTCGTCCCACCAATGATCCTTCTAGGCCCTCTATATAACCTCCTATCGATGGCATAGTTGGTTCCGTGAAGGCCCTTCCTGCGTCCAAAGAAAGTGGACAACAAGGTCAATCAAACTCAACTCCATCTCAAAATCAGGTTGCTACCAACACTAAAAACAATGCTTCTCTTGCTCAAACCTTCGAGGTGAACGTGGTATAATATTCATCACAACAATCCAGAAGTAAGAAGAATAAAAATAAAGGAAAATCCAAGAAATATTCTAATAAGTAGGAAAATACAAAACCTCGGGAAACCAATGTTGATATCAAACCTAAGAGGAAAGATAAGTTTCCTTGCCTGATCTGTCAGGAAGACCATTATATGAAAGATTATCCTTACCATGAGGAAGTCAATAAATTTATGAAAGGTTCTTGCCACCCAGCATTGTTAACTAACCATTTCCCACCTCAACAACAGCAAATGGTCACACACACTCCCCCACAAGGGGGCACCACAAACAATTACAATCAAGACGAGACATCCTCCTCCACACAAGTCCTCATGTGTAATGAGATTGTTAATCTCTCGACCACGTCAAATATTTATGACTCTACTCCAAATTCGAACCAAAATGTAAGTCCTAAGGATAAATATCCCATAGATGATCCTTCCACCACCCCTCCACCTTCTGGCCCTCTTCATGTCAAAAAGACCTATTTCTGACAATGTGATGCGCCCACCAAAGGCCACCATTCGAAAAGCGACATTTAATCCAAGTGCGCGAGCTACTCAAAGTTACAATATTGTTGAGGACTTAGATCAAGCACCGTGCGCCAAGTTGACTCTCGAAGTTTTACAACATTGTCCTAATTAGCGTAAAACTTTGTTGTCAGCACTTGGAGCCATGGACCCCGAGACTTCCAACTGCATCATGTTCAATTTGGAATACTTCAAACCGAGGCTTTCCCACCAAATGGCCTTCCAGATCCATACTAATATCTATGGGAAAAATATCCATCGTATCGTTTTGGACGAAGGCACCTCCACTTTTATCTCCTTGTCCTGTTGGAGGGATATTGGCTCTCTTGAAGTAGCACAGTCTCCTACTACTTTAAATGCCTTTGACATTTGTGGTTTTCAACCATACAAACTCATTCCATCATTAGTTGTAGAACTGAGGGGGGGGGGGGACTGTCTCCATCCATGTGGAAATAGTCGATGCTCTGTTGGACTACAATATCCTACTTGGTCAAAATTTGTTTTATGCCATGAATGCAATAGCATCCTTGGTTTTTCGTCTGGTGTATTTTCCTCACCAGGGAAAGATCGTCACCATCGAACAAGTTGATTTTTGTACTCCAGATATTCACTCCAACAACACTAAAAATGTCCCATTGTTGGCACAATCCCAACATCATTATGAGGACATTGGTGTTGGACTCCTTAAAGACTCTTCAATTATTCGATTTTTTCTAGATCTTCCACCCCCCAGTTTCTACCATCAATATGATTTCTTCCATCATACAACAATCCCATGAATCCCGGGACTCTTGGGCAATACCAAGTCTATATGAATGTGAAACCATCGGTGATTGCATGCCTTTTAACTTGAATGAGACATCCTATCATGCGATCTAGGCTGCTTCATATTGTTCCAATCCAGATGACCACCATCCTGTGGCATCAAACCGTTATCCTCTGTCGTCTTGGATAGATTCATATTTTCCTTCTTCCAATTACCTCCTACATACTTTCCCTTTAGAAGAGTCCATTATGGAAGTGCTGAGTATCAATGAACCTCCATGGGAAGATCACCATCATCGATCATATTTCCTCCCAAATTTCCAAACAGTAGAGACTAATATCAAATCCATTGTTTCATCTGATATTGTCCAAAATCCTCAATCTCCCATTCTTACTCGCAATGTATTATCTGAGGGAAATTTAGGAAATATCACGGAAACCTTTCCTATAAACATATCAATGAAACCTGGTGTAGTGGAGCAAATCCATCTAGGAAAAACCTGTACACCCACAGAGGTGGAATTTTATGCGATGTATTTGCTTGAAGTTATGAGGAAATGTTGGGAACTGACCCTTCTATTGTGGTCCATGAAATTAAAACTTATCCCAATGCAAAACCTGTCCAGCAGAAACTCTGACCTGTTCACCACAAGAAAACTGCGGCAATAAAGGCAGAAGTTGAAAAGCTTCTTAGAGTTGGTTTTATTTATCCTATTCCACTAACATATTGGGTATCTAATATTGTCCCCATCACTAAGAAACATGGCACTATTAGGGTTTGCGTTGATTATAGGGATTTGAATAAGGCTTGTCCAAAGGAAAATTAACCTACTCCCTTCATCTACCAAATTATCGATAACTATGTCGGGAGCATCATTTTTTCCTTTATAGATGGCTTCTGTGGCTATAATCAGATAGAGATACTCCCGTCTGACCAGTGCAAAACAACTTTAATCTGCCAGTGGGGAACTTCTGCATATCAAAAGTTACCTTTTGGCCTAAAAAAATTTGGGGCTACTTTTCAATGGGCCATGCCATATGCATTTCACGATATCAAGCATATTTTGGACCCTTATCTGGATGATTTACCTACTCATTCCACTCAACGAGAAGATCATCCTGAACACCTTAGAGCTATTTTTCTTTGGTGTCGTCACTACAATACATGCTTGAATCCCCGTAAATGCATTTTCTGCGTTGAATCTGGCATATTATTAGGCTTCATAGTCTCCGAGGATGGAATCAAAATATATCCACTGAAGGTCGAGGCCATTTTAGCCTTACCTTCCCCTGCTGACATTCTAGAAATTCAAAGTTTGCAAGGGAAGGCAAAATGTATGCGCCGCTTTGTTTGTAATTTCGCAAAGATTGCTCAAGGTTACATGAGGATGCTAAAGAAGAACGTGCCTTTTATATGGGATGATCAAGCTCAGCAATCCTTTGATAATCTGAAAAAATCCTTGACAAATGCACCCACGATACAACCCCCCAACTACACACAGGACTATATTTTGTATCTCGCCGCGTCCACTTCCACCATTGGAATGGTGCTAGTGCAAGAAGATGATAACGGCCAGGAACATGTGATTTACTATTTAAGTAAGAGTCTCACTGAATCTGAAATCCATTACTCGCATGTTGAGAAGTTATATCTGGAAGCCGTCATCAATCTCCAGACTCTTTTTTCATTGCATACTGCTCCACAAAACAATTGTCACTGCAAACTCCAACCCCATGTATTACATACTAACACGTCAGGTGCTAGAGTGAAAATACTCTCGTTGGATTGTAGTCCTCCAAGAGTTTGATTTGGAGTTCGCAAAGGATAAATCCAAAAAATCCCTGGTTTTGTTGAGCTTATATGTGCATTTCCCCATGCTAATGAAGAAGCTGAGCCCATTGACTCTCTTCCCGATGAATCATTGTTCCTCATTGGCACGTATGATCCTTGGTATGGAGATATTGTTTTTATATCCAAACCCAACGTTTCCGGCCTGAAATCTCCCGTGAGGATCGACATTGCGTTCGACACCATGCTAAATATTACCTCATCATTGGAGATACCTTATATTGTTGTGGTATTTATTATATTTTGCATTGATTCCTAACTCTCGAGGAATTTGAGCATGTTCTTAATGATTGTTACTTTGGAGCTTGTGTTGGTCATCTCTTTGGGATGGCTACAACCCATAATATTTTGCATGTTGGATACTTCTAGCTGTCCATCTTCAAAGATTGCATCAATGTGGTAAAAAAATGTCCTCCATGTCAATTCTTTCATTCAAAGAAGCACTCCCATCTAGCTCCATTACATCCTATGATTATCGTAGACCCCTTTGCAAAATGGGCATCGACTTTATGCATTGTAAGCCTACCTCAGCCATGGGGCATAGTTACGTCATCGTGGCCGTTGACTATTTTGCTAAATGGGCTGAGTCTATGCCTACATATGTTGAAGATGACAAAACGACAACACTTTTCGTATTCATTCACACTATTGCAAGGTTTGGAGTCCCTCAAGCCATTGTTATCAATCACGGTTCCCATTTTAGGAATCACATGATGGCTAAGCTAAGCACTAAATTGGGTTTTTGTCATGAAAACTCATCTCCCTACTACCCCCAAGCAAACGGACAAGTAGAGGCGATTAATAAAGTCTTGAAAAAGATGATCCAATGCATGGTGGGGACCCAAAAATCAAATTGGCACTTGGCACTCTTTTCGACTCTTTGGGCCTATAGGACCTCCGTAAAAAATGCTACTAGATTCACACCTTTTCAATTTGTCTATGGTTTGGAATCCATCCTGCCGATTGAATGCAAGATCCCATCCCTCAAACTGGTCGTCGAACTCTTTCCCAAGACTTCCGCAAATGAAAAATGATTTTTGTATTTGACCAAGCTTGATGAGACTTGTTGCGGTGCTACACTCGCTAATGAATCTCACAAAAAGTGGATTAAAGATCAATACGACAAGTCTGTTCAACCTCGCTCTTCCAATGAAGGTGACCTAGTCTCAACATATGACCAAATGCATGATAAAATAGGGAAAGGCAAGCTTGAATCCATGTGGTACGTTCCCTATATCATAAATGAGTTTTAGAAAAAGGGGCTTACGAGTTGGTTGATTGTGATGGTACACCTTTCGGAGAGCCCCACAACAAGCTCTACCTTAAAAGGTATTATTCATAGGGGCATCCTGCGTGTACACTTTGTATATAGTATGTATTTACTATGGTGTGAGTTTGATTTCTTTTGCATGTTAGGATCTTGTTTCGCTCGTGACTATTTATCCCGATTTGTGCTTTGATGCGCAAATGTGGGTGTATTTCGGATTTGCGGATGGTGCTAGTCGACATACCTGGAACCTTGCTTTTGCAGCCTGGGTGGTTTATTCCCCTACTGATGAGTTGGTTACCTCAGATGGAATTTTCTTAGGTCCCACAACGAACAATATTGCGGAATACCATGTCGTAATCGGACTCTTGACCAAAGCATCCTCCTTTGGCATCTGCCATCTTATACTTCAGCTAGATTCTCAACTCGTGGTTTCTCAACTAAACCACATCTATACAATCTGAGATCCTATATTACTTCGTTTATATCGAAGAATATGCCTACTAGAAAGATCATTTGATTTTATTCAATATCAACACATTCCACGACAATTTAATGCAATTCAGGACTCTTTAGTTAATTATGTATTAGATTTGCATCTAACGCATCTATAAAAAATTTCATCATCAAGTGTACATATTAAAGCACGAAATATAAAATGTACATAAACACATTTTAGGGAATTAAATAGTTGAAATAAGAACTGTATATGTCATCGCAAAAGTTTGCATCAGAGTTTAGGTCACATCATAAGTTCCAAAAAGTACAATAGGGACAAAATTTGGGTTTCATTTCCAGTACATAATATAAATTCCGCAAAAAACGGAGTCCTAAAGATAATCTAGATTCTAGTCACTAGGATTGTTGTGCTTATGGTATCACACAACTGCTCGAGCCACTTGACATAGCATTCGGTTGATCCTCTCGGGCATCCCCATAGTGTATCTCTATAGGTGGTAGGCTACATCATGCACCCTCATCGTCAGGATGCCCATTGTCAATCCCTCGAGGTTCCTCTCTATGTCCATGAGTCCTCCCTTATCCTCCTCATATGCTGTGAATCTTTCCCCTCGGCGGTGAAGGGGGGAAGATCCTGATGGTCGTGCGATCCATACATCTGCAGCACAACATGTACATACGTTAGATTCCCATTGTACATCAAAATAATGAAATATTAAATCAAATATCCAAAAAATGCATTCCTTTTACGAGAACATACCTGAAGCATCCCATTGTTCCCCCTCTGGGAGCACTGGGTTTGGATCTCCGCAAAAATCCATCCCAACATAGGGATAGTCTTCGATCATCGGAATCTGATGCCTCCACCATGAGAAGAATTCCGCATCATATTTGAGCCTCTGCGGACCTCCCAACCATCCTGCATAACTAGTCCATAAATCCATATGTGGCTCTGATGGAGGACAAACTGGTACATCAAAATGTGGGCGGAGTAGTGGTACCTTCTCTAGGAAGAATGTGACCAAGATAGTCCCGTATCCGAACTGTTTTTGTCTTCTATTCTTGCACTTGGTTAGTTGATCCCTCATTTTCATCAATAAACTTTCGCACCAGTTGAATATTGTGGGCTCAACACACTCTGAGGCACACAGCATCTATGACCTAGTGGCATGATGTGTCCCTATACTTCCTGCAACCATGGCGATTGTGAACAAGATAATGCGTAGTGGTATATCAACCACATTCTTTATTAGAATTTTGACACTTGTTCTTTGTGTACCTACATAACAAAACCGTTCGATGAGGTCATCAGTTCTCTCCTCACCACCCTAGCGACCACTTAATACCACTCGTGCACCTCTTCTAGAAAGGCCCATCAAGAAATAGATATCTTCTACTTTGATCTCTAGGACATGTGGGCCTACAATAAAAACTTGATTGCCCACATCCCACATATCTATGAGATGGTTCAATAGTGCTTGTTTCCTCATCCCTTGGGTCTTGAAGAATTATAACAACTCACAGTTTCGTAGTGCATTCAAAGTATTTGGGTCATGAAGGGAAACTTTGTCATCATCTTCATGCTCTCTTTCTTTCCAGTGGATCATTTTGCTCCATAAAGGTTGTAAACACCTGCAATGGACAAGAGAAACATTTAGTCAAATTTTGGAAACCAACCTTTTCCTTTAACCCACTGAACAAAGCTAAAAATTTCCTTGTCTGCGTGTTTTCGCGCCCTTGCAGTGGTACATGGAACGAAAATCTATGATTTTTGCGCCCTTGCAGGTACATGGAACGAAAATCTATGATTTTCGCGCCCTAACAACTTCGTGAAGAGCAAAAAATCAAGAGATTTTCATGCCTCTCGACATAGGGAGGGAGCGATAATCTCCCAGGGTGAAAAATGGGTTCCTCTCAAGCCCCAAAACACTAAAAATACTTTATGAAATGCTAAAAAATGGGAATGAACAAGAAGAGGGTGTCCTGATCTATTACCTGGATCAGACGGTTCGTGAAATCGTGCTCCAGATATCCTGCGATCACCAGTTGAAGATCTGCTTCCAAATAGAGCAAAAATCACTCCAAGAGGTAAATAAGAGGTAAAATGTAATTTCTTTATATCTATTTTTACATTTAACCCTCTTAGAACTAGGTATTTACTTTTTGTTCACATTTGGAACTCCATTTTTGGAGCTTTTTATTCATTTTTGCTAAGTTTTGAAAGGAGATCTAATGCCTTTCGCGATTAGTTTCGATATTTTGTGTAGGGTCATTGTGAATTTGGCTATGAGTGCATGATTTGACTGTTTCAAGCACACTATAACCATGAAATGGTCATCATTACAAAGTTGGTTTCATCACTTTTTTGACCTCGTAACGATTATTATGCGAAAAAGAAACTTGTCGGAGTTTCTTTAAGCTCTTTTCAAACTCCTTAAATATGAAAAGATTGTCGAGCGAGCTTGTTGCCTTTCACACTCGTAAAATTATTTGAAAGGACATCCATTCAATTTTGGTTTACCCCTTTTTCGAGCTGAGTAGCATTAATTACGAAAAAGGTATACTTTGGTCAACCTTTGACTAGAAGCGTTCTCCTTTGCATTATTTTACGCTTTTTCAGGCTTAGGGGACTAATTTTATGAAAAAGACACTTCAGAGTCTTTTTTGGTTGTTTTGGACTCTCTAAATATGAAACGTCATTGAGTTTACCTTATTTGGACTCGTGAAATTAAACATTGAAGGACCCTTATGGGACTGAACCCCTCCTTTCTTAGGTTCATAAAACATATGAGATTGGACTCATCAAAAGATGAGCTATATTGAGCCTCTGAGTCATACCATGTTCATGAGTTATATTGCTCCTTCAAGTCATATAAGGAATGCCTCGGTCATTGTCGCATTATGTTTTGGTCTCTGCCTTGTTGAGTCAATGTTTCCAAGCCAGTTATTCCCATGCCACCCACGTTCAAGGGAAGTAGTTACCTAAGTTAGTCTTTGCAATATTGCCAACATTTCCATCCTTGTGTCAGTTCATGTTCATTTAGTGTGAAAATCAGATCACATCCAAGAACTATTCAAGAAATTACACTCTCTCATATGAAAAATCTCACACAACTAGTCAAAAGCACAAAAATTATGCACAAGAGTAGATTTCTGTATTACTTCTCATGACTAATAATTACATCAACCAACATATGAATGTAATAGGATGTTATTAAATAACATTACAGCAGAAAATTGAATGGCTAAAGATGCCAAACAAAACTCCTAATCATCAGACTTGCTAAAACTGCCCATCCCCCCTAGGTGGCAAGTTGACTTTCCAAATCAGCCCAAAAGCTCACGAATTGATAATTTAGTGAGCTGAAGGTGAAATATAGGTAAAAGAAATGCCAAATACGAATTTTGGGTGGAAATAGCATTAAGGAAATTTTTTTGGTGAGAAAAACACTTTCCTAGGTTGACTAGCTTTTCCCTATGGGGGAAAAAGCAGTAAAAAGCAGCAATTTCTTCACAAGTGGCCTTTCTTCCTTAAAATCATCCATAAATGTTTAGGAAAGCGCCCAAGTGGCCTAGGTAGCTTGTATATCACACCTTGAATGGAATCTTATCCTCCCATGTTGCCTTGTGGACCACACAATGGCAATTTCCTCATTTATTACATAGAATTAACCAACAAGTGATTAATGAATGCATCTTATGTAATTAAATAAATGGTGGGAAGGCTTAATTATTCCACCACCCCCTCTTAAGTCTGACTTAAATGAACTAAATATCATAAAATAAAATACTAAGGGCCCAGTAACAAGACTTGGTCACCTCGTACAAAATACTGTCAATCCACAAAACAAGGATAGAAGGAAAACCTCATGGGAAAAACCTTCCCTCAAAACATGGACATATCAAAATTGAAAGGTTGTTGATCAACCCTTCACTCCACCACATGTCCAACCATCCCAAGTAGTGATCTAAGATAGTTGAATGTCTTCTCTGTGAAATCCTTGGTGAAGATATCTGCAGTTTGCTCACCTGTGGGGCAATACTGCAAATCTATGATCTGGTCATGCACTAGGCCTCTGATGTAGTGCATATGAATATCTATGTGCTTGGTCCTCTGCCTCTGTACTTGATCACGTGAAACTCTAATGGCACTCTGGTTGTCACAATAAATGACAGTAGGAGTACTGAAAGAAATCTCAAACTCAGACAAAATCCCCTGCAACCAGACACACTATGTAGCAGCATTCACTGCTCCTCTGTACTCTGCCTCCGCTGAATATAGTGCTATGTCATTCTGTTTCTTGCTGGACCAGCAAACAGGGCCACCTCCAAGCATGAATACAAATCCTGATGTGGATTTCCTGTCAAGGTTATCACCAGCCCAATCCGAATCTGTGAAACCCAAGAGATCTAAGCTTGAATCTGCCACATAGTGAATCCCATCACTCTTTGTTCCCTGCACATAATGAAGGATTCTTTTTGCAACCCTCCAATGTAGCTCATGTGGCTGCTCCATATATATAGATGCTACACTCATAGCATATGCAAGATCTGGTCAAGTGTGTGTCAAGTAGAGCAAGTTGCCAATCAACTGTCTGTATAGAGTACTGTCAAAAAGCGGTGTAGATTCTGCTTCTTCCATTCTAACTCCAAAAAGGAAAGGAGTCTTAGAAGGCTTGCAATCAGCCATCTTAAACTTCTTTAACAGATCAGAAGCATACTTTGAATGACATACCTTGGTTCCTTCTTTTGTTTGAGAAATCTCAAGCCCCAAAAATTGCTTAAGAATTCCCAAGTCACTCATGGAGAATGCTTGGTGCATTGCGGTCTTAAGAGATGCTATTTGTTCAGTGCTATCACTTGTGATCAGCAAATCATCAACATATAGCACTATTAACATAATAAAACCATCAGCAAACTTCATATAGTCATTTGGTTCAGATTTACACCGAACATAGGATTGTGATAGCAAAAAACTGTCCATCTTTGCATACCAAGCCCTGGGGGCTTGCTTGAGTCCATACAAATATTTTTTCAACCTGCAAACAAGGTTTGGATCTGATGTGTACCCCTATGGCTGCTGCATATATATTTCTTCTTCAAGCTTCCCATGGAGGAAAGCACTTTTCACATCCATGTGATGTACTTCCCACCGCTTGGAAGCTGCCACTACCAAAACTAGTCTAATGGAGTCTTTCTGAGCTACCGGTGCAAATGTTTCATTATAATCAAGTCCTTGGACCTGAGAATACCCCTTTGCTACTAGCCTTGCTTTGTACTTAATGTCTGTACCATCCGCTGCACATTTAGTCTTATAAATCCATTTGCATCTTACCAACTTTCTGCCTGCGAGGAGCTTGACTAGCTCCCAAGTTTCATTCTTCTCCAATGACTGAAACCTCTCATCCATAGAAATCTTCCATCTAGGATCATGTGAGGCATCCTCATATGTTTGTGGATCAGAATCTATCATCATATAGCACTTCTCAGAAAGATAAGGATCATTCACATTGAGAGCAATCACAAACTGTGATCTAGTCCTTCTTGGTCCTGAGGGTTGCCTGCTAGTCCACCTGCTGCTTGCAAAGTTTTCGCAGCCCACTTAGGTCTTGTAGGTGAGTTAGCATCTGCAATAAATTGATCCTCATCATCAGAAATATCAGAATCAAAAATATCAAGAACATCACTTACTTCTTCTTCAGTCGGTGGTGAAGATGAATCTCCAATTTTTGCGCTCTGAGAGGGCTCTTCCTAAAACTGCACACTTCTTTTGATGAATGCTTTATGAGTGGTCATGTTCAGCAACTTATAAGCTTTGGATTCCTCTGAATATCCAACAAACAAACATGGTTGGCTTTGGGGCTGCATAGCCCTCCTCTTCTCAATCGGAATCCTAGCCCAAGCCTTTGAGCCAAAAATCCTGAAATGAGAGATGTCCGGTTTGTTACCTGTCCAAGCTTCGAAAGGAGTGATACCTTTGAGAGCTTTGTGTGGCACTCTATTCTGAATATAGGTGGCACAATTTATTGCTTCATCCCATAGCTTAGGAGACAAATATTTTGCCTCAATCATGCATGTGGCCATCTCCTTAAGAGATCTGTTCTTCCTCTCAGCAACCCCATTTTGTTGAGGTGTATATGGAACTGTATGTTGCATCTGTATGCCCGATGAAGCACAAAATTGCTGAAACTCTGATTTCACATACTCACCACAATTTTTAGATCTTAACACTTTAATATTTCTACCAGACTGATTCTCAACTGAGGCTTTGAATAACTAGAATAACCCAAAAACTTCTGATTTAAGCTTGATGAAATAAATCCAACAATACCTGCTGAAATCTATGAATGTGAGAATATATTTTGTTGAATTCAATGACTCATGAAGAAATGGACCTGATATATCAGTGTGTATAAGTTCCAATGGTGCAGTGGTTCTCTCAGTGGTAGATCTCCCATACTTATGCTCAGGGTGTTTTCCTAGGATGCAGGATTGACAGACACCTTTGGAAAATTTGATATTGGGCAGCCCTATAACCATCTCTTTCTCATGGAATTGGGAAAGGTATTTGTAGTTTAGGTGGCCAAATCTTTCATGCCATAGCTTGCTGGACTCATTGGAATGGGTTAATAGAGCAGAATGTGAGGATTTTGGCACAAAATGAGAAAACTTGTAAATTCTAGAACAGTGGTCAGCAGTACCAAATGCAATAATTTTTCCTGTTGAAATTTTTGCTATCTCAACATCATTGGGGGTAAAGGTTACTCTCTTGGGCATCCCTATATGGGTCATCTGATAGACTTACAATAGGTTTGCAGGAAGTCTAGGGACATATAAAACATTATTAAATGACCCAAACTTGAGATCTATGCTACCTTTACCTTTGCTAGAAGTTTCAGAATTGTCTCCCAATACAATATTCGGACCACTGGAAGAGTCAAGTGAAGTAAAATACTTACTTGCAGACACCATGTGTCTTGAAGCACCGGAATCAATGATGAATGATGACGATTGGGAAGTGATGGACATCAATGCATGAACTCTCTCTTTATCATCGGAATTTGATCCTCCATCCTTCCTTCTTGTGCTCTCTGGGAGAGGGATATTGGCTTTCTCCAATGCATGAGTTAATTGGTCTATGGTCTTCTTCATACAAGAGCTTTCGGGATGAAATCCCTGCTGCAATAAGTGCACTTTGTCCTCTAATTCTTCTTGTTCGGATTCTTCTTGAAGTTTGATGGCTCTCCATTAAAATTCTGCTTGTCTTTCCACTCACCGGTGGGCTTCTTGAAGTTTCCTTTCTTCTTGCCTTTCGAATTCTTTGAGTCTCCAACATTTAGACAATGGTCTTTGGATGGATTTTTAATGGCTCCCATTAAGACCAGCTTGTCTTGTTCTTGTGTTAATGACTCCATGAATTCTGAAAGTGATGGGCCTTCCAATTTTTAATTGCTTTCCGGGTGGAATGGAAGGTGGAAACAAAAATTGAATAGTCCGGGCCAAGCTTGGAGAGAATGGAAAAAACTAATTGCTCATCTTTCTTGTCTATTCCACATTGCTTCGGCTGCAATACAAGAGACTTTAATTTGGAGAAGAAGTCTTGTAGATTATCAAAATTTTGCGGACTCAAAGAGACTAGCTTGTTATCCAATTGGTGGCCTCTCAATTCATCGGTTTTACCGAACAATTCTTGAAGTTTCAGCCATAATTCATTGGGTGAAGTGAGGCCATCAAGATGAAATAAGAGTTCTCTGGATGTAGTGAGACATAATAGCCCATAGGCTTCATCCCTTCGATTATGCCATTTAGATTTCTCCACTGCTGAGGTTGGCTCAGCTTCTGTTGCCATGGTCACCCTGTAGAGCCCTTTGCTCCTCAGTAGAATCTCCATCTGTGCTTTCCAATCAAAGTAATTGAAAAGAGTAAGGATGATATGCTTTGTATGATCCATTGCTGCAACTGATATAAACTTTTGGACTGAAATTAGAACACTTCTGGATTCCAAAATGCACCCTGTAAAGAATAGAAATCACCCGGTGGCTTGATCAATGCGCCCTTCCTGAGACTGTTGGATCCTACAAGACAATCAATAGATGAAAGGAATAGCTTGATGGCTCTGATACCATGTGAAAATCAGATCACATCCAAGAACTATTCAAGAAATTACACTCTCTGATATGAAAAATCTCACACAACTAGTCAAAAACACAAAAATTATGCACAAGAGTAGATTTCTGTATTACTTCTCATGAATAATAATTACATCAGCCAACATATGAATGTAATAGGCTGTTATTAAATAACATTACAGCATAAAATCGAATGGTTAAAGATGCCAAACAAAACTCCTAATCATCAGACTTGCTAAAACTGCCCATCACCCCTAGGTAGCAAGTTGACTTTCCAAATCAGCCCAAAAGCTCACAAATTGCTAATTTAGTGAGTTGAAGGTGAAATATAGGTAAAATAAATGCCAAATACGAATTTTGGGTGGAAATAGCATTAAGAAAAAAAATTTGGTGAGAAAAACACTTTCCTAGGTTGACTAGCTTTTCCCTATGGGGGGAAAAGCAGTAAAAAGCAGCAGTTTCTTCACAAGTGCGCCTTTCTTCCTTAAAATCATCCAGAAATGTTTAGGAAAGTGCCCAAGTGGCCTAGGTAGCTTGTAGATCACACCTTGAATGGAATCTTATCCTCCCATGTTGCCTTGTGGACCACACAATGGCAATTTCCTCATTTATTACATAGAATTAACCAACAAGTGATTAATTAATGCATCTTATGTAATTAAATAAATGGTAGGAAGGCTTAATTATTCCAACATTTAGTTCATCACTTCAAATCACTTTCCTGATGGTTTTGTGTCGATGATGTGGGATTCATTATGGCCCTCCTTCGATGAGTCTATTCCTGTCGACTTCAACACATCATCCGAGAATTGGACTTAGGAACCACCTTAGTACCTTGGTACCTGCATGCCTCAATGGAAGGTCTCCTCATGTTCGAAAATAGGTTTTTATCATTGAACTTTGCTAGTGATACCTTGAGGATCATCATCATCATTGGTGATTCCTCTCGCACTTGTTAACGGTAATCTCATTGACCGATAATCAAGTGGTTTCTACCATGTTCGACTTCAGCACCTTATAATCGCATGGTTAGATTCGTATTGATTCGGGATCTGGTAGAAGACCCTGAGGATCCTTATTATTTTTGTACCTAGGTTGCGATGGATATTTTTTAGTATGTTCCCACATACACACCATGTTGGTGACCTCATATACTATCACAAAGATCCACTCTTGTATTGGTCGTGGCTATGATATTACATTATCATAGATATACACTTGTGTTCTAGTGGCCATGATTTATCTTCAGTCATTTCCAGTCATGGATCTGCGAGGTATTGGTTAGCAGCCATGCTTTTAGTCAATTCATTCCAAGAATGGGGATTCCCGCCTTGGATTTAGCATATTGTCAGTGGTTGGTGTGTAGGATCTTCTACGCTTCTCTTTCAGTTATCCTTCATTCATGAGTTGGTAAAGTGTTTATACCATCGATTTCATTTATGACCTCACACTTTAAGGGGCATCTGTTATACCTCATTTTATCACTCACAACCTTTATTTCTTGTCATCATGGAGGTCAGAACACTATGTGTGTTGCTTTTCCAGCTTTCACATCATCCTAAGAATCTTTCATGTCACCCAGACTCTAGAATCCAACTCATACCCCCACTTTCTTAGGCCTTGAGGGAACTTTTTCACGCCTTGTCAGTTATGCAGGGAGCGATTATTGCGCCCTAGCAGTTTAGCATAACGTGAAAAAATCCTCATTTTTGCACCCTACATGCCTAGTAGAGCGCGAAAATCCCTCTTCATCGTGTGTTGCACTCTTTTGAGGGCACGAAAAAGTTGACCGGGAGTTGTTTCGTTGGTTTTTGGATCTTATCCTTCAAAGAGATTTTTGTGGGATTAACTTGTCCTTCGAATCCTGCTCCGATTCCATCCTTGGAGGCTTGATCCACATTCTCCTCATGAGATCCAAATCCTTCTCCATTTAGTTTATGTCACGTCCCCTCCCGTTGATCCAACGCAAGGAAGGAATCATAACACTAAGATCCGGGCTTTACACAAAACTTAGCCCCATTCATCATGAATAAAACAAATGGAATTACAATTAAAATGGATATGTGTGCAGATGCAAATCAAGCAAACATGCACAGCGGAATAAAACATCATCCACACACATTTCACATGCATCCACCATATCAAGAACAACCATCCATTAATTAAAACAGTGCAGAAGTAAAACACAAATAAAATACTCATCTTGACGTAATGTTGTCCCAAGCAACTAGCTATGTCACTGCAACATTCCACCCAACCATAGGTCTCTGCTCAGCCTATATTCTTTTAGGACTCAGAGACCACCCCCGATCTGGGCATGATATCTACAAGGAAAATGGGACTCTCAAGCTCAGCACAGCCAAAGTAATGGATACCCATCTCAACCCCAACATTCTCTTACACACAGCAAACTCAAAAACTGGGCATGGATACACATTTTTAACAATGTATTTACAAATTAGGGTCCATGGGTTTTCCCCAAATCATGGCACAACCAAAAATGGATTGTGGGAAGAGGGAATCAACCCCAGGGAAGAAAACCGATTTTTCCCACAGATATATGAGCATTCAGTGGGGCAAAACGACCTCTATAAAACCCCCAAATCAATTTATTCTCTTCCCCACTGTTAACCAAAACAAAAACGCCCTTCCCAGCTAGAAAAATGAAGGAAAACACAACAAAGCCATGGAGGAGAACGACCAGGAATCTCCCAACTCGTGAGAGAGCAAAACTGATGGGTGAAGAATAGCTCGGGGAGCAATTTCATGGCTCTTTTATTTCCCAAGGTGTAAAACACGATTTTCCATCAAGGGTGGATTTCCCATACTCAAATTTGGACAGCCATACCTCTCCATTCCCAATACATTAACTACCTCAACCAACTCTTGGGAGAAATGAATGATTGGGTACCAAAGTCAACATGGGTAGTTGAGATTTTATGGGTTCTCTCATTGACACTTGGCTTGAATTGATTGGCTCAAGGTTTTGAATATTTTCCTCACAATTCCTCGTAAATATCATGCCCCCATCTCTTGTTGCATTGCATAGCTACTTGTGGGCATTTCTATTAAAATGCATGTTTACAATTTCCATGGCTCACTCACGGCTCACTAGCACATGGGTAACATAATACCAAATACATGCCTCTTCGAGCGTTCACTAGCGGTGCCTTGGCCTTGAGCTCCACGCTAGGAATCATACATAATATGCATATAATATTTACATTATAGCCCAAAATATCCTAAGGGTCAAAATGGGGGTATTACAGTTTAGCTCTCCCAATCCTATAAATGCAAGCTCTTACATTGGCCCAGGGGAGGAAGACTTGAAGGGTGGAACTTATGGTCCTACGTCTTTTGAAGGATATTGAAGAACAGCCTAGAGGAAACTACTGCTGGTCTACAATCAAGGTATATCATTGTACAAGTTTCTTCATGCTCTTTTTCTCTCATGAATGCATTTTTGCATCCATGCTATCTTTGTGAAATGCTAAGTTAGATAGATCTATTTCAGAGTTAATATCTTTTGTAAAGGAGTTTGTATAAGCCTTGGTAGGTTACCTCTAACCTTTGGATTTTGGACATCAAGCTTGGAGGCTGGAGCAGCAAAACAATCTCTAAGAGAAGGTAATACATCTACTTTTTCATTTTGTTCCTTTCCATTAATGTTGCATGCATATATCTATAGAGAATGTCAGTACCCATTTGTTACTTTTGTGTCTTGGATTTTGTTGTTAGGGAACTATTTTGATATCCAATAAGAATTTATTGTCACAAGTGGATGGAATTCTTACAACAATTCCATCTCATCATCAAGCATAAGAAGGGAAATACAAACAAGTTGGCACACATGCTCTCAAGGCCACCCACAACCAAAATTACAGCTTTGGGAACCCTTATGTACATGGAACCTTTTACCCATGATGCATACAAGGAGGAGTACGCAGAAGATGAGGACTTCAAGGAGGTATTTCAACAACTTCAAGGCCATTTCAATTTAAAATAAGGTGACAACAAGGTTGACTATCATCTCCGAGATGATTTACTCTACAAGTTGGACAAGCACTATGTTCCTAAAGACAAGAGATTGCAACTTATCAGAGAGGCACACACCTCCCAAGTTGTAGGGCATTTTAGTGTAGGGAAGTCAATTGCAAACTTACAGAGATATGTTTATTAGCCTAGAATGAAATAAGATGTAGCTAAGTTTATTAGAGGATGCATACTTAGTTGTACAAGCAATCCCAACAATAGGAAGCAAGGTCTATTGTTAAAAGAATGTAACTGTGGAAGATATTCTATTTACATTTGTCTATTGTATTATTGTATTCCATCTTCAGGAGATGCTATTGGTGTATTTGATGATGTAAGAGTCAATGTAAACCCTAGGTCTTATGTAGGCCTAGAAGAATCCATAAAGGATTATTATATTATGTATTTGACATGTTGGCCTAATCAGTTAGGAGAAGTCGGCCTAGTTGGGGAAAAGTCACCCCAACGGAAGAATATAAATAGAGCATGAGTTCCTCATTTATATTCTCTCATTCACTCTCACAAGTTCTCATAGGAGAGAGAGAGAGGTTTGCACAAGTGGAGGAGTAGTTGATTTGTCTTGGGGTTTTATCTTTGTACTTTGTGAATTCTATATTGAGGAATATTTTTCCAGGGTTTTCTGCCTTGTGGTTTCCCCAAGAGAAATATTGTGTTCATTGTGTTCTTGTTGTGCTTGTTCTTATTTCAGTGATAGATTGTTTAATGTTATATGCTAAACAAGTAAAAACTAACATCTATACCATCCCTTACCTATTCCTATGAGACCATGGGAGAGCATCTCCATGGAATTTGTGGGTGGTCTTCCAACTACTAGGAAGGGACATGGATATTTATTTGTGGTAGTCAATATATTCAACAAGATGTGCATTCTTATGTCTTGTAAAAAGACCATACAAGGACAAGAAGCAACAAACATGTTTTTTGAATAGGTCTGGGTGCACTTTGGGATACCAAGGAGCATCATCTTAGAAAGAGATACCATATTTCTCAGTATATTTTGGACTACGCTTTGGGAAAATATGGACACTAAGTTGAAGAGGTCTACAACATTCCATCCATAAACAAATGGACAAGCGGAAGCAGTCAACAAGACTTTGATACAAATTTTGAGGGGTTACAATTAGAAGCATTAGAAGACTTGGGATGAAAATATGATTTACATACAACACTCTTATAACATAACAATCCACACTTCAAATGGGAAGTCCCCTTTTGAAACTTGTTTTGGATACTTGCCACCTTCACCTCTGGATGTTGTTTATGGACTTAAAGGGGGAGTGAGGGAAGACACCACATGTAAAGCAACAAGAGTTGAAAAGTTCATTGATAAGATTAGGCAGTTCCATTTACAAATACATGAGAAACTGAAGAAGTCATAGGAAAAGTACAAGGCAAGACATGACCAACACAAGGTTGAGAAAACATTCAAGGTGGGAGATAGAGTATGGTACACCCAAACAAGGAAAAAATACAAGGTCCTGGTAAGAAGACCAAGGATCTGAGGTATGGTCCCTTTGAGGTATTGGAGGTGGGAGATAATCCCTACAGACTCAATATACCCCCATACATGCACATTTACACTGTAGTGAATGTGGAAAATCTGAAACTCTATGAACCTTCCATGTTGGATCAGGAACTTAAGAAGGTCTTACCTTCTGTAGAGGACTTAGTACTAGAGGCTTAGGCAGAGTTAGCAGAAGACACAATGTTGCAGAAGAAGTCTAGAACTACCATGTAGGGACAGTATGAACTCTAGCAGGTGGCGATGAAACGACAACTTCCAAGCAAGGTTAAATGGTAGTCCAAGAAAAAGGTAGAGGAAAAATTTACTCACCTCATTCAGTAAAGATTTTGGGGACCAAAAGCCTCCCAAAATGGGGAGGTGTGATTAGAAATGGATCAATATATAATTTTTCACCTACTTGAAGCTTTCGGGGTTGAAAGATTGGATGAATTGGCTTGTAGGGCCCATTTTATGGGTATGACTCATTTTGCAGATTTGGGGTTTGGAACCTTTCAGGGTCTATTTGAGGGTTTAAACAACATTTTTAAAGGTAAAACAACTCGTCTCTAAAGCTAAGGGTCATGAGGTGATCTGCACTCTGAAACCTTTGCAACATTCCAAAGATTGCCTCAATCAGAGTCTGTATGCAAAAGTTATGCCCCCCACAAGTTGATCTATCGAGTTGACCACCACGGTACCAAGTGGATTCCACGTCAAGTCTCATTTTTCACACCTATGGAGCTAATCATGTGTGGACCTTCAATAACATTCTAGAAGGACCAAAACCCTAACCCTAATTGAGAGTTGAGGCATGCAAAAAACCTAAAATTAACCTTATACGACTATCGGTCTATGTTCAATGTGCATATAAATTCACTGAGTTTGTCAGAGCTTATCGATCCTACCAAGGTGTGACTATAAAGATTAAGATAATCTTGTATCCAACATGGCCTATTTTCAATTACAAATTCAACAAAAAATTTAAACTTCAATAAAATTCTACCATGATGCAAGATATATACATAGTGGAACAAAACCTTTACTAATTTTACTCAATTCTAAATCAACCCCAATCATTAAAAATTCAATCAAAATTTTAAATCGATCAAAACTAATTTTTTATATCATCAAACTTCATCATTTAAAAAGAAATGTGTTACCATATTAAAGTGTCCATGACTCTAATTAACCAATAAAAGTTCTGTTTCGACATGCCATTCAAAACGCCAAAAGGATATTTCACATTCTTGGTATTAAGGTTTCTCATGGGAATGCAATAAGATAAGTTATGCCATGATAGCATAATCCCACATACAAATTGAGATAAAAAGATTGAATTTTCCCGCTAAATGAGAGAAATAGATGTTATCAAATTCTGTCTGAAAAATATGGAGGGAAACACACCGCAACTTAAAAATGGAGGGAATAGTATTTCTTCCCCACCATTTGGAACAATTTCAATTAAAGAATCAGCAGAACATCACTAGGAGAAATCAACAATCAATTCGAGAATACAGAGAATATGGGTTCTAGCGATTACCCAAAGAATTGAAAGATAGCACCAGCTTTCAAGTATATACAATACTCTCAGGACATAGCATATGTCCATGATGGCCTACCGAAGCAAGGAAGAAGTCGAGGAGGAGGAGGAACTAAGCAGGTTTCATGGTCTACCGCCATTAAAGCGCTTCAAATTACTTCAGAGGGAGAGCAGAACAAACGAGAGAAACAATACTATTATCTGCCTGCCCGCCAAGAAACGCATTTGGGCAGTGAGGGATTTCATGTTCGAGCAGGAGGAAGCTTTGAAAGGAGGAGCTCCGTTCAAAATGCCTAAATGTGATAAGTTGGGAACCATAGCCTATAAATGGTGTAAATCAACTAGAAAACGATCACAGAAAGCTCCGTGTAAGAGCTTTGAAAATGTCCAAGAGAAGGAGTCATTAGAAAAGGTAGAGGATGTGCCCCACAATATTGACAAAGTCCATAAGCCAGATCAAAGAGAGGAGCAGCAGAGGCAACAAGAAGGGGAGCAAGAAGAAGAGGATGATGGGGTTATTTGCAGTGTATGCAGTGGCTGTGATGGGAATTCATCAGACCCAATAGTGTTCTGTGATGGGTGTGATCTCATGGTACATGCTAGCTGTTATGGTGATCCATTGATCAAGGGAATCCCAGATGGGGATTGGTTCTGTGCAAGGTGCATGGACGCTGAAGACAAAGCCCCTCGGCAGGCTTGCTGCCTCTGCCCCTCTTCGAAAGGGGCCATGAAATGCACTACTCAGAACTCATGGGCCCATATTTCATGTGCCCTTCTGGTCCCTGAAGTGTTCTTCCAATGCCCAGAAGGAAGAGAAAGGATTGACTGTTCAAGGGTGCCTCCAAGAAGGTGGGATATGATTTGCACTTTCTGTAATATGGCGAAAGGTGCCTGCATCGAATGTTCGGAGTCCAGATGCCCTTCCACCTTCCATGTGTCTTGCGGGTTGGACAGAAATTTGTGCATTGAGTACAGGGAGAGCAAGGCCGGAGGTATTGTCGTTGGCTTCTGCAATGTTCACACCCCCAAGTGGGAGAAGGTTAGTTTTTACCCAGATCTTTGGTTTCGATGCTTCATTTTTCACTGCCAAGAAACATACCTCAGCAGGCTGTGCTGCAAAAATAAGACTTCCTTTTGCTTAGGTGCCAAGTCTTAGGAGTATTTATTCTGTTAAAATTGTCCAACATCTCTTTGAAACTCGTGCCATCATGTGGTAGACTACAGTGACAATGGAACCTTGGTGGACTAGTTAACTGTCAACCCCACCACTAGTGAATTAATGCCTTGCTGACATATTTTCATGGGAAGCAATAAGCACCCGCACAGCACAGCACTGAATGCTGCGGTGGGTGCTTTGGTGGCCATTGGATCTCAATCTTGGGTATTGGATCTCAAAGAGCTTGAGATCTGACCACCATCAAACCATCAAAGCACTTGTCACAACATTCAATGCTGTGCAGTTTGATGCTTATTGCTCTGCCTTTTTTCATGCAATAACATGTCTTGTCTGTTCTTAATGGCATGGGATAACGGCGAAAGCTAAGCACTGAGCTGCAGAGCATTAAATGCAGTGGTTTAGTGGTTAGGGTCTGTTGGATCTGGAGTCCAACGAACCCTAACCACTGAACTGCCGCATTGAATGTTCTGCAGTTAAATGGTTAGCTTTCGTTGTGGGATAACTGGCACTCAAATCGCCCCGCTTTTCTGGCAATTTGTTCCCTAGATCCGGTTATAAAAACCGGTGGAATCGTAGTTCCACCCCATTTACTGCGGAACTATGTCATGGAACTGTGTCCCTAGGGGTTTTGGCCCATTTTAAGACGACCCAGATTGTCGAAATTCCAAAAAAATAACAAGAAGGGGTGGAACTGTGCCTCGCTGGAAAATTTTCCGTCGCCGACAGGGAGCGATTTGAATGCCAGTTATCACACGCCATTCTTAATACTTATTTGGGCAATTACTCTCTCAAATCTTTGATGTTTGTACTATTTTCACATATGTTGGTTAACAATACAATAAAGAAGTGTAGATGTTGGAGTCATCAATGCTTCTACCCGTTTATGCTGTACATTCTAGTAGCTTATACCTGTGTACATACTAATAGCTGAGTTTCTTAGAAAAGTTTTCTTTCAAATGGGTCAGAAGCTTGTTGATTTGTAGTGTTCTAACATATTTCACTACTCAATTTGGTTTTGATCAAGGCTGGCTTAGGTAATTTAGCCACGGCTGCTGATTCTCTTTTGTTCATTCTCTTTTCAGCAACAAGAGACTGGCAAGTTTAAAATTGTACCTAGAGAACCTGCGGATTCTGGAAAGAGGAAGAAGAATGTATGCGCTGAGGGTAACTTTAACGATCTGTAGGTAAAGCTATGCTGCTAAAAAATGATCAAATGCCCTCAGAAATGTGAAGTTCTGTAAACCACAAGATTTTCATCTGCATTCTCTTTTCAAAATGGTCTTGCTTTCAGCACTAGGATGCTAGGACTAGGCCATTTAGAGCGGCTTTGTGTCAAGGAGCCAACCTGCACAAATTAGATTGTCTTGTAATCAATGAAAAGGCACTATGTAGAATCATCATTTATTGTTTTTTAACCTTTTGGCATGCCCTCTAATGGCATGTGGGATCTGGTTCCCATTTAGTACATCAAAGGTTTCATATTTGATGTCTATATCCACCGTCCGTGAATTAAATTGATGTATGCTTTGCTCATTGATGGTCCGAGGTACACGGATATGTGCATACGATCCCTTGATGGAAAAATGATTTAAAACCTAAACAGCATTTATTAAAATTTATTTTCTTTATTTAAGTTATTAAATTTGCATTAGTTTTTATATATACATCCTTGAGACATCACATGGTTTTGTCTTTGAGTTTTATTGAGACTACTGCATTACTGGCAATACAAATTTGTCTTTGAGTTTTATTGAGACACTGCATTACTGGCAATACAAAGTGGTTTGTTTGATGAGTTCTGTTGAGACTATTGCAATTACAAAGTGATTTATTTATTTTATTGGAGTTTTATTAAGACATGGCAAATATACAATGGTTTGTTTTATTTTTGTGTATTTTTTAGATTATCATAAGAGTTTTATTGAGACTACTGCATTACTGGCAATACAAAGTGGTTTGTTTGATGAATTCTGTTGAGACCATTGCAACAAAAAAGTGATCTATTTATTTTATTGGAGTTTTATTGAGACATGGCAAATATAAAATGGTTTGTTTTATTTTTGTGTTTTTTTGAGATTATCATAATTATCAAGTGATATATTTATTTGATGTGTTATTAATTTTTAAAATTTATAAAATGTGATTAACATTACAACATCTTTAATTGCTTAATTATTTAATTATGATGAATTTTTTTAAATATTATAATAATGTGTTTAATACATATCTTAAACCATATTTATAAAATTTTATTATTTTCTTTTAAAATTAGAAATATATATATATATATATATATATATATATATATAAAGTTATAGTATGTATTAAAATCTTCACCAAATTCTGTAACTAGTTTGGTAAAAATATTTTAATTATAATTAGTTTAGTTAAAATATCTTAATTTTGATGTTTATGCTTGACCGTTTAATTATAATGATTTTTTTAACATATTATAATAATTTGTGTTTAATACATATCTTGAATGTAGAATTTTATTATTTTCTTTTAAAATTAGAAAATTGGATATCTAAATATATATATATTAAGTTATAGTATGTATTAAAATCTTCACCAAATTATATAACTAGTTTGGTAAAAATATTTTAAGTTTAAAATATCTTAATTGTGATGTTTATGGTCTTTTAGAGAAAAGTGAGGTTCATTTTGCATACAATATAGTGGAGATGTGTAATGTTTCATAAACTTTTTTGTGTGAAAGTTGGTAATCATTTATAAGATGATCTAGAAAATCCAATCTTAATGTTGTATATAATTAAAGCTAGAAAAACTAAGTGTATTTTGTAAATCAATCTAGAGGATATGTATAATATTTGTTTAGCATTGATTTGACATGTGGCTGAGCTGTGTAATATCAGCATTTATAAATCAAATATAAAAAGAAATGAAATTTATAGTGTAAAAGAGAAAAAAGATTAACATTTGTATACAATTTAAGTGTGGACTTTTAAGCACTGATAAACTTGCAACTCAATTTTTTAATCCTTGATGTGTATATTCATTTTAATTTGGAATCTTTAAGCATGGAGAGACTACAGTGCAATTTTTTTTAATCCCTTTCTATGTAGATGCAATAAGAACACCCACAAACCATTTGCATAAAATTTCCTTACTATTAAAAATCTTATTTTTATAATATCTAAAATTTCATAAAAATATTTTTGAGATTGTAATGTACCCTCCCATTTATCCAATTCCAGGAGGGGAACATGATGCCAATTTGGGGCTTTTACATAAACTCGGCCCATTAATTAATTTCATAGCAATTAAAAAATCAAATGTGTGCAGTTGCAATTTAAAGCAAACATGCACAGCGGAATAACATCATCCACACACATTACACGATGCCATTCAATTTAACACAGTCAACAAATTAATACATTTGCAGAAGTAATTACACATAAGAAAATACTCATCTTGATGTAATGCTATCCCAAACAATTAGCTATGTCATTGCAACGTTCCACCCAACCATAGGCTAATTGTGTTTATCAATTCTCTCAACACAACTGTCACCCTCGAGATGGGCATGATTCTTACAAGGAAAATGGGGCATTTATACTTATACACA
This sequence comes from Larix kaempferi, assembly GCA_027924585.1. Taxonomy (NCBI): domain Eukaryota; kingdom Viridiplantae; phylum Streptophyta; class Pinopsida; order Pinales; family Pinaceae; genus Larix; species Larix kaempferi. The sequence goes on from BSBM01000742.1 coordinate 411,156, forward strand.
GTCCAATAATCACTGCATTTAAGCCAAGCCAATCCACAACTGGGTTTATCAAGCTAAATCTGAACCTTGGACGTTTGCACTCAAGCTCAAGCCAATACAATGGATACCCATCCCAACCCCAACCTTCTATTACACACATCAACTCAAAAACTGGGCATGGATACACATTTCCAGCAATGGGATTTACAAATAAAATGGCCATGGACTTTCTTAAATCATGGGCACACCAAAAATGGACTGTGGGAAGGGAAATCGTCCATAGGGGATCAATGGCCATGGGTATTTTCCATAGGTATTTTGGGCATCTCAATGGCCAAAACGGCCCCAATGAAACCCCAAATCAAGTGTCCATACTCCTAGCCACTCTGTAACACAAAAACGCCTTGTTTTCAGCTAGAAAAATTAGGAAAAACCATAAAAAAACGTGGAGAGAAAACGCCTAGGAAGCTCCCAACTCGTGAGAGAGCTAAACTCCTTCATGGGTAATGGCTTGGGGAGCAATTCATGGTTGTTTTCTTGCCCAAGAAGCAAAACACGATTTTCCATGAAGGGTGGCTTACCCATACTTGAATTTGGATAGCCATATCTCTTCATTCCCCAAGGCATTAACTACCTTAACCAACTCTTGGGAGAAATGAATGATTGGGTACAAAAGTCAACATGGGTAGTTGAGAGTTTGATGGGTTCTCTCATTGACACTTGGCTTGACTTGATTGGCTCCAAGAGTTTGAATATTTCTTTCCCAATTTCTTGTAAAATCATGCCCCCATCTCTTGTTGCATTGCATAGTTAGTTGTGGGTATTTTATTAAAATGCATATTTACATGATATCGAAATTCTAATGTGTCTGGCTAGCACATAAACCATATACATCAATAAATCGATGGTGGGGCCTTGGCTTTGAGCTCCTCACCACGATTTTATAACAATATTACATCATTTACATTTTAATATAATGGGGTCAAAATGGGGATGTTACATTTCCCTCCCCCTTGGAATAACATCGTCCTCGGTGTTCCAACACTTAGGAATAAATACCCACTTTACACATGTCCAAAATTTACAAAATGGTGGTAGGTCTGTCTTGCATTTCATTTCTTTACTTGAACTTTCAGGAACAAGTACTTTGGCTTTCACAAGCTACTCTTACTAGTTTTGATCTTCCAACTCTGCAGGTGGGCATTGCTCCACAGCAATCCCTTCCTTTTATTTACCTTCCAGCTGATCTACAAGTCTGGAATTCCATGGAGGCCATCTTTCTTGTTGTCCTGGAAACTATTTGAGGAAGATTTTCAGCCAAAACATATAGCTTTTGGTCTGCTGCCATGATCAATGTGCACAACTGGCTCTCACTAGCAACACTTGGCTATTACTAGTTGCAAACAATGGCTTCAATTTCTCAACCATGAGATTCATCATGACAATTTATGTTAGGACAAGCATAACACAATATTAAAATTAGTCAGTTATTTTTCCAATTGACATGGAACGTCCATGCTTTACTCATGAGACTTCCATACTTTTCATGCTTTCCCAACATACACATGAACTCATTCATGTTCATCTTTTCACAGGAAATTTACTAGTTCATCATTCACAATTCATTTCAAGCAATTAAACAATCTATTTTCAGTCATGACATGCACTCAACAATATTTTGTTTCAAAGATGCATCAGTCAAAAGGAAAGAGAAGAATAAGAGTTTTCCCCCTCTTAGTCTTGTTCCAATTCGGAGCCACACCATAACTCTGGTTTCATGCTCCTTAGCCTCTTTCATTTCAATGTGAATACTTGATTTGCCCTTTCTTGGCTATGACACTTAGTGTCTAAGGTCTGTCTAAGGATTTTCAACGTGGGAATCCTTCCCATTGTTGCCTACAGGACCTTTGGCTGCTAGGACCCACACATGTCCATTAGCACCATCTTTCATTACTACTCATACTGAGCTCTTTAGGACAGTCACATGTTCACATGCATCTTCCAGATGCTTTCATAGTCCTTGCTTCCAACAATACCTACACTCAAACATTGAATCAATTCATATGTTTAGTTTATTTCCATAGGGTTTATCTCTAAACAAGAGTTTAAAAAATCATAACCAAATCATATACACACTTATATTCATATTTAAATAAGCAAGAAGCTGCAAGATAACCAAATACTTATATGTATTGGATGTCTTCACTTTATTCCATAAGCTCCTTCTTTGCTTTACAAGCATTGAATTTCCTGTGGATGCAATAACGAATGTTGGGCTGGATAGCAGGCTACTCCACAACCATTCGAATACGCAATGCCATGCCAGTACGCCGACTGGGTTTTATCAATTAATTAAGGAATGTTTGGCCAGCACGTCGGTTGCTCTACAACATCAAGTGGTTAATGCTCCCACCAACTATTCTCTAAATTTATCGAGCATCAGTTACTCTCTGGATTTACCAAGAATTTTATAGTGCACATCTAGTTACTCTCTGGTTTTACCAAGAATTCATAGTGCACAACCAGTTACTCTCTGGTTTTATCAAGAAATTTATAGCGCCTTTGAGGGGCCTTGCTTTCCTGCAATGCCCAAGGTTTCCAACAAAGAAACAATAGTGTATGAGCTTAGCTGTTAAAAGACTTATACCTGCAATCTTCATTATTCCAAACAAGAATAAATGAAAATGAATACTTATCTGTATTGTGCATTTTCCTTTCTGGTCCACAGGGTCCTGCTTCGCTTTGTAAGCCTTGGGATCGCCTATGGATTTGGATGTTTGGCTAGCATGCATGCCACTCCACAACATCAAGTAGTTAATGCTCAACTAGTACACATTCACGCAAACTGGATTTACCAAGCATTTGTGGTGCCCAACCAGTCCCATATCTAGTTGGCCGTCTCCATTGTCGAGCCAGCGCATTTGTCTGAGTTATCAACCAATGGAAGGAAACTGCGCCACCGACCATTATAGGTCAAGGCTCTACCACTCTGCCTTAGGCTTGCATCAGCTTTTCACACTTGTCACAACCCTTCATGCGCATAACAATTCTTCATCCACATAAGGATGGCATTCCTTCTCCCGGGAAAACCAACGGTTCCCTTTGGGAACTCTATAGGTGGCTTTCTTGACTGCAGGCTATCATGACTCCATGATACCCACTCACGCTACACAAAGGATACCACTACTCATACAGTCCTCTTGAGTACCCTTTTTTCACTTTGCCTCTTAACGTGCAATACCAAATTGCATCTGTGTAAGCTGATAGCACAAGAAGGATAAGCAAACTCATCAATACTGCTGCTCTAAAATTGTGACCATATTTCATAGCATTCACTATCAAGTATTGAAACACCAAGAATGCGTCCATTCCCTTAGGGTGTAGTCAATATTGACAACCCTATCATAACCCAGCACCAGAAAGATGTGCACTCCCTTTCGGATGTGAGACATGTAGGCCCTAATCATACTCAAGCAGTCTGGAATAATAATGAAATAATAAAACATGCTCTGCATATTAAATCTAGTAACCATACATGTATATTCTGAGTTAGGGTTACAAAATACTTATCCCCTTTTCGGATGTATCTTTCTTTCATTTGCGAAGAATGGGGGTTCCTTTATCTGAGTCAACAGTACTTCGGTTTGCCACCCTATTATTTTCACGTTTCATAACTCACACATGCCTTCTTGGCATAATTTCACCCCCTCACTCACATGCAGTGCAGCTGAGGTGATATAAAAAATTACAATGGCATTTCCCCTGAAACCCATTTCCAAAGCATGGGATTCTCCCCATCTAGTTTGGCTTCTGCAGGCCATCACACATGGTCTTCCTGCAATGTGTCATCCTGGCACACTTATCAAGTAGCCAAACAGTCATCAACATTTAGCAATAACTTCAAATCTGATTGTTCCATAACCAATCAATGTCATTAATAATTAAATTCAATACGAATTTGCAATTCTGTCTACTACAGAAATTGATTTGCTCAGCAATGAGGCTATCCTCATATTGTTTGGCTCTCGTAAGTGGTATCGCTTTGTCCATTATGGTCTCACCCTTGTTACCATACATGGACATCCACCTACAACATGTCCTCCTGACACCATTTTATATAAGCAAAACAGTCATTAGCAACATTTAGCAAAATCTAAAATCTGAAATTTGTAAATCTGTTTTCCTACATAAATTAGATTTACCACCATGAGATTATTCTCATAAACTTAAATCAGACAATTTTCAGATTTGTTTCATACATAAGTTACAATCATGAGAACCTTCTCATAACCCTTGGCTTCTGTACATGGTAGATCCCGATCTTTACTATGGACTTATCCCCATTGCCATACGTAAGACTTTTCCACTTGAAAACTGAAACTTCAATCAGTCAAACACGTTGTGAGTATCTATGCATATAATCCTTCCATTGCTACAACAATCACTGAAGTGATCTCAGAATTATAACACTCGATAGTTCAAACAGCTTCAGTTGTTAACATTTGAAATGCAATGAAATATATATATATCTATATATGCATCATTATCATAATAAAATTGCAAGACACAGGTACACTGTTCATGCAATTTAAATAAATTGTAAATACTCATTACTTCACATTCCATGCAACTCTGTCCTTCCAATAGAGTGCTCTGGTATCCCATCCACATGTTTACCTTCTTCATGCAATCATTCTGCATTCACAGCAGCTCATGAAATGGTATCAGGATTAACAATAGTCCACCATTTCATCTATTATATAACTGCATTGAAACATATATATGTCACACCCATGCATTCACACAATGAGTCTCAACATGTGCACCCACACATATGCATGCACATTCACAACATTTACATAATCTTTTAATGTACATTCGCTCAATGCATAACCCCTCCATACAACCTTGCATTAATCCATGAATACTATGCATTCCAACATATTATGGCCTACTCACGCTTGTCTCATATGGCATACACTACAACGGGACCATAAGTCATCACTTGCTTTGGTTGTTAAACTCACAACCGACATACACAAATGGCATGATATAATTTCATATGAATGCATTGAGATTTCTACGAACTATAGGGTATAAGGCTCCTTGCCATCACTTACCCACACCTCACCATACTTGGTAGGTTGACATTTACATTCAGGCACTCAATACCACATGCAAATCAATCAACATAGTTAAAACATAGTTGAAGGGATCTTACCAAATCCTCTTTCAGCATTCATGCTATTAAGCACAAATAACCATTACTTGCATGGTTGTTATTAACATCACTCAATGTTACGTGATCAATTGGCCTCTTACCAAGGCTACTCAGTCATTTTGCCAACATCATGATCACGGATTTGTTGCACCATCCTTTCTTCATAAGGCTGTTGGTCTCGTGCAACAACGTCATCAACTTCTTTAGCCATGCTTCAATTGTATTTTTGTCCTACAACCAATGCAGACACAATTAATTATTAGCAACCACCATAATTAATCTCAAGTGATTCATGCACAAACATTTTCACATGCACTATGTAAGGTTTTATTAATATGCCCTCTAGTACATATTCATTTCATCTATCTAATCTCTTGCATTTTCAATCATGCTTCTATGGTCTGAGTCATACAACCATTATCAATAACATTAATTGTTATCAACCATAGACAATACCATTAATGGGCTATTGCATGTGTAACTTCACTATTTTACCAATATGCAACATCATGCTCATGCTTAACAATTCACATGCATTTATGCAATGACTCTCTAATCATGCCCACTAATCCATATGCATTTACTTTGCTACTCTCTTGCATTCCTAGCATTCCTATGCCATAATTTTCAGTATATGAAACTTAGGAAATATAAGTATAATAGCAAGAGAGGAGTTAAGGAATTCTCTCTTTCTAATTCCTCATCATGACATGGAGTTCCTCCTCCACATCATAGCTGATCATTTTCTTGGCTTCTCTACCAAGCATACAAGCAATCATTAACTATGATCTTCTCATGAATTAGCAATTCAACATATGCATATGTGTAATCATTCATTCTTGTTATTTTCCAAATATGCAATTCTTATGCTATAAACAGAAATAGTTTAAGGTGACGAATTTCTTTTTCATCCTCCATAATAGATATTACAACCCATTACTCTTACTGAGATTCCACAACCCTTTCTATCCAATTCCTGCTTCTCATTCCAAGCATAGAGAATGCATTTCATACTTTGAACGACTGTCTCCGGGGGACGACGGGGGTCAAGGGGGCTTGCCCTCTTGTGGCTAAAATCCAACCCGTGTCGCGGAAATTAAGGTTAAAATTGTCGCCGGTGTCGTGGATTTTAACGTTATTCTCGCCGCGCGTGTCGCAGATTTTAACGTTATTCTCGCCGCGCATGTCACAAATTTTAGCGTTATTTTTGTCGGCGCGTCGCAGATTTTAACGCTAAAATCGTCGATCGCGTCGCATAAGTTAACGCTAAAATCACCGACCGCGTCGCAAAAGTTAACGCTAAATCCACCGTTCGTGTCGTAGAAATTAAGGCCAAAATTGTCGCCGCTTCGCAACTTTTAACGCTAAAATTGCTAACCGCGTCGCAAATTTTAAGGCTAAAATTGCCGCCGCATCGCAACTTTTAAGCCTAAAGTTGCCTCCTGTTTCGACGTTTTTCTGGCTTATCTTTTGCTGACAGAGTCTTTTCTCCGCGACCGTTTCGGCGCAAAATTAACCAAAATTTTGTCGACCATGTCGCAACAGTTATGGTTAAAATCGCCGACAGAGACTTAGGCAAAATTTCAACACACTTAGAAAATTTTCAAATTTTCAAAACAGTTAGAAAATTTTTCTGAAATATTTCCTTCTTTTATGATGTTTAGTGCTGGGTAGGAGGCATACTTACCTCTGCAACTGTGATAGGTAGCCCATGAAGGCCCAATGCTGCAACCAACAACTCTGATACCATTCTGTAACGTACCCTCCCATCTATCCAATTCCAGGAGGGGAACATGATGCCAATCTGGGGCTTTTACATAAACTCAGCCCATTCATTAATTTCATAGCAATTAAAAAATCAAATGTGTGCAGATGCAATTTAAAGCAAACATGCATAGCGGAATAACATCATCCACACACATTACATGATGCCATTCAATTTAACATAGTCAACAAATTAATACATTTGCAAAAGTAATTACACATAAAAAAATACTCATCTTGATGTAATGCTGTCCCAAACAACTAGCTATGTTGTTTCAACGTTCCACCCAACCATAGGTCAGTTGTGTTCATCAATTCTCTCAACACAACTGCCACCCCCGAGTTGGGCATGATTCTTACAAGGAAAATGGGGCATTCATACTCATACACAGCCCAATAATCACTGCATCTAAGCCAAGCCAGTCCACAGCTGGGTTTATCAGGCTAAATCTGAACCTTGGACGCTTGCACTCAAGTTCAAGCCAATACAATGGATACCCATCCCAACCCCAACCTTCTATTACACATAGCAACTCAAAAACTGGGCATGGATACACATTTCCAGCAATGGGATTTACAAATAAGATGGCCATGGACTTTCTCAAATCATGGGCACACCAAAAACGGACTGTGGGAAGGGAAATCGTCCATAGGGGACCAACCCAATTTTCCATGGGTATTTTTGGCATCTCAAAGGCCAAAACAACCCCAATGAAACCCCAAATCAAGCTCCTATACTCCCAACCACTCTGTAACACAAAAATGCCTTATTTCCTGCTAGAAAAATCAGGAAAAACCATAAAAACGTGGAGAGAAAACGCTCAGGAAGCTCCCAACTCGTGAGAGAGCTAAACTCCTTCATGGGTAATGGCTTGGGGAGCAATTCATGGCTATTTTCTTGCCCAAGAAGCAAAACACGATTTTCCATGAAGGGTGGCTTGCCCATACTCGAATTTCGACAGCCATACCTCTCCATTTCCCAAGGCATTAACTACCTTAACCAACTCTTGGGAGAAATGAATGATTGGGTACAAAAGTCAACATGAGTAGTCGAGGGTTTGATGGGTTCTCTCATTGACACTTGACTTGACTTGATTGGCTCCAAGGGTTTGAATATTTCCCTCCCAATTTCTTGTAAAATCATGCCCCCATCTCTTGTTGCATTTTGCATAGCTAATTGTGGGTATTTTATTAAAATACATATTTACATGATATTGAAATTTCAATGTGCCTAGTTAGCACATAAACCATATACATCAATAAATTGATGGCAGGGCCTTGGCCTTGAGCTCCTCACCACGATTTTATAGCAATATTACATCATATACATTTTAATATAATGGGGTCAAAAAGGGGATGTTACAGAGATCTTGGAAAATAATCACACAATGTAATAGACAATACAAATTTGAAATGAATCATCTAATAATATGCTCTAATTTTATGGTCCAATTTTAGAAGAAGCCACTCATCTAAAATTGTGTTTTTTGTTCACAAGAATTAGTTTTGTCTGTGAAATAAGGCCACAATAGAGTCGATAATTGAGCTTGGTTGTTGGATAATAAGTTATAAAAACCATGTCTCTCCATTAGTGGCTTTTTGTACCGAGTGAAACGAGGTGCTCTACAACCCAGTATGGGGGAGATGTTGTAACGTGATATAACGTTTGTAACAAAATAATTAAAAAAATTCATGTCAGCTCATAAAATAAAAAATTATGGAAAGTACTTAAAAAAAAATCCATGTTGGTTCATAAAATAAAATATTATGAAAAGTAATTAAAAAATAGATGTTCGTTTATAAAATAAAAACTTAAAACTTAAACCCGGATCTATCAATCAAGAGAGATCAAATTTCTTGAATTTAAATTTAAAAAGAGAAATACACCTCAAAAAATTGGATCCCTCTCGGTGCTTGATAGATACGGGTTTAAGATGGATCTATGTTGATATATATAAAATCAAAAATTTGGCTGAGTTGTATTCATAATATTAATTTAAAAAGAGATTTTTGTGTTCAGATTTATTGTTTATATATAAAATCAAAAATTTGGCTGAGTTGTGTTAATAATATTAATTTAAAAAGAGATTTTTGTGTTCAGATTTATTGTTTATATATAAAATCAAAAATTTGGGTTCATAATATTAATTTAAAAAGAGATTTTTGTGTTCAGATTTATTGTTTATATATAAAATCAAAAATTTGGCTGAGCTGTGTTCATAATATTAATTTAAAAATAGATTTTTGTGTTCTGATTTATGGTCTATTCATAACACAACTCATCAGTAATTTATCTATCTGAAACTAGAAAGCATAAAACGATAGCCATGAAGATAAAAGTGTCAAAACACCTCTTCAATCGTCATCTGTAAAACATGAATGAACGAACAACCATGGAGATAAAAGTTTCCAAATACCTCTATTAAGTAAATGTTTAAATTAAAAAATTATTTCTAAAAGCTATTCCATTCACTAAGTACATGAATTAAAAATTATGTTCATCTGAAAGTAATATTAAAGTACAATCAGAATTTTAGATACCGCTCTTTCTGCTCTACTTCAATTTTCTTGTCACATAAACAATTGGGATGTTTTTAAAAATAAATATTTACGTAGCAAAAATATATCACTTAACAAGTTAACACAATCAATAATTAGTATTACCAAATACATTCTGAGCATCATTGAATAGAATTAAACTCTTGCTTTAACTTGGGTGCTTACCTCTATAGAAGACCACCTAAAAACAAAAAACAGTGCTTACAATTTCTTCAAATACGAACTTCAATGCAATTTCCAGAAATACAACAGAGGTTCAGATGCATTGCCAAAGACCATAAAAATGGCCCAAAAGACTAGCAAAGCTGCCTGCTAATGGATATTAATATTATTTTGCAAAAATAAGAAAACTTATGCTGCACTGTTTATAAACTCTGATTAATGAAAAAGGCATTCCCGAGATACATATCTGATGGTATCTAGCCTGCCACAATACTTTCTATCATATGTGAATCCACTTTTGTCAAGTCTTGATTTTGTAAGCTATCTTTGATAAAACACCAACTCGGAGGACATTCTAAGCTTATACAATATGTTGTAGGTCCACACATTCTTCATTATGGTAATCCACCAAAACTCACTGTTAGTAGAATATTGTCTTGTATATTGACTTTAACATATTTGTTTTTTGTTATTTGCAATAATATTGGATACTTAGTCATGTATATGACCTGAACATATTTGTTTTTTATTATTTGCAATAATATTGGATACTCAATTTGTTACAATAATCTGATTGACCAAACTGATTGTTTATACATCTGAAATTGTTTTAGTCATAAATCCACGACTATATATCCTTTTTAAAATGGTTTTCCCAAATGCCCCAGTAAAAAGTAGCTCAATAGTTAGATAATTTGTTACAAGAATTTAAGACAAATCTGATTGACCAAACTGACTGTTTATACATCTGACATAGTTTTGATAACAACTCCCAAACTGTACATCCTTTTAAAATTGGTTTCCCAAACACCCCTTCTATAATTCATCCATATAGTAAACTCCTAATTGTGTAGGAGAAGCCAAAAATCTAGAATGGTGCAGTCTTTGACACCTTGTAGCGTAGGTCTAAGTTTCTTTAAAGCATTAACATCATGAAGTCCAGAAAATAGAGAAAACCATTCTTAATGTTTGTGTAATGCCCCTGGATCAATGCCTTTGAATTTAGTTCATAACTCATTAAATGATTTTCCAGAATAGATATTGAATTTTTCAGACAAAAGACAACAAACAATTTCTCAAAGTTGCTCTTCAGCTTGTTTAAGAACTAAGAGTTTGCCTATGGGTGCTGGCGTGTTATTCAGATGATATTCTCCCTTATAACGTTCAGGTGGATTTTTTTTTCTCCGTATTGCCATGCTCTCACCCTCCAGCCTGTAGGTGAGAATGAGGAAACCCTTTGTTTCCCTTGTCAATTTGACTTTGTGAAAATATACGTTAGATGTACTAATTTTTTTTTCTCCTTAGTGCCATGTTCTCACCCTCCAGCCTGTAGGCGAGAATGAAGAAACCCCAATTAAAAATTAGCTTACAAAGAGCAAACATGCTATAAGTGGTATTTGAACCTGGGCAGGGAGGATATCTACTTTTCCTCTCTACCACTCGAACTGGACCCAATTGACTTGCTATAATTACCAGATTTCCTATAGACAACCATATAATGAAAAGATAAGTGTTTTACCTGCCAATGATATCAGTACTATCATGTATATTTTCTAGAATGGTAGAAACATCTCCGACAAAATTAGATGCAAGAGCATCTTAATGTGTATTGTAAAAGAATATTTTGGAAGCAAATTATGTACGTATCTTTAAAATGGTAATGTGAGGTTGTTTCCATAAGAGGGTTCTAAATAGCAATGAACACTTCTTCTAAAAACAAATTTTATACGCTTTGCGGTCTCTTCCAATTTTATTATGAGAGCTACTCTTGTTGCTAGCCTCAACTATTTCCATCTTTACATTTTAATGCTGCTACAACATATTGTGCATTGTAATTGTGATTTCATGCAATGTTTAAAGAAAACGTTGTCACGTCCTGTGTCAACCAAAGAACTAATATCCCAATCCCATGGATGTAATTGTTGACTTAAGTTGCTCAAGATAAATAATGTTCGAGTGATATAGTTATGGTTCTTTAAGCTTGTTGCTTTCACATTTACTTTTCCTCTCTGAAACATTACTGTGATGACCAGGACTCGTATCTAACCTCAAGCACTAGCAAGAATCAGAGCCCGCAGACAGGTTTCCTTGGACAGGCACCATCCTAAAAATTCATGTTGTTACTGCAGAATAGGTAAAGTGAATATGTTCTGCTTGAGAAGGCGATAAGATGCACGCAGAGTTTAGTTTGCTTACTATGGTTCTTATGGCCATAGAACATAACTCATTATTCTCAAAAACAAAACTACAATTGAATGCAAATTACACATCTTATTACATACAAAGCATGGAGCCACATTAATAAGAACCACCAGAAGCAACATCACTGCACAAATATACAAGTGTAAACGTAATAAGGCCTCAGATGCGGGCCAGTGTTTTTCTTCCATCAATGTTATACTTGCCTCCATATAAAGTTGTCCAAAGAGAATCATCGACTCTCCCACTCGCACTCTTCCATGATATCATCATGCTTTAAATAGTACAATTCTTTTAAAAGGCTCCTGGCATACTTTCTACAGTCTATTTTCTGCTGAGACACTTTCTGATCATTCAAGTGAGACAACTCATTTTTACACTAGATCGAAAGAAAACCTGGAGAGTTGCTGTGGAATACTTGAGATTTCTGGACCATATTTCTGCATCCAAGTTTGCACCATTAGAAGATCATCGATGTGCACTATGTGAGGAAGCATATCGATTGTAGATACAAAACAAATAACAGAGAAAAATCCGAATAAAATGCGATTTCAGAAGGTTTTGCATCTTTGTGACTTTACCTTGACATTATCAAAGAGTTCAAACAATGGAACAGCAAGAATTTGCAAGTTCTTGGGTACTTCGAAGCATTGGTTTTCAGATAAATGAACAAAAAACATTTTTTTGCATTCCTGCAAGAAAAGATATATTATTCAGCAAAAAGTTCTTTCTTGAGGTTACAACTGAGCTGGTTAACAATACTCTTTGTACCTTTGGTTTATTGATATGTGGTGGACAATATGGATACATCAAGGTCTCAAAATTAGGCCTCCACCACACTCCAACACACTCTCCAATCTGCAAAAAGAAGCCAATGCCTAGCAGTTGAGTAGGTCCTGCTATCCAAAGATGAAAGAACCTATCTTTTTTAAAGAAACACACTGAACAGCAAGCATCGCTGTAACATAGTACATGTGAGAAGTTTCAAATTTTGGAAATAGCACAGATCCATCTTATCCCTGTATCTATTAATAAAACTATCTTATCTTATTTGATACCATGTTATAGATTTCACAGCACAGTAGCATGAGACAAGGCACACCATGTAGAGGAAAATCTCGCTATAATGATTTCTTGTTGTCAAGTAACATGAATTTTTAAATTAGTCGGACATAGGGAGAAATCTTCAGCCCAAAATACATATAACCCAAAATTGTTGACTTGCCTTAAAATAACGTTTTTATCCTTTGCTTTTCTCACACACTTCTAAGTTCTAATTTTAAAACAAGTGCCTGTTTTTATCAAAACAATGCATCTATCTAATGGGAATTGACATATACTAGAGAAAAAAAATTCTTTGCAGAGTAAAACTTCTATAAGTTGTTTTCTTATTTGGAAATGATGCTCACAGTAGTCCTTCAGCTAAATGGTTATGCTACGAGGAGCTTGTCTATACCATCAAAATCACTGAGGACTTGCACTTGGCCTCATCTGCACCCACTTGGGGGATTTGAACCCAGGTCTTAGCATTAATACAAGTTCAATGATCTTATCACTTGCCACTAGAGTATAAATTACTTGCTATGGTTTCTCCATTTTAAACACAAATCCAATAATCAATGAGGAATCAGGAAAGGCTTTGTAATTTGCTGGTATTGGTCTGCAATTTATCTCCATCGATTTGATCTGTTTGGACTCCAAATGGGCCCTTCCATGTGGCTATGTATGTGATTAATTATTTTGATTTTCTTCCATAATATCCTTTGGCAATTATTTTCAAATCATACATGGCAATGGATTTGATCCCAATGTGGACTTTAATTACGATTATGTCTAACAAAGTAAGCTTACAAAAAGCATCCATGTATTATACCAATCTTAGAGAATCTCAGGCCTCAGCAAATAAAATGAATCACAATGTCTATCATGATCAAATGAAATTTCTCCCTATCCTTACTGTTAAGGCCAAAGGCATACATATCAGAACAAACCTGATGAAAATCTGTGGTGTTTTAAGAGAAGACGATTGGAGTGTGGACATTCGGCAACAAGGAACAGAGCATGTATGATCATACCTGCCAGTCTGGTTGGGCTGAGCTTGAACTGGAAATGAGTTTACTAGTGAGTTTGCGCTTCAATCCTTCAATCTCTGAGTAATCAAACAGCAATGATTAGCTAAAATATTAAGATAGAAGCCCAAATATAGCTTTAAGATTGTGTAAATTAATTGCTTGACATCTCAAAATTGAACTTTTGGTAACATTTTTAAAGACAAACCATTTTCGCCAGGCCTTAAGCGCCCACCAGGTAGCCTGATAATCTTATTTCCTTTTTGAAGTAGCAGCAAATGTGGGTGACCATACTCATGTACCTGCAACATAGAGCAAGCATCAAATATACAATCAATAAATATATTAAGTTGCTTGAAACCGTAAAGCTTGCAGAGATCCTACCAGCTCTACTTGAGGGGGGATCTAACTTCAAAATAAGGCTCTAGTTTGTTTGTGGACTGTAATTTGAGAACAGGTGCTGGCTTAGGGATCTGAGTTTTTATTATCAAAAGAATATTTAGCACTATGAAGAATAACCTGAGTGAATTAGCAATTAGCATAGAATTGGATACATCAGAGTTCTTACAATAAAATGATAAAACTCACTATCCTGTCTAGGTTTTGTTGGTCTTTCAGAAGACAAAACCCTTGCATGAACAATTTCGGGCCATGCAAGAGAATTCTAGGATTCTAAAGATCTTGGGCCATTTTCATTTCCTAAATAGATAAAATTTACGAAATTAATTTATTCGTTTACTAAGCACAATACTTTTTTTCCAGGTAAGATATCTTGGGGGAAACTGCCCAGGCACTTCCCCTCGTTCTGAGGATGGTACCCAGGGTAGACCTTAGATTCTTCAGTGAACAAGGCCAGGTTAACAACCTGGATCATATATAGCTAATCAACAATTAGCTCGCTAAAAGCAAACATGTCACAAAGTGAGATTTGAACCTGGATGGGGAGGGTAACAATTTTTCCTCGCAACCACTTGAGCTACACTCAATTGACTTACCAAGCAAAATATATATTTATTGTCAATGCCATTTCCACTATGAGATATTTTGGTAAAATTAATCTATGGTTTACTGGGCACATACTAGAGAAGCATTTCAAACCAAAGATCAACAAGAAAAAAATTGCAAACTTTCTTATGTAAATGTCCACAAATGGTTCAGAAAACTGTACTCGACAACCAAGGATGGTGATTAAAAGTTTCTAGGAGAAGAGTGCCCAATTATCAAATCCCATCATTTGTTGTTCATTTCATTGCATTCTATATGTGTGTATGTACTATCCTGAAAGACTCAAACTCGAGAACATAATGATGGATAAAAACAATTACTAACCAGAAGTATCCCTTCCACATATGTCCGCATACCCTCTCTCATGAAACTGAAAGAACAAAGTAAATACAAAATTTGTGAGTGGTCAATGCTACGATGAAGTGCAATGAACCGGAACTGAACTAAAAAATGTGTGCTACTTTTTCTTTTTTTGTTTGTATTTATGCACTTGTTGCTGACTTTTCTGCATGTAAGCACCTGTTGCAATTTTTTGGTATTTATACATTTGTTTCCAAAATGAAAATTGGTTATCCGAAAAAGGGTGTGATCATAGTTCATATTTCAATTGTAGATGTCATAAATCTCTATTATACAATGCCATTGCAATCTACACTCTAACCATTAAACATGTAGAGCCAACTGATTGTAGACAAACAAGTGGTACCAAAATGAATTTTAAGTCAGTAATCCTGGAAGATTACAATTTAAAGCAGGACAAACCTTAATAGAAAAACAAAAGGAAAAGAACAATAACTACAAAGTAATGACCTCCTCATTCTTAAAAAAGACTATATGGTCAATGGGATCTTGGTTCAAATGGTAAAGTGGGTTGTTTTATTCTTGCCACCAAGGTTCAAATCCCCAGAGACATTTTCTCCCCTTGTGGGCAATCTTGCCCATACAGGTGAGCCATCTCGCCTATGTAAGCAAGGTTATGGTTGCAGATTCAGCCAGGTGCAAGTCCTGGTCGAAATTCACAGAACTGATACACCCAATCATGGTGTCTCAACCGAATTTCTTTCTAGAATGGAGAATGTTGGATATCCCTGGTTTCAGCTGGCTATAGTTCATTGCAATATTCCCAAAATGGGAAAGGTATGCTTGCCGTGGTTGTAAAATGTAAGCATCATTAAAACAAACACACACATACACACACTTCATAAACTATCATTTCAAGGACGCATAGTCAACAGGGAAGAATGTAATGATAGGTATCAGGCTATTCCAAAATAAAAGCGAAAAATAAGTATTATATCCAGTTCCACATCCTATTAAAATTATTCCATTATTTCCCTGGAAAGAGAATTATGGAATTTGATAAACTTTAGAGGAAGCAAAGATATATAAAAAAAATTATAGTACAGTGGATGATCAAGAGAGAGATGGATAAAAATGTTGTAGACAACAAAGGGGAAATTCAGATCAAGCAGGTTGTGTTCTAGTAAATTGACTGAGATTTCAAGACAGAGATCCATGTTCACCCCCCCCTGAGAACATGTCATCGTGTTAATGCAAACAATTATGTGCTAACTGGTGATATCTCATTGTTAACTGAGCCTTGGAAGTTTGTTCTAGGCAGCATATCTCAGCAGACAAAGTGTAATGAACATAAGTTACATTACATTAATTATATTAATTATCTTAGATGAAAGCAACATTCACTAAATCAGAAAGAGTTATAAATAACAAGGGTAAAGCAAAACATAAAACATGTATTCATAAAGAAACAAATGCTATTAGATTCTAGTCAAACAGAACAAAATATTCCATCACATCAATGCCTCGATAAAACACAATATGATAGGGAGAAAATTGAAATTACAGAGACCGCAAGGAGCCACTGCATGCAAATTTGGGACAATGAAGAAAATCAATAAACTGGAGGTAACAAAATTCTTTCCAAGAGGGATAACCATTCCTGTCACTTGAGACTTCCCTCCATTATGTGTTTGAATTCATTCTGACTTCCTATTGTCATTCTCCTTTGTGTCCCAACTGAGAGAGGTTAGTTTCATAGTATGGCATACATGAATCGTGGATTGACATGCTAGGTTTCATCAAGAGACGCAGTGACATCACTGAAGGCTTGATCTCTTTGCAAGGGAAGAAAACAAGAGGCTATTCCTCTTGTTATCACAGATTCTGTAGGGGTGGGATTACTCCTCATTTTTGCCAGAGCATACCAGATTTTGTTCAGTCCTTTACAGTGGGCTTCATAGATATATCATGTAAGATTGATGGATTGAGAGCATTCTAGGATCACGGTTGGATCAGTTCTTGTGGGCTGAGCCTTGGAGCAGGGCCCTAGGTTATTTACTGAGCTTCTTCTGTGATTCCCTGCCATACATGTTGGAACCTTTGTACAGTGGACTGCTCCACTATTGGACATTGAGTTTGGATCCTAGCCCGTTCACTTGATAGTCCAATCAAGTACAACTTAGTCACTTGAGACTTCCCTCCATTATGTGTTTGAATTCATTCTCACTTCCTATTATCATTCTCCTTTGTGTCCCAACTGAGAGAGGTTAGTTTCATAGTATGGCATACATGAATCGTGGATTGAGATGCTAGGTTTCACCAAGAGACTCAGTGACATCATTGAAGGCTTGATCTCTTTGCAAGGGAAGAAAACTATTCCTCTTGTTATCACAGATTCTGTAGGGGTGGGATTACTCCTCATTTTTGCCAGAGCATACCAGATTTTGTCCAGTCCTTTACAGTGGGCTTCATAGATATATCATGTGAGATTGATGGATTGAGAGCATTCTAGGATCACAGTTGGATCAGTTCTTGTGGGCCGAGCCTTGGAGCAGGGCCCCAGGTTATTTACTGAGCTTCTTCTGTGATTCCCTGCCATGCATGTTGGAACCTTTGTACAGTGGACTGCTCCACTATTGGACATTGAGTTTGGATCCTAGCCTGCAGTGTTTCACGTATGTGCCTATGATGTTGTTCTACAGTTTTAGTTGTGTGTCAGATGTGGTGCCTAGAGGACATTTTATGGATGATTATGTTTGGTATTGATAAATTCACTGGTGGCAAGACTCATCTTATGACTTGTGATTATCTGATAAGTATGATGAGTACGACAGTTGCATAGCATTACATCTAGTGCTAGTTTGTGTGTTATATACATGTTTTTTCTTTGGCATGTCTCCAAAGTATTGCATTGATCATCACCAGACCCTTGGTTCCACGTATTTGCCATATCCACATTCCACCCATTCACCTTGCTTGATAAAATCCCAGTTGATCTGGATATGGCTAAGTAAATCAAGGACATCCTCCCTCCATGAACTCTTTGTTAGGATGGATTCTATGTATACCCCTGATGTCTCGGCTCTGATATGTGTGACAAAGCCTTCTGATCCCGTCAATCTCCTTCTACTTGTATACCCCTGTGGATTGAGTGTGAGCTAAGGTTGGCGTAATCACCATTAGTGTACTCCTGAGCCTTGAAACAAGTTTCCCCATCCTTGAATTGGTTAGTGATTGGGAGGGTAGGTGCTCCTTGAATTAAGAGGTTATGCCTACTTACTCTAAAAAGGAATTACTATGGAAACTCCGTTGCACCTATGGACGGTGGCTGGCAACAGAGCTAAGGCCGTGTCATAACTGATGACCAGAAGGCAATCCAGGGCCAGTACCTTTCAGTCATTAGCCAACTAAAGGATTGCAAATAAAGAAAGTGCTTCAAAGAAATATCCAAAGAAAGAAAATAAAGAAAAAACTTAAAAAAGATGAAAATAAAAAGCAAAATGTGAAAGTGAAATAAAATGGGGGCTTGCTAAAGTCAAGGGGGTACCATCTAGCACATCATCCATCTGTGAGACACCCTGCTCCCTAGTGTTTGCCAAACTAAGTAATGTCATAGAGGCCCCCAATATCCCCTCTTCTCCAAGAGTAGCTTAAGCCTCCCATTGATAAAAAATTCACTTGACTAGCCTATTGATTGTTTAACCATCCACTCCACCCAATTAGGAAGGTTGGTCTTTGCAATACTTTGTGATGATATTGTTAAAGGATAATATGTATATAACTCATTTACTTTTACTCTATGTTTTGTTATGTATTAATTGTGCTATGAGGACAAGTTGTGCAATGAGTCACATGGTAATCATGGGTTATAGGATGGGACCTCATGCTTAGTTGTTCCTCAATACTTCACATAATTAAGTGTTTGTACTCGTCTACAAGCTTGATATATGGTTCTCATGTCATTTTGCATGTTGGTCAAATTTTGACCAAGTTTGACTTTTTGACTTGGTCAAACCCAAGTTCGACCTGGCCAAAGGGGCCAACTAGTAGCATGGGACATTCACTTAGTCATCATTTATCATGTTGTAGCCTTCAGAGGCCAATCAGACCCTTCCAAATAGCATTCGTAGCATTATTTGATTAATTGGCTAAATATAGAATTATTTTCCTAAGTCTGGAATTTTAGCTTAACTTAATTTAATTATTTGGAGCTGATTTGAAAAGACACATTGCAGATTGGATTTGGGCACAAATTTGATGCACCTTATGGTTTTGAGGGTCAAGGAACTCATCAAGGATCTAATTAACGTCACATTATTTAATTTTATCCTAAGGTCCAATTTAAAAAATGACTAAGGTTCATCATGTATGGCAATGGGATTTCAGAAAAGCAAAGTGATGACTTGGGTAACCTTAGTTTATGCTCCTAAACGCATTTATATCATTTCCCTAGCACTTCAACTTGTTATCATTTGACATTTGATTTGGCACTTTGGGGTGGGGCGCATTCTCTCCAACGGGGGTGCATCACTTCACCTTGGGCAAACATTGGGCTAATGTAATGATGTAAAAGGTGGAAGGGACCACCGAGGGGATCCCCTAGTGGCCTCAAGCAATGTAATAGAGTTATCAATGGTGAATTTTTTGTAAAGACATGGGCTCATGGAGGTAATTCACCCCCCTCCACATGATAGTCATTTCTAGCTATTTATTTAAAATGTAAATGAGAAAATATCTCATCCATTGATCTAGTCAACTCATCTTTTAATCCCAGCCATTGATTCTTAAGGCTAGGGATTTTGCTCACTCTTTCTTTATAAAAGAGAGTGAGCCACCATTTGTAAAAGACTCTTAGCTCATTTCATCAGCAATAATAATAAAAAAATTTGTATATGCAAAATCAATTGTTTCTGAGTTGTTAAATATGATCTATTGCCAATCCCTATTGGTTGTTAGATCTTGATTGAAACTTGTTTTGGGCATTTTTACTCAATTTTGCATGCAGGAGAAGGAGATAAGATAAGATAATTTTATTAATGTCCGACTAATGACCACAAAAGTAGGTCAAAGGGACTGCTAAGTGGAAATTTATGAACCTTTCCTACCATTCAGAAGAAAAGAAGGGGTCAGTCTAGATTAGGCCAAGTCGGATTTTCATACAAGTTTCAAACAATATGAAGAAGTCTTTGTCAAAGGATAATGAAGATATGATTGATGAAGCTGTGGTGGATGCTTCTCCTTGTCATTTTGATGATAGTTTGGTGAACCATCCTTTTTCTTTCGCTCGTAGAGATAGATCTTTTGAAGATGAGAGGTTTGAGGATATTTCAGTTAAAGAAGATAGTTTCCATGGATATAATGATGCGCATTTCTCTTATGACAATGATGATGTGGGTATGGATTGTTGGAAATTGGTTGAAGAACCCATACATGATTCCTCCAGTAAGGGCGGTGTAAATTTTGGAAGACATATATTTGAGATACCTCATGATTTGTTTTGGCCATCGTCATTAACTACTAGTGATTCCATGAGGTTGCGTATGGAGGACTTTATTGCATATCTTGAGCATCCAGGTTTACCCTCTCCTAGGGTGGATCTCACTCTTCGATTTCAACCATGCCTCTCAGAAATTGATGCAAGTTTTGGACAACAAGAAGGTGGTTTTATTGTAGGATTAGAGTAGCAGAGTGTGCACTCTCCTAGGGCATATTTGAGCCCTCTTTCTCGACCATATCTTTTGGGGCTTCTTGCTGATTTTGAAGGTCGTTTGGGGCAAACAGATTTTGGAAGACAAGTATATGATCGAGGTAGTTTCTACTTGAGCCTGGTTCAGGCATGGATAGAAAAAGCTTGTGAAGGTGATCCTTCCCCGTGGCAACAGCTTGAAGGCTTGCAGGTTCTCAATCTTATCCATCATTCTGGCCCCATTTCGACGGAGGTAGTACCATCTATTCAGCTCGTAATTGATATGTTTTTTGTCTTGGACCGTTTCTAAAGACAAAGAAAGAAACCTTGGCATGAATAATATGCTCAGGTGGTTGCATTGGTGGTATGATTTCACTTGACCCATCTCTATTATCATAATTAGGGTAGGTAGGTATAGTTTTATTTGATTTCAGCATTTACTTTTACCCCTGCATTGCATTTGTTGTGTCATTTGGTTTTTATTACATTTTATTTTGAACAAGGCAGGACAAAAGTGTCTGCCTCCAATGCATTTGACATAGTTGTTGTTAGATGTGTGTGTAGGTCTACAAGGTACCCAGGAGATTCTAGGGGGTTCTCATACACACTGGAGAAGAGTGCATGTCACGCAGTTGGAGCTATCTATTACGCCTTATAGTGTCTGAAGTGTTCCTTCCAGATGTACCATAATGAGGGGTTTCTTTTTTCTTTTGTAAAGGCCAAGTTTTGGGGCTATATTATGAAGTGTTGATTTTGGGGTTAAATACCCTTGGTCAGGTCATGGCAAGTCTCCTTGGTTTCCAATTTTCCACCTCAAGGATGTTAGTTTGTCAAAATTTACTTCAATCTGATCTAGGATCTTAACTGAGAGAACAACATGTACAACATATCTACAGCATATCAATCATGGACACAATAATGCAAGCACACAAGAGACATAGAGTTTACTTGGGGAAAACCATAAAGTTGAAAAACCCCAATAACTTCCTCAGAGATAGATAGAGCAATGATACAACCCAATCATAAGAGATAGACATCTCCTAGTAGCAGCTTCTCCTCCTCCACAAGTGCGCCACTCTCCAAAGAGTGTGAGAGAGAATAGAATGATCAAATAGAGTGCCTCCCGCACTCTATTTATACTTGACTTGACTTGCCTAATAACTTTTACTAGGTCGGCCTTAACTTAACCACATAACATAATGCTGATTGGGCCGACACCCAATAGGGTGGTCTAATAACCCTTTGACCCACATGGCCGACCCCCAATAGGGTGGTCTAATAACCCTTCGACCCACATGACTTAGACAGGGCCGACCCCAACAAGGTGGTCTAATAGCCCATCAAGTATAAGTTACGACACTTACAATATAAATGACGACACTTCCGTATAGAGGAATAATAACATCTCTATAGGAATACAAACACTTCCGTATAGAGGAATAATACCATCTCTATAGGAGTACAATATACATATATGAAATACATTCCGAAGTTACATATACATCAACACTCCCTCTTAACTAGGAAGGTATTTCTCGACACAGGTCTTCTGGCACAAGTCTTCTTCTCTAGATCATCGTCACTGGATAATCGTCATCGAGTCATCGTCATCGTCACTACTGTTGGTATCTCAATCAATCTCTGAATCTACTCGTCATAGGAAGTTCTACAGAGCCAGTCCTTTTTCATACTGGATGTAGGCCCACCACCTGCAGGTCTTCATCATCACTGGCCATACTGTGGAATCCTCAGGACTGATTACGTGCATCAACAAAACTTTAAAAGAGCATCTCAGGACTGATTACGAGCATACTGCTCAACCTATCAGATCTCTCAGGACCTTTTACATGCTACTGCACAACCTGGCCACGGCCACAGAGTATCACGAAGCACAACCTAAATGCACACACACAGCACTTACACTCACCGTCATGGGAGGACCAACCTACCACCATCCGTGAAAGGCTCACAGCACTTACATCAACGACCATGGGAGGACCAACCTACCACCATGTCGGAATGGCACAACACTTATATTGCAGCCATGGGAGAACACATCTACAACCATGCTCAAATGGACCCAACACTTATATCGTAGCCATGGGAGAACACAACTACAACCATGCTCGAATGGCCCCAGCACTTATATCACAGCCATGGGAGAACACATCTACAACCATGCTCGAATGGCCCTGGCAATTACATCACGACCATGGGAGAACACATCTGCCACCATGTCGGAAAAGCCCAACAATTACATCGCGACAATGGGAGAACACATCTACAACCATGGGAGAACACATCTACAACCATGTCCGAAAAGCTCATGTGCATCTATGTCTTCGGAACTCATCACACATAATCCAACTGATTATGTAATGTATCCACCTGATACATGTCATCACATATGATCATCCTGATCATCATCACTGCATCGTCCTGATGCATGTCATCTAGAGCAACATCCTGAAGCTCGTCATCCATGATCATCCTGATCATATAATTCATCCACCTGATGCATACCAAATATCTACCTGATACATATCATCATACATGATCCACCTGATCATACAATGTATCCACCTGATATATATCAACATACATGATCTACCTGATCATACAATGTATCCACCTGATACATCTACAGATACATACCCATGATCCAATTAATCATATCCAACATCCAACATGATGCGTACATACATATATATAAATGATCCAATTGATCATATCCAGCATCCAACATGATGCGTACATACATATACATATAAATGATCCAACTGATCATCTCCAGCATCCACATGATGCATATACAAAGCAGTAACTGGAGCATCATCCTGATGCTCATCATCCAGCACTTACATCCACAGCCATGGGAAGGATCTTCCTCTCACCATGCTAGGAATGGCTCCTGCAAATGTGTCCATCACTTCTTCCTCGAAGTGTCATCAATCTAAAGAACACCAAGCCTCTCTCTGAAGTACTCGAACTTCACTCTGGCTAGTGGCTTCGTCAGCACATCTGCAACCTGCTCATCTGTCGCAACATACAGGAGCTTCACTACTCCTCTCTGCACCATATCCCTGATATAGTGATATTTGATCTCAATGTATTTCGACCTGTCGTGGAACACCGGATTCTTAGACAGCTTCACACAACTCTGGTTGTCACAAAAGATACCAGTAGCCTCCAGCGGGAGATCAAATAACTCAGACAGTAGCTTCCGAAGCCATACTGCCTCACAACTAGCTGAACAAGCTGCAACATACTCTGCTTCAACTGTACTTAGTGCTGCGCAGGACTGCTTCCTGCTAAACCAAGAGATCACACCTGATCCCATACTGAAGCAGCACCCAGAAGTGCTCTTCCTATCTGCAACACTACTTGCCCAATCTGAATCAACATAACCCTGCAGGTTAAACTTTTGATTCGCATCATACTTGAGCCCATAATCAACTGTACCCTTCAGATACCTCAGAATATTCTTTACAGCAACCAGGTGAACACCTCTCGGATCCGTCAAGAACTGGCTCAATGTGTTCACCGCAAAGCAAATATCTGGCCTTGTGTTCATCAGGTACATCAAGGACCCAATCATCTGACGATACACAGTGACATCAACCGGATCAGATGAAGCATCACATAGAAGCTTCAGGTTCGATGCCATAGGTGTGGCCATAGCCTTGCAGTCCATCATCCCGAACCTCTTCAGGATCTCCACTACATACTTCCCTTGTCCAAGGAAGATTCCATTTGTACTCTGCCACACCTCCATGCCTAGAAAATAGTGCATCATCCCCAAGTCCTTCTTGGTATTGGCAATCAAGCTATCATTACCTGTTACAAACAGATCATCTACATACAACAGTAGTATCACAGGATTGCCTTCCTCAACCTTGTAGTAAAGGTTGGAATCCGCTTTACTTTTGGTAAAGCCCAAACTGGATAGAAAGCTGTCTATCCTACCATACCAAGTCCTAGGAGCTTGCTTCAAGCCATATAAGGCATTCTTTAACCTGCACACATATGACTTCCTGTCATGTGTTTCAAAACCAAGTGACTGCTCCACATACACTTCCTCTTCGACTACAGCATTCAAGAAGGCTATCTTGACATCCATCTGGTGTATCTTCCATTTCATCACTAGTTTTGTCTTTCTCCATGCTACCATCTGCAGCATGTTTGATCTTATAGATCCATTTGGAAGTGACAGGAGACTTCCCTTCAGGTCTTGGGACTGCATCCCAAACATCATTCTTCATGATCAACTGATCATGGCATTCTTCCATTACTTCATCCCAGATCCTAGGAACTTCAATATCTTCAATAGATATCTTTGTTGCTGGAACAAATGTTGTATTCCTTATTTTGTAGGTGATGGTATACGATCTTTCCTACAAAACAAGTTAAATTGCATGATTAGAAACATCTCATAGTTTTCAGAACAAATTCTTACACATAAAGAAATATGTCATATAGTCATGCAATTATTTTAGCCAATGCTTCAATACAACATTTATTCACATCCCGTAACTTTCTAGATGCCTTCCAATCTCTACCAGAACATTGTTAAGAGTGCACAACTCCCAACATGTCAGCAAAGAGGTTTCATTCTAGATAAGTAGCAATGGAATGTTGTACAGTGCCATAGGCCACTTACCCATCACATGCATATTAGTAGTATACTGTTCATTAATGCAATTATTCTAATATGCATAATACACAACCTAAGTCTAGGAACATAAGCATATACATCATTGAACAACATTATTTAAACAAACAAATATGTAAGAAATGACAATTCAAATACTTATCTTTGTTTGGTTGTTGGGTGGACTCCTTCTGAATCTTTGCAACTCCATCCTGATGTGGATTGCGAGAAGTGGTCGACTCCCTCTGAATATCTGCATCCTTGCAGAAACTACTGGAGTGTGCTCCCTCTTGATCTTTGCTTCCTGGATTACCTGTCCTTGAACTTATATCCATCCTCGATCACTATGCATGCTTACAAGTATCATTATTGTGATATCCTCGAGATCTCATACATAATCATACATTTATTAGTATATTCTCAATACTATCAAAACACAATAATCTTAAGCATGTATAGTCATCATCATTTCAAACAGAAATAATAAGCATTAGTATTCAAGGACTCTTATGGTTAGTCATATCATAAATTAAAGTAAGAAACATAATATGCCTAAACCCATGATTACTCAAACCTATACTTTTATGACTCTTCTGGTTAGTCATATCATCCATTAAGGTAAGAAACATAATATGCATACACCCATGATTATTCAAACCTATGAATAATCATTATCAATCATGCCATGTATACTTATATAAGAGATCCTATCACAAGGTAGGATTCTAACTTGATATAGGAAAAACATACCTGGATTAGTATGTTAGCTAGTTTAACATACCCACATGATGTCTTTTTGTTCTCTTCAATGACTTGTGCTAGTAACCTGCATATCTCATAAGTTAACCATTATAGAACCAAGTTATACATACCTCGTAAATAGATTTTCTAAGTGATCAATGACAATGGATGAATCTTTGTCTTCATGTCACCATGATCATATGTTCTTGAACTAGAACATGATTTGTCTTTCTTGATGTATCTTTCATGTTAGTGGACAACATCAACCTCATACAACATCACAATGCATTAGTACAATCATAAGTGTCAAAAACTCTAATCAATGAATATCTTCTATCATGCATTCATAATTTTATTAAGGTGATACGACAAGTCTAAAATTAACCAAGATTGTACTAACCGTAATAATATGAAGACAAACCTATCATAAACTTAATTATGAATAGAATTCGAAACATACCTGAATGAGTCATACCTGTCAAGATTGCTTGTAATCTTCTTAAGTAAGGCTTCAGCCTCATCTCCCTCTGAAACAGGAACTTCTTCACTTATGCAGGTGACCAATCCATTCTCTTCTAGGATTAACCCAATCCACTTGATTTGCAGGAACTGGATCTGAAGCTGGATTAGGGTTTGTCAGAGAAACCCTAAAAGTTCAAACTTTGAATTTCAAACTTCTGAAAGGATAGAAAGATGCGCCTTGATGAGCTGATCAAGCCAGTATATTCAGAATTTGAAAACTGCAAAGTTTCACCCCTCAATTTTGCCTTTGAAACTTCCGGATTCACTAGACATGACCCCGAACTAGGGTTTGATAAAGCCCACCCTTCTGCCCAATCAAAAGGTGCGATCCAAAGTTCTAAGCTTCTATTTTTTTGAGGAGCTTCCAGCCGTGGTCACATATTTCAAAAATTCTCATTTTTGCAGAAGCCCTAATTTTCCACTTTTCTGATCAAAGTCCCGAACTAGGGTCTGATCAAGCCCGGCCTTCTGCCCAACCAAAAATTCTGATCTTGGTCTCTAAATTTCGATTTTGATGAGTAGCATTCAGCCGTGGGCTCCGATTACAAAAATTCCATCTTTCTCCGAAACCCTAAATTCCCGAAGTCATGAATGAAGGTGCTAAAAAATAATTCTATTTTGACAGAAATATGTACATGATTGTTTCTGGTGTAACTTCGAACTTTCCGATCCACAGGGTCTGAAACTTCTACCTGTGGTAGCCTGACGTGTCATCTTTCCAACCCCACAGGTCTGACCTCAATTGGATTCACTGAGAGAGAGTTATGCCAAGTGTCGCAACGTGACCTGTTTATGGGATAAAACAGGAGAGCGAACTTGTACGGCATGCCACGTGTCACTGGTTCAGTTTCGGCCTCTGAAAAAGTTACCTGAGAAAGTACAGTCTGTGCACTACCTGTCACTTTTTACGAAATTTCATTTGGAGCTTCCTAGCCCAAGTTATGACCTTTTTTCCTAGGTCACTTGTTTATGACTCAGATCTGGAAGAGGCAGAAACCCTAGATTGTACAGATCATAAAACACAAAGTACAATGAATTAGAAGTTGTCCTTTGGACACAAGGTACATGGGGATCTGATCTTCGACCTGTAAAAGTTTCAGATCCGAAAACTTCGCCAAAATGGATTTATAGCGAAAGTGCTACGATGACTGGTTTTTGCTATATCAAGCCCTAGCATCGCAAGTGCAACAACTGTCATACATGCCATACCATGCCTTCTTTCAGGCTAGCTCTGATACCATGTTAGTTTTTCAGAATTTACTTCAATCTGATCTAGGATCTTAACTGAGAGAACAACATGTACAACATATCTACAACATATCAATCGTGGACACAATAATGCAAGCACACAAGAGACACAGAGTTTACTTGGGGAAAACCATAAAGGTGAAAAACCCCAATAACTTCCTCAGAAATAGATAGAGCAATGATACAACCCAAGCATAAGAGATAGACATCTCCTAGCAGCTGCTTTTCCTCCTCCACAAGTGCACCACTCTCCAAAGAGTGTGTGAGAGAATAGAATGATCAAATAGAGTGCCTCCCGCACTTTAGACTTGACTTGACTTGCCTAATAACCTTTACTAGGTCGACCTTAACTTAACCACATAACATAATGTTGACTGGGCCGACACCCAATAGGGTGGTCTAATAACCCTTTGACCCACATGGCCGACCTCCAATAGGGTGGTCTAATAACCCTTCGACCCACATGACTTATATAGGGCCAACCCCAACAAGGTGGTCTAATAACCCATCAAGTATAAGTTACGACACTTACAATATAAATGACGACACTTCCGTATAGAGGAATAATAACATCTCTATAGGAATACAAACACTTCCGTATAGAGGAATAATACCATCTCTATAGGAATACAATATACATATATGAAATACATTCCGAAGTTACATATACATCAACAAAGGAGGTGCTGGCCTTTGGCTCTGCTCACTACCCTTTGGGTGGGTGTCCGGTGCCCTTGAGACAAATCATTGGGACACATGGCCACACTCATATTTTGCTTTATAGAGGAGATTGTGTGTGTAAGGGTTGTCATACCCATCTTAGCACACTTCATTTTGCTCAATTGGACCTATTGTTTTGATGCAAAACCCCTCCACTTGGTCTCCATACCCATAAATGCCATTCCTTAAAGAAGAAGCCTACATTTTTTAAAAAGGAGGGCATTGAGGGAAAATCATCTATTGGGGTTAGTTGGGGCATGACATCCTCCTTTTGGCTCACCTTGCACTTGGTGGAGCCTAATTGCACTTTTTTATTGTTATTTATGTCATTATGTGGTTTAGCCCCTAGTTTGTGGGTGCACAAACCTAAAATTTATAATTTGTCATTAACTTTGTAGGCTTGAATTTGTAAAAGGTTGAGGGTTGTCTCATATAAATAAGACAGCCTCACCTCATTTGTTAAACATGGACAAGGGTTCAAATATGAGATGTTTTTCTTTTTCTCTTGGTATATTGGAGTAATTGAGCTATACTCACCTCTCTTGGATGACTATTTTTGCTTTAAGGATGAACGGAATGTCTTCTAGGGTTTGATTTTGCACATGACAAGTTGATGCTAAAACGAGTTGTAATAACTCATGCTCAAGGGTGACCTAAGGCACATTTCCTCGCTCATTTTTTATTAATGTTGGTAAGTTTATTTCCTAACCCTAGTTTAATGTTTCTCTTGAAGTGCTTTGCACTGTGTTAGGGTTTGTTTGCTACCATTTTATCAACTTGCTTGAGGAGACCGTCCTGCAAAGGAGCTCTCCATTGTTTAATTGGGCCTTGGACTTCACTATTTGCCCTAATTAGGGTTTCATTACCTAACCCTTGAGGTTCCTAGTTTTGCCCTAGTTGGGAGTATTGAATGCCATCTTTAGAAGAGGGATGTTGCCTTGATCTCTCACAGCCATAGGGTTTGAGACAAGAATCTAATACCCTATTCTTCAACTCTCTTTATCAAATTTTTACATGCTTTTATTTTATGCAAAAAATACATAAAAATAGTATAATGTTGGAAAACCCTAAAAATCTAAATAATTTCAAAATTCCAAAAATATATGTGATTTTGTATTTTTTATCCACCCTACAAATTCGCCCTAGGGTTTTCTTCATAAGCCCTAGAGAGCATCTTCATCTGAGCAAGTGCATTGGGATACATGAAATTGCTGAAAATCAATAATTACTTCTTGTTTAGTATTTCTAGTTCATCCTACAAGTGCGGCCTAGTGTGGAGATCCTCTAAAGCTAGGGAGCTCACCTTTCTGAGGAATTGCCTTGGAAAAAGTGAATTGTTGTAGGGTTCGTGATAATTTCTTGGGAAGTGTGATAAAGAGGAAACTCCAGTATCGTATTATTATTGTGTCTTTTTTAATATTGTTTGACTTCAATAAGGCATTGATCATAGCCATTAGGGCTTGGTGGAAGAAATTTGTAGTTTGTTGGTGGTTGTAGGTATCTTTCATTGGTTAAGATCTCCTCCTAGGTTCTGGAGTTACCTGAAGTGTTGAGAGGTTACACTGTGGTGACATTGGGTTTAACTCCTCTTTATCTTACTGTCACTAGCACTGGGTCTACATAGCCTTGCTTTGCAAAGGGGTGCTTTTTTAAGCAGTAACATTCTGGCGTCGTTGTCGAGGACCTCAAAGAAAAGCGATGACGTTACATTGAAGAGGGATTCCCGAGTTGAATCCATTTATCTTCCAGATACATCCAACATATTTTGTGTGAATCAAGTTCATTCTTGTTTTGTACTTTGGTGAGATTTATTCTAATCTAACTTGAAAGGTCTCACCTAGAAACTCCATTGAAGAAAAACAAAGAGGTACTCTACAAGAAGGAGCCCAAGCGGTAAGTTTTGCTTTGTACTTTGATAGGATTATTGCAGTGTTCCATAAGGACGCGTCTCCCAGGGTCGGGGGCTTGCCCCCTGCACTTCCCACGCCCCGGGGGCTGGGAGGCTCCATGGGAAACGTTTCCCAGCACCCCCTTTTCTGCGAAACTTGGGGAAACGCACTAGGAGTTGTTTCCCGCAAAGGGGGGCTTGTAGACGCCCCCTCCCGAAAATGGGGGACGCCCAGGTGCTACCCCCTCCTGAATTTTTAATTTTTTTTATGAAAAAATAAAAAATAAATCAGTCTCGAGGTTGAGACTGAGAGTGACTCTAACTTAGATGGTGACACTCCCATAGATGGTGACTTCATGCAGCAGATGCATCAGCAGGACCAGTCCATGGAACTATCTCCTTGATGCTCTTTTGATGATTTCTTTTTGCTACTTTTAGTTTAATAATTTTATTTACTGTCATTGATGAACTCAGATTGAGTGTTTGACTCATCACTCTTTATTTGTAGGTGTTTATCTGATATATCTATAATTCAAATTTATGATTTATCATTTTAAATTTATCTACTCAGATTTATGATTTATGATTTATGATTATTGATTTGTCATTTAAAATTTATCTATTGTTTATGTTTATGATTCAAAGTTATTATGGAAGATGTGCATGTATTTAAAATTTAAAATAGCCATCATGAATTGAATATCATGTTTACAATGTACATTGCACAATGATGAATTTCAATTTAGTATGTAAATGTTGATGGGATGAAGAATTGATATGTAATATGTACACAATTCATATTTTTTATTTTTTAATAATTTAAAATTTTGGAGACGGGGCCCCCTATGTTAGAACTTAGGACCCCGACGCCCCCCCGCCCCCCCATCCCCCAAAATACCCCAAAATTTGGGGGTGCCTCTACACGTCCCCAATGTGCGTTTCCCCACTCCCGCGCTCCCGCGTCCCGGGGACTTGGTGGAACATTGGATTATTGTTAAGGGCTAACCTCACAGGTCCTATTTGGCGACTGCATTGAAGAAAACAAATTAAAAAAGTGCAATTCAAAACAACAAACCTCAACTATTAATAATAAGATGATACCCATTGGATTTCTCAAATATTTTGGGATATCCAAATAAGTTAAATAAATGTGGTTGGACCAAGTTCATCCCAATATTTCATGAATATGAAGATACAGTTGCAGAGTATATTATGATGTTCAGAGAATTTCTTGTGGCATGGGATGTTGTAGATGAGGATCTCATAATGAAGAGGTTTGTAATATCTCTTGATTTGCAAAATAAAAAGGATGTGGGAGATTGGTATGATGAACTTCCTCATAAGGGGATACTTTCACTCTTGCAATTGGTCAAGGCATTTGGGAAAAAATGGGATCCTAATCTTGATGAAGAAACTATGGAGACCATGATTTCCCTTCCCAAGAAGGAGCATGTCCAAGAGATCCTTGAAGATTCCGATCCATTTGTTGTTGTAGGGTTGGAAGACCATGTTGCTCTTCTTACCAAAGCATTCATGGATGAATTTTGTGATCGAGGTGATTATCTCGCAGACCATGTCCAAGGGTTTCTGGCAAATGCTCCAGATTGCAGTATTAAGGATGAAGATGTCGACCTACGCTGTTGGGAGTGGGGAGCGGGAGCAAAAAGTGAAATTTTCAAAAGCTTATGTTTTGGGAGCGTTTCGGGAGCGTTTTTTATATAATATATATTTTAATATATTTTGATGCATATAAATTAAAAAAAAAACATGTATTATGCCAAATTAGCTATAGAAAACATGAAAACATAGATATTCATATAACCATTTAGTACACATTGATATAACATCAATCATCTAAGAGCTATAACTTATAACATTGTCATTAAATGATCATCATCAAACCATCAATCATCAATCATCAACAACATCAACCTTCAAATTTCAACATATAATATTTGCCATCAAACTAGGCCATAATGTTTACAAAATAGGCCAAAATAAACATGAAAATGAAATACAAAGTACTATGAATCTATGATACTATCTACTAAGCTTTCCACTTGCCACGAGAAACTTCCAATTTCTTTTCTCATGGTCTAGGTGGAATGGGAGCTACTGGAAGTGATTGTGGAACATGAGAAGAAGATGAATGGCCCCCATGGGATGAACTTGGACGTTGTGAAGCTAAAGGAAAAACTCCTGCATCCGGAAAGCTGCTTCTGCTTAGGGGTGGCATCTTTGTATGGGTACCTGTAGTATGAATTGGATCATTATGATCACCCAATAGTTCAGCCTCCAAGCACTCTAATGCTATGGCTCCATCCTCCACATTAGCCTCCTCTGGATTGTTGTCCCAAGTAAAAAATGTTCTATCATTCTTGGCCGCCTCACAATAATGGGACAACAACCTCAAGTTGTAGTGCACATAAACCAAGCTTTCTACGCGTTCTACATTTAGATTGTTTCTCTTTACACTGTGGATGAAGTTGTATGTGCTCCAACACCTCTTTGCAAAAGAGCTATTAACAACCTGTGATAGCACCCTCATCGCCAATTTATGCAAATATGTGGTTCCAGAGCCATACATGTTCCACCAACGGATAGGATCCAATCTGTCTCGATCTTTGGTTGCATGCAGGGTACCAAAGGCTCCATGCTCACTAATGTATTCGCTCAATTCACTCCGTACTTGAGCACACTCATCCTCATCAGGGACCAACTTGCCTAATGCAAGCATATACCCATTTTGCACCTCTGGATATGTGTGGGGTTTTTTCCTAACTCCACCCCCAAGTGCAGGTTGGGCCAACCAAATTGGAGAATAGTATTTTGGGGTAAGGACATATGCAAGGGCATGGAGTGGAACATTTAGATTATCCCACCTTTTGACCACATGTTTATGAATATGGTCATACAAGATTGCATCTCTTTGCTCAACAATGTCTTTGATTTGACCAAGCATGCTATCCATCTACTCATATACCTCCCCAATCACCGACTAATATGTATCTGCAAAACGAATCATGTTATAAACTAGCTTGGTGAACTGCAGAACGTACTTAACCTGTGACCAGAAATGACCTTCAAGAACGGTGTCCTCCACCTCCTGAAAGTCATGTCTTTCAGCTGCGCTTGCACATCTGTCTTTTAATTCTTGCCATGGATCACTTGAGACCATACTAGCCAATGCCTCTCTTATCTTCAAAAGCCTCTTGAAGGTGAGGTAGTAGCTAGCAAATATAGTCTTTGTAATCTGTTGTCATCCAAAACTGACATGCGTGTGCTGAAGCCCAAAATGTAACACACCAACTGGATGACAACTCTCAGGAGAGAGGCCAATGTCACCACACTCCTCTCCTCTCGCTTCAGGTTGGCTCTTCTCCAACTCAAGGGGGGTATCCCTAAGATAGGATCGCTAAGGCAAGTGCAACGGAGGGCAAGGTGAACTGAAGAGGCTACCTTAGGAAACGATTGTAACAGAAAAATGTATCTTGATTGAGTGATGGGAAAGTTGGGAGGATCAATCCTCGAGGAAAGGCCAGTGCCAGTATATCAGAGGGGCGAATGGAGTCAAAAGAGAGATCAAAGGGGCCTTGTGTCATATGTGACTAAGGGGGAAAGATCACATTATTGAGCAAGCATTGCTCAGTCTAGTGTTTGGCAATCAGAAAGAGTACTTCTTCTTCTCTAGCTGTGGGAGGTGCGCTATGCAAACCAAAGATCAATATTATACAATCAAACTAGATTAAATGCAAAGATCAATACCTATGTATGCACGCTCACAAAGGGAAAAAGAAAGCAGATGCTAAGGGTTCTTCACCAAAGGGAAAAAGAAGGCAGCTGCTAAGAGTTTTGCACCTTCCAACGTGGTGGATTGTCACCCTTTTATGGCCTCTTACACAAAGAAAGAAGACACAGAATCTAGAAATACTCACACTCATCTAAAAAATCACAAGATCACGCCACAAAAATACTCAGTTTATCCAAAAAGGCCCATAACATTTTTCATTAAGCTCATGGGAAGAAAAGCTCCCAAGTTTTTTCCATCATTACAATGGAGAAGGTTGGCCCCTTGAAAAGACCAAAAAGCCTCTCATACCCTTTTCAAAAGAATAAAAAATAATAAAAATAAGGAAAAAAGGTGAAGTCTAAACAGACTTAACCTAACTAAAGCGAAAACTCCTCTGGCAGTCAGTAATAAAGTCACTACCATTTGTAATCAACTGTCAATGGCAATGTGGATCCAAGCTCCACTTTATTAAATGGAACTCAAACCTAGGCTGCTTGTTGCATATTCATGAGATGACATGCCCACCATAAGAGTTGCGTTCCTTTTTTGAAACTGAAAACCCTGAGCAGACAGATGCTGTAATCGGCTGCGTGTTGGAGCTTTGGTGTGAACCCTGTTCAACTTTATCTCCCACTGTTTGCTAATTAGCCTGTCGAACTCGAGTTTCTGGCATTGATATCATCAGTGGATCAATTTAGGGTGGGTGAGTGAGAAAATGGGTCATCCCCCAAAACTCCACTTGATTTAAATTATGATGTATGCGGATGATCTTTCAGCATGACGGTGGACCTGATTTTTCTCTGACCGTAAGTCATGGTTGGCCACGATGAGCAAATCGTGTTTCAGCATATCTAAAAAAATGAAATCCCTGCGATGATCCATCAACTATCAGACATGTGGATACAAGCAGATGCCAATGTATATGTGATCCTCGTGGCCTTCAATTAAATCAGCGGTGTGTATCATTTTGTTGAACCCTGCGACCTGCTTTTTTAAAAAACTCGGCTGTTGATGATGCGTGGATAAAAACTCGACATAACCGTCAATCTACTTGGTCACCAAGTGGAAACTAAAATTGCGGGTCCATCACAGAAATCGCAGGTCCTTGAGTCATGAATTCGGTGTCTAGATGGCGAACCTCTTACTTGCAGCTTCTAAACACCTGACAGACAGAGGAATCGCGGTCGTTGCTCACTGCCTGCAGATTTTTTAGGTTGATATTCGAATGGACTTTTGTTTACGGCCCATGGCGAGCAAACATTAGACCATTCATGATCTTCAAAGGCTCTGACAGTGCATCCACAGCCATGGCTGTATGCAAATCATTTGATATTTACAATGCAAAAAGCATTGTGTATGCGGTCTTGGCTTCTTCCCATCATTGCAGACACCTTCCACGCATCTCTGCTTGCCCACAATGGCCTCGGTGGATGCCTCACGATTTAGGGAAAAAAACGATACCAATTACCTCTGTGCTTAATCATTCGGCCGTAAAACTCCATGTCCCCTTTTTTTTTAATGAGATTTTGAAACTCGGTTTAATCATGTCAGAATGGAGCTAATGACCGATGATGCGTCTTCAATGACTGATGTGGTCGATTTATTGAGACTCTTGTTACAGCTCGAACAGTTCTTGCTAATGTTGCTTTTGTGCATGTTTGCAGGTTCTAGAGACTGTGTTTCTGTTGGTTTCGTCCCTTCAAAAATTGTTTCCAGATCTGCTGCTGAGGAGGACCACAGGCTCCTACAAAACCGGTTACGATGCCCACGGTTTTAAGTCACTTTCTTTAAAAATACTGAGCACCGTTCGCATATAGCACAAGAGATGAACCAGGGTCATGCCTTCGGCTAAGGCATCCAAATAAACAATGGGCTTAAAAGTTGATGCTGGAGGTCTGGAAGCTAGTGTAGCACGATTGAAACTACTCTCATAATAGTCCCTCCCACCAACAAGTATTCGAACAGCTCCATTTAAAGGATCTATAGCAACTACTGAGCCTTCCAGCCTGAATTGAATACAACTAAAAGAAAGTAATCAATTGCATAACTTGAGCTCCTTCTTTTAACTCTACTTCAAAGCTGGTAACAATTCCTTATAAAAATTTCTCTGTGGCCGAATATATCTTCATGACATTTAAATGAACCTTTTCTAAAGCAGCTACCACAGCTGGAGCTACCATGGCCTCCCTTGATATTTTTTAAATGCCCAGACATAATTGCTAAATTTTCTGTTTGAACGCTTCAACTCAGCTTGGACCCTATTTATCTCCTTCAACATCAAATAATATGATGCTGTCTTCCTCTCAGTTCTCATAGCATGTCTCTTTCTTCAGCAAACTGTTTAATTGTTTCACCATCTTCCTCAATACTAGTCATTTCTTTAAGGTTCTGTCATGTTTTTCCTATCAGCCTGTCATCAATATCAGTGCCAAGAATACTTCGACATGCGAACTTTTGTGCTATGCCGATGGTGATAAAACCCTTACTACAGCTAATATCGAGGCAATCCCTACCTTCAAACCACTCCTTCTTCAAGACTGTCATCCTTGGGTCTTCACTTGTTGTTCTGTGGACACCCCTGTCAAAGTGGGGGGTAACACAATCTTCAATAGCTCCAACCTAGAGTGATTGCGAAAAATGTGGTGGGCCATGCTATGCTTGGTAATAAATTTGATCATTTTCTTACCTCTCTTGTACAAGGCACCAATCCATAGGTAATCAGGGTACTTCATCTTAACAATATCATGCATCAAAAGGTTCAATGTGTGAACCAAACACCCTGACCAAAATATGTTGGGATACTTATCCTCAATGATTGCTCCTGCTACCTTACAATTAGCAGCATTATCAGTGATGACTTGACTGACATTGTATGGCCTAATCTCCTGAATGGTTTTAAGTAAAGGTTGTGCAATATTAATACCGGTCTTGTAGTGATCTGAGTAGTCATGGGCTGAAAGGAAGATCGCACCGCTAGCAAAAACGCGAAGAATATTTATCAATGGCTTGCCTTTAACATTTTTCCACCCATCAGATACAATGGATACCCCATAGTTGGACCAATCATTTGTAAAATTTCGAAGAGCACCATTGACTTTTTCTCTTTCCCTGTCAAGTCCCACGGTTCTGTATCCTTGAGGGGCACCATTGATTTTTGCTCTTTCCCTGTCAAGTCCCACGGTTCTGTATCCTTGAGGGGCACCATTGATGGCTTGTACCATTTCATGCCAATAGGGTGAGCGAAGAACATTGAATGGCACACCACATGCATAGAGAAACCTATAAACTTTTGAATCCACATCGTCTCTACAACCATGGTCAAGGAAATCCGATAATGTGCTTTGCATAGGCGAGATTCCATGGGGAGATGAGGGTCCCGATCGAGCTGATGATGATCCAGCTCCACTACCAAACATTCTCTGTGGGGATTCAGATTCAACCCTTGATCTCTTGGAGTTGTTTTGAGCGGCCTCTTCTTCCATCTTGTATGTGCTTCTCTCTTTAGCTGCCACTTTGTCACAAGTTTTGACTCCAGTAGCCTTACCTTGATCGCATGGCATAATCCCACACAAATGCTTTCTCACTCGGGTATATGAACCTGTGTAAGTTTTATTACAATGGGGGCATATAAACTTTGTGGTTCCACCCCGTCCCTCTTTCTCACCCGGGTATATGAACCTGTGTAAGTTTTATTACAATGGGGGCATATAAACTTTGTGGTTCCACCCCCTCTCCCTCCCCCAAGCCTTGTCACATACTTCCACAAAGGTATTGTGTCTTTTTGTTTTTGCCCCACATCACTCTCATTCTCATCATCATCACCCTCTTCCCCTTCCTCCTCTTCTCCATGGTATGTGTCACTCTCTACCTCTTCCCCCTCATCACTACCACCACCATATCTACTTCCCAACACCATCATAATGAGAAGAAATGGAATGAAAAGCCAAAACTACATACCCATCATGTTTCTTGATTCAAGATGAGTGTCACTTGTTACCTGCAATAGAATGATGGAGATGAAGATATTGGAAAGAGTAGGAGAAGAGAACATTGCAAGGTTTAAATTTTTTAACGTAGTGAAAAAAAAATTCAAAAACAAACAAAGATTGAGTTTTTAGAGCCTACCTTTTAGCTCTTCAATGGTGGTTGAATGTCTCTATGGAAGCTTCAATCTCCCTTGCAAGCTCTCCCAAATAGAAGCCTTCAATCTCCCACTCAAAGCTCAAAGCTCTCAAACAACTAGTAAACCCACTCAAAGATCAAAGCTCTTCCCAATCAATGAAATGAGTAATGGAATGAGTCCCAATGGACTCCAACACCTTTTATTTGCCCAAAGTAACCCTAGCCCATCCAAAAAAAATAAAAAATAAAAATGCAAAATAAAATAAAATCGTGATGGAGTCCGCCAATCCCGCGGGAGCGATTTTTATTCCCGGAATCGCTTAGGGATCGATCCAGAATCTCGATTCCGGATCGATTCCTCATCAATCCCTGGAAAACCAGGAATCGTTTTTTTGCCCAAGGAATCGCGAATTACCAAATCGATTCCAGGAGGAATCGATGAGGAATCGCGATTCCGGGATCGATTCCTTCCGGATCACAAATTGGGAGTGAAGCGAGGGGGCCCAGAGCGGTTCCTAGCAGCTTTGATGCCGACATTGAGAGGCAAGGCCCTTGCTTGGTTTAAAGACCTCGACAAAGGTACAATATCCTCTCTTGCAGAATTGATAGAGGTATTTTGCAGCTATTGGTGCCTAGAAAATGCAAGAGATGGATGCCCTACGTTGAA
Organism: Larix kaempferi; assembly: GCA_027924585.1. Lineage (NCBI taxonomy): Eukaryota > Viridiplantae > Streptophyta > Pinopsida > Pinales > Pinaceae > Larix > Larix kaempferi. The sequence continues at coordinate 450,449 of BSBM01000742.1, forward strand.
GAGGTGAAGGGCTTGTTCAAGAAAGGAAGCTAGGTAGAAGACCAAGTCCTTGAGGCAAATAGTGAATAGAACATAGAAAAGACAATCAGATCATCCCAAACTTAGAAGAGCATGAAGCAAACCTTATCGAAGAAATCCATGATGAAGATCAAGCCTTGGAAGGCTTGCTTGAAGAAACCATTGTTCAAGATCTTGTCGATAACATTATAGGCCTTACGTCTGAATATGAAGGTACTCCTCAAGATGAAGATGATGGAGCTTAGAAAGATGAAGACGAAGAAGGCTCGATTGAAGAAATTGAAGAATGCAAGGAAATGGTGAGTTATCCTTACTCTCATTTCGAAAATTCTTATGATATCTTGGGTCTCTTGGAAGAAAATGTCAGGATTCTTGAAGACGATGATTATTAGAAGTTCCTTGGTCCAATTTATGATTCTTCAAGGCTTGGAAGTGTCATATTAGAAAATTTAGAAGAAATCTACGAACCTTCCCTACCATTCAGAAGAGAAGAACGAGCCAGTCTCGATCAGGTGGAGCCGGATTTTCATATAGGTTTCAAACAATATGAAGAAGTCTTTGTTGAAGGATAATGAAGATATGGTTGATGAAGTTGTGGTGGATGCTTCTCCTTTTCCTTTTGATGACAGTTTGGTGAACCTTCCTTTCTCTTTCTCCCATAGAGATAGATCTTTTGAAGATGAGAGGTTTGAAGATATTTCAGTTAAAGAAGATGGTTTCCATGGATATAATGATGCACATTTCTCTTAAGACGATGATGATGTGGGTATTGATTGATGGAAATTGATTGAAGAACCCATACATGATTCCTCCAGTAAGGGAAGTCTAAATTTCAGAAGACCTTCCTTTGAGATACCTCATGATTTGGTTTAGCCATCCTCATTCACTACTAGTGATGCCATGAGATCGCGTATGGAAGACTTTATTGCGATCTTGAGCATCCCAATCTACCCTCTCCTGGGGTGGATCTCACTCATCGGTTTTAGCCATGCCTCTTAAAAATTGATGGAAGTTATGGGCAACAAGAAGATGGTTTTACTGCAGGGTTAGAGTAGTAGAGTGTGTACTCTCCTAGGACAGATTTGAGCCCTCTTTCCCATCCATATCTTTCAGGGCTTCTTGTTGGTTTTGAAGGTCATTTGGTGCAAATAGATTATGGAAAACAGGTATATGATCGAGGCAATTTCTACTTAGGCCCGATTCAAGCATGAATAGAAAAAGCTTGTGAAGGTGATCCTTCCCCGTGGCAAGAAGTTGAACGCTTGTAGGATCCCGATCTTGTACATCATTCCAGCCCCATTTCAACGGAGGTAGTACCATCTATTCAACTCATCATTGATGTGGTTTTGTCTTGGACTGTTTTTAAAGACAAAGAAAAAAACCTTGGCATGAATAATACGCTCAGGTGGTTGCATTGGTGGTATGATTTCACTTGACCCATCTCTGTTATCATAATTAGAGTAGGTAGTTATAGTTTTATTTGATTTCAGCATTTACTTTTACCCCATGCATTGCATTTCTTGTGTCATTTGACTTTTTACATTTCATTTTGAACAAGGCAGGACGGAAGCGTCTACCTTAGATGCATTTGACGTAGTTGTTGTTAGATGTGTGTGTAGGTTTACAAGTACCAAGGACATTCTAGGGGGTTCCCATACACTCCCAAGAAGAGTGCATGTCTCGCAGTTGGAGCTAGCTATTATGCATTAGAGTGCTTGAAACGTTCCTTCTAGATGTACCAAAATGAGGGGTTTCTTTTTTCTTTTGTAAAGGCCAAGTTTTGGGGCTATATTGTGTAGAGTGTTAATTTTTGGGCGAAATACCCCTGGTTAGGTCATGGCAAGTCCCCTTGGTTTCCACCTCATGGAGGTGTTGGCCTTGTGGTTCTACTGACTACCCTTTGGGTGGGTGTTCGATGCCCTTCAGACAAATCATTGGGACACATGGACACATTCATATTTTGCTTTGTAGAGGTGATTGTGTGTGTAAGGGTTGTCATACCCATCTTTGCACACCTCATTTTGCCCACTTGGACCTATTGTTTTGATGCAAAACCCCTCCTCTTGGTCTCTAGACCGATAAATATCATTCCTTAAAGAAGAAGCCTACATTGGTAAAAAAGGAGGGCATTGAGGGAAAAGCATCTGTTGGGGTTAGTTGGGGCATGACATCCTCCTTTTGGCTCACCTTGCACTTGGTGGAGTCTAATTGCACTTTCTTATTGTTATTTTATGTCATTATGTGATTTAGCCCCTAGTATGTGGGTGCACAAACCTAAAATTTTATATTTTGTCATTAACTTTGTAGACTTGAATTTGTGCAAGGTTGAGGGTTGTCCCATATAAATAAGACAACCTCACCTCATTTGTAAAACATGGACAAGGGTTCAAATATGAGATCTTTTCTTTTTGTCTTGGTATATTGGAGTAATTGAGTTATGCACACCTCTCTTGGATGACTAATTTTGCATGAAGGATGAATGGAATGTCTTCTAGGGTTTGATTTTGCACACGACAAGTTGATGCTAAGACTAGTTGTAATAACTCATGCTCAAGGGTGACCTAAGGCGCACTTCCTTGCTCATTCTTGATTAATGTTGGTAGGTTTATCTCCTAACCCTAGTTTAACATTGCTCTTTAAATGTTATGGACTGTGTTAGGATTTGTTTGCTACCATTTTATCAACTTGCTTGAGGAGACCATCCTGCAAAGGAGCTCTCCATTGTTTAAAGGGCCTTGGACTTCTCTATTTACCCCAATTAGGGTTTTGCTACCTAACCCTTGAGGTTGCTAGTTTTGCCGTAGTTGCAAGTATTGAATGCCATCTTAAGAAGAGGGATATTAGCCTCGATATCTCATAGCCCTAGGGTTTGAGACGAATCTAATACCCTATTCTTCAACTCTCTCTTTATTAAATTTTTACATGTTTTTTATTTTATGCAAAAAATACATAAAAATAGTATAATGTTGGAAAACCCTAAAAATCTAAATAATTTCAAAAATCCAAAAATATACGTGATTCTGTATTTTCTTATCCACCCTACAAATTCGCCCTAGGGTTTTCTTCATAAACCCTAGAGGATGTCTTCATTTGAGCAAGTGCATCAAGATACATGAAATTGCTGAAAAATCAATAATTACTTGTTTTTTAGTATTTTTGGTTCATCCTACAAGTGAGCCTTGGTGTGGAGATCCTCTAACCCTAAGGAGTGCACCTTTTTGAGGACTTGTCTTGGAAAAAGTGAATTGTCTTCAGATTCGTGATAATTTCTTGGGAAGTGTGATAAAGAGGAAACTCCATTATCGTATGATTATTGTGACTTGTTTAATATTGTTCGACTTTGATAAGGCACTAATCATAGCCATTAGGGCTTGGTGGAAGGTATTTGTTGTTTGTTGGTGGTTGCAGGTATCTTTCATTGGTTAGGGTCTCCCCCTAGGTTCTAGAGTTACTCAAAGTGTTGAGAGGTTAGACTGTGGTGACATTGGGTTTAACTCCTCTTGAGCTTACCATCACTAGCACTGGGTCTACATAGCCTTGCTTTGCAAAGGGGTGCTAGTTTAAGCGATAACAGATGAGCATGGATTTTATGTGGATCTAACCAAGATCCAAGTAATCAACTATTGGTCAACCTTGAAGACACTACAAAGCTTCACAACATCTTGGGCCTCACTAACTTTTACCAAATGGTTGTGTTGGGGTTCTCTCAAATTGTTTGGTCCCTTAGCCAAGTGACCAAGGGTGGTATCAAAGCTAGTTTGTGTGGATTGAGGCATAACATAAAGCATTTAAGAAGCTAAAGCATCACCTTTGCTCAACACCCATCCTCATTCTGCCAATTCAAATTATGTCATCTCTACGGTCCTCACTTACCATGGACATTTAGTGGCCTAGCACAATGGGGCACTCTTTCACACAGTTCACAAATACCCCACTTATGAAAAGGAGCTTTACTCTATTGTCCAAGTTTGTCAACAGTGGAAGCATTATATTTTAGGAAATGAAACAATCATTCACAGCCATGATAACCCTTTGTAATTTATACAAAGTTACGGCAAGCTGCAAAACAACCATCATCAAAATAAATCCACATACCTTCAATAGTTCCACCTAAACATCAAGTACAAGAAGGGAAACACCAATTGAGTTGCACGCTACCTCAACCAACCTTCAATTGTGCACTCAGTTACTAACCATAGTTCCTGATTCCTATGGACATGAGACATTATAGTGGCCCCAGCTATATGACAACAATCTTGATTTCAGTGCTACATAATAGACACTAGTTGTGGGTAAACAAGTTTTAGACTTTCACCTCCAAGAGACTTTTGTGCCATCTAGGCCATCTTTGTGTTCCTTCAGGAAAATGTGAAAAGATGATTTGGAAGGCACAATACACTAGGGTGCCAAGGCACTTTGGCATAGAGAATATAGTGGCAGTGCTACAAAAGTACTTATACTGGCTAGAGCTTTGAAATAATGTTGGTAGGTTTACTAGATCGTGCACTCCCTATGCCATTGCTAAATGTGGAATCAAGCAACAAGGACTATACGCTACTCTACCCACTCCATATAAGACTTGGCAGTTAGATTTTTGAATTTTTGCTTTTATGACTATGTAATATCTAGATGCCTCATGAGTCATGATGATTCATCTCATGAGATACATTTATTTTGATCATTTGATGTGATTTTGTATCATTCTATCAAGAATAGATTTCAAAATTTTCAATTTTGTGTCGATATGTGATCATGATGTACCATTTGACATCTTAGGCATCTTATCTATCAATTGTATTTTCATATTTATGTAGCAATGTGTTTATTTGATGTTGATGTTGCTTTAGATATTAAAAAAAATGTTTTTTTTGTATTTTTTAAAGTTTCTGGATATTTTCCAATATTTTCCCCAATATTGCCAACAAGTTATATTCTGGACCCTCGGCAATATCTTCACCAACATGATATATGTAACTATGATAAGGACATGTGTCCATACAAGTAACCAACAAGGCAGCCCCACATAGAGCACTATACAATACAAGGATGTACATGTGTCAAACTAGGGTTTATCCAACCCCCAAAGTGAAACACCCTCCAAGTCATGATATTGGGAGATGATGCCCTCTCCAACAAGATGTTAATCCAACATTCCCTCTTCCTTGGTGGTTTGTTATCCAAGTGTCCTCATGCAAGGGACTCCTATAACTATGTACCACGTGCCCTCTCATGTGGCCAATGCTACTCTCATGTATGCCACTCGTTGATTTTTGAGCAGCATCGAGAGCCATTCTCTGGGAGAATGGAGGCACCCGGTCTGTTACCAGGAATTTGATTCCAGTTTGGGACTGAAGCTCAGCCTAGGGCTGAGAGCCATTCTCTAGGAGAATGGAGGCACCTGGTCAATTACTAGGAATTTGATTCCATTCTGGGACTAAAGCTCAGCCTAGGGCTAAGAGCCATTATTGCAGGCTTCACAAAGTTGGCATGACCAATTTGCCTTCTCTGTTTTGTGCTGAGGATAAGTTAGTTTAGCAGGTGTCAGACTGCCAAAGTTTTTGCGCATGGTTTCACATTGAATTTCAATCCTTTTTGTAGCCCCACTCTCCTAGAAGGGGCCCCTCTGAAGGGACACATGGATGGTTAGGGATAGCTTCAAATTGCTTTGGCACACAGTTCAGTTGGCTGCAATTGGTTTTCTTGGAAACATTGACGTTAGGTTACTTTCAATGAAATGCCTCACCCCCTTACTTTAGGGGAATTGAGGAGCTTTACACAAGAGTTGGCATTTCTCTGAAGGGTTAACCTCAGTGCAGTCCGCTGCGATGTTGGGTCCCTCCCTGTGGGGTTCATGCTTATTGCTAGAGTTTTTAGCTTATGTAGGCCAGGACTTCTTGGTGCTCCTGTTCTCTGCATGGTGTAATCACTTTGGATCTTGATATATATATATATATATATATAACTCTTTTTTAATTACACACTGCCACACCCACAATTCCTAAACCTTGAACAAGTGTTGTATCCACACCCAGTCTGCACCTATGCATCTTGTAACTTAGGTTGGAACTTGGAAGTGTTGCACTAGGAACTGCTATTGCTATCCTAACAATTGTTGGAATGTGGTCATAATATTAGGTATTGTATATTATTGAAAGTCATTTTGTTATTGAAAGATATAGTCTATTTTCAGTTGGAGAATAAAGAAATGTTGCAGTTTGAGAGGGAATTTATGAAGGTTTCAGGGCTCTCGGAGGCTCAGATGTTGCTGTGTCACCTTTATCTACCATTAGTTCATCATCTAGGATGTCACAAACTTTAGATCTTCTGCATTTTGTCTACACGTAGTTGTTTTGTTCTGTACTTTTGGCATTTCTCTCAAGCTAGGGAGGGTCCTAAATAATAAAATATAGCCCAAACTAAAGGTATTGTTCATTCTACATCAACCATTAAGGAGCATGGCGCTGAAAAAAGCAGGAAAATTTCCCAAACGTCCACCTCGAGGTAACTCTTCAAAATCTGAAACTGGTTCCCGTAATTTAATTTTTGTTGATGAAAATAATGAAGCTTGCTCTGAATATAGGCATAATGCTTTGGTAGGGTATTTTGTATGTCAAATCCTTTTTGAGAACATGATTAGGGACTGGGTTCGAGAGTCATGGAAGCCCTATGGTTGGGATGTCAGAGGCATCTGAAACATGACCAAAGCTTTGTTGTGTTTACCTTTGAGATGTTACATGTTGGAGGGTTAGTGCAATATTGGATAGAAAACTTTTCAACATAGAAGTCATTTGAGCATCACTGCCTGATCAAAGTGAAGTTCCCTAGTCTACCAGTCCAATTACGACACTTTTAACATAGGCTAGCACAACCCATTGAAAAAATTATTCGCCATCAGCCATAAAGTATGTTCCAACCAAGGCCAAACCGCAAATTTAGGTCACATGATTTGAAGGAGCACATTGATACTTGAGTCAACATTGATCAACCAATGCACTACATTAATATCCTGAATAACTGCTTTTGTTGCCAAAGTCTTGATCATCGATACAGGGACTATCCCCTTGCGGCCAATATAAGAGTTACAAGGTATGCTGATATGCAATCAAGAAGATGGTCACATATATAAGATCTAAGAGACATGGCTATCTTAATGGACATAACTCTACGTAATATTATTAATGTAAACAATAGTAATTAGATATTATACAGCAGAAGCCCTTGGGCCTCCACCAAAACTCGGGCTAACCTCTGCCTCTTCAGAATCCATGCAAATGTGCAGGCACAACAAGGTGAAAAACCACATCTAGGTGAATTTTCCTAGGCATGCAAAATCTTACATCCACATCCAATTTCTTTGGAATTCTGAATGAGTTGGACGAAATGGATGCGAGCAATGGTGGCGGTATTGGAGTAGGAGCTTTCCACTCTCCCTCAACATGAAAGTGTTCTCATGGAATATTAAGGGGTGCCTCAAACCCTACCAATAGGGGCATTGTTAGACGTTTGTGCCAATCTCTGTAGAGACTAGATATTGTCTGCATATAGGAAGTTAGGAGTACACATTTTCTGTTACAGACCTCTCTCAACCATATTTGGCCTTATGCTAGTTCTTTCCATCAACAAACGACTAAGGAAAAGGTGCTGTAGCAAAGCTCATTTCACCCAAGCTTGCTGCATTTGTTTCTATGTGGGCTGTAGACTCGTCCCAAAGACTGTTGTAGATTTTATTGAATCTTGACGTCCATACTTTTGGGGCTGGCCAATATTTATGCATTGAATGATGCTTTGAAGCGCAGGACAGTCAACAAGCTAGTTTGTGGAGACTTTAATATGACAGTCACAAGAGGACAAAGAGGGACTCCTCCACCGACAGTGCACAATGGAATGAGAAATATGGTTGAGTTTGTGTTTAAGCTTAGGCTTGTATGACTCGAATGTTTACATAAAGAATGACTCCTCCAACCTTTGGTTTACACAGTTAAATTTTTAAAAAGTGAAGGAAAGCGTTTTAAAGCGGCTGGGAAAAGTCATTCCTATTGATTAATTATCATAGCATCTTCGCCTTTGTCTGCCGAGGCTCCAGGTCTATGCAGAAAAGTCTACACCACCTGTTGCAAATTATAAACTTAATAGAAGGTAGGGGACCACAATGCAACGCGCGGATGGAGTCATATATGTCAGGGTATTTAGAAAGCAAGAGTGTTCTAAGTTCCAAGTTTTAGGTTGGAATGTGATTAATCAAATTTAGCAGTCAAGGCTAGGCCTCACAATCCAGTACTAACAGATGAGTTCTATGTTATATGTCACAAAGAAGAGACAATTAAGCATGTATTTTGGTGTTGTAGAGCCGATTGGGCACTACGGGTATGCATTTCATCAGAATACACAACCCTGTTGGTCAGGCCTCTAAGTTATAAGGAAGTGAAATTAGGGGAGGTGCAGATGATCATGCAACAAGGCAGAGACATATGGAGTACTATCTACTATCTAGTATCAGGCTAGCAGGGATTTATCTTCTCTGGAAAAGAAGATACAGGGCCACCAATGACACAATTGTTAACTTTTCCTTTTTGAATAACTATATGTTTTTTAGCTGAATAAGCTGCACAATTTTCAGCTTCGTTGAAGCTACACATGAAAGATATAAAATTTCCAGAGTTTGGGCTAAGGCAATGTTGACCTGGACAAAGATTAGAGCAAACACTGAAAATCATCCTACAACAACTTCATATATTTATAAGAAGAATAAAGCTCTACTGCCAAACGAAGGAATAAATTGAAATCCCAGAAAGTTGGTCCCATAGAGACCTCTGTTGAAATTTATTTCATATAAGGGTACACCATCTATCAAACTCAAAGAAATTAATATGCTTCATCGTCTGTTACAGTTTACTTAAATCCATGGCTAATTTAAAACATACTTGGCTCTCATTCTGTCCAGCCTGTCTGAGAGAAAAATGTCTTTATCCACCTTGGCTTCCTTCTTCCCAAATGAGTAGCAGGATAGAGGGTGAACTTTCACAACTAAATGAGAACTCATATTTTTTTGATGTCTTCCTTGATCTTCTGCAAACAGAAACCTCTAACCTGAATTTGAAAGTCTTTGGTAAGAATTCACAAAGCTCTCAATCAAATTACCTAACATCCAGCCAGGCAACTTATCTGTACATATAGTAAAATCTTTACCGTCTAATGAAAATACATAAAGAGCAGAGAATAAAGCTTTGAATGTATAAAATTGATGTAATCTCTACTGTGCCTACCCTGTAAGGGATAATTCTGAATGAATTTCACGACACCCACACTCTCTCAACTGTGACTGTCCCGAACAGCCCAGACAATGATGATGAATAGCACAGAATGAAGCCGCGAATGTATGAAGTTAATGGAATCTTTAATGTAAGTACCCTGTAAGAAATAATTCTGAGTAAAGTTCATGACACGCACATGATGATAAATGGAGCTCGTCTCCTTCAGCTGCTGTATTGTTGGGAAATCTTCCCACCGACTTCTAGCGTTGTTTGGAAAGCATTGTGATGGAATTGACATTTGGCGACTCAAAGGACGACAACTGCACTTGACTAAATGCATATTCTCAATATTTGGTCACTATGTCTATGTTCTCAATATATTATTTGAAGATAATGTTGTGTGGACCTCGAGGTTCCTGAGCAAAGTTGGAGCTTAATAACTGAATTTGGTCATTTAGTGGTTGGATTTGATATTTAATTGCAAGTTTAATTAAGATAATACATTTTATAATTATTAATTTATAAAAGTATGTGGATTAGTTCAAATAGTTGTGTTTGGAATTATATATAAGAAAACAATAGAGTCAAGTATTTATATTTGTTATCTCAATAAACATTGTGTGGGTCTTACTTAATATTCCTTTCTTTTAAGATACATTTTGTCAAAAAGGAAAATATAAATTTACTATATTATCTTGTTACATTAAATTAAGTATATAATATTATTTTGACTATTAAATTTAGTTAGATATAAATTAGTGGTGTAATATGATATATTTTTTTATATATGTGATGGAGATGTAATATTCAATTTTTTATTTTCATTTTTTTAAAGTTTAGATTGTGTGTAAAATTAAACTATAAATTAAAATGTCTATGTTTTTTGTCGCTGAAGGGGAACAGATATGTTTCATCAAGCTTGTATTAATTTGTTTTAAAACCTAAAATTTTCCTTATGAACTATATAAAAACTATGGTTCAACTTATTTAATGTTTTTTCAAATATTTAAAATTCATCTTTTTCAAACCATTGATTGGTTGTAGGAGGTGATGTAGTCCTCGATTCTCGCTTCCCAGGAGGGGGTTGCGGGCTGAGGTCACCTCCATAGGCTATTAATGAAAATGAGTGTTTTTTTTTAGGTTTCTGTGTTGGCTATGCAAGCCTGCGTTGGTGCTGGTGGGATTCCCGCATATACCTAGGAATACATAAGCGTTAGCTTCAGCTAGAAACTCCCTTGCTATGACTGCATTTTTTTTACCACCGAACAGTGCAGAACCGGAATGACATCCAGCTACCGGAGTAACTGCAAGAGTAGGATGTTAGCTGTAGGTAACTCGATCCAGCTGCCAGAGTAAATACTTGAATAGAGAGTTGCAGGGCGTTGAGCTGAGCCCGCCGCTGCTCGCCCTGATGCCTTACCAGTTGAAACACCTGGCTGCCTCGATCCAATTCTCCATTTGCAATCAACGATCTATCCATCTCTGACATCTACTATTATGGACACCTGCATTGCAAGACTCTTGCCACCAAGGCACCAATGCACTTGTTCGTTGGCTCTTGCCACCTCCAACGTCATGCAAATTAGCAAGAGGCCTATATAAAGAACATTATCGCTTCGCCCCAATTCAATTCTGTTGCGCTGGTCTATCAGTGTTCATCTACAAATGGCCACGTATTGTTATGTTTTTCCAGTTCATTTTTATTTCTGTTTTATGTGCTATAAGTTGTTTCCCTCTCGATGAAAATTTGGATAGGAAAAGCCGCTAAATATGATTCTTATGAAAATGATGTTATGGATTTAGTTAGCCGTCGTGGAATATGCGCGTGCAGCGCCATATTTTGTCTCTGTGTAGTTTAATGTTGTGTTAGTTTTGAATCGGAGCTCAAACGAAAGCTTCTGTCAAGAGCAACATGTGATGTGTTCAAGAATACCAATTCTGACGAGATACAGTCATGGTGTAAAAGGATTGTAATTATAGTTTGGAACCATTTAAGGCAACAATAGATGTAATGGGCCAGTATATGGATAATTTTGAATTGAATGTAAAACAAAAGGTTGTTCCATGGTTGCTTTCTCCAGTTTGAATTATTATTTTCAGCTCCTCGTGTTTAGTAATTTGCTCATTCCAACCCACTGACAGCTTAGTCGTGGCCAGCAACAGCTAACCAGACAACTCCTCATAAGGGACGTGACACTCAATACCTTCTGCATTCATAAAAGAATGTAACATCTCGATAATTCATAAAGATTTTAAAATTTTAAATCAACATTAAATGTAAATAATTGTAAATGCGGAAATAATAAGTGCCTATACAGACAACATTAAGTAACGAAGTCATTAATGCAGAAAACAATTAATTATTGAGACTCTTAACTAAAGACAAAAGTATTGACTGCGACACGTCTTACTCCTGTTGAGATGCTTACGACATTGTTTTTATTTGTGCTAACAATGACTCTCGATATTATGCGATAGAATTTTATTGACTAGGTTCTGACAGTTGCTTTGAGGATGATGAAAGGGTGCTACGAGGTACTCTAAGGTTTACTTAGCTATGATTAGCTAAGACATTTGAAATCTGGTTCTATGTGCAGAACGCAGGTAAGAAATTCTACCACAACCAAGAGTTAAGAGTACATGAGTTTTTCAATTCATCGTCGATATAAAATGAACCAAAACTAAGTGCTACCCTGCGAGAACAAGTTACGAGAGGTATGGATGTTTTGTTTCCAATTCAAGTTTACGTGCTGGAATACAAACTCTTCAACCAATCGTCAATCTGTTTGTTATAATGCTATTTACTGTTTAATTTGAGAAATCAGCTAAAATATCTATTTCTATATCAATGTAATGATCGAATGTCCATTGGTAATTCTATTTGAAATATTGGAAAATAATAGAGTTTATATTATTTAGAAGGAAATCCACTAATGTAATATTGCAACAACAAAATCTATAGCCTATCCTAAGTCTACAATTATCCTTTAATCATATGACAAGACTTAACATAAGGAATATAGAGTGTATATAGTTCTTATGCTATGCTCTATGCGTTGTAGTTTGTATTAACTATACCCTAGTCTTATTTTATTTGTTGACTTATCACAATGTAACAATTATACATAATATATATCTATTACCCTATGAAACTATACAAAACAAACATGCGATGTGAACATTTGGTATTGACCATGCATTCATGCTAATCAAAGAAATGTGTGATAATAGCATTATCACAATACCTATACAAACCTTCGAAAACATATGACAATTGCACACAAGGATCTAATGCAATAACCATGCTAATGATGACAGGTTATAAAGACTCGGTACTTGACATGATTTCAAATCTGGCGTTGACAGGCTTTTTAATAATGTCAATCCACTAGAGGGGTGAAGTGGATGCCATGGTGTAGGGTCTTCACGTGCTTGGTTTTTGTAAAGAGAACCAAAAGACTGAGCTGTGCCATGCACAAGCTTCTCGGTCCACTTACCTGGCAATTGGTAGATGCAGCTATTAAGTGGTATTGATTGTACTGCAGGTTCGAATATCAATGTGCGCTACTGGCAGTTGATCCACCGTTGATCTCCCTATGATCTAAGGCTGTGGTCAAAACCCTAAACTGCGTTGGTAATGTGATGGAAGATGGTTTTCTTGTTTCTATTGTTATGCTCAGTAGTAAGGTAGTGGAGCCGACTGAAATTGCTGTAATGTAGGAGTATTTGATTTTATGGGAGGAGGACTCCTCCTCGGTCTTGAACCCGAGACCTGCGTAAAAAGTTTAAGAGTTACAGGCTTAGGCTTCGTGCCATAGAGCCACGATATAGTTCTAAAAAGTGTGTTTCTTCTGTCAACTGTTGAGAGTGGTTTGCATTGGCTTTCGATTTTTCCAAGGATGGTATCGACTTCTGAGTCTCTGCATGTATGAATGCTGCAACCGACTTCTGGCTTCGTTGTCCTAGCTTGGAGTGAAGCTTCCAAGATTAGAAACTTCGTTCTAAAGGGTAAGTAAACTGATACTCATTGCAATACTGTAAACTATCTTCATAATTGCGACTGCATACTTATTTTCCTTCAAATTTGTAATATGGCAGGTACCCATATCGTTGAAAGGTTTATATGCCCTGTGATGTCTTGCTATGTCAATTGAGATGAGCTTCGAACATGCATTTTGCACTGTTATTTTGTTTAAGGGATAAACCCTATGTAGTTTTTGGAATCGTGAACCGTCCAAAAGTAAACTCTGATTAAGTTTAAAATAAAGTTTTGAATATGGACCGTGAACCGAGGGTGTACATTTTTTCTGTAAGTCAGAGGCTCCTTTGAAGAAAGAATGCTTGTTTAAAAAAATACAGTTTTTAGATAACAAATGTTTTGGATTTGTGATGAAATGAAATTTGGTTTGGCTACATGTCTTTCGAAATGGTTAATGCCTCCGGGTTCTATCTTGTTTAAAGAAATGAAACCCTACCTGGAGTTTTTCCTGGCAACCTTTCTTGTGCAGAGAAAATTGAACCATGAAAAAAAATAGGCCTTACTCATATGTGTCAATGTTTCGAAGCTGTGTAAGTTTCAATGCTAGGGTTGTGAGCTGAAATTAGACGTTGATACGAAATTGTGCTTTCGGCTAAAAGATAAATAATATCTCACTAGTAGTTTTTTTTTACATGAATAAAAGATAGTTGAAATGTTGTCTAGGGTTTAGATATCAAGCTACTGTAACTTCAACAATAAATGTCTATTGTTGCCATGAATGTTTTTATGAAGTGTTATGAACTGTGTACTAAAAGAACTTTTAGATTCTAGGGTTTGTGATAAAAGGGTTTCTTGATGACACTGTGAAGGTAATTGCATTTTAATGATGAAATCCAATGTAATAGTTAGTGAAGAAATAATACATATTCACTTATAATAATTCCGTGCATGGAAATAATTATTGTAGTTGCTATATTCTCCTGTAACATAAATACTCGAAAGAATAGAATCAATACTATGGCAATACATTCTGTTACTATCTAAAATGGATGGAATCGAAATGGAAAACTATATATCTGTAACGAAATAGAGTATGTTTTCTTCTATTGATAAGAATTAGATGAACGATATACATCTGTTATAAAATACTGTATCTTTATCTTCTTGCATCTTTCTTAGAAATGAAACAACATAATTAAAAGAATAACATAGCATTCTTCAGTTCATTCAATCTGGCATTCAACCTATCTATTCATCTACCTTAATTTACTTCTCTATACTGGAGTACGATGCAAACAAAAGCATGGGGAAAATATAGAGAAGGATTTCATTCTATCATTTTATTCAATCATTCAAGCTTTAGAAAAAAGAAACATACTCCCTTTCAGAAAGTAAAACAAGAATTAACGGAAGAACAAGTAAAACCTGAACCAGTAGATAAGTGGACAAACACACAAGAAGCCTGTTCCTCCCAACCTGCTCCCGAAGACAGCCTAGATGTCTGCCTTAGGACCTCCAAGCCTGTTCACTGAACCACCAAGAGGAAGAAACTTTTAGAAGCTTAGGTCATCCACTTGCAGCAACAATAGTTTGTTTAGTCTTAAAGACTTAGCAGTCAAAGGGACCTGCACCAGCACCTCTGGTTGTCCATCTCAGGAAAAATAATTTGCAGACTTACAATTTCACTCTCCACAGCCTCCCTATTCGAATCTCTCAGTCATCACCTGATGTACATGAGGAAATATTTTCTGCAGAAAAAAATATTGTAAGAGCTGCCTGCTCAATTCGAATTGCCTTATATAGGCTTCCTAGGCCTTTTTAGTAGTTAACTGGTCATTAGTGAGCTGCCTGCTCACCTCCCTCCACTTAGAGGGGGAATGCCACAAATTTAGGGGTAGTTGTCCCATAACCAACAGCTAGTGGTAGAGTGCAAATGTTGCCATCTGTCCCATGCCTTCTAGCAGCTTCCATTCCTCCTAATGGGTCAGTGAACACTCTTGTAACAGTTTTCTTGAGTGTCTGTCTCCTATTTTAATTTATTAAAAAATAATAATGAGTCATTACAATCACCTTTGACTATATTTGGTCATAATTACAAAACTCTGTAATTATTATTTAACATAAAGTATTTTGCAAAATTTAAAATAAATATCCTCAAAATTTGGGTAGGTGACATACACCCCCCCTTAAGTCTCAACATCGTCCTCGGTGTTGCTTTATTCACTCTCTGAACGTTCCTGGAACAGAGTTGGGTATGCTGCCCACATACTACTTTCCAACTCGCAGGTTGCCTCCGCTGGGCTAAGGCGCTTCCATTGCACCTTTACTTGTCCAATGGTGCGATTCCGGAGTAGGGTTTCTTTCTTTGCGAGGATACAATCCGGTTCCACCGAAAAATCGTCGTCATGTTCCACCTGAACATCATCCCAATTTACAACATGAGTAACATCATGCACATATTTCTTTAAAAGTGAAACGTGAAAAACATTATGTATTTTGAAATTTGAGGGCAAGGCCAATTGATATGCCATGGGTCCAACCCTTGACAAAATTTCGAAAGGACCACAATACCTGGGTGCTAGTTTGGCACAACTTCCCAATTTCAAGGAACTCCTTTTCGGCCTTACCTTAAGAAAAACATGCTCACCAACTTGGAACTCTTTATGAGTTCTTCTAAGGTCTGCTTGACTTTTCTGCCTATTTTGGGCAGCTTTAAGATTTCCTTGTACTTGTTTCACAATTAGTTCTAACTCCTGCAATAATTCAAGTCCTAAAATGACCCTGTTAACTGGATCACTCCAAGAAACTAGTGTGTTACATTTCCTACCATAAAGAATTTCAAACGGGCTAAGCCTGGCTGATGCATGGTAGTGATTGTTATAAGCAAATTCTGCTAAATGCAAATAGTCCTCCCACTTACCAGGCTGATCCTTAACATACATCCTTAGCATGTCTTCCAAAACCTGATTCACCCTTTCTGTCTGTCCATCCGTTTGTGGATGAAATGTGGTGCTGAAGTTTAAGACTGTATCCAATCCTTTAAACAAAGACTTCCAAAAAATTCCTGTAAACTTTGAATCCCGGTCCGAAACTATTACCTTTGGTATCCCATGCAGTCGAAAAATCTGCTTCATAAAAATTTCTGCAATGTCTGGAGCCTTATGAGTAGTTTTTACAGGGATAAAATGTGTTGCTTTGCTAAGTTTGTCCACTACAACCATGATGGAATCATGCTGTTTTTTATTCTTTGGCAACCCAGTGATAAAATCTATACTTATGATTTCCCATTTCTAGCTAGGTATAGGTAATGGCTGTAATAATCCACTAGGATGCTGATGTTCCACCTTTACTTTTTGATAGTCAAAATACTTGGCTATATACTCTGCTACTTCATCCTTCATTCTGGGCCAATAGTACTCTTTTCGTAGCATGGTGATGGTTTTCTGATAACCTGGATGGAAAGAATAATGGCTTTTATGCATCTCATCCAAAATCAGAATTTTTACTGCTGGTATGTTTGGTACATACAACCTGTTTTTGTACAACAACAACCCATTTTCCTTCAAGCTGAAATCTGCCATGGAATTTTCAGGACTGTTTTCTGCTGCCCTTTCCTGTAGTTTTCTGTATTCTTCATCAGTCTTAATTCCTTCAAAAATATGATTTTCCAAATCTGTTGCGTATGTGCCGATGGCTGAAATAAAATGCATCCTTACATTACGACTTAACGCATCAGCAACCTTATTCTCCTTCCCTTTGATGTGTTGAATTTCAAAATTGTACTCACTCAGAAAAGTTAGCCACCTAGCTTGCCTAGCATTCAAATTTGTCTGATCTAATAAATATTTCAGCCCCATGTTATTTGTCATTAAAGTAAATTTTCTGCCAATTAGGTGGTGACGCCACATTTTCAAGGCATGAATTACTGCTAACAACTCTAGATCGTAAGTAGAATAATTCTTCTCATGTATTTTTAGCTTTCTAGATTCATAGGCTACGGCATGTCCTTCCTGTGTTAGGATTCCTCCAAGTCCGCCATTACATGCGTCAGTACATACTACAAAATCCTTATTAGGATTTGCAATCCTTAAGATAGGTGCTGTTGTCAGTAATTCCTTCAACCTTTTAAAATTGTCCGCACACTTATGATCCCATACAAACTTCTTTCCTTTCTTCTGCAAGGACGTAATGGGGTTCGCAATCTTCAAAAACCCTTCAATGAATTTTCTGTAATACCTAGTAATACCCATGAATGATCGTACATCCGTCGCATCTTTAGGAACCGGTCATTCATTAATGGCCTTTATCTTAGCGGGGTCAACTGAAATTCCTTCCTTAGAGATTATGTGTCCCAAGTACTGAATCTTATCTTTGTAAAAATCACACTTACTGAACTTAGCATACAACTGGTGATCTCTCAGAACTTGCAGAATGATACACAGATGTTCATCATGCTCTTCTTTGCTTTTATAATATACTAAAATGTCATCGATAAACACAACAGCGAATTTATCCAAGCATTTGTGCAGAATTTTATTCATTAGGCACATAAATATTGCCGGGGCATTAGTCAACCCAAACGGCATGACCACAAACTCATAATGTCCATATCGCGTTCTAAAGGTTGTTTTGAAAATGTCTTCATCCTTCACACGAACCTGATGATATCCGGACCGTAAGTCAATCTTGGAGAATATCGTTGCTCCGCGTAGCTGATCAAATAGATCATCAATGCGGGGCAGCGGATATCTATTCTTGATCGTCATTTTATTCAATTGATGGCAATCGATGCAAAGTCTTAAGGTGCCATCTTTTTTCTTTACAAAAATGACCGGTGCTCCCCAAGGGGACACGCTGGGTCTTATATACTTCCTATCAATCAGTTCCTTCAACTGCGATTTTAACTCATTTAACTCTAGTATATTCATTCGGTATGGAGCTTTAGAATTTGGGACTGCACCAGGTATTAACTCAATAGTAAAGTCTAGATCTCTTTTAGGAGGTAATCCTGGAATCTCTTCAGGAAAAACATCTTGGAAATCATTCAAGACAGGTATGTCTTCTATTTTTAGTTTGTCTTTTGTAGCACTTAACTCCTCATTTACCACATTTACTTCAAACATTTGGCATCCTTTTCTAATTGCTTTCTTTACTTGCATGGCTGAAATCTGTCTAATGGATGTCTTTCTAGGAATTCCCTTAACTTATACTGTCCTTCCTTCATCATCCCAACAAATGAAACTTTTCTCATAACAATTTAGAATGACACGATGGGATTCTAACCTGTCCATCCCAATTATGATGTCATATGATCCTAAAGGAAAAACATTTAACTTGATCTGTGTTGTTAGTTGATTCATAGATAAAACACAACTTTCCAAAAAATCAGAAACTTTTCTTTTCGTTCCTATTGCTAGTCTAACTAACCAAGATTTATTGAATTTTTCAGTTTTCAACTTAAAACTCTCGACAATAACTGGTGATATATAACTCAGACTAGCACCTGCATCAATTAAAATAGAGACTGGATGGTTTTGTAGCATACCTTCAACCTCTACCATTGAGACTTGGGGTTTTGCTTGCCGATTGTCTAATGCTGCATTAATTCCGGGTACTTCTCTTGCCAAATATCCTACAGTAGCTTCAGATCACTGTATTGAGTGAATATGGTTAGTTGTCTGCTTCTTAAGGGGACAATCTGAAGCATAATGAGGACCTTGACACTCAAAACATTTTATAGGTGGCTTCTGGTCATTGGTTCTAGCAGCGTTTGGAACATTTCTGGGTGCTGTAAATTTCTACTGCTGATTAATTCTGGAACTGCTCCCTTGAAAATTTTGATTCTGGAAATTTTTCTTTTGGAAACCAGAATTCCCACTAAACCTAAAATTTTTCTTTTTCTGCTCAAAGTTACTGGGTTTATGACTTTTCCAGTTAGATACTCCTTCTCTTCTCCTGTTCTGATCAAAGCAGAAAGTTGCTTTCCTCATAGCTTCTTCTAACGTTCTTGGGTTATCGTACTCTATTATGTCCTTGATGTTGAAGGGTAGACAACTCAGGTATCTTTGGACCTTCTATTTTTCTTCCACTAGGTATGGCACATACCTTAGCAAGTTTAAAAACTTGCTGTTCAGTTCTTTCATGTTCATCGTTCCCAGCTTTAGATAATAAAATTATTTGGATTTCTCTTCATAATACTGCTCAGATAATAATTTCTTTTTGAAGTATCTTTTGAAGGTACTCCAACTCACATCTCTGTCCTTTACACCCTTAACTCTTTTGAGGTCTTGCCACCAAATATCTACCTTCCCGTTTAGGTTATATATTGCCATTTTTTCCTTTAAGGATTCTGAGTAATCATAGATCTGAAAATACTTTTTCATGCTGAACAACCATGCTTTAGCTGTCTCTCATTTCTCAGTTTCACCATTGAAAGTTGGGGGTTTGATTTTCTTGAACTCCCCAGATATCTGTTCATACTATTTACAGCTTCTTCTTTTTGGCTTGGAACCCCCTTCATTGCTATCACTAAAATAGTTACGTTTCTTTTTACGTGGATTTTTGGCAGTTCCTGATGATGTGGAGCTGTTGTTTACACCATTTGTTTTTACTTGCTTACACCTGCCCTCATAAGGTAAGTCTTCAGTTTTGGAAGTATGTTCAACTTCTCGATCATGTTCATCTGTTGGGTATTGATCGAACAGTACTTGCTTCAATTCCTCTTGTGTTCTCAAAATTCTTTCATTGTCCTGCTTTACTGATCTTATCTCTGCTTTCAATTCCTGAAAAGAACGTAACAATTCTGACGAATTGTCATTCAGATTGCCATGGAATTCTTCTTCAGGTTGCGGTCCAGTACTATGGCTGTTTGGTGGAAATCTGTCCCCCATACGTTCAACTGATCCTTCCATACCTGTAACTTAAAGTAATTTTCTGTGTATAACAATAATTTAACTCGAGTTAGTAAAAATTTTCGCAGTCAGGAAATTTTTGTTGCGTGTTTCTTGGGCCTTTTTAGGCCTAGAGTTCGAACATGAGCTCTGATACCACATGTAACATCCTGATAATTCATAAATATTTAAAAAATTTAAATCAACATTCAATGTAAATAATTGTAAAAGTGGAAATAATAAGTGCCTATACAGACAACATTAAGTAACGAAGTCATTAATGCATAAAACAATTAATTATTGAGACTCTTAACTAAAGACAAAAGTATTGATTGCGACATGTCTTACTCCTGTTGAGATGCTTACGACATTGTTTTTATTTGTGTTAACAGTGACTCTCGATATTATGCGATAGAATTTTATTGACTAGGTTCTGACAGTTGCTTTGAGGATGATGAAAGGGTGCTACGAGGTACCCTGAGGTTTACTTAGCTACGATTAGCTAAGGCATTTGAAATCTGGTTCTATGTGCAGAACGCAGGTAAGAAATTCTACCACAACCAAGAGTTAAGAGTACATGAGTTTTTCAATTCATCGTCAATATAAAATGAACCAAAACTAAGTGCTACCCTGCGAGAACAAGTTACGAGAGGTATGGGTGTTTTGTTTCCGATTCAAGTTTACGTGCTGGAATACAAACTCTTCAACACATCGTCAGTCTGCTTGTTATAATGCTATTTACTGTTTAATTTGAGAAATCAGCTAAAATATCTATTTCTATATCAATGTAATGATCGAATGTCCATTGGTAATTCTATTTGAAATATTGGAAAATAATAGAGTTTATATTATTTAGAAGGAAATCCACTAATGTAATATTGCAACAACAAAATCTATAGCCTATCCTAAGTCTACAATTATCCTTTAATCATATGACAAGACTTAACATAAGGAATATAGAGTGTATATAGTTCTTATGCTATGCTCTCTGCGTTGTAGTTTGTATTAACTATACCCTAGTCTTATTTTATTTGTTGACTTATCACAACGTAACAATTATACATAATATATATCTATTACCCTATGAAACTATACAAAACAAACATGCGATGTGAACATTTGGTATTGACCATGCATTCATGCTAATCAAAGAAATGTGTGATAATAGCATTATCACAATACCTATACAAACCTTCGAAAACATATGACAATTGCACACAAGGATCTAATGCAATAACTATGCTAATGATGACAGGTTATAAAGACTCGGTACTTGACATGATTTCAAATCTGGCATTGACAGGCTTTTTGATAATGTCGATCCACTAGAGGGGTGAAGTGGATGCCATGGTGTAGGGTCTTCACGTGCTTGGGTTTTGTAAAGAGAACCAAAAGACTGAGCTGTGCCATGCACAAGCTTCTCGGTCCACTTACCTGGCAGTTGGTAGATGCAGCTATTAAGCGGTATTGATTGTACTGCAGGTTTGAATATCAATGTGCGCTACTGGCATTTGATCCACCATTGATCTCCCTATGATCTAAGGTTGTGGTCAAAACCCTAAACTGCGTTGGTAATGTGATGGAAGATGGTTTTCTTGTTTCTATTGTTATGCTCAGTAGTAAGGTAGTGGAGCCGACTGAAATTGCTGTAATGTAGGAGTATTTGATTTTCTGGGAGGAGGACTTCTCCTCGGTCTTGAACCCGAGACCTCCATAAAAAGTTTAAGAGTTACAGGCTTAGGCTTCGTGCCATAGAGCCACGATACAGTTATAAAAAGTGTGTTTCTTCTATCAATTGTTGAGAGTGGTTTGCATTGGCTTTTGATTTTTCCAAGGATGGTATCGACTTCTGAGTCTCTGTATGTATGAATGCTGCAACCGACTTCTGGCTTCGTCGTCCTAGCTTGGAGTGAAGCTTCCAAGCTAAGAAACTTCCTTCTAAAGGGTAAGTAAATTGATACTCCTTGCAATATTGTAAACTACCTTCATAATTGCGACTGCATACTTATAATCCTTTGAATTTGTAATATGGCAGGTACCCATATCGTTGAAAGGTTTCTATGCCGAGGGTTTGAAATGGAAGTGCTACAACTACTTCCGGGTAAGCCTCGATGGTTCCTGAAACCTCGTAGGTGCCTCTGGCATGGTTTAGCTGGTGAATAAGGTGTGACGATAGTTGGAATTTCAACCTGGTTCGGAGTAATAGTTGAGTTTTAGTTTTACTGTTTGATTTTGGTCAAGATAGAAAATAGGAGATACACTCCCAGTTTCATGATGTTCTTCGGCCCTGTGATGTCTTGCTACGTCGATTGAGATGAGCTTCGAACATGTATTTTGCACTGTTATTTTGTTTAAGGGATAAACCCTGTGTAGTTTTTGGAATCGTGAACCGTCCGAAAGTAAACTCTGATTAAGTTTAAAATAAAGTTTTGAATGTGGACTGTGAATTGAGGATGTACATTTTTTCTGTAAGTCAGAGGCTCCTTTGAAGAAAGAATGCTTGTTTAAAAAAATACAGTTTTTAGATAACAAATGTCTTGGATTTGTGATGAAATGAAATTTGGTTTGGCTGCATGTCTTTCGAAATGGTTAATGACTTCGGGTTCTATCTTGTTTAAAGAAATGAAACTCTGCATGGAGTTTTTCCTGGCAACCTTACTTGTGCAAAGAAAATTGAACCACGAAAAAAAAACAGG
Source organism: Larix kaempferi (assembly GCA_027924585.1). Classification (NCBI taxonomy): domain Eukaryota; kingdom Viridiplantae; phylum Streptophyta; class Pinopsida; order Pinales; family Pinaceae; genus Larix; species Larix kaempferi. The sequence continues at coordinate 473,283 of BSBM01000742.1, forward strand.
CCTTACTCGTATGTGTGAACGTTTTGAAGCTGTGTAAGTTTCAATGCTAGGGTTGTGAGCTGAAATTAGACATTGACACGAAATCGTGCTTTCGGCTAAAAGATAAATATATCTCACTAGTAGTTTTTTTTTTGACATGAATAAAAGATAGTTGAAATGTTGTCTAGGGTTTAGATATCAAGCTACTATAACTTAAGCAATAAATGTCTATTGTCGCCATGAATGTTTTTATGAAGGGTTATGAACTGTGTACTAAAAGAACCTTTAGATTCTAGGGTTTGTGATAAAAGGGTTTCTTGATGACACTGTGAAGGTAATTGCATTTTAATGATGAAAGCCAATGTAATAGTTAGTGAAGAAATAATACATATTCACTTATAATAATTCTGTGCATGGAAATAATTATTGCAGTTGCTATATTCTCCTGTAACATAAATACTCAAAATCATAGAATCAATACTATGGCAATACATTATGTTACTATCTGAAATGGATGGAATCGAAATGGAAAACTATAGATCTGTAACAAAATAGAGTATGTTTTTTTCTATTGATAAGAATTAGATGAACGATATGCATCTGTTATAAAACACTGTATCTTTATCTTCCTGCATCTTTCTTAGAAATGAAACAGTAGAATTAAAAGAATAACATAGCATTCTTCAATTCATTCAATTTGGCATTCGGCCTATCTATTCATCTACCTTAATTTACTTCTCTATACTGGAGTATGATGCAAAGAATAGCACGGGGAAAAATATAGAGAAGGATTTCATTCTATTATTTTATTCAATCATTCAATCTTTAGAAAAAAGAAACATACTCCCTTTCAGAAAGTAAAACAAGAATTAACAGAAGAACAAGTAAAACCTGAACCAGTAGATAAGTGGACAAACACACAAGAAGCCTGTTCCTCCCAACCTGCTCCTAAAGACAGCCTAGATGTCTGCCTTAGGACCCCCAAGCCTGTTCACTGAACCACCAGGAGGAAGAAACTTTTAGAAGCTTAGGTCATCCACTTGCAGCAACAATAGTTTGTTTAGTCTTAAAGACTTAGAAGTCAAAGGGACCTGCACCAGCACCTCTGGTTGTCCATCTCAGGAAAAATAATTTGTAGACTTACAATTTCACTCTCCATAGCCTCCCTATTCGAATCTCTCAGTCATCACCTGATGTACATGAGGAAATATTTTCTGCAGAAAAAATATTGTAAGAGCTGCATGCTCAATTCGAATTGCCTTATATAGGCTGCCTAGGCCTTTTTAGTAGTTAATTGGTCATTAGTGAGCTACTTTCTCACCTTCCTCCACCTGGAGGGGGAATGCCACAAATTTAGGGGTAGTTGTCCCATAACCAACGGCTAGTGGTAGAGTGCAAATGCTGCCATATGTCCCATTCCTTCTAGCAGCTTCCATTCCTCCTAGTGGGTCAGTGAACACTCTTGTAATAGTTTTCTTGAGTGTCTGTCTCCTATTTTAATTTATTAAAAAATAATAATGAGTCATTACAGTGACCTTTGACCAGATTTGGTCATAATTACAAAACTCTGTAATTATTATTTAACATAAAGTATTTTGCAAAATTTAAAATAAATATCCTCAAAATTTGGGTAGGTGACAAAGAACTCATATAGCGTTGTCGGGTGTTAGCAGATCTTGAGGAGGTGTTACCTTTAGCCGGGAATAATTTACTTAATAAAGAAAGAGAGTGTCACCTATAGCTACCAACTAACAACCTGACACATAAATATTTTTATCCCATCCCCCTCTAAATTTGCTCAAGTCTCATACTCATTAGTCTCATACTCATTATTATTGGACCTTAAACTTAGGGTACTCATTATTATTGGACCTTAAACTTAGGGTACTCATCATTATTGGTATTGTAGCTTGTTATTGTGTGCAAACTACACCAAGAACAACAATTTCTATACAAGAATAAGATTTTCTTGAATATAGGCCAGAAGTAACTTCCACATAGTTTTAGTATTGGTGAAGTGAGAGGGTTGTAAGTTCCTCATTTACTGATCATGTGGCATTAAAAACTTACAAGAGAGAGTTGTTGTTGAAGTGACAATGGGAAACCAACTCTAAAACTAAAAATCCGAAAACTGAAAAACAAAAGTAAACAAATTAGATGACATTGGATCCTATAAAAAGAAAGAGTAGGTAAAAAAAGCATCCCAAGAAGTCATCCTTAGTGCTCCAAAGCTAGAGATGGTAATATTGTGAAGTCACCCACATTGAAAAATCATAATCAAAATGATAATGTTGCGAAGTCAAAGTAAAATTTTAATGTTTTTTTAGAATTGTGATACTTGCAATTTAAACACTTTTGAAAGCACCCATTTTTCATATATATTGTAATTTTATTTATGTATAAAATATAATTAAATATAATTGAGTATTGTTTTGTTTGTTTCCTTCATCTATGTTTTGCTTTTTGCTTTTACGAAAAGGCATTTTGAAATGAATAATAATATAATTTATATATTCGTTTATTAATTATTTTTCATATATATTGTAATTTTATTTATGTACAATAATATAATTGAATATTGTTTTGCTTGTTTGCTTCATGTATGTATTTGCTTTTAGGTAATGTCATTTTGAAATGAATAATAATATAATTTATATCAAGAAATTTGTGTTTTATTAAATTGTATTTGATAGTTGTGATAAGTATAAAATTATTGAGTTAAGAAATTCTTTACACATTTTAAAATATATAAAATAATATTAATAATTAACAAGTAAAATTAATACCAAATGTGTTTATACTTGTTATTTAGAAATGTTGTAATGTATCAGTTATTTATAATCTAAAGTTAAAAAGTTGAAATAATGATGAAAATTAAACTAAAAGTAGGAGAGAAGTGACACCTACTATTTTATACTTTTAGAATTGAAATAGAAAAATGAGTCAAATAGTATAAATAGTAGTGCTTATGTAAAAGAAAATAGTGCTTATTTAAAGATGATCATTAAAAAAAATTAAAATAATACAAATTTAATTAATAGAAATCCAAATTTAGAAATACAATTTAAGAGATAACCTAGTTGCTTAGTAACTGCTTTTTTTGCTAAAAATAATGTGAAGTAAATTAGGACTTGATTTTTTAAAAAATATTTTAGTATATTAGTTGTGTTTACTCTAAAAACTACAATAACTATTAAATATCTAAAATATAATTCCAAAAGATCTTTATAATTTTTGAATTGTTATTGGATGTCAAAATAATTATAAAATGTGTTACTACATATCAAACTAGAGAATAAAAATGAGTTTTTAAAATAAAAATATATATTATAGTCTTTTTACCAAAAATGTATATTGAATAAATAGTGCTTGTACTTTATAGTAAAATTTATGATTAATATGGTCAATAGTTGAGAAATGAAATATTCATTTAATATGAGTGTATGAAATGAATACTTTTATATATGGCAACGAAAATATTTTGTTTTTATAAAATTTTATTAATTTGATTTTGATTTTATAAATATGAAAGTTTTATGCCATTAAATTTGTTATAATTGATTCCATAATCTTAATTAAAAATCATTTATGAAATCATGAAAAATTTAAAAATTTAGAATTAATGTATTTTGATTTACATTTTAATAAGATTGATTATAATATTTAGAGAATATGATGAATTTTATTTTTATATTAAAATATATTATAATTTATAAAAGTAATATATATATATATATATAATGTATTGGTGTTATTTAATATTTATGATAGTTTTATAAACATGTTTATTTACAAATAATAACATTTAAAGAATATTGCATTGTATCAAAATTGATAATATTTAATAATAATTTTGATTTATTTAATATTTTGTTGTAATAATAAAGAAAACATTAATTTCAAAATTAAGAAAAAAATAAAGTATTGCAGTAGCCACATGTATGAATCAACTTCCTTGTTTAACTATATTTATATATGATTAAAGATTATAAAGCTTTAAGAACAAACAAAGGTCATATGTTCCATAAAACTAAATGTCGATTAGATAATATTAGCATCAAAATCTAAACAAATGCATTTGAACTCCAGTAGTTATGCAAAACAAAGTCCATTTTGACTACCAATTAATATTTATTCATCTTTGTATTAATATTTATTCATATTTGTTGTTCGTTGGAATTCTTTAACAAGGGTAGAAATTGTCATTTCTAATAGGTGAGGAGGAAAGCTTTGAAGTGACAATTTAAAGTTAAAACCAATTACCAAGGATTTTATATAGAAATACGTGCGAATGTTGTTGCAATGAATCTCACGTGATCTATCAATGTCAAGAACGAAATATTGGAGAATCAAAGCTTGTTAGTAACACATAGTACAAACGGGTTGAGTAGGATCAAGAGTGATTCCGGCTGATAATCTGGCTGGCGAGGAAAGCATCTAACCCGCTAATACATGTGTTTGGCATGAGGAGGAAGTACTCACTATTATTACGAGCTATCTTGGGTCTCATACTCGGTTTCCGTTCCAGGCTCTAGCAAGCAGCATCGAGCCTGGGATGAAATCGTACGTTTGGGATGGTGCTAGGCAGGACATAATAATAATAGTGTAGTACAACAAATAGACAGATGGCAAATGCTTTTTTTTTGTTTTTTAACTATTTTTTTATTAATTTTTATTTCTGACAAATAATGTGTATAGCAGGGAAAAATTGTCACTTCAAAGCTTTCCTCCAATTAAAAATTAGAAATTTGTATTTCCAAAATTTAAAAATTATTTTTTATTTTTTAAAATATTTAGTTTAATATTTATTTTCTATAAAACATTTGAAAACTATGGAAAAAATATATTAGAAATTGCACAATAATTAAAAAGTCAATTGAAATTAACTGCAAACCCATTGCTATATACCTTACCTTTGGCAGGTATAATAATATTAAATATATTGTTAATTAAATATAAAATAATATTAATAATTCATGATATTAAAAATATTGTTATAAAGCTTTTTGCAAAGTAGTTGCAATTGAAAATGAATATTTTTCAAATATAAATAATAGGAAATTTAAATATATGTTTTAATTCATACTATTGCTCATTTTTTTATGTTATAGTATAGGGAACAAATAGTCACACAACATTGGCTTTTCATATTTTGTGAATCTAAAAATATTCATCTCATAAAAATTGTAAAATATCTTTTCTTGGCAATGTGAAAGTTCCACAGTTCCATGCAAATAGCTCCTCCCTACAACTTTTTGCAAATAGAGCATTACCACCACGTGGCTCTTGTTTAAGCAATTAAGTATAATTTGTATTTTTTATAAAATAAAATATAACAAAAATATATAAATAAATATGTCATGGTATGATGGTGATAATGTGACGGGTTAAGGTTTTAATGCTATGTTGTTGATGGTGTGGTAGGTTAAGGTTTTATTAGGTCACGTTGAGGTAAGTGTATTTAATGTTTCTAGAGGTTTATTTCTTCTCTTAACGCTAGTCATGTTTACAACATCCAACTCTAGTCTCATTTTTTAGAAATTGGGCATGTTTCTTGAATCTGCTTCTATCTAAGGACTTCAGTGAAATCATCTGCGTGAGAGAAGGGATGAGGACAGGGCTTGGCCCAATTCGACGGGACTTGTCTCAATAACCTTGTTAAACCCGAAAGTGATAAACCCTCATGCTAACAAATGACCTTTTGTTCATTTTTTTTTTTAATTTCAAGTTGTTCCTTCTTTCTGTGCTTTCGAAATTGGGTTTATAATAAAAACATTTGAAAAGGATAGTTTTCTAAGAATGTTACTTTCTTATTTTATGCAACGAGAAAATGAAGGGAATTTTGTATTTTTTACATGCTTTTAGTTTTAGTTTTTGTGTGTCGATCAAAGAAATGGCATCACATGAGAGCTAAAAAATGCAAGAGGAAGGGAGTGGGGTCAAGTGTTGAAGGGTCCTATTCATTATTTGAACAACTATGGCTTCTTCGAGAGTGCGACCACCATGAACTTGTGCTCCAAGAGCTACATAGAGTGCAATGCCAAATAATTTTTTTTTTCTAGTTCTGACTAGAAACCTCACTACAAAGAGTGCAATGCCAAATAAAATTCTTTATCTTCTCACTTGAAACCCCAACAACCAACGCTTGAGCAACAAAATGTAAAACACTAGTCAATTTCACTCCCTACCACATCCTTGCCCTTAAATGGAAATTCCCTTATGGTGGAAATAGTAGCAATGGTGGAGACAACTATGGGCACTGACCCCGTAGCTTGGTAGAGTAGGAGGTGGAGAAAGAAGAAGAAGGGGAGGAGGAGGGGGGGTCAAGGAAGAGTAAGAAAAGATGTTACGTGTGCAACAAGTGGGTGGGGCTGACAAGCTTCACTATATGTGTGTGTGTGTGTATTCAAGGGTGCTTTGTTCTTAAGCATAGTGTGTCGTCATCAATGGTCGAGTGCATATAAATATGATATGAATAATTTGACTTGGGGTTTTTAATGGATGCTCTACTTATAAACGACTATGTATGTATTCTCCCTATATTGTGGATCATAGTAGCAGCCTTGGCACAAAACTATTTTGGACTTTTAAAAGTTTGTGGCCATAATGGTTATCGTGTGCCTAAACCTTACTTATGGTGATTAAATCCTCTATTTTGAGTGATCAATTTTCATGATGAAATCCTCTATTTTAAGTGATTGATTTCTATGATGAAATCCTCTATTTTAAGTGATCGGTTTTCACTCATTCACATGGGATGAGGTTTCATGTTAGAGGTGCCCCAAGACATAATTATCTATATTGGGTACAATGAGAGGTGTGAGTTATGGATTTATTTTGTACCCCTTTAATATTTATGAAACTTGGTTGTTGTACTTTTAACTTTGGCACCATAGTACTTTTTAGGTTATTCTGTTAGCTTTTAGTGCAAGTTCATTGCCTTTTTTGATATTTGCAATTAAGATGTTTATTTACTCTGCAAAATGTTAGGGCTTGAAGATATCATTTTGGGTATGATTTGAAATCATGAAATTGGAATAATTTTAGTAAAAAAATACATTGTCCTTATTTATTTTCTCTAAACTAAAGGTTTTTAAATAGGCAATTGTTAGTTTTGTAGTGTCAAAAAACCTTCAAACCTTCCATCTACTATGTGTTTTTTATGGGGCATTGAAGTTGCATTTGATAGTAGTTATGATAAACAGTAACGAATTTTGTTTCTCATGTAAGGGTTTCAAGTACTATAATTTGTGATCTTTCTTAGAGGTTTTGTTTTCAAATCCTCAAGTTAACATGAGTGCAAATCAACTTCAATTTTAGAAACTTGGAAAAGGCCCATATGGCATAGTGGTTGGACTGGATCTTAATGTTCATAATCTTCCTTCTCCATGGTGAGTCCTTTTCTTTTGGCTTCTTTTTGGCTTGTTATTGCTACTTGAAGCAACAAATTTGGTTACTTTTTCAATATGGGTTTCTAGAAAATAATGTTTATTTTACTTGTATTTTTTATTTTTACTTTATGTGTAGGACATGAGCCAGTAGCCCACACAAGAGTTGGTAGCCAAAGATCTACATGGAACATAATGGCACTTCTGAGATATCTTTCAAGGATGGTATCAATTTGTAATGTTGGTCATTTGGTTTTCATTTATTTGAGATTTTGAGTCTATTAGATGTGAGGGGATACTGAGTCTTTTCCATGTTCTCCTATGTTCTTTCAGAATTGCTTCTCATTTTCTCTCATGTTGATTTGATTTGTTTGTAAGGTGATCTAATGTGAATTGGCAGCTAAAATGACACTAGTCTTTAAATAGTACATTCAATCGTTGGCCCTAGCTTAATTGAAATGATAATAACTTCTATTGATACAAATTTCAAATGCTAAATCATATTTAATGTAGAAAATTATAGTAATACTTTGTCAAATCATATAAAGGTATAATTTTTTTAATTAACTCTACTATCTGCTACCTTGTTCTTTTTTTACTCTCTTCATTAGCTTAATATAAATGAATATTTTTGGCAAATTCACTTGTTTTTGTTAGGATAATTAATACTCCATCCTTGTCCTACTTAGCATTATTTTCATTTACCTAGCAGTTGATGATGTCATTTCCCCCCTAGTGGTGTGCATATGTCATCTAGGACCCAATAGCCACCTCATGCGGCCTACATGCATGATTTTAGGACCACTAGAGGCAGTTCCCTACATTTTAGGATCCAACTCAGTGTTCTAGTTCAGTCCACCTGAGTTAGTTGACTCTTGTGGGGGGTTTGTGCTCCGATTTCCACTGATTGTGGTCTCATGCACACTTTTCTAAGTGATTTTCATAATAAACTCATGATTGCACCCTCCTTGGTCAATTAACTGACAGTAAATTTCGTTAACTGAGATTTGGTTGAGTTTAATTGAGTTTGGGAGCTTCAGAGCACTGATAGAGGTGACAATTCCTATGCTAGACTGACTGAGACTCGAATTCTCCTAGGTGATTCGAATTCTCTCTATTGTAACATCATTGTTGACTATATTGATTATTGGATCACATGACATTATGTTGTTCCTATTTGAGTTCTCATGCATGATTAATTGTTTGCAGGGATGATTTTATGGGTGAATTTTAGCCTATGGACGAATTTTAGGGGTTTTGAAAATTTAGTGGGCAAATTTTTTATATTAAACCTTTTTTTCATTATTAAAATTTAGCCCACAATTTATTTACCCAAAAAACGTTCAAAGGAGGTTAGCCCACTCGTATTTACTAAGAAAATTGGGGAAAAATGGCTTTCGCCTTAGGAAATTCCTGTAAAATTCTCCATTCGCCCCCCATTTCTAACCATGGAGGTTAAAAATAGAAATTTCTCCCAATATTTTGCTTGTAAATCCAAATACCAATGTAAATAGCCCCTGTATTTTCATCCATAAATCTAGGGGGGAGAATTTTTTTTATATAAATTCATCCATAAATCTAGGGGGGGGATTTTTTTATATAAATTCATCCATAAACCTAGGGGGGATAATTTTTTTTATTTAAATTCATCCATAAATCTAGGGGGGAGAATTTTTTTTATATAAATTCATCCATAAATCTAGGGGCAGAATGGGATCGATTTTGTTCCTATATATTGACAGAATCGATTTTCAATTTCAAAGCTTAATAGGGTTTCAATTTGGGAGAATCGAGTTTCAAAGGTTATTATGGAGTTGTCAGCTTCTTGCTAAGGTTATTTAGAGGTTGCCAAGATCTGGAATTTTAATTTTTGGCTCTTACAATCACGTCGAGACTCCAAACTACAGGTATGTTTATTAAGTCTTGACTGGTATTCTCTCTCTAACTTGTAACTAGAATCGTATTTTTTTAATTAATTTGTATCTTTGCCTCGCTGCGGGTTATGTAGCTTCAAGGTGTGCAGATTCTTCCTATTGTGGTTTGAATCACAGAGTGCATTATAGTTATAGCAGTGCAGAGGAAGTAGGTTATGGAAAATATGATAATTTAGGAAAACACTTGTTAGTATGCGTATTATACCATATTGCAGAATACAGTCAACCTGATAAAAGTATACGAATTATAGTTATGAGATTTCTGGAGTTTATAAATAACTTTTGTAAATACTTAGTTGTCGGTAGAGGCTTTGACAAGATATGTTGTTATTATTATTAAACCTTACGATAGGCAGTGTATATATTGTTTTTTATTTCCTTTGACTTCGAATTAGTTCATGTGTTGACTAAAAATTTAAGCTATTTTCCCAAACTTTCACATTAGACATTTGAATTTTCTATCTTTCTTTCATATTAAAATTCATTTATCTTGCACGACATTGGCTATCAACTTGGGGGTCTTATTTCCTAGACGACGGCGGGGTGATGGTAGGGGTATTGGTATTGGTATTGGTATTGGGAAACATCTTAAATGCGAATAGTCCCTGTGTTCGTTGGTAGAGGCAATCACTTCCACCATCATCTTGACGGCAAGTGAATAGCCACCTTCAACCTGCTCATACCGCAATCCAAAGCTTTTAATGAGAGTGTTTGGCCGCTACCGATCAATAATAATAGAAAATCATTAAAACCATATTGAATTTTAAACCATATACTATAGTTGGTTGTTGGATCTCACCGCCTTCACTACACTGACAATTGATCTCACCGTCTCAAGGCCTTCGCTGCCCAGTGCATATTCCCCACAAATATTGAGGTTCCCATAGGTGTTAATGTTTCAATGTCTTGTTATTCATTGTTGACTGCCTTCACAAGTTTCCTAACCTTATTCTCGGTTGGCTCAATAATAGTTATCAGTCATCGTAAACACATGCACGCACAGGCAGAGAAGGAATATTGAGTTCCATACTTACATTTTTGTTTTCGGGTGAAGGTCAACCAAAATAAAATTTTCTTATGGAGTAGGTAGATCTATTTCTTTTGTAGGTTTTCTGGTTGAGCAGCTTACTACTGGTTAACCTTTCTTCAACTGTTTCATTTGGCGCCATCAATATGCATATGGTAATGGTGTTGTCAACAGTAAATAGCATATACATGCACTATGGAAGAGGATTGAAAATAGATTAATCTATTTTTGTATGCTTAATCTAAGACTAAATAGTTGCGTGAAGCCAATACAAACTGTACATTAGGAAGATAATAGTAAACAGGAAAAGGTTCTATTTACTTGTTATTAGTTTTACAGTCCATACAAACAACATGCAATCATGTGCTATTGAATATTCTGTTTACAAAATATTATTATTTTTTTAATTCTATCCACCGCTCCCTGGGAAAATTGGGGTACCCTTCCAGCTATGCCTGAAATTGACAACATAGGAATAATGTGTTATGAAACCAATCATATTTTTCAACTTTTTTTAATATTCAAGAATTTAAGGAAAAAAACCTGTGATGATAGGCTAGTTTTCAAAATAAGAAAATTCAAAGGCCCAAGTTCCAATAGTTAGGATGAGAGTAGAATGGGAAATCAAATGTTGTTCTAAAACACTACCGAATTAATGTGTTATGGGCCTTTTGTTACTCTCCCCCAGAAAAAAAACCCTAACTGTAAGAAAAAGGACAGAAATGCTAGAAAGCAAACCCTGCAAACTTGATCAATAGTGGGCGGGAGTTGATGCACCTTAGAATGGATGAAAAGTCCTATATATGCTTAATAGTCACTGGCACAGAGACGATCATCAACTACGTCAAATACAAAAAAAAACAATGTTGGGTAAGCATCCTCGAATGCCTTCTTGATTTCGTCAATTAAGGCAGGAATGAGAGAATTTATGCTGAAGAGAGTAGTTTTCTCTCTGTTGTTGAAGTGATGTAGGAGAGAGAAGTTTTCTTTCCGCTGAAGTGTTTTCCAAAAGAAGCTACCCATCACAACCCTATCAATAAAAATAACTGTTAGAACATTATTACACCTTAGGACCTTGCTCATACATCATTTTGGTGATTATTTGGTCCAAAATTGGTCAATAATTATAATCCAAGGTTGTTAGAAGGTTGTTAGAAGTTAGTTAGGGAAAATGATGGCTTATCCACCAAAGTATGGGCCAAAATTGGTCAAATATAGTTGTTGGCGCCCTAATTATGACCACCACCAGCATTTATTACCACTATCTGAGCTAAGGCGCCCTGTTTCCCTGTTTTAAGTAAATTGTCTTTGACTTAAGGCGCCCATGCATTGAACCTAGTCATTTTGACCCTTTCTTAGTTGTATTGGCCTCTCCTTGGATACCTAAATCCACCCAATATTATCCACCACATGTGTGATCTTCATTTATGTCTTACCATGCTCATCCAATGTTCACATGGACAATTCGTACCTGTTTGGGATGATTTGGGAGCCTTTTGGTCAACCCTCGTGGGATTGAGGTCCAATCTAAGCTAGCCACTTGTATAGCCTCCAAAGGAAAACAAATTCTTCCAAATGTTATATAAGGAGGATCACAACTCATTGTTGGGTTGGACAGTTAATAAAATCAGATATTTGATCATTTTTTTCTTTGGTTTTTTATAATTTATATTACTGGTTTTTTATCATTTATATTACTGGTTTTTGATCATTTGTGATTGGTTTTTTATCATTTATATTCCATAATTCTTTTTGCACTAATATCTTGCATACTTAGCCATTTATTTCAACTATGAGGTAATCTATAGATGCTAGATCCTATTGTGATATACATTTCACATGGTATCAAAGCTCTTGGAGCTTCTATTCAAACCAAGACTGTTTTAGAAGTGCACCAGAAGTAGTGGAGAAACCGCAGAAGTCCCCGGGGCCATTTCCTTGAAGCCATTGGAGAAATCCTTTGGAGTCTACCCAGGGTGTGACGCTCTCCTGAATGTGCCTTCTATCAAGAAGGGTTCGAATCAGTTAATGTAGATCCCCTCCTGAGTATTTAGAGTTTTTATTGCAGGTACAAAGTGCACCGTTGTCACCAAGTGCGCAAGCTACAGAAGATGGATCAAACTCATGTAAATTTGCTCACTCCATTCAACTGTTTTGAGTGGAAGGTTGAAATGGTTATCCAGCTGAGATCTAAGGGTCTCTTTAGAATCACCATGGGAACTGAGGTTGAACCAAACTCTATTGTAGAGAAGTCCAAGTTATTCAACAGAATGGATGAAGCATTTGGCATGCTTTGTCTCAGTATCTCAAGAGACCTCCTTTTTCACGTTGAGAGTCTTTCTACTCCAACTAAAGTTTGGATCAATCTTGAGTCTTTGTTTGGGAAGACTGATGAGATGAGGGGCTGCTTTCCCTAAAGTCTGCTATCTAGACTACGGAATAGCAGTGTCCAGGCACCTCGAAAAATTAAAGACTGTTTTTGTGGTTTTTTGGATAACAATGTAAAAATCAGATAAGGTAAAGACAATGTACATTGACATAATAATCTGAAAACATCATAAAATACATGTATAAGAACAAGATTCTACAGGATGAATGACAGTACAACTTTAAGTCCGGGAGATAGGCTTCAAAACACACAAATACAAGTAATAAACAAACAGTTTATCATTGCAACATATGTATATGGTATATGCACTTGAAATAACATTTCAAATATCATATAAGCATAAACATTCACTTCCAAACACAGGAGCTACACAGAAAACATCTATATAACCAACAATGTAAATAAGGGTTCAAACAGAACCAAAGAATATCCACAAAACATCAGTTTCAAAACCTAGCTCCAAATAGATATATTAAGTCATTCATAAAACAAAGAAGTGCTTACACAAATAAGCATTGCAGGGCTGTACATGCTCCAAGCCCATCGACTCCCATGTGTGTTTCTCCCCCCTCTCTAAAATGTTACAATCATGCCTCATATAGGTAGTGAGGTCGAAATCCTCCCGAGAAGGTCTAATTCCCTCCCATATCCCCAAAGATAAAAATCAGTTACCAACAATTTCTGAAACTGCCTGCCACAAAAATTGGGCTAGACTGCTGAAAACTGGGGCTCAGAGATGGATTCGGTTCACCAAATATGTGACACCTGTGTATAAAGAAAAAGAGATTATTGTAGATTGGTTTGTTGTGAGAAAAAACCTCTCTCAATTCTTTGATATTCGTTTTCATTTGCTCGAGATACGCATTTCAAAAACATGTGTCAAACAGGGAAATTCTGAGATCCGAAAATTAGGGCTCGGAGATGGATTCGATTCTCCCAATATGTGGCACTTGTAGGAAAACTAACAACGGTTATTATTCTTTGATGTGTTAGGAACAAAAACCTCTTCCTGTTTCTCAAAATGATTTTCTAGTTATTTAGAATCTCCATTTGAAAATGATGACTCAACACTGTATTTTTGTCTTCTTCAAGAAAAACGCAGCACCATTTTGCAGGGAACTTTTCACCACTGCTACTGCATTGCAACTAGATACACGCTGCTGAACCATTTGCTTTAATAAATATACAACCATTTGAATCAGGTAACCTTCCATTCACAACCCCATTGAGATTTAGGCAGCAGTTTCGATGGTGGTCTTGGTGTTGGTTTTGGTGGGACTTTTGTGTCCAATTTTTGCATTAGTTGGACAACGACTTTACCAACACTAGAGGATTTCTTCTGCTTCAACGTCATCGCAATCCCTTTCTTAGCACCTGCAAATATATCCTATAAATGCCTTTGTCTCTCTTAGAGCCAACTGTCGGCTCTCTAATAGGAAGAAACTTCAAAACTTGATCTTTTCATGAGTATGCCTGCACACATACACCAAACTTTGGCGAGCTGGAAGCATACATGCATTTTGAATAAATGACATGCACTGCCAGCATGTATTAAAACTTAGGAAATGCTTAGTTTATCTTTATATTTTTCATAAATTATGAACAGACTTCAAAATAATCTATAGGAGCTTAGGTTAAGAAACTAAATATTGTAAATGCATATAACATTCAAAAATGAAATTCAAAACAATCCAAACTTTTAGGAAAAAGGAAAAATAAAAACCAAGGATAAAAAGGTTTAAGGTGAATACTAGGCTTAGGAAAACTAGCTGACAGACCTAGGACAAACACTGGCTCCAACTGGGGGATGGCATTTCCCTGTGATTTTCCAAGAGCTGTAGACCAAGTGCCTTATTTTCTGTCAAAAATTACTGATCCATTGGGTTATGGAGTCATTTACCAAATCTCTGAAACTCTCTCAAACTCTGAGCACACACCTCCGAAATAACAAAATACTACTGCAAGCCAACACACTGAAAAGAAGCTACTACTCGTATGGCGAGATTATTCTCCTGCTTACTCCTACTTCTAATCGGAAGAAATAACCCAATCAAGTGTAATCATACTTCCAGTGAAGCCATGATAGCATCCGACCAATTGTAACAACTTCTTGCAAGTAGATAGAAATCAAAGAAGAATTTATCACTTCAAGCAAAAATTCAATTTGTAAAGCATATTCTACTTTGATGTCAATTTTTAAAAGGATGAAACCTTTTGAAAACCCTGAGTTCATGTAAATGGCCACTGGGTCTTCTAAGTTATGATGTATTTCCAGTTGATACAAAAAGTCACATTGTTGCTCCGCTCCACTTATAAAATGATATTTCATTTGTTTTGCTGAAAATAGAGAATGAAGATTTTCCAGACATTGAAAATCAAAGACATCAAATTTATCCTGAATGTGCTTACAAGTTCCTTCAACAGTATCAATAACAATGTCATCCCGAGAATTAACAAGATGATCTTCCTCTTTCATGTTGCCATCAGATGGGTAATTGTCATACATTGGCTCTATTTGTTCAATGATAATGGACTGAAAGTCTTCATGAACCTGCTGATTGAATTCTGCCATATCACACATATCCGGATCTTGCTTTTCAAGATCATCATCATATTCATAAAAAATTGGAGCAAACTGATAAAATTCTAATGACGATGAAGTTTTCTGAAAATTATTAACAACAATCTGATGTTCAAACAAACTTGGAATAACTTCTGTATCATTATAAGAAACATCTGAATTGATGCCAAATGCATCCAAAGTATTTTGGTCATCAAATTTAACATTTCATTAGAGAAATTTTGAGGTCAAAAAAGGGCCTCAAAACAAAGAAAATGTACTATAAAATACAACCAATCACATTCTAGTAGATGAAATCATCCCCCTTGGTGAGGTGGCATTGCATGAGTTAAGAATGCTTATTTGTCAAATTTTCTATGGTGGATGAAAACACATAGTTAACCAAGGTAGTGGTGTAAGTACTTTTAAGTCATAAAGTAAAGTCTTCATAATGATAGTCTTTTCATAAAATAATATTATTGTCGTTTTCAAGTAAAGTACTCATAATGAATGTCTTTTCACACTTTCACATAAAATAATATTATTGTCATTTTCAAGTGAAGTACTCTCAATTCATAAAGAAAGTCCTTTCACATTTTTTTATAAAATAATATATTATCATTTTTATGTTTTTAATTTTAAATTATATATTCACTCCATTCTATTTAATAACATAATGTCAAACTAATAAAGAATAATAATAGATTTAATAAATAATAATAATAATAATGCAATGTGGATTATAATAATATTATTGACATTTTACATGTAAATAAATTCTCAATTAAATTACATTATTAAATTCATGAGAAAAGTACTAAATATAAAAAGTCAACATAAAATTAAAAAAAAAGCTCTTAAAAATGTTTTTTATTATTTAATTTCATTTGCAAGTTCAAGACAAATAAATGTTAAAGGACAATACATTTTTGGGAATTTACAATGAATCTTAGTCACATCAATGTAGACGTATTTTATTAATTTTATTTCTAGTGAATTTTGAAAAGTAACTCAACCATGGTTATTTATATTGTGCATAGAAAATAGTGTGGGAGGTGACTTGTCATATATACCTACCCCATAAAACCCCCAATTCATAATATTTTAATATATCTCATATTTTTGTAGTACATCTCTTAGGAGGCCCTTTTTTGACCTCAAAATCTCTCTAATGGACTGTTGAAAATCCTCCTACTGTAAAATAGATTTAGCAGAAGCTACATAGGACAATGAATAATCCTTTGAAATAGAATCAATAGCATCTTTAACTCGACTGTCATCAATACCAACTTTAAGATTGTTCTGCAAACCTACATCAACAGTATGATTTTCAATATTTTCTTCAATAGAGGGTTGAGCTTTACAAGGTTTTTCAACAGTAAACTCTATGTGATAATGATGTCTTGAATCCTGGAAACTGTCAAATGTCTCATGGAATTCTTTTTCTTGAAATATTTCTTGATGAATTTCTTTAGTAAGACTATTTTGATCATTATTACTAAGAGATTTATTGATCTTAAATTTCTCACAACAGTCCTCTAAAAGGAGATCAACAGAATAAATCCTCTTGTAACAAACATAAAAGGCAGCATGGAAATCTTTTATTGACGAAATGCTAGAGATAGGAAGAGATCGGTACCACTGTCTGGCATCTCCTTCCAAAGAATACATAAACATTTTCAACAATACATCCTCCTGATGAATATCGAGCTGGTCCATGTATTGATGAAACTCGACCAAGTGTTGTGCCGGATAGTCATGGCCATCTCCTCTAAATCTTGGAAGGAAGTCTCCCCATTCATCCATAGTAGGCATGTTATTTGGAAAATCTGGAACAACTAAAAAATTGAAACTTGCAAACCTTGCAGCCACAATGGCTTCCATGGATTTTGACATTTTGAACCGGTGGAGTCGCCAACAGATCCTTCCTCTGTGAAGTCACCAGTGAAAATATTGTAGTCTAAAGCGTGTAACCAGCCCTTGTTCACCATCAAAGACTGGATCTAATCGTTGTCAATATTGAACCAAGGAAGACTTGTATGCTTCCTCCCCAGTATGGTCGCCAAAAGATGTTTTCCCTAAAGTATGCTATCTAGACTACGGAATAGCAGTGTTCAGGCACCTCGAAAAATTAAAGACTGTTTTTGTGGTTTTTTGGATAACAATGTAAAAATCAGATAAGGTAAAGACAATTGACATTGACACAATAATATGAAAACATCAGAAAATACATGTATAAGAACAAGATTCTACAGGATGAATGACAGTACAACTTTAAGTCCGGGAGATAGGATTCAAAACACACAAATACAAGTAATAAACAAACAATTTATCATTGCATCATATGTATATGGTATAGGCACTTGAAATAACATTTCAAATATCATATAAGCATAAACATTCACTTATAAACACAGGAGCTACACATAAAACATCTATATAACCAACAATGTAAATAAGGGTTCAAACAGAACCAGAGAATATCCACACAACATTAGTTTCAAAACCTAGCTCCAAATAGATATATTAAGTCATTCATAAAACAAAGAAGTGCTTACACAAATAAGCATTGCAGGGCTGTACATGCTCCAAGCCCATCGACTCCCATGTGTGTCTCTCCCCCTCTCTAAAATGTTACAATCATGCCTCATATAGGTAGTGAGGTCGAAATCCTCCCTAGGAGGTTGAATTCCCTCCCATATCCCCAAAGATAAAAATCAATTACCAACAATTTCTGAAACTGCCTACCACAAAAATTGGGCCAGACTGCTGAAAACGGGGGCTTAGAGATGAATTCGGTTCTCCAAATCTGTGACACCTATGTATAAACCGAAAGAGGTTATTGTAGATTGGTTTGTTGTGAGAAAAAACCTCTCTCGGTTCTTTGAGATCAACTTGAGAATGAGTTGATCTCACTAAGTCCAAGAAACTTCGAATCCATCCAGGATTTCTTCACCAAGTTCTAGAGCTTGGTCTTGCAAAATCAAACAATGTGGCATTGACAAGAAAGAAGAACAGTTGGTTATGTCCATCATTTCGAAGTTGGGTCATGAGTACTCAGTCTTTGTCTCTACATTTCACTCCACCAAGATTATAGTTCGCAATTGGAAGATGCCATCTTTGGTTGATTTCATGGAGATGATAACTCAAGAGCAAGATAAGTTGGTCTTGATGGGTTGAATTAAGGAAAAATACGAAGTTCTTTCTATTGCAGATTCGAGACAAGCAAGAGGAAAGCAAAATCCCAAAGGTTTGAAACCACAAGAGAAGAAGAAAGACAAGGAGAGGCCCAAATCTTCTGATGGGGGTTCGAATCCTTTCAAAAACAAAGGGAAGAAGAAAGAGAAGACAAAATGCACCTACTGTCAAAAAGGTTGGCACCCTGAGAGTTCATGCATGAAGAAAACTATTAATATGATGACCCATCTCCTACAAAAAAATAACATTCCTCTTCCAGAAAGTTCGGAGAAGAAAGAGGGTGTTTCTGAAGACAATGAGAGGCGCCATGCATTGATGGCTAGTACCTCAGAGTCCTCTTCCTTCATCATAGATTCAGGTGTCTCAAGGCACATGGATTCATCAATAGATTCTTTCTCTACTCTTGCTCCATACAGTGGTTCTTCCATTCTCATGGGAGATGACTCAAAAATCCCAGCTAGAGGCATTGAGAAAATCTCACTAGAAAATGGGTACTTCAATAATGTACTGTATGTGCCAGATATTGCAGCAAACTTACTCTTTGTTTACCAAATGACCCATACCGGTTCATCCAAGAGAGTGATATTCACTCAAGATGATGTGGAAATTTCAGAAATTTCTACTGGAAAAGTTGTAGCAATGGGTGTTGCAAATTATGATTCGAGAATGTACAAGTTCTCTCATTTTATTGAGTACTCTTCTCCAAATGCGCTTATGTCACATGGTAATGAAGTCAACAAGCTATGGCATGAGAGGTTTGGACACCTCAACTACAGATATCTTCAAGCATTGAGCAAAGAAGACATGGTTGAAGGGATTCCAACAATCAGATTTTCCAATGGCACTTTCAAAGGGTGCATTGTTGGGAAGCACGCTGAGTGAAAGTATGAGAAGGGGAAGGAAATGAGAGATGTTGAACCTCTTGGTTTAGTGCATTCATATATAATAGGTCCTCTTCCCACACCCTCCTATGGTAAATCCAAGTATGTCCTTACTTTCATTGATGATTTTTCAAGATATTGTTGGTTGTATTTTCTCAAGCAAAAATCTGAGGTGTTCCAATCTTTCAAAGTTTTCAAAGCTTGTGTGGAAAAATTTAGTGGGAGAAATATGAAGGTCTTAAGGACTGATAATGGAAGGGAATATGTGAATAAGGACCTGCAACAGCTCTGTGAAGAGAATGGCATCCAAATGCAACATCCTGTGCCCTACACACCTCAACAAAATGGTGTTGCAGAGTGCAAGAATAGAGCATTGAAGGAGATGGCCACATCCATGATGGAGGCTAAGTCTTTGTCTCCCAAATTATGGGTTGAAGCCATGAATTGTGATGCATATGTTAAAAATAGATCACCACAAAAATCCTTGGAAGGCATGACTCCATTTGATGCTTGGATGGACCACAAGCCCAATGTTTCTCATTTCAGGGTGTTTGGATCAAAAGCTTGGGCTAGAATTCCTCCATAGAAGAGAAAGGCCTTGAAACCCCAAAGCAAGGAGTATATCATAGTTCGATATGCAGAATATGCAAAGAGATACAAGCTATTTGATTCCTCATCTCACAAAACATTCATTGAAATAAGTGTCCAGTTCGAAGAAGAAGAGCCCATGCATGCTACAGAATAAGGTGATGGGGAATGCTCAAACCCCCTACTTGAAGAGGATGTAAGTAGTGGTTCTTTCTATGATATTTCTGATTCTGATATGGAGGACGAAGATGATGATATTTCTTCATCTCATGACCCTCCCTCAAGGCCCATGTGGGCTGAGAAAACCATACAAGCTGCTAGTGAGCTTGTTGGAGATCCTCAATATCTTAGGAAGACTAGATCACAGTTTCACAATGCTTTTGTTTCTTGTGATCCAGATCTTCATGGTAGATGTTTACTTATGGTTGGATTTGATCCTCAATCATATGTAGAAGCATAAAAAGACCCAATACGGCAAACAACCATGCAAGAAGAGATGAACTCCCTCCATGACAATGAAACATGGGATTTGGTCCCTCTTCCTCCCAAGAGGAAACTAGTGCAATGTAAATGGGTTTATAGGACCAAAATGGCCTTTGATGGTTCTGATATGAAGTATAAGGCCAAGTTGGTGGCTAAGGGATTCTCTCAAGTCCATGGAGTGGACTATACAGAGACATTTGCACCAGTGGCAAAGATGGACTCATTCAGGCTAGTTTTGGCCATTGTTGCTTCCAAGCGATGGGAGGTTCATCACATGGATGTAAAGAGTGCATTTCTTCATGGGGATATTGATGAGGATATCTATATGCAGCAGTATTAAGGTTTCATTGTAGATCATACACTTGTTTGCAGGTTGAAGAAGTCCCTATATGGTCTTAGGCAAGCTCCTAGAGCTTGGTATGCCAAGATGGACAATTTTCTACTATCACAAAGGTTTGAGAGATGTAAGTCTGATCCTAATGGCTATATGCAGCATATTAGTGACCTGATATTGATTATTGTACTGTATGTTGATGATCTATTGATCACTGGTAGCTGCACCAAAGAACTAGGCTCAGTTAAGGATGCATTGCACAGTGCTTTTGCCATGACCGATCTAGGATTATTGAAACAATTTATGGGTTTGGAGATTGATCAAACTGTGGATGGGATCTCTATTTCTCAATCAAGATATGCTTCAGATCTGATACAAAAGTTTAAAATGGCTGAATGTAAGTCTGCAAAATTCCCATTCCTTTCAGGAGTTAAGCTTACTGATTGGGGTTCTTCACCATTAGTTGATAGTTCATTGTATAGGAAACTAGTTGGGATCTTGTTGTATCTCTCTCACTCTCAACCAGATTTGTCTTATGATGTTGGGGCTATTTCAAGGCACATGAAAGAGCCTCATGATATCCATTGGAAGGATTCCAAAAGGATCTTGCATTATGTACAAGGTACCAAGCATTTTGGCATACACTATGCAGCTGGTTCATCACTTGAACTGGTTGGTTTTACTAATTCCGATTGGGTTGAAGATAGTTATAATCGGAAGTCTACTTCTGGTTATGTGTTTATGCTTACACATGGTCCCATTTGCTGGTCAAGTAAGAAGCAGCACACCATCTCCTTATCTTCAGTTGAGGTCGAATATAGGGGAGCAGTGAATGCAGCTACACAACGTATGAGGTTGCAAGGCATTCTTGGACAGTTTGGATTTGTGTTTGCTTCACCCACAGTCATTTGGTGTGACAATCAAAGCAAAATCAAGTTCTCCACTGATCTAGTACAGAGGCAGAGGACCAAGCACATAGAGATCCACATGCACTACATTCGAGGCTGGGTGCATGACCATATTATTGCATTGCAATATTGCCCTTTTGTTGAGCAAACTACTGATATCTTCACCAAGAGTTTTATTGAGAAGACCTTCACTTACCTTAGATCACTCCTTGGGGTGAGTGATGCATGGTGAAGACTGGTATATTTCCATATATGTTTCATGTCCATTTTAGAGGGGAGGTTTTATTTCCCGTGGTTTTCCTCCCTACCTTGGTTACATGGACATCTAAAAATTGATGTTGTAAAATGTGACTTGAGCCTTAGTTGCCAAGGCCTTATTTTGATTATCTACACAAGTCTAGCTTATGGGGGGTTGTTAGAACATTATTACACCTTAGGACCTTAGTCATACATCATTTTGGTGATTAATTGGTCAAAAACTGGTTAATAATTACAATCCAAGGTTGTTAGAAGGTTGTTAGAAGTTAGTTAGGGAAAATGATGGCTTATCCACCAAAGTATGGGCCAAAATTGGTCAAATATAGTTGTTGGAGCCCTAATTATGACTACCACCAGCATTTATAACCACTATCTGAGCTAAGGTGCCATGTTTCCCTGTTTTAAGGAAATTGCCTTTGACTTAAGGCGCTCATGCATTGAACCTAGTCATTTTGACACTTTCTTAGTTGTTTTGGCCTCTCCTTGGATACCTATCTCCACCCAATCTTATCCATCACATGTGTGACCTTCATTTATGTCTTACCATACTCACCCAACATTCACATGGACAATTAGTACTTGTTTGGGATGATTTGGGATCCTTTTGGTCAACCTAGGGGGGATTGAGGTCCAATCTAATCTAGCCACTTGTACAGCCTCCAAAGGAAAATGAATTCTTCCAAATGTTATATAAGGAGGATCACAACTCATTGTTGGGTTGGACAGTTAATAAAATCTGATATTTGATCATTTGTTTCTCTAGTTTTTTATCATTTATATTACTGGTTTTTGATCATTTATATTCCATAATTATTTTTGCACTAATATCTTGCATACTTGGCCATTTCTTTCAATTGTGAGGTAATATATAGATGCTATATCCTACTGTGATATAGATTTCACAATAACGACAAAAATAATACAATAATTCACTAATAAAAAGGAGAAACATTGGGGTCGAAGAAGTTAAATTTATTTATACATTCATTAACAAAGGGGATCATCAAATTTGAGGCTCATGACTGAAGAAACATTTTTTCCGTCTCACTATTGAATAGATTTGTGAACGACATAGGTTACCTGAGACTCTGTCTGCAAACAATTGCTTCTGTAAAACCTGTGCTACAATGTGGTCTCTGCTGCCATCAAATCCAATTCCAAGGGCTCGGGATTTCATATAGCACAGGAAACAAGAAGTATTTGAGTATCATCTGTCAACGTGTATCATGCATTTGAGTAGAATGGGGCGGGGGATTTCTTAGGTAGCTTGCTATTATAATTCCACTCCATTTTGAGGAAACTACACACTGCCCAGTCCCAAGCTCCAACGAGATTGTCACAGGAGAAAATGGGTAAAGTATTTTTGAACCATAATAAAAAACTTCACTCAGTCTAGATACTGATATTCTGATTTCGCTTAGGAGAGGGTGCAAAATTTAAAATTACAAATTCTTCATAAAGCAATGCCTCTGGCTTATGAAGAAACTACTGCAACTCATGTTATTGTATGTCAGCGGATTTGTATAATTCATATTTATAATTATAAAAAATCAATTTTCTTCTAATATATGGAATATATGGCATGTATTAAATCATGGGCCATCACATTTGACAGGCCGCATAGCACCATGAAAACATTTGATAGGGTATGCGTGTGAGCATTGACAGTTGTCATAAAAGGCGAGGCTTGGGCAAGGCAATGAAAGGGTTTGTGAGGAGCGCAATATTTTAGAGTGTTCTACCTTTAAAATTTAAATAATCCTCAAATACCTATAAATAAGTGCCACGTGCAATGCTGCATGTTGGAATTTCTGAAACTGGAACTCAACCGTGTCCCAGTATACGCGCTATGTCTTCGACACAACATTGCTTGTTTTCCATGTGGTACGACATTAAACAATTTCTAAGATATAATTATACAATGCATATGAAAAGAAATTGATCTCTAAGATATAATTCATATGGTATTTTTAATTGAAATGTCCTTGAAACCAAGACAAAAATAAATTAAATATTACATGAAAACTTTCAATGTTTTCAACATCGATACTTGAAAACTTTCAATGTTTTCAACATCGGTGCAGAGGTGGCCGGTTTTTGCAGGTCATCGAAGACCATATGATGATAGTTTTTCCTACATCGGGACTATTTTTATTATTTTTTTCCAGCGAAAAAAAAAACTACTATTGATATTCAAATGAATCAAATAGTACAATGAAATTCATGATTCAACTGCTGAATCAATTACTATTCTTCATGGAAGATCTGTACTGCAAAAAGTTTCAGGAACCACTCATTGCTCTCAAAGCCACCAATTAAAGCTCGGAAGATACATGCACCACTACATATACAAAAAAACAAAATAAGGAATCCACTGATTCAAAAAGACCCAGAATCTAGAACCAACTCAGGTCAGTCAAGAAAATAAGTGGACCCACTGTCCAGGATGCAGTTGTCGCACCATTCCTCCCAAATCAGCTATCCTTCCATACCAGATAGCGTTTGTTTAGATAGCTTGTCTGCAAGAGAATTATGCTCTCTATAAATATGCTCGAACTTGATATTCTGATGCTTTGAGATTTCAAAATGTGTTCTAAGAGCCCAGTGCCTCAGGTTCATTACATTTAGCTTGAAGTCACCCACAGCCCATTTGATGGTAACCCGGGAATCACCATATACCTTGATGTTAACCAAACCAAAGATATTAGCAACTTTAAGAACACACCAAAGAGCCATTAACTCAGCTTTCATGTTTGATCCTGTACCACAATTGAGTCCAACAGAAAAATAATGGGAATCATTAAGATATATGACACCCCCAACTGCACATAAACCATATTGAGAAGCACCATCAAAGAAGAGAACATGCTGATCCACTTTGAGATTAAAAAAACTAATTCTGTCAGTATTCAACTTCAGATCATGAACCTCACATGTTGAAAACATTTTTAATGCAATCATGCTGCATTGCATAGTATCAGGTGCAGAGTCCGAAAGATGGCGCAGTTTCTGGTAAACTAAATTTCCCACGAGATGCATATAGCAATATAAAAATGCTGCTTGCAATGTCTGAACCAGTTTAATAAGCACTTATTAAAATCCCCAACATCCCAGCACCGAGAGATATTAAGATTTGATGAAGCCACATCCCAGATTTTACTAGTAAAAGTGCATTGGACAAAAAGATGTTGTTTTGTTGCAGCTGCACTTTTACAAAGAACACAGAAACTAGGTCCAATCCATCCCCGTTTACACAGATTTTCCCATGTCTTCAGCTTATCTTGCAAAACTTACCAAATAAAACATTTCAGTTTTAAAGGAATAGACCAGTGCCATAGCCTCTTATACCACCAATCCTGAGGGAAGATAAACTTGTCTTATACAATTCTAGAATAAGCAGTTTGTGCCGATACAATACCAGATGCAGGGTTTCCACCTCAAACAAGATGATCAGTATCATTGTTCAATTTGACTCCAGCTGAATTTAAATTCCTGATGTAGGCATCCCAGGTCCGAGCTAAAAAACCAGAAAGACCAATCTCTCTAGCAGACAACCACTTAGTATTATTCTCATCCCCAAAACTGTGCAGTTGAATTTGATTCAAAGTGGACAGCCCTAAAACCTGAAGAGACTGAGAGATGATAGGAGGCAGAATATAATCATGTTCCATCCCTATGATGGGATCTATCCCAACACGAATCAATTTTCCTATCCCCACTTGCCATAAAAGGTCATTTTTGATCCAGTGGAATATTTTCTATTATTATTTTGAAGCTCTTCTATACAGGATTCCAAAAAGTAGTAGACGACACATTATTTTGACTGAGAAGATTCAAGTCTTTTATTTTATCTATGTTAAATTTCCTTTATCTCCATAATATGTCACATTGATTTTCATGTTAATAATGTTTTCTATTAAATTAGTTATTTTTTTTTAAAGAAGATTATTTTGACCAAGAAGATTAAATCTTCTATTTTTACCTATGTTTAATATTCTTTATCTCGAAAACTTGTCACTTGATTTTCATGATATTAATAATTTCTATTAAATTAATTACTCTTAATAATTTCTATTAAATTAGTTATGATTATATATATTATTTCAATAAAATGTTTTCATTAATCCTTTTATAATGAAAAAAATGTAAAAAAAATAATTTCAATTAGTAAAAATTAAGAATTATTCCGTTGTTAAATTGAGGATTTTTAAAATTGAAATCCTTGTATCATAATGTGTCTACATAAAACCATCTTATTGGTATGTGTCTTGTACATCTTAAAAATGTAAGGATAGGTATCTGCATAGATGTACAAGATAACCACAACACTTTTCATATGCTTTACCATCTCTACTTTTTCGTTTATCTATACCTAACTGAAGGATTCCTCTTCGGATTTTTTTACACGAATTATCATACGTACTTTGAAAATTTATTTTACACGTTTCTAACTTTACTGCAAAAATTTTGCATCCCGTGGCAGAATCTCGTCAACTCTTAGAAGAGTTGATCCTAAAAAAACGAGCAAACAAAAAACCAGCAAACAAAGACAAAACCATCAATAAATGCATGAATATATTTTTAGCGTTGACCAAGCTTTCGTCCCTGGACTTTTAACCCCACTAAAAAATCCTTCCAAAAAACAAATATATATACAACATGCATTCAAACAAACAAAACATGCGATTTTGTTTGTGGTGGAATGTGTATAACCTTCTTTGGCTACAAATTCCCAGAGGCATTGCTATCATTCCCGAAGATTCTTATAACGTAACTGACCATGGCCATTGCCATTATTATGCATA
This sequence comes from Larix kaempferi, assembly GCA_027924585.1. Taxonomy (NCBI): domain Eukaryota; kingdom Viridiplantae; phylum Streptophyta; class Pinopsida; order Pinales; family Pinaceae; genus Larix; species Larix kaempferi. The sequence goes on from BSBM01000742.1 coordinate 500,015, forward strand.
TCTTCGTGCTTTTCATTGACTGCTAACTGGATTTTTTGGTAGTCTCTTATAATTTTTAATTGACCTTTCACTGTGATTTTTTTGATAATTTAACAATTTTGGGATTTTGCTAAAAGTAACAAGTGCTATAGAGTAGCTGATCCTCTCTTGTTCTCTTTAGGTATAAAGATATTAAATTAAATCTGAATGGAGGTTGCTACTTTGAGCAGCAATTACTATATACTACTTTATTTTCAGCTCGCCTGCCCATGCAAGCCCAAAAATTGGTAATTTCCATCCACATGTCTTAATATATATCAATCGTTCAATAAAACAGTGGAGTATGGTGTATGGAGTAGGAATGGTAACACTTGCTTTGTCGATGTTTTTTTTATTCAAAAGGAATTAGAGTGGTGGCATGTGCCCACCTGTGGTTGCAACAATGGTTGGAATGATTCTTGATTTCAACCGCCTTCATGACTCTTTTCTTCATGATCACATAATATCTTATTTTACCTCCAACTTTGTTATTACCACAGATTCAACAAATGTGGAGCACATCCTCAAATCTAATTTTCCAAAACTGCTTACCTTTGTTATCTCTGTTTGTACATCATATCAACAGGTATTTGCTACTCTGAAGCACTTATTTTTGTAGACTTTCACACCACGATTGGATCTATTTGTATTCGTACGTTAAAAACTCGAATATGAAAAACCTTCGTGGATTGGAAGGACAATATGGGAGGATACTTAGATTCTTCCTATTGAAACAAGATAAAGACCACATTGCTATGAAGTTCGGTGAATTGGATCAAACAATGGAAGGGCGTTTGAATAAGGGTATAATTCTTAACGTGGGTGATTTAAACTGACTTGTAGAGCATCCCAAGGCAGGAGGAGCATCGATAGGGTTGTCAGTCTCATCTTCTATGCAACAAGTTGTTATGAAATTGAGCCAAATATAAGCTCGATATGAAGGAACTGGCCGACCATGGCTGATTGGGATTGCGACGTGTGAAACATATCTGCGTTGTAAAGTATATCATCTTTTTATGGAGAATTATTGGGACCTGCAGCCTCTCCCATATAACAATCCTTATAGATATATATGTCTCCCATATATCAATCCTTATGGGAATGAAATACATGAAGGAGATAGATATATCTTGAATTAGTCATATGCCAGATCTTATATACTCGTTGGTCTCTACCTATGCCAGAAATATATGCAGCGTATCCTTATATTATATTCGCGTTCTTCATATCGATGAGAAAACGTTAGCACATTTCTTATGATTTCACGTTATCACATTTCTAATGATTATATTATTTTTTACCTCAACCATCCATAGCGAGCTACTGCCTTTCTAGCTGTGTTAAACAACGAGTAACTGCTTTTTAGACTAAATGGTTCTTCACCAAACATTTATTTCTATATGGATGCCTTTATCCCAATGACGCAGGACCCACTCCACACCCAACAATGCAAAGAACTCACTACACAGCATGCCAAGCAAAGATTCGAATCTGACTTCGCAGACCCAGCCGTGGAGGAAAAGGAAATAGGGGGGGCGCACAGATACAGATAAGGTCCCACAAAAGTATAGATTGTTGCCAAACCAACTCAAGGATTGTTTTCTAGGTTCTTCCTTATGCAGTTATTTTAGTGTTTAGAAGATCCGTCTTGAAATGCATCAAATATGCCATTATTTTAGTTTTTGGGAGCATAATCAACATTTTGAATTTTAGTTTCTATTTTTTGATTGAAGAATCACAATAATGACCTAAAGATTGTCCATTGATGCACTTGAGCTGAGGGCTGAGTTGAGTTTCTAATTTTGTTTAAAAAATATTGTATGGTAGTCGATGTCCAATTTATGAATGTGTTTTGTGTTGCATGTTTGCGATTATTTCCTGGTTATTAAAAATTATTGATGTTTTCTTTCGAAACAAATCTTTTTCCGGGACGTATTCTGATATAATACCATAGTCACCTTTCTGCTTTGCATAGAGGCTTCTATCTATGCTAATAGTCGTAGATTGTTATGGCTATCGTAGGATTTAATGCTCAACCAACTGATTGCTCTTTTTGAAATTGGATTTGTCTTCTTGTTTACAGCTTAGTGGTATTCATTTTATGGATTTTGCAGTAGACTTTATAAGGATGATTTCTGATACCAAAAGGCATCATACTTCACAAAATTATGAGGTTCACAAAAAATGTATTCATTCTACATACCTATCCCAAATCCATTTAGGAACAAATTTATTCAAGGTATGTATGTTTCCCAGTTGATTGTTGTCTGTACCGAGAGCTGATATAGCCTAGGCCATTCTAAGAAGAAAATTTAGTGATTCCCATAAAAAGTCCTTAACACAAATTAATTGTAAAATGCAATCAAGTAAGCTCGACAATATAATGCTGGGTATATTTTGAAAGCCTAATGTGTAGTTATCTGTTATTACTTGTATGTTCAATATTTAAAGTTAGCATTTGATCATGTATGTGACTTATCTAGATGAAAGAGTGTTTACTAACTTGGGCAGATAATTTTCACCGCATCAGTTTTTGTCTCCTAGTAAGTTGGGGCTTCCATTCCACGTTCTTTTTGCCATTCCTTATACTTGTTTTCACTGGAAGTAAACAATGCACAAAACTGTAGTGTTGCACTTAACAGAGTAGGCTTCTATTTTACAACACTTTCCTGTATATACCATAAATGTTTGTGGTGGGACTCTTAAGCATATTATTGCTTAGAAGATTTTAAAGTACTCTTTTTCCAGATTGTTACATCACTACATGGCTTTTCGACATTTGGAAGAGATGGATGATGATGAACTTGTAATCTTCACATTAGTGAATTTCTAAAGGTGTTGACATAGGATGCTCCACTATATTATTTATCATAAGATTATTGAGAGTGCTTGGGAAAATACTTTTCAAGAAAAGGTTTATTGGTTGAGAATTGAATTTTATTTATTCAAGTTCATTTTAGGCAAAAAGACTAATTTGGGTGGTAGCTACTTGAGCATGTTCCCTTCATGTGAAAAATACAATTGAATGGGAGAAAAAAAACTCTTTATTGCCTTTTCGGTTATTGCACCAGCGTGTACACAACTTACCTTCAATTTTAATGGACAAAAAAATAAGATATAATTCATATGTTTGCATTGATGTTTACAATTATTTTATTTTATTTCTTAATTATTTTATATTTTTCCTTGAAGATGTTTTCTTGGAACAATTTTGAAATAGATAATTTTTTCTTTCTATAAAGATATAAATATATTTAGTTGACAATTCTTTAAAATTCAAATTATTGAAAAAGACAAGTATATCTTTTCAGAGAATTTGAATTTAAAAATGAAAAGATAATAGACATATTTACCTTTGTGGATGACATATTCGTGATTTGTTTCAATATCCATATTGTTATGAGTGCCTTGAAAGAGGTAATTGTTTCATGGATTTTGTTTTAATTTCATATTATTATGAGTGGTATGGTGTTCATTATGTTGAAATATTGTAACTTCAAAGAATATTATATTTGTATATTATTTATTCCGGAGATGTTCCATACCTCCGATGTGATTATACTATAAATCCGGAGATGTTTATTCCTCCGAGTTGGTTGTGGTAACTAGGGTTATTAGACCCACCATGTGGGGGTCGGCCCAGTCAGTTATAATGGGGTATTTAACCTAATGGTTAAATACAAGCCTACATGTACTTGTGTAAAATACATATCAGAGTAGTGTATAAATAGAGGAGGTGTGTTCCTCATTTGATACACTTACTCACTTGAGGATAGCGCACTTGTGGAGGAGAGGTCTGCTATTGTGGAGGAGGAGATCATGTCTTAGGGTTTCATCTTTGTATATTGCTGGTCATCTATATTGAGGAAGCTTTGCTGGGTTTTCTACCCCATGAGGGTTTCCCAGGATAAATCTCTGTCTCTTGTGTTTATGCTATGCTTGTTGTTTCTTCAGTGATCCTGTATATTCTATTATTGTGAAATGGAATGTAATGCTGCTATTTTCTATCTTAGCATATTAAATATTAACATGGTATCAGAGCTAACCTGAAGGAAGGCAAGGTATGGCACTTACGACACTTGCTTTACTTACGACAATTTGAAGGTTAGGGTTTTACATAGCAAAAACCAGTCATCGTGGAACTTTCGCTATAACTCCATTTTGGAGAAGGTTCAAGGTCTAAAAAGTTTACAGGTATAAGATAACATACCCAGGTACCTTGTGTCCAAAGGGAATCCTCAGATTCGTTGTACTTTGTAAGTTATGATCAGTACAAACTAGGGTTTCTGCCTCTTCCAGATCTCAGTCAAAATCAGGTGACCTTGGAAAAAAGGTTATAACTTGGGCTAGGAAGCTCCAAATTAAATTTCGTAAAATGTGACAGGTAGTACACAAACTGTACTATCTCAGGAAACTTTTTCAGAGGCCGAAGGTGAACCAGTGACACGTGGCATGCCGTACAAGTGCGCTCTCATGTTTTATCCCATAAACAGGTCACGTTGCGACACTTGGCATAACTCTCTCTCAGAGAGTCCAATTGAGGTCAGACCTGTCAGGATGGAAATATAACAGGTCGAGCTATTTCAAGAAAATTTTTCAGAGGCCGAAGTTCAAACAGTGACACGTGTCATGCCGTACAAGTTCGCTCTCCTGTTTTATCCCATAAACAGGTCACGTTGCGACACTTGGCATAACTCTCTCTCAGAAAACCCAATTGAGGTCAGACCTATCAAGATGGAAAGATGACAGGTCAGGCTACTGCAGAAAAAAGGTTTCAGACCCCGTGGAGCAAAAATTTTAGAGTTATAGCAGAAACAATCAGGTACATATTTCTGTCAAAACAGAATTATTTTTGGACCACCTTTATTCATGGCTTCCGGAATTTAGGGTTTCGGAGAAAGTTAGAATTCTTGAAATCAGAGTCCATGGCTGAATGCTACTCAGGAAAATTGAAATTTAGAGACCAAGATCGAATTTTTCGGTTGGGTAGAAGACCGGGCTTGATTAAACCCTAGCTCGGGATCTTGATCGGAAAGATGGAAAATTAGGGCTTCAGCAAAAGTTGGAATTTTTGAAGCCTGTAACCACGGCTGGAAGCTCCTCAGAAAAATAAGAGTTTAGAGCCTTGGATCAAACCTTTTCATTGAGCAGAAGGGTGGGCTTCATCAAACCCTAGTTCGGGATCCTGTCCAGAAGATCCAGAAGTTTCAAAGGCAATTTTGAGGGGTCAAATTTTGGAAATTCCAAAATTGAAGTATGCTAGTTTGATCAGCTCAGCAAGACATATTCTTTCATCCATTCAGAAGTGTGAAAGTCAAAGATTGAATTTTTAGGGTTTCTCTAGAAAACCCTAATCAAGCTCCAGATCAAGTTTCAGGGGGAGTTGAGGCTAAGGCCTTACATAAGAAGACTACAAGAAGTCTCGACAGGTATGACTTAAGGAGGCTCAGGAATGTCTTGAAATCTAATTCTTGATTAAGTTCATGATGTGTTTGTCTTCATATTATTTATTAGTACAATCTTGATTAATGTTAGAATTGTCTTATCACCCTAGTAACAGTATGAATGCATGTGAATGATCAAAGACATTCATTGATTAGGGCTATATGATTGTACTAATGCATTATGATGTTGTGTGAGGTTGATGTTGTCTACTAACAAGATACAGGTACATCACAAAAGACAAATCAGGTTCCATGACCATGAAAACATGAAGACAAAGACTCATCCATACTCTTTGTTCTACTTACGAGGTATGTATGACTTTGTTATATTATGCTTAACCTATGAGACATGCAGGTTCTAGCTCAGGATCTCTAAATCATTGAAGAGATTGTTTAGGTATGTAGGTATACTAATCCAGGTATGTTTCCCATGAATCTTACCTTGTGTTAGGATCCCTTATATAAGTATACTTGGTATGATTGGTTATGCTTATTCATAAAGTTAGTAATCAAGGGATTATGCATATTATGTCTTTTATCTTGATTGATGATATGCATGACTAAAAGAAGACTTCCCTGAAATCTTGAATACTAATGTTTATTAACTATAATCATGACTATACATTCTCAAGATTATTTAGAACTATAATGTTTTGATAACATTTAGAACATACTAATGGGTGTATGTTTGTGTATGAGATCATGAGGATGACACTTGAACATGCACAGTGGTACATAATGAATAGAAGTTCAAAATACATACAGAAGATCAAGCGGGAGGCAACCACACAAACATAAAAGATAAGTATTTGAGTTGTTATTTGAAATAGTAAATGATATTGCCTGTAATAGGTTGTATGCATATTTGTATTCCTATAATATATGATGCCGAATATAAACATTCATAGAGCATTGAACAGTGTACTACTAGTAAGCATATGATTGGTAAGTTGGACAAACATTCCATTGTTGCGTGTCTAGAATGAAACCTCTTTGCTGACATGCTGAGAGATGTGCACACTCTCAATAGTATGTTCTGGTAGAGATGGAAGGCATCTAGATAGCCACTGTATGCATACAGGATATGGGAAAGTGTTGTGCCAAAGTATTGGTCAAAATAGTTACATGATATCTGTATGCATAATAGGTTATCATGATTTTATGATTATGAAGTATTACTAATCCTGTACTTAATCTTGATTTGTAGGAAAGATCATGATGAATGATGAACACTGAACAAGCGATGGATGTTCAACAAAAGGATTTACAAATCAAATGCACTATAGAAGGCTTGTGGCTAGAAGATTCTCTTAGAAAAGAGAAAGAGAATCATGATGAGATGTTTGTTCCAAGTGGATAGATAAAACCATTCTCTTAATGGTGTAATTAAAGAAGAAGTGTGATTTAGGTTCTGTATGGGTACCCAGGATCGATAATCAATTGATGAGCTTAATGATCACCATGGGTGATGTGGATCTCAACCTTTGCTACAAGGTTGAATATGGTTTCTATACACAGATGACATGGATGCAAGAAGGAACTCACCACAGAGTTCAAATAATATTGAGGCTCATATCAGTAGACCCATCTATCGAGAGATGGCACAGATAGATATGCAGAAAATCATTCAATGCAGAGTGTGAATGATGTTCAGTCACAAAGGGAGAATTGACAGTTTCTTGATAAGCTTGGGCTTTACCAAAAGTAAAGTTGTTCCTAACCGTTACCTTAAGGCTATGGATCATACTATTATTATGATATCTTTCTTATAGGGAATGAGAAACAGATCATGAAAAGAAAGAAGAAGATGGCTGCAGAAATGAAAAATGAAAGATCTCAGATTGATGCATTACTTCCTAAGTCTGGAAGTATGGCAAGGCATAGAAGGAATCTTTCTCAACCAGGGAAAGTATGCTGAGAAATATTAAAAGGAATTGATGTGTTGGAATGGCCACTCTCATGAATTCCAACTTGAAGTTCTTAGCAGATGACTCATTAGAGTTAGTGGATATAACTCTGTACAGACAAATTACTGAGTCATTGATGTGTCTAACAAATACTAGGTCAGATATATGCTTTGCTGTAAACACCTTGAGTCAGTATCTAGTGGAAACTAGAAGTGTTCACCTGTTAGTTGCAAAGCATGTGATGAGGTACCTAAAGGATACAATAGACTTTGATCTATGGAGATCATGAATTCAGATGGCTACACAGATATTGATTGAGAAGAAAGTGTATCAAACAGGAAGAGCACATCGAGAAGATGTTATTGTCTGAGATCAGCCATGATCTTGTGATTTAGCAGGAAGCAGTCTAGCACAAGCGAAATATATGGCTGCTTGCTCTGCTAATTGTGAAACGTCATGGCTTCAGAATTATTTGACTTAGAGATGGACCCAACTGTGATCCTATGTGACAAACAGAGTTGTACTAAAATGGCAAAGAATCCAGTGTTCCATGATAAGTCAAAAGCACATAGAGATCTGGCATTTCTATATACGAGATATGGAGCAGATAGGAATTAAGGTTCGAATTTGTAACAAGTTACCAATGTACTAACCAAACCTCTACCGATCCGATGTACTAACCAAACCTCTAACTCAAGTAAAGTTTTTCGAGACAAACTTAATATAGAAGGACCCTCCTCGAAAGGGGGAGTGATGTGATCACTTATGATGAGATTGCCTGCATCGACAGTGAGGTCGATGATGTGAATACCTATATTGGTGATGCCGACAGAGAGGTTGGTGGATGGTCCTTAGACAGGGTCTAAAGTGGACATGACAGGATTGCATCATCCTCAAAAGAGCCGTAGACGTATGTCGTCGAGAATGAAGTCCTTGGTGGACATGATAGGATTGCATCATCCTCAAGAGAGCCGTAGACGTATGTCTTCGAGAATGAAGTCCTTGGTGGACATGACAGGATTGCATCATCCTCAAGAGAGCCGTAGACGTATGTCTTCGAGAATGAAGTCCTTGGTGGACATGAGGGGATTGGATCATCCCTGGACTTCAGTCCTAAAGAGAGCCGTAGACAGGTGTCTCCGAGAAAGAAGAGGGATTGTATCATCCTTGAACACATGTTCTAAAGTGAGCCGTAGACAGGTGTCTCCGAGAAAGAAAAGGGATTGTATCATCCTTGAACATCTGTTCTAAAGAGAGCCGTAGATGTATGTCTCTGATAAATGAAATCCTGAATTAACAGGTAGGGGATTGCATCGTCCCCGGACTGATGTCCCAGAATACAGCCGTAGACATGATGTCTCCGATAAATGAAATCCTGAATTAACAGGTAGGGGATTGCATCGTCCCCGGACTAATGTCCCATAATAGAGCCATAGACTGGGTCTTCGATAATGAAGTCCTGAATGAACAGGCAGGGGATTGCATCGTCCCCGGACTGAGGTCCCAGAATAGAGCCGTAGACTGGGTCTCCGATAATGAAGTCCTGAATGAACAGGCAGGGGATTGCATCATCCCCAGACTGAGGTCCCAGAATAGAGCCATAGACTGGGTCTCCGATAATGAAGTCCTGAATGAACAGGCAGGGGATTGCATCGTCCCCGGACTGAGGTCCCATAATAGAGCCATAGACTGGGTCTCCGATAATGAAGTCCTGAATGAACAGGCAGGGGATTGCATCGTCCCCGGACTGAGGTCCTAGAATAGAGCCGTAGACTGGGTCTCCGATAATGAAGTCCTGAATGAACAGGCAGGGGATTGCATCGTCCCCGGACTGAGGTCCCAGAATTGATCCGTAGACTGATGTCTCCGAGAATTGAAGATAGGACTGCATCGTCCCTGGACCTCGGTTCAAAATGTACGTGAGAGGACTGCATCGTCCATGAATTGGGTTCAAAATGTACATGATGGGATTGCATCGTCCCTAGACATGAGACTTGTCTTAAAGTGATAAGGATTGATCATCCTGGAACTTGATCTGGATTGTATCATCCATGGACCTATGTCCTAAAGAGAGCGGGATTGATCATCCTGTAATATGATCGTGTGTGTTGCAGGATATGCTGCTATGTATTAGTGAGAATACATGCTTTTAGATGTATTAGTGAGAATACATGCTTTTTGATGATAGATGTATTAGTGAGAATACATGCTTTTGATGATAGATGTATTAGTGAGAATACATGCTATTGATGATATACTTGTATTGTGTGAATACTTGTATGGATAATGTGTATACTTGTATTGTGTGAATACTTGTATTGATGATGTGTATACTTGTATTGGTGTGGATACTAATACTGTTGATCTAGATAACGATTGTGCTGATCTAGATGATAATGATGCTGATCATGTAGATTGAGATGATCCAGATGCTGTAGATCAAGATGATCCAGATGCTGTAGATCGAGATAAACCAGATGCTGTAGATCGAGATGATGTGACGATGCTGATGATCGTGTGTGATGATGCTGATGATCATGTGATGACGATGTTGATGATCGTGTGATGACGATGCTGATGATCGTGTGTGACGATGCTGATGATCATGTGATGACGATGCTGATGATCGTGTGATGACGATGTTGATGATCGTGTGATGACGATGTTGATGATCGTGTGATGACGATGCTGATGATCGTGTGTGACGATGCTGATGATCGTGTGTGACGATGCTGATGATCATGTGATGACGATGCTGATGATCGTGTGATGACGATGTTGATGATCGTGTGATGACGATGTTGATGATCGTGTGTGACGATGTTGATGATCGTGTGATGACGATGCTGATGATCGTGTGATGACGATGCTGATGATCGTGTGTGACGATGCTGATGATCATGTGATGACGATGCTGATGATCATGTGATGACGATGTTGATGATCGTGTGATGACGATGCTGATGATCGTGTGTGACGATACTGATGATTGTGTGATGACGATGTTGATGATCGTGTGATGACGATGCTGATGATCGTGTGTGACGATGCTGATGATCGTGTGATGACGATGTTGATGATCGTGTGATGACGATGCTAATGATCGTGTGTGACGATGCTGATGATCGTGTGATGACGATGCTGATGATCGTGTGATGACGATGCTGACGATCGTGAGGATTCAGATATTGATGTTGTTGTAGTTGTTTGAGTGCTACAGAAGATAAAGACTCAGTACTGAAGATGTTGATGTTCCAGTATTGAAGATGTTCTAGTAACTGCCTAAGTTACTGATGATGTTGAGAAAGCTTCCAATGATTTATAGATGTATCATGTATGATGTTGATGACTCCTTGCTCGTGCAGATATTGTTATAATATCCTTCTCGTTAAGGGGGAGTGTTGAAATATTGTAACTTCAAAGAATATTATATTTGTATATTATTTATTCCGGAGATGTTCCATACCTCCGATGTGATTATACTATAAATCTGGAGATGTTTATTCCTCCGAGTTGGTTGTGGTAACTAGGGTTATTAGACCCACCATGTGGGGGTCGGCCCAGTCAGTTATAATGGGGTATTTAACCTAATGGTTAAATACGAGCCTACATGTACTTGTGTAAAATACATATCAGAGTAGTGTATAAATAGAGGAGGTGTGTTCCTCATTTGATACACTTACTCACTTGAGGATAGCGCACTTGTGGAGGAGAGGTCTGCTATTGTGGAGGAGGAGATCATGTCTCAGGGTTTCATCTTTGTATATTGCTGGTCATCTATATTGAGGAAGCTTTGCTGGGTTTTCTACCCCATGAGGGTTTCCCAGGATAAATCTCTGTCTCTTGTGTTTATGCTATGCTTGTTGTTTCTTCAGTGATCCTGTATATGCTATTATTGTGAAATGGAATGTAATGCTGCTATTTTCTATCTTAGCATATTAAATCTTAACACATTATAAACTTTTTTTCCTGTAATTTTTATTTATTTATTAAATAGCTTATGTTTGTTCCTTTTGTGTTCTACTCACTTATGGTTTGATGTATGGCAAGTGTAATATAAGGTTAAATTGTACATTTGTGAATTATTGTTCATATGAATTAGTTTATATTTCATTTCAAAATTATGTTCCATTTTATTATAATTATAAGAGGAACACACATTTATTTAAAATTTCATTGAACATTTAACTTCATTGAAATACTTTTTTTTCCAAGGAAAAAAGCGTAATTTCATTAGTAAAAATCAAATTACATATTGCCGAAAGGCTTCTATGAGCCCTTTCTAGTGTAAACTTTTTCAGCTTCTGGTATCCCAAAAGATCCAAGAGTACATAGAAGTTTTCTGAGATGATCTAATACAAAAAAAATAATCGAGTTTTCCCACGAGAGCTCAATACCCTTTAGATATATACATTAGAAACGTTCAAAAAATATATCAAATTGTATAACAGATGTTTTCAAGGGTTTTGTTGTGCCATCCCTTCTATGAAAGGTCTGTGATAAAATTCATGGAAAGTGTTGTTTAGCTGTTCCATGATTTTCCATTGTCCCAGATTTAGATTCAATCCCAGCTTTGAAAGGTGATCGGCCTCTCTGTTTCTTTACCTATATACATGACGAAAAGAGAATGTGTCAAAATCCTCTAACAACCGCATTGTTTCAAGCAACAATTGGTTTAATAGTAGATTGTGGCATCTCTGTACTTGATTTATCTAGTTTATAATGATCCTTGAGTCTCCGAAGATTTGAAAATGAGGGCATTGTTTTTCTCTTGCAAAGATGATCAGTAGTTTTAATGCAAAAAGTTCAGCATAATTGTTTGAGCCATGCCCAAGACCCATCTGAAGCTTGAAGAAATGGTTTTCTGATATGTGAAGAATAGCACCTCCTCCACATATTTCGTTTTGTGAGGCCCCATTAAAGAAAGCCCAAGGTTTTTGAGGGTTTATGTCTTCCTCCACTATGGTACGAGGGATAGATTGGTTTTTTTCCTGTGGGAAGTAAGAGAGAATAGAGCAGCTATGGTGTGCTATGAGAGCAGGGGTGGTTTTCTGTCCTTGGAATATCATTCAGTTTCGGGCAATCCAAATTCCCCAAATTGCAATCAAAGGTAGTGCACGTATGTAAGCCGTGTCCTCTGCTTCAGTCCAGGATTTCCAAGCATCTTCTACGGAGTCTCCAGTCCACTTCATGGAAGGGAGATGTTGAGTTTTTAGTTCAATCCAGACGCTTATCGTGAAGGGGCAAGTTAAGAAAATATGAGAGTTTGTTTCCTCCCCTTATTTGCAGAGAGCGCACCATCTCAGGCCATTTTTTTTTCCTCATACAATCTGAGGTCGGAATCGGATTTTCCAAGAGGTAGCACATTGATATTTTTGCTTTTGATGGACAGTGGGCCTTCCGGATCTTTTTCCACCACCATTTTTTCCTCGATTTGTTGATTTTGTTCCGCTAGCAGTTTGTATCCCAACTTTGGGGTGTATTCTCCATTTGAAGCTAGTGACCAAATAAGCTTGTCTAGGGAGTCATTAATTATGACGTGTGAGCTCCTGAGGGTTATGATAAAATCACTTCAGTTGTTGTGGAATTCAGCCAGAATGCCAAGTTCATCCGTTCCTAGCAAAACCTGTTGCCACATATTTGTTTGTTGGTGGTCCACAATTTGATTTAGATGTAAAATGCCCTGTCATTGGAGAGTCTGAATGCATGGATTGGGAAGGAGATGTTTATTTTGGCATCCCATCCACAGGTCGGTTCCAATACAGATCTGGGATCCATTTCCAACCTTCCACGCGATCCCTCGTTCAGTAAGTGGAAGAGACGATAGAACTGCTTTCCAAATAGTAGAGATGCCCACATGTGACTTTGTGGGTTTTCTTATCCATTGTATGAGAGAGTTAGGGGAAATGTACTTGTGCTTTATCACTTCCGTCCAAAGATTTTATGATGAGAAGATCCTCTAGCCAACCTTTGCTGCACATGTTTTAACACCCAACCACCCAAGGATTTTGGCTGTGCAAGTCTTTCCCAGTTGACCCATGGAGCAACAAAAGAGTCAGAGTTTCCAGACCACAGAAAATGAAAGCAAATTTTCCTGGCTTTTTCCAGTGTTCCTTTTGGGATCCAAGCCAATGACATCCAGTATACTGTAATGGCATCCAAAACATATTTTATAAGAACTGATATTCCGGTTCTGGATAACCATCTTTGGCTCCAATTCATCAAGCTTTTTTCCAGTTTTGCTAGAAGCCAATTTCAATCACATTTTTTGTATCCATTGGGATTTAAATGGAAGCCCAGATATTTGAGACCTGCATCCAAGTTTATGATTTCAAATGGGAAGAGTGTTGCATACCTTTTTCGTTCCTCCTCGTTTAGTCCATAGAGAGTGAGGGTTGATTTGAGTTCATTTATAACCATGCCCATTGTTGCTTGAAAAAATTTCAGAATGTTATCTAGTTGTTCTGTATCCCTTTGAGTGCCATCACAGAAGAGGAGGGTGTCATCCACAAAGAGTAGATGTGTGAGGCTAAGAGTGTTGGTAATGCGAATACTTTTGAAAGATCCTTGTCATTTTGCATCCAATAGTGCCCTACTCATCCCTTCGGCCACCAGAAGGAAAAGGAAGGGGGGTAGTGGGCATCCCTGGTGCAGACCTCTTTCAGCACATAAAAAATGTGTTGGGGATCCATTGATTAGAACAACAAAGGAGGCTGTAGTGATGCAGCTCATTTTCCATTTGATGAAGGCATAGTCAAAACCCAGGTGTGTCATGAGCAACCTCAGGTAAATCCAGTTAACTCTGTCAAAGGCATTTGAGAGATCAATTTTAATAACCGCTCCTTTTATTCCTTTTATTTTTTGTGAGTGTAATCCTTCCTATGCAACTCCAATAGCCTCATGAATCTATCTGCCTTCCAAAAATTCAAATTGTTCCTTAGAAATGAGTTTTGAGAGAACACCTTTTAGCCTTTTCGCCATGATCTTTGCCACAACCTTGTAAGTGATGTTGCAGAGAGAGATTAGATGATAATCATTCATCGTTTCAAGCTTATCAGATTTTGGAATCAAAGAAATAAGAGTGGCATTTAAGGGCGGATGTAGAATTCCCCCTTTCCTTGATTCCTCCACAAGGTGTAGTAGGTCACTTCCAATGACTTCAAAATGTGCTAAAAAGAATTCAATGGTCCATCCATCAAGCCCAGGAATTTTGTCTTTTTGAAAGTTGTGCAAGGTTTCTTTGAGTTCTTCCTCAGAGACCTCATCCATGAGTTCCTAGTTGTCTTCTTGAGTTATAGATCCCAAGAAAAATTGTGAGAGTCTAATGACTTCTGCTATACTGGCTCTTCTGTTTTCCGAGAAGAGATCTTTGAAATGTGAGGTGCCCAATGTAGCCAGGTCTTCAAAGGATGTGATGGACTCATTGTTTTCATCTTTTTAATCCCATATGGTATTTTGTGATTTCCTTCCTTTTGCATATGCTTGGAGGAATTTTGTGTTTTCATCCCCACATTCCATCCAGATGGCCCTGCCTTTTAATATCCATACTTCCTCCTATTCCATTAGTAGCTTTCGACGGAAACCTTCTAAGGTTTTTAACTTTTTCAGTTGTATCATGAGTAAGGAAGCCCCCTCCTTTTGAGTCTCGCAAAGAGTTGATTTCCCATTCAACCCGAAGTAATTCCTCTTCATCTCTTTGTTTTTTTTTGAAAGCCCACTCTTTTATCAAATGTTTTGCTCTAGTGAGATTCTTGATGAAATGGGGAGCTGCAAAGTTTCCCTCATCAAGTTGGTAGGGGATCCAGGAATCATTGATGATTTTTGTAACTTCTTTCTCTTTTAGCCATGCAACACATAATTTAAAAGGGTTTGGAGGTTTTGTAGTGTTTCCCAAAATTTCGAGGCAAATAGTAGAGTGATCAAAGTCGCCTCTAGATTCAACCCACTGTCTGCAATAGAGATTTTGGCCTACCAGGTTTTCTGCCATAAGAAAATGATCCAATCTTTTGTGATTCTCCCCTCACCAGTTCTTCGATTAGTCCAGGTAGGCTTCAGTTTGGTGGGCTTGAAATCTATGAGATGAGCATACTTTATCAACAAATCGAAGAAACCTGCAAGGGGATCCCCTCTAGCTGATGGTCCCCAGAGTTCATGGGATCCAAGGGTGAAATTTAGGTCACCTCCAAGGATCAAATTTTTGGAAGATAGCAAATATTTTTTTCTAAGAGAGTTCCAGAAAGTTGCTCTCTCCAAGTATGGACCATAAATGTTTAGGACTGTGAAAAAAATATTTAAACTAGCATGAAAGTATTCCACTCCCAACCCAGATTCAAAGCCCTAGGTATTTGTGGCTTTTACCAATTTTGTGTTCCAACCCATAACAAGTCCACCAAAGCGTCCCCTGGCATTTATAGCAGCGAAATAAAACACAAGAAAAGTTGCTTTGAGAAAACCAGTGACATCTTCCTCCGAACCCATCATTTCTTGTAACATAAAGATGTCCGGCTGATGTAGAGTGGTCAACCTTTTTAGGGCAAGTTTTTTGGGTTTACTTGCCAAACCCTTGCAGTTTAGAGATAAGATTTTCATTGGGTAACCCCTCTCTGGACGTTCGCTGATCTAAGCATCCCTAAAATGGAATTTTGTTTTCCATTGGCTAGGTCTTGAATAGCCCACTGCTGGGATGAAGAAAGGAGAGTGGGTCGTCCCCTGTTTTTAATAGGTTTTCCAGGAAAGGGATTCAAACCCAGTCCAGAGCCTAAGGAGTGTGGGACCGAGAGGATAGGAATGTGCCTGCATCTTAAATGAAAACAAATGGGAGTGTTTTTCAGTGAAGTATGGGGGGTTTTCCCTAGAGAAGGCACCATGAGTGGGGAAGAGTCGGCTGGTGACAAAGGGAGATCTGGGATGGGAAAATTATTTGGATCCAAGGGAGTGAGGGGGAAAGTAGTGAGCAGGGGTGGGTAGACTATGCCATCCTTTTCCAAAGATAAAGAACAAAAAGAAGATTCAATAGTGGAAAAAGGAGTATTATTTGCAACAATCTTACCCAGAGAGGAGAGAACTTTTGAGTCAACAGTCTGAGGTTCCGGCTCCGCTTCAATTCTGGCATCATTGTTATCCCCCAAATGTTGAATATTGGAGGTTGATGGAATTTTGGTGGGTGCCTTTGGGAATGTTGTAGAATCCTTTTCAGAGTGAACCTCCTTCATAAGTTCGTTTAGCCTCCCCACTTTTTTGAGGCCCTCTTCAGCCCCTGGTCTGCTTCCATCAATCCTTTTCCTGGATTCATCTGCTTTCTTGTTAAAGGTCAACCGACATTGTTTTGACATGTGTCCATAGCAGTGGCAACGGTGGCAGAGGAAATACACGCTTTCATATTCTAACCTTTGTATGCATGTTTCCAGTCCCCAAATGAAATTTAATTCCTCTCTGATCCCATCACAGACGTTTATAGAAATAATAATCTTGGCCACCGACATCCGCTTAGTCTATGTGAAAGACATATCAGCATCAATAAAGGCTCCAAGAGCGTTCCCGATGTCCTTGAAGGAGTCCCAATTCCAAAATTCCCAAGGTAAGCCCGACAAACTTACCTAGATCAAAATGACATCGAATTTTTCAGTGTCGGCATCAAACATAGGAGTCCAATTCTTGAATAGAATTGGGGATTTTCCTAGGCTCCAATGTTTCTGTAATACACGACTCACATCCTCCCTACTCTGGAGTTTGAATACAAAACACCCTCGAGAAAGGACCACAATCTCTGGTTTGTATTCCATAAATGTCATCCAATGAGTGGTAACCCATTTTTCCAACCCTTCAATACTGGGGTATTTTCCTCTGGCACGCCCTACAACCACTGATTCTGCCATATCCAACAAATTTGCAACTGAAACGTTTTTTTCACATATGATATTTAGAGGTTCTCTGAAATTTTTAAGACATTTTCCTTTCCGCCTCCGTGGCGGGGAACCCTTAGGAGTTTTTCGAGGGTTTTTTGGTGAGTTCTGACCAAGCCCTTTTTCCAAAGTCGGTTAAAACCCTAGTTAATTAGAAGCTTGTAAGAATGATGCAATGAATCCTTCAGGGATCTGAGTATTATTTACCTCCTCAATGTTGGGTGGAAGCGACTATTGTTCCAGAATCTCAGCAAACGACTAACCACAATCCAACAGCTTCGGCTCGAAAGGAAAATTTTGTTCCCATCTTTCCTCTAGAGGTGCAATGTGGCTGATTGTCGATTCCACCTTCAGCGGGAATCTCAGATCGATATTTTGAGGCGGTTCAAAAAGTGTAAACGACGTTCCCCCGAGCTCCGGTTCAAGTGGGAGAACTGCAAACAAGTCATGCGGTAGTGAAACAACCTCCTTGCATGACCAACAACCAGAAAGCGATGGTCCTGTCTGTGGTTTTCCGTCCCCAACTGTCATTGTCTCCATCGTCCCGGTCCCAGATGTCGAATAGTTTAATCCAATGCCTGGCAGATTTATTGCAGCAGTATGGTAAAAAATGGATTGACCTTCCAATGGGTCTGGTGTATAATCTACTACATCCACCGTATGGTACTCTTGATGTTCTCCATGTGGCATTATAGTACATCCCGTCGGGATCCACGCCTACAACACTTTTGAAAGGCGGATTTGATGACGGCCCCTGCAGACTGCAGAGCCTTAGTGGATCAGACCTACAAGCCGTCTTCCCTCCATACTCCAGTGAGAAACCATGTCACCCATCTATCTGATCTCAACCAACTTCATTGAAATACTTATTAGTAAATCTTACCAAATTATTGGATTTGATTTTTATCTCACCTAGTTAAATGTGGGTAGAATTTTAAGAAGAGGTGTATTGTTTTACTATAGGATTAGGGGTGGAGGACATCGTAGAAGAATTTGAACTTGGTGGAATGGAACCTTGAACTCAGAATTTAGGGATGGGATTGGGAAACTTGAGAATTGGACTTTGAGATTGGAAAGTGGCTAAGGGAGTTTATAGATTTATCAGAGTTAGTGGTTGTTGCTATTGAGACCATGGGAATTGAAGGCTAGGATTCCCTATTTCATTTCATGGTTGATGTTATTTGTTACAATTTGTTGATTACAAATGTTATCTTTTGAAACTTGAAAATTCAATGTTGATGTTATGGTTGATCATTTGATGATAATGCTCTAAGTTATAACTGCTAGATGGTTTAATGATGTTTTCATATTTTCATAAACTAATTCACCATTTTGCTTGCATTTTTAGAATATATATTCATCAAAGTAGGTTAAAGTATATATTATATAGGAAATTATCCTAGAATGCTTTGCTTCTATAGTCTTTTTGTAATGTACCCACCTGCTGACCCAATGCAAGGCAGGGAACATGGCACTAAAATTTGGGCATTTCATAAAACTCAGCCCATTAATTAGAATCATAAGAATTTAAACATTGGTGTGCAGATACAAATTAGGCAATATGCACAGTGGAATTGAAATCTAATCCACACACACCATTCATGCTCATCCAGCATATCAAAATAATCATTAATTAAACATTGCAGAAGTAAATACATAGACATAAAAACACTTATCTTCATTTTTGCAACTGCCCCAAGCAACTAGCTATGTCGCTACAACGTTCCACCCAACCATAGGCTCTTCGACAGCTTATGCTGAGTCCGTCCGAAGGCCACCCCCAAGCTGGGCATGATTCTCACAAGGAAAGGGAACATTCCAGCTCACACACAACCCATTAACCATTTCATTTGAGCCAAGCCAGTCCATAGCTGGGTTTATCAGGCTACAATTGAACCCTAGATGATTGCACTCAAGCTCAAGCCCAAGCCATGGATACCCATACCCATACCCAACATACTCTTCTCTCACACAGTAAGCACAAACAGGGGCAGGGATACCCATTTTAAACAGTGGGATTTACAAATAAGATGGCCATGGGTTTTCTCAAAAACTTTCCCAACCAAAAACGGATTGTGGGATGGGGCAAATAACCCCAGGGAGGAAAAACGATTTCTTCCCCAAATATCCCATCCTTCAACAGCCCAAAACAGTCTCTATTGAACCCCTATTCGATTTCCCTTTCTTCCCTGCTAGTATACAACACAAAAACGCCCTTCTCTACTGGGAGAATGAAGAAAAATGCAGCAAACCTACCTGGAAAACGCCTAGGTAGCTCTAAACTCGTGAGGGAGAAAGAATGATGGTTGCATAATGGCTTGGGGGAGAAATTCATGGCTCTTTTCTTGCCCAAGAAGCAAAACGCGAATTCCCATGCAGGGTGGTTTGCCCATACCCGAATTTGGACAGCCATACCTCCCATTCCCCAAGGCATTAACTACCTCAACCAACTCTTGGGAGAAATCAATGATTGGGTACAAGAGTCAACATGGGTAGTTGAGAGTTTGATGGGTTCTCTCATTGACACTTGTCTTGACCTGATTGGCTCAAGGGTTTGAATGTTTTCCCTCCCAATTCCTTGTGAAATCATGCCCCATCTCTTTGTTGCATTGCATAGCTAGTTGTGGGTATTTTTATTAAAATGCATATTACATGATATTTGAATTTCCAGTGTGCATTGCTAGAACGCAAATCATATGCATCATTAAATCGATGGCGGGGCCTTGGCCTTGAGCTCCTCGCCATGATTTCATAACAATATTACATCATTTATAATGTTAATGCCATGGGGTCAAACTGGGGACATTACACTTTAAAATTTTTTGCTTGGTGCTTCGACTTCTCACTTTGCTTCCACTCTCAATAGGTCCTATGATTGTTTCAAATTGGTGGAATATATACAGGATGTGACGTTAAAACCTTCTTGAACATATCATATTAAAAAGAATTGAAATCATTGAAGGAAATGACATTTAAATATAAAAATATTGAAAGTGGATCATTTTCATCTTCCTGCAGTTACATGTTATGCATTTTTGTCATGATCCCTACAACTAGTTTTTTTAGAAGCTCTTCCAGTGTAGCAAGAACAAAGAGACACATTTTCAAAACAAATAGTGCATTGATAGTAGTTCTCGGTGGAGCAGTTATTGTTCTTGATTCCCTACTTCATTGTCTTGTCTCATTATATTTTCTTGCAATATAATGTGCTATTGTACTAATTTTATATCATTTTTCTCATGCAGGCTTCACTTCTGGTTTCTATATGGATTTGGAATTTCAATTGTGGAATATTAAGTAAGATGTCAAACATGGATCGTGGAAAGAAAAATAAAACATCAAAACAAAAGGATGCAATATCATATTTTCAAAAGCCTCAATCCAATAATCCACATCATATTCATGCTTCAAGCTCTCTTGAGAAAGGTATCAGTAAGAGAGATTTCAACACTTTTGAGAATGCATCTGCAACCCATACAATGGATGGTAGAATAAATTCCTCTAGTGATCAAAGTGAGACAAATGCATTTTCATCAGAAATTGGTAGTTCAAATGTTGAAGATTTTTCCTTGCAAGGTGACAAAGTCCATTCACAGAAAAGGCAAGAGGGCTAGTGGGACATAGGGAGAAATTCCAACTTGATTGGGTCTCAAGATACCCATTTATTGAACCAATACCTCCAGCAAATGAGAATGAGACCTCACGAGAAGTTAAATGCATTTCATGTAGTTGGAAAGTTGGCAAGGTAGTGAAATTGCAGATGAAGCTAGACACAATAGAGAAGCATGTTGGAAAGGTGTATGATAAGAAAACTGTAAATGGTGAGAAGGAATCTACTGCTAGATGGAAATCTCTTAGCCAATGTCGACATATTCAATATGAAGAGGAATATAATAAATTCTTAATAAATAAGAGAAAACTCAAGGAAAGTGGAGGAACCATCACATCTCAATTTGGAAAGATGATGGAAACAAATTTGTTATCAAAGACAATACAATTAAGCACTGTATTTCACATCCTATCCAATGGTCGTCCTATGATAGATTATCCAAAAATGACGAAATATCTATCTTTTATTCAAGTGCAAAATTTTCCATCTTCTCATTGGTCTTTAACGAGTGGTTGGGAATGGGGAAAATATCTAGCTCAAGTAGAAAAGGATGATATGAAAGAGAAGATTGCGAATGCTACATTTTTGTCATTGTCTTTGGATGAGGTTAAGACTGTTGATAATACTTCATGGATTTGCATGAACATTTATATGGTCAATGACCATATCAGGCATTCCTATCTACTTGGAATTCATAAAATGAGCAAAATTTCTACAACAGAAAGTATTTATGAACTTATTATTAATAGTTTGAAGGAAATTGGTGGTATGGATCATTCAATGATCGCGAAAAAGTTGGTATGTGTTGAGTAGATGGAGCATTAATAATGCAAGAAGAAAGGAACGGACTTTGTGCTAGAATACAACTCTCAGATTCACCATATATGCTTAGTATTCATTGTATGGCTCACAGGATGAATCTTGCATTTAAAATGGTGAGCAACTTTGCATTGGATTCAAAAGTTGAATATCTTGTTCGTGAGGTTCATCCATACTTTTGTCGGAGTCCCAAACGATTTTTAGAGTTTAAAAGTTTTTTCGACGGTGTTACACATGGAAAAAAAATGTTAAAAGATGTTGATACAAGATGAATCTCACTAAAGGGACCAACTGAAAGACTATTCGAGAAATATGCATCCTTGGTAGGGGTAATGTATGAACATCGCTTAAGTGTAGAAAAATATCAAACTCTTCTCTTTCTACTAACTGATATAGAGACATTATTAACATTGGCTGTAATTCTTCCTATGCTTCATGAAATGAATAACCTCGTGAAGATGTCTTAGAGTCGCACAATGTATATTGTTGAATACACAAATGCAAGAAAATTACCATGCCTTGCATTGGATAATTTGTATATTATGGAAGAGCCTTTTACAGGTCTGGCATTTACAAATTGGACTAAGATAATCAATATAGAAAATGATGAATTTTTTTTTGAATTTTGATGAAAAGGGGATGCTATGTATGGCAGTGCGTCGGCATATGGTTCCCTTTTATTATAACAATAAGATAGGAAGATCCACCAAAGAGTGCCTCGTGTTAAGAGAACGATATGACAATGTTGTGATTTCAGTGAGGCGCAACTTGATAGAAATTGAAAAATCACTATCATCGGAGATAAGAGAACGATTTCCTCGAGTTGAAGGCCATGTCTGTGGTATACCCTCAATATTGGAACCATCATCAATTTTCAAAGACTTTAAAGGTTTCCTTTATAGGGAAATGCAAGACTTTGCAGAGCCATTTTTGTCGAGAGGACGAGATACAAGGAGAACATATCCAAGGCTTTTTAGATCGAAAAAAATTGTTAGAACAAGATCAATGCTTTTCTACAACAATGTGGGAGAAATTTTCTAAGTTGGATAATCCTCTAGAATATGGTGCAATTACAAGATTATGGACTAAACTCAGTGGTAGAGGAATCTTACAGCAAATAATGTCAGAATATTTCAAATTAGCGGATTTATGTCCAAGCATAAGATTTGTTAGATTAGTCAAGTCGGTCATGTGGACCATTTTTTAATAAGATAGAAGAATATAAATAGAGTAGGATTGTAAGTCTAAGGGCATCGAAGTTTTGGAGATTGATCTGATCTTTTGGGTTTTGATTTGGATCGGTAACATGATGTATTGACGAATTCTGCGAGGTTAATTCTGCAGGTTTGATGAATGAATGAAGATGTTCGGTTATGATATGAATTATGTCTCTGTGTAAATAATGCGATGATGAATAATGGGTTTTGTGAATGTTTTCTGTTGATTAATGCGCATATGTTGTTGGGTATGTTTTGAATGTATGTGTTAGAAATTGCGAATGATTTAAGATGCGAATGGAAAGTTAATGGTATGTTGTGAATATTATAATCTCTGGTTAATGCGAAAGTAATGTGTGCATATCCTCTACACAACTGCGGAAACTTGGTTCCAGCATCCCTCTTATCCACCTCGGGTGAGACTGCACTTGATCTACAAGTGTTGTTGGGAAGGGTTACACCTTTCTGGGCCATTGTATAAGAGAGTTTGGGTTGATAATTTCTTGGCGACAGTGCAGAGTGAAACCCTGTCGATAGACCCTGCGTCAACAAATGGTTTCGTTGCCGAGACCCTAAGGGAGAATAAAAGAGGATATGCTATGGCACCCGACAAAACCAGAGATCCAAGAGTGGTTCGACAAGAAGGCGGAGGAGTTCGCAGAAAGCGAGAAGCGAGATCCTAAACAGACAGCGACCGGTTGGTTAGAAAGATACATCTACTCAGATATTCACGAAATATTTTTATGTGAATTCCTAGTGTTATTGCATGAGTGGCTAGCACAGTTGATGTTCCGCAAGAACCACTGTCAAAAGACTGAACCGGATTGTTGGACTCCAGAGTTGGTGCAACAATTGAAGCAAGTCGATAACAAGGTATCGCGAGCTACCAATTTTTGGGTAGACAGTATCCTCGAAGGGTACGTAATTGAGTTCGCAGTAGATACCATTAAGTCATACAGCGAGGCAGAAAGAAATTTCTTCAGGGGACCAAGGGGAAGATTCTTGTCATCATTAAAATTATGGATTAAAATGCTTGTCTGCGAAAAAGGAATATTGAGGATGTCTTCTGATGAGTAGAAGAATCGGTGTGCGAGGGTGAAGGTATCGCGTAAATGCGAGTCTAACGGAAATATGTGGTAGGTGGACATGAGCGACGACGAGTTTGAAATGGAAGCTGATGAAGAGTGTGGTCTCTTGAGGAGTGGAGCAATATTCCGATGTCCTGAGAAGAAGAGTAGGACTGAGAGAGAGTCTCCTGAGAGGACCGGAACAGAGGACTGCGGAACAAGACCACAAGGGAGGAAGCGACCCTATTGCGAAGGAGACGTCGACTAGGCTACCCCAGAGGCAGAAGGAGGTCATATCGTAAGTAACCACATACCTTCGACCCCGCACACTACTCTGAATTTCATAGGAAGAAATCAAAACTATTCGCGGAGTTGCCCTACGTGCAACGACAAGAGTAGTGCTTCAGTGAACAATAATACTAGAAACGTTAGGATGGTAGACGAGGCAAAGATGCCCACATTTCAGGGGAATGGGACCAAGGATCCCGAACAGTATTGGCTTATATATGAAGCAGTCTGGACTGTAAAGCAGGGTCAGGATGATGCTATAAAGATGGGACAGTTAGTGACGACCCTTAGGGGCCGGGCATTAGATTGGTACATGAAGTTTGTAAAGGTTCCGATGGGAAAAAAAACTAAAACATCTGAGCAGGTCAGAACGACGATGATTGACGAATTTAAAAAACCGAAATCTGAGTCGCAATATGTCACTGAGCTTAAGGAGATTAAGCAATTCCCAAATGAGTTAGTGTGTGAATTCGACCAGCGATACAAGACATTTATAGCGAAAGTGAGCTTTCCGATAAATGAGCTGCAACATAAAGAATGGTTCATTGCAGGACTAGTGTTGCATATCCGAGGACCGCTAATGCAACAAAAAGTCGCAACACAGGCATAAGCATTAGAAATTGCGATGAAGCTAGAGGCTTCATCGATCGGCGAAGCAGGAATGGGAATGTAAAGAGTTCAGGCACAGTTGGCCAACTTAACACTTCAATTGGAGGATATCAAGAGGGGTAAGGGGACCCGTGGAGACATATGGTGTACCATATGCAGAGATGAGGGGCACCATAAGGACAATTGCCCAAAATTTTGGGAGTATTTACAGGTGGGGGCGCCAAACCCCCTTCGTCAATAAGGCATGCCATGGTGTACTGTCTGTCAGACCAGAGGGCATAGACCGGAGGAGTGCGTATATTTGCAAAAGATGGTATCGAAGCCAGCAAACTTATACTGCAAGTTTTGTCGATTGGTTGGCCATGATGAAAAGGACTGCAGGGCCTATGACCTACTGCAGGATCGAACAGCTGACACGTATTTCATGAAGGGGGAAGAACTGCTGGTAGTACAATAGTAATCGCAGTATAATCAGCCGCCGCAGTATAACCAGGGGAAATACGGGCAACCACAATATGGGAACCTGCAGTATCCACCACCAGCGTATGGCCAGCCGCAGTATGGGAAACAATAGTATCAACAGCCGTAGTATCAACAATATGGACCGCCACGCGGGGGATTTAGGGGAGGATTCCATGGGGGCTGAGGTGCAGGTATGGGACGTGGAGGAGCTGCCGGACAGGGAAGAGGACCAGTCGTCTGTTAAAATTGTGGACAACAGGGGCACTAACAATGAGATTGCTCGAACCCTGCGCTGTAGTGTACATACTACAGTCTCGCAGATCATAGTAAAGAAGACTGCCCTCAGCTCATTGCGAAATGGAAAACGAAGCAGAACCAAAACTCAAACAATTCGAATGTGCTTCCTGCTATACAGATGATTTCAACAGAAGCCAGAGGAAACCATGCAACAGTTGCAATAGTGACACAAGGAGGAGCGGTAACCAGGGACGAAAATCCATACACCAATATCAGGCCAACACAAACATGACAGAAGCAGGCCAACATTGGTGCGGAAACTGAAAGGACAACTTTTCGAAGGTACAAGATGCAATGAGAAATAGGAGATGGGCATCTGTTAAGGAAGAAATCTACGGCATGCCACCGACGTTCGACCCAACGAAGTCGCGAAGGAAGGCAAACTCCCTAAAATCCTTCTTGGGGAGTTTCCTGGATTTGGAAAAAGACTCGGATGTATTGGAAGAAATAGCTAGTCTACTACAACAACGAGGAGGTGCACGACTGGAACAAAGAGTTAATCGGATACACAAAAGAAAGACAGGAAGGGAGATGCGGATGTCAGGACAGATCCTAGAATTTGATGTCGACTCCATCATTCTGGATTTGGGTTCGGATGTGAATATCTTGACTAAGTAGATGTGGGAGACAATAGGAAAGCCGCTGATGACCTGGTCACCAGTACAGCTGCGACTAGAGAGCTAGAGCAAGGTCACTCCGCTTGATCGGGTATGTCAACTTTCGGTTGAAATTGAAGGGCTCAAAACATGTGCGGATTTCGATGACATTGAGATTGTGGATAACACCAGTCCCTATCCGATACTGCTGGGGATAGACTGGGCTATGGAGAATCAAGCAATCATCAACTTTAAGAAAAGGATAATGTTATTCGAGAATAAGGAAATGAGGGTCATCGCACCGCTGGATCTTACGGAAGGGCTGCGCTATACGGAGCCAGCTAGAGACGAGTTTACGGAAGGATGGGATAATTTGTACAAAATTTCTAAGGATTATGTTAACCCTACCACGAATGGAGAACTAGGATGGCGCAGTGACAGCTCGGCATCCTCTGATTCAAATGAGGCCCTTGAGAATTGGCAGAACTGGTTGCATGAAGTATCCTTTCGAAGATGCGCATGAATAACACAATCCCTGCGAATGGTAGCATCAGAGGAGTATGCGTTACCTACCTATGAAGGATTTCCCAACTTGGAAACGTTTCTCACCAAATTTGAGGAGAATGTGGCAGAGCCACAGTGTCTTCTGGCCTTGGAGGAAGTCCTGAAGGCTACTCCTACGCGATGGTGGGCAGCGCATAAATCAAACATCACATCTTGGCCACTATGTCGACGCCTCATGGAGGTTCGGTTTGGTGAAGCCGCGAAGGACAACCATATGCGATATGATAGATAGGGAGACCCGAAGGCACATCTGAATGCCTGTCATCATCGATGGGGATCAAGAGCACGACAAGAGTGGGCACATGCATTTGTACACACATTGGATGAGGTACCACGGAGCTGGTATGTCACAGCAAAACTGCAACGTGGGACAACATCTTGGGAATAGCTTACGATTGGCTTCAGCCAAACGTCCTCATTCACAGACATAAATCCCTTAATCCACACCGCGCTACAGGCGATCCGTTGAAAGATATTTGAAGCAGTACCAACCGGACAACCAATGGCACTCCAATGGACCGCGACACCAGAAATGTTGATGGAGTGTTACAATGTCACTGGAGAACCCGAAGATGATGATGACCCCAGGGCTACGCAAGTACTAGAATCAGATGGTAGTCGCAGCGTTGTGGCACTAGATATACCGTCGGATAAATTTCAGCAGCCATTGAAGATCAAGGAGGTGAACATTAGGTCGAAGGAAAACCCCAAGTTCGCAAATATTGGTGACTACTGGGACGAGTCGACCATCGCGAAAATGACCGATCTGCTACACGAGTTTCAAGATTTGTTTCCAACAAAATTCTCAGAGATGAAGGGAATTTTTGGATACTTAGGGGAAATGAGGATTCCCCTAAAACCTGGTGCGAAATCAGTTAAGCAACGGCCATATCGATTGAACCCGAGATACAAGGAACGAGTGAAAGCTGAAATTGAAAGAATGTTGGAAGCAGGCATTGCAGAACCAGTAGATGAATCAGAATGGATCAGTCCAATGGTTGTCCAAGACAAGAAAAACGGAGAAGTATGAATATGCGTCGACCTAAGGAAACTGAATGATGCCTGCCTACATGACCCATTCCCAACCCCATTCACGGATGAAGTGCTCGAAGGAGTAGGAGGTCAAGAAATATTCTCCTTTACGGACGGATTTTCAGGCTTCCACCAAATCAAGATTGCAAAAGAAGATCGACACAAGACTACATTCGTCACAGAGTGGGGATGCTTCCAGTACACGGTGATGCCATTTGGATTAAAGAATGCTCTTGCAATCTTTTCTAGAATAGTGGTAGCGAAATTCAAAGATTATATTCATAAGTTCCTCCCTGTCTACATGGATGATTGGACAGTATATGGGTTAATTAGAGATCATGTCGCGAACTTAAGACTTATGCTAGAACGCTGTCGACAGCACCAAATTTCTCTGAACCTCAAGAAGTTTATTTTTTGCGCTTTGTTCGGCATACTCTTAGGACACATTGTCTGCCGAGAAGGAATGTTGGTAGATCCAACGAAGATTGCCATCATTGTCGACCTCCCACCACCAACGACGGCCAAACAGCTACGAGCGGCATTGGGACACACGGGTTACTACAGGAAATTCATTCGAGGATATACAGCTATCACAACACCTATGGAAAATTTACTAAAGAAGGATGCTAAGTTTGAATGGATTGCAGAATGCCAGAAAATCTTGGACATATTGAAAGAGAAAATGGTCACAGCCCCAATCCTCACATTTCCGGATTGGATGAAAGAGTTTCACGTACATGTTGATGCGTCGACAGTCGCACTTGGCGTTATATTGTCCCAATCAGGAACCGATGACATTGGCCAGCCGACAGCATTCGCAAATAGAAAATTATCTATTGCGGAGAGGAATTATACTACTACCGAGCGAGAAGGGTTGGCAATGGCTATGCTTTGCAGAAATTTCAACATTACCTCTTAGGGGGCCACTTCAAGATGTTCACGGATCATTCCATGCTAAAATACTTAGTGAACAAGCCTGTGTTGGGGGGGAGGATCTGCCGCTGGCTATTACTCTTTTAGGAGTTTGATTTTGAGATTATCATAAATCTGGGACGATTGAACGTAGGACCCGATCATCTTTCACAGATAGAAATAGGAGAGGAACCAAGGAGCATTGATGAAGGATTGTTGGACGCTTTGTTTTTTAGGATTGGCATGGTCGATAACTACTATGAAGAAATCATTCACTTTTTGGCGACAGGAGAAGCACTGGCTGAGCTCACTACCAGCCAAAAGAAGCAACTAGTTGTCCGAGCTGCATACTTTCAGCTAATCGCAGGAGAGTTATATAAAATGGGCCCAAATGAGATTCTGCGACGATGCGTCCTTCTGCATGAACATGAACATATTTTGTCGGAAGCTCATAATGGAATTTCCAGGGGACATTACGGTGGACAAGCAACTGCAAAAAAGATCCTTCGAGCAGGGCTATGGTGGCCAACTTTGCATGGAGATGCCGCAGATTATGCCAAGAGCTGCGACGTATGCCAATGCACTGGGAATCCCTCACGTTGTGACGAAATGCCACTAGTACCACAAGTAACGCTACAGGCCTTCAACAAATGGGTCGTTGACTTTGTGGGACCCATCAACCCACCTGGGAAGAGAATAGGGTCGTGTTACATCATCACTGCGACAAATGACCTGACGCGCTGGGCGGAAGCTGCACTGATAAAAGACTGTTTTGCTGCGATTGCAGCAAGATTCCTATTTGACAATGTGGTCACCAAGTTTGGGTGCCCAAAATTCTTGTTAAGTGACCAAGGGATGCACTTTTCCAACCAAATAATCATCGCGATGACAGAAGAGTTTCAGATCCAGCACAAGAAGAGTACGCCTTACCACCCTCAAGAAAATGGGGTAGTTGAGTCGTTCAATAAGATATTGGAGCATGCTCTCACTAAGGTATGCAATGTGAACCACGACGACTGGGACCTAAAAATCCCAGCGGTCCTTTGGGCATATCGCACCACATGCAAGTGATTGACTGGCCAGACTCCATTTAAACTCGTTTACGGCTAGGAAGCAGTGATGCCAATGGAATACATAGTACCGAGCTTGCGCATCACCGCAGAAACAGGGATGAGTGACGATGGTGCGTTGGAGGAACGCTTGACACAACTAATAAAGCTTGTCGAAGATTGATTCATCGAAGGGTTTCATCAGAAGGTAGAAAAGGACCGCCAGAAGGCGTGGCATGACCTCCATGTCAAGACGAAACACCTCCAGAATGGGGATACAGTTCTGTTGTATGATAGTAAATTTGTGAAACACCCTGGTAAGTTGCAAATGTATTGGTTGGGACCATATGTTATCACTTTTATCACCAACGGAGGTGCAATGCTATTACAGAGCTTGGATGGGGTACTGTTACCTAAATTAGTCAATGGGAATAGGTTGAAGCCCTATCACCATGATCCGACATAGAGAGGATGAGGACAAACGGTTAAATATATATATGTAGAAGATACGAGGTGGCAGATGGTGCGCCAGCCGAAAGAGAATGTGCACAAAGAGGGTTTGTATCATAGTTTGGGGTTTGGAGTGCGACATCGGTAGGATTGCGACCCTATCAAATCAACAATCATTCTATGGGACTTTTTCAGATGAGAGATTTTTTTGACAGGTATGATGATTAGTTGGCCTGGATCGGCGTCGACGCCAGGCATGTTTGGCACACGACAACACACCAAGGTTGTATGGCCGGTGGCACCATGGATTATAGTTCACACAGTGATGACACGAAGAGCAGATGGGAGGAGTATGGTCACCCATCACGCACGTAGGAATCCCGGTCACCACACGTAGGAGAAATAATGACAGAATCAGTGCATTAGGTGAATGGATTCGCGAAGAGTTTTCGAAGCAGGCATCCCAGACGATGGAAATGCATAAATACAGGCACCAGAGGCTAAGCAAAGAAAAGGGGTATTTACCAGAAGCAAGAAATACATGTTGCGAGTAGGACAGGAAATTGCATAAGTTAGGAATTCCAAGGAGGCTGTGGAAATGATCCATTTCATTTCGTGTGGTAGCACACTAGGGGCATCGTAGGCCCGAATGACGAGTGTGCATGAGCGCCTTAAGCAGGAAGAAGCCTGGTCACTTGGGTGTCACAGAGATGAGGTTTCATCCGAGATGTCTAAGTATGTGGTAATAGTTCGAAGCTTCATGGTCCCAGTGACCACCAGAAGAACAGGGGTGGTAGCCCCCTGGCCCCGGTAGGAAGGAATCCAAGGTGTGAAACGGATGTGCCAGAGCAGTCAGCCTGTTTCCCACCTTGGCGACATCGATGACTTTCTTCTCAGTCTGGAACGAATGTGAAGCGAACCAATAGACTCCGAGGAGGTAGATGGTGAAGGTTTCCAGAGACTAGAGAATGAGAGCAAGAAGTACATGACAGCGAACCAGAGATCGATGGACGAAGATGAGAAGTACACAACAACGAGTTCTAGATGGGAAGAACAAGTTCAGAAATAGACTATAGCGAAGGATGGGTACAAACCAGCAGTGGCTAGCTGAGGTGGCTTAGGACGAGCCACGAGATTGTGTTGGGGGCCTATTGGCACGGGATAGATCCGCAGGAAGTGCAGAAGCCAACATATGCGAAAGGGTCATCCCGCGGAAAAAGGACCTTTCGTCGTTTTTACAGAAGCATAAGATTTGTTAGATTAGTCAAGTCGGTCATGTGGACCATTTTGTAATAAGATAGAATAATATAAATAGAGTAGGATTGTAAGCCTAAGGGCATCGAAGTTTTGGAGATTGATCTGATCTTTTGGGTTTTGCTTTGGATCGGCAACATGATGTATTGATGAATTCTGCGAGGTTAATTCCACAGGTTTGATGAATGAATGAAGATGTTCGGTTATGATATGAATTTTGTCTCTGTGCAAATAATGCGATGATGAATAATGGGTTTTGTGAATGTTTTCTGTTGATTAATGCGCATAGGTTGTTGGGTATGTTCTGAATGTATGTGTTAGAAATTGCAAATGATTTAAGATGCGAATGGCAAGTTAATAATATTATAATCTCTGGTTAATGCGAAAGTAATGTGTGCATATCCTCTACACAACTGTGGAAACTTGGTTCCAGCATCCCTCTTATCCACCTCGAGTGAGACTGCACTTGCTCTGCAAGTGTTGCTAGAAAGGGTTACAACTTTCTGGGATGGTGTATAAGGGAGTTTGGGTTGATAGTTTGTTGGCGACAGTGTAGAGTGAACCCCTGTCGATAGACCCTGCGTCAACAGGACCATTAAGGGATGAGATAACAACTGGAGTCCCCACTTGCCCCGAATCTTGACAAACATTGGAGGAAGAGTAATACTTGAAAGTTTTACACTATTGACTGGTAGTTATACACTTTTTTCTGATAACCTTAGTTGTTTTAGTGGTAAAATGTTTAGTGTTGAAAGAAATGATGCCTAAGTATGTTACATAATGTTGATTGGAAGATATACACTTTTTATTACAACCTTTATACTTGAATAGCTCGTGGAACTAGCATCATTACAGGAGAGGAAGGAACCATTTATATTGCAACTATATGAAGGGGTTATTAGTACCTTGATATGGTTATTAGTACCTGAGGATGCCAAGTTGATACTAATTGTGTCATTATCTCTAAGTAGATTTGTCGAGCCAAACATTTTACATGTTTATCTTTGTTGAACATAGTTTTTTTAAAATTGACAAATGATGCTCATGTCGCAACAACTTTTTTCACCAAACTTTGGTTAGGTCAATTCAACTCATTTATCCAAAAGGTTGGCTCACTGCACCCTCAAATATTTATCACCAAATCATCTAGCAATTTTTAGCATCTAGAAATGAACCAACTCATCCTGAAGACTTTCATATCATTATCATGATCATATTCTGACATTCTTTTCCATTTGA
Organism: Larix kaempferi; assembly: GCA_027924585.1. Lineage (NCBI taxonomy): Eukaryota > Viridiplantae > Streptophyta > Pinopsida > Pinales > Pinaceae > Larix > Larix kaempferi. Next base: position 532,751 of record BSBM01000742.1, read on the forward strand.
AATATGATCATGATAATGATATGAAATATTCTGACATTATTTTCCGTATGTTCTTCTATTGCACTACCATAGTAACCTACATAATCAAAAGCTTGAGTCTTATTGGCAAAAGATTCGCCAAATTTTTACTATATTTTATAAATTAGTGAAAGATTCACCAAGTTTTTACAATTTTTTATAATTAAGTGAAATATTCGCCAAGATTTTACAATATTTTATAATTTAGTGAAATATTCGCCAAGATTTTACAACATTATATAATGAAATGAAAGATTCGCCAAAAAAATTATATGTACCTATTATATTATTGATAAAATCGCCTTCAATTTTTCCTATATATCGGGGAGATTCACCCATTTTTTATACATATACATTTTGGGGGGGTTCTTAAAATCATCCCTGATTGTCTACTCATTTTTACTGTAATTCATCTTTTCTACTCATTATTTCTCTATGACGTATACTTAGCTCCATGATATGCTATTATTTATAATTTCACATGGTATCAGAGCTCAGTGAGCGTAGGTTGAGTAGTTGATCTCAGTAGTGCACCAGAAGCCTCTGGATTTCCACAGCAAATCCTGGTGCCATTGCATTGAATTCATTGGAGAAATCCTTTGAGGTCTAGCCAGGTGTGAAGGATCCAGAAAAATGTGCCTATTGTCCTAAGGAATTGTTCAGTAGTAGTCTATCTCCAAAATTGAGATTCTTTTGCAGAATATTGAAGGTTTTTTTAGTGGAGCAGTAGCAACAATTAAGTTGTATTCACTCCAACAATTCATATGGAGACTTCGAATGCTCCCTTGTATCCAAGAATACTGACACCCTTCAATTATCTTGATTGGAGGGCTGATATGTAGATGGTATTGCGCAACAAATCATTGTACATGGTCACAATAGGCAAGGAGGTCGAACCTCAAGCAGTTGTTGAGAAGGCCAAGTATCTGAATAGATTGGATGAAGCATTTGGTTTCATGTATATTTATATTTCCAGAGATCTACTCTTCCACCTCGATGGATTGAAGACTCCACGATAGGTTTGGCTGAAGTTGGATACCCTCTTTGGAAAACAAGATGAACTAAGGGGCCATAATCTGGAAAATTAGTTGATTGCTCTTCAACCCAACAATTTCAAAACCATCCAACAATTCTTTTCCAAATTCAAATCTTTGGCCATGCAATGCAAGTAGTGTGGCATTGAGAAGAAGGATGAGCAGTTCGTGTTATCCATTATAAGCAAGCTTGGTTAGGATTTCTCCATTTTTGTTTCTACATTCCATTCAGGGAGATTGTCAATCCCCAACTGGAAATTTCCCTCTCTAGATGCTTTCACCAAATCTCTCATCCAAGAACAAGACAAATTGATTCAAATGGGCGCTTTGCAAGCCTCCAAAAATCAGGATCTTATGGTTGGGGAGTCAAAAAGTGTGAATTCCAAATGGAAGAACAAGGGTAAAGAGAATAAGCAGTTTGAATCCAAGCAAAATGCAAAGTCTAATCCATCAGAAGGAGCCTCCAGCTCCAAGAAGGATAAGCAAAATGGATTTGAGAAATCCAAGTGTTCCTATTGCAAGAAAGGAAACCATCCAGAGAGTTCATGCATGAAGAAGAAGATAGATCAGATGACCAAACTTCTTGAACATCTCAACATTTCCCTCCCAGAAGGCGCAAGAGATACTGATTCTGGAAGTGAGTCGATGGTCACGAGAGATGCCATGCACTGATGGATGGATTTTCTCAATCACAAGCCTTCCTCATAGATTCAGGAGCCTCCAACCACATGGTTTCCTCCAAAGAATCATTTTCTTCTCTAGATATCAATGATGGTCCTAGTATTCACATGGGAGATTATTCTTGAACCTCAGCTGGAGGGAAGGGCACAATACAATTAGAGAATGGAAAGTTAAATTTTTTTCTATTTATGCCTTCTTTGTCAGCAAATTTGTTGTCTGTCTATCAGATGACTCACATAGGTTCACCGAAGAAAGTGGCATTCGGTCCTAACACAATTGAGATTGCATAGATATCTACTAGGAATATTATAGCGAAAGGGGTTGCAAACCATGCCTCAAAGGCATATGAATTCTCTCACTTTTTTCCATACTCTCTGCCTACTCCATTGGCATTTGATGAAGATCAAAGTGATATCTGTTCTAATGAAGATGGGGATCAAGATCTTGATGTTGAGAATAAAGTTCAAGCAGATCCAAATCTAGATCCATCAGCTGCTCCCAATCCATGGCCAAGGCCAATATGGGCCAACAAAGTCCTTGTAGTTGCTGGGAACATAGTTGAGGATCCATCTGACCATAGAACCACCATATCTCAGTATCATGCAAACCTTGCACTATGTCATGCAGATCCACTTCTCTTAGAGAGGTGTTGCATGATGGTGGGGTTTGATCCATAATCCCTTGAAGAGACTTGCCATGGGGGATATACAACCAAGTAGAAATCTCGGTTGGTTGACAAAGGGTACTCAAAGGTTCATGATTTGGACTACTACGAGCCATTCGCTCCTGTAGCAAAGATGGTTTTTGAAAGAGTTGTTTTGGAAAATACAACTTCGACACAGTGGGAGGTACATAAGAGGAGCAGATCCAGATCTAGCACCTACATTACTATCCTACATAGAAGTAGATTGCCAATATTTTTACAAAGTCTTTCACTCACAAATTTTTTGCACATATGAAAGCTGTTTGAGTTTCATGTTGTTCTTTTTTTTGGGGGGGGTATCTTTCCCATGAGGTTTTTCCCCATTTCCTTAGTTTCATGAACAATTATTTTATCATTTATTTGATTGTATGGGTGACCTTTGGTCTCAGTAACCAGGGCCCAGTATGTCCAAGTTTGGATTAAAGGGGGGTGTTAGGATAATTAATACTCCATCCTCTTCCTACTTAGCATTATTTTCATTTACCTAGCAGTTTATGATGTCATTTTCCCCCTAGTGGTGTGCATATGTAATCTAGGACCCAGTAGCCACCTCATGCACTCTGCATGCATGATTTTAGGACCACTATAGGCAGTTCCCTACATTTTAGGATCCAACTCAGTGTTCTAATTTAGTCCACCTAAGTTAGTTGACTCTTGTGGGGGGTTGATGCTCCAATTGCCACTGATTGTGGAATCATGGACCCTTTTCTGAGTGATTTGCATGACAAACTCATGATTGCACCCTTCTTGGTCATTAACTGACAGTAGCTTCAATTAACTGAGATTTGGTTGAGTTTAACTGAGTTTGGGAGCTTCGGAGCACTGATAGAGGTGACAATTCCTATGCTAGACTGAATGAGACTCAAATTATCCTAGGTTATTCGAATTCTCTCTATTGTAACATCATTGTTGACTATATTGATTATTGGATCATGTGACATTATTATGTTCCTATCTAAGTTCTCATGCATGATTAATTGTCTTCTCATTTTTACTGCAATTTTCACCGTAATTCATCTTTTATACTCATTCTTTCTTTGTGAGGTATACCCAGCTCCATGATCTGCTGTGATTCATAATTTCACAGTTTTGTGTGAGATAAATTCAGATACAAAGTTAACACATTTCATTGGCTAAGAAGCTTTGAAGCAATTATGAGATTAATTAATTTCATGGGATACTAACAGATATATAGGTTGTGAACTTTACTCAAGGCTACCATATCTATGAATTTACATTTACTTTGACCTTGGTATTGGTATCCAATATGTTCATAGGTTTCCTCTAGTTTTAAAAGAGTTGTATTCACATGTTCATATATGTTCAATCTTTTATTATTACTTTTCTTTTTTCATAAGGAGAAAGATCCAAATTTGCAAAGCTTGTTATTGATAGACTCAACAAAGAAATGTTGAAGCTTGGTTTTAGTAGTAGTAGGATTTTGCATGAATTAGTTAGAATTACACATATAACATTGTTTAATAAAACACATCCATAATATTCTAAATGTCAATGGGTTACAAAACTATTAATGATTATCCATTTATAAATCACGTCTTACTAAGTTTTGTAATTTGTTTTTCATTTTTTTAATCTAGACCGTGAAATTGGCCAAGAAGGAAAGAACTAGTAGTTCAGATGTTCCATTTATTTTTCAAAATGCGTTGTTGCACGAAATTGCAAGTAGTCAGCGCTCCCCGGTGTATCGTGACAAGGGACTAATCGCCTCTCGTGGATCCTTGAAATCTGGCGGTGGTGAGTTTACCAATCACCTGCGGGTTTTGGTGTAACGGCAGCCGTACTTCCAACAATTGGTATTAGAGCTAGAGGTCATGAGTTCGATACACACTCAGCTCGCGCTGAGGGGGAGATTGTTGCACGAAATTGAAAGTAGTCAGCGCTCCCCAGTGTATCGTGACAAGGGACTAATCGCCTCTCGTGGATCCTTGAAATCTGGCGGTGGTGAGTTTACCAATCACCTGCGGGTTTTGGTGTAAGGGCAGCCGTACTTCCAACATGTGTTAGTGAATATAGTATTTCAATTCCTTTTTTATTGTTTTAGATATAATTTTAGTAACACATTTTTATAGTTTGTGGTGTATTTAACCCTACAAATTAGAGCAACAACAAGATATACAGAGGTAAACAATGCCAAAAACATGAGATTATAGTGCATAATAGTTTATCAAAAGAAATAGACAAGAGAAATGTTGCAGAAATAGCTCTTGTCTTATGATAATCAAAATTGAAAGCAATGTTCACATTCCTCTTAAGGTTGGATGAAATTTCACTTGAGTGGAGCTCCAATACAATAATTCTTGACAAAACAATCCATAGCCTTCTAGCTCTTTAAATAAGCTTTCAATATCCAAAACCCTAACTACTTGACAAGGTCAAATATTTATTTGAGTACCAACTTCCTAATGGGACTTAATTAATAGAGACACCCTTTTTACATTAATTGTTCACAACTGACTACTTGGCCTTACTCAAAATAGATGGCCGCATACATTACTTGACTAGCTCCTAAAGTAAGGGGGGTTGGGGTAGGACCCTAACATGCCCTCCCCCTTCAAAAGAAGCATTGTCCTCGAGGATAAAGTGAGGAAATTATTGGAGAATAACACCTTTTGGTTTTCATGTGGAATCTTCTAGTTGCATATCCTTTAATTGGATCGAGATTTATTTGATTGTACGCCTATGCAATTGACATTACCTAGAATCCAAATCTGTTTATGGTTGGAGTCATGGATCCTTCCTCGTCAAGTTCTTGTAACTTGGTGTGCAATTTACAATTGGATCCCACCACTTTTTTGAGTTAAGAGATATGGAAGGCTGGGTGAATCTTGGAATAATCAGGGAAAGCTAGCTTGTACGCCACATGTCCAATGTGTTGGAGTATCTTGTAAGGGCCATTAAACTTCGAAGCAATTTTTTGGGGGAGATTTTTTTGAGAGATGTTTAATTAGAGAGTTGGAGCCGAAGAAACACATGATTCCCTTAGGAAAATGAATGCTCAAAGTGATGTTGATTCACTTGATGTTTCATTCTATTTTGAGCCATAACTAAATTGTCCTTAAGGGTGTGTAGAATAGTTTCTCCAGTGTCGAGTGTGGTGTCCATAGAATGAACCTTGGAAGTTCCAAGTAAATAGGAAACTACTAACAAGGGATTTTGGCCATACACTACTTCGTATGGGATCATTTTGGTAGCGCCATGATAAGTGGTATTATACCACCACTCTGCAAGAGGGATCCATTGGGCCCATGGTGTGACTTTTCTGACGCAAAGCATCTGAAGTATGTTTCCATGCTCTTATTGATTGCTTCCGTTTGACCATATATTTGGGGACGACAAATTGTGTTAAGTTTCAACTAGGTACCTTGAAGTTTAAACAAATCCTGCCAAAAGTTGCTCGTGAATGTAGGGTCTTGATCAAATACAATGGAAGTTGGCATAGCATGTAGCTTAAAGATTTGATCCATGCATACTTGTGCCACTAATGATGGATTAAAAGGGTGTCATAATGCACAAAAGTGAGCATATGTTGATAGGGAATCGACTACCACCATGATAACTGATTTATTTCCTGATTTGGGAAGGGGATGCAAAGCACCAAGTGACTTCATTGTTTTTCCCTTGTGTCTTTAACAAGTGTCGCGGGCCACTGCAAAGTTGTGGATGTTTGTTTTCATGCCTTCCCAAAAGAATGAGCACTTGATTCATTTATAGGTTGATTCATTCATAGGTTTTATGAAATCCTAAGTGACTTGTAGTGGGCGATGAATGTAAATCCTCTAAGGTTTGATGTTTTAAGGTTGAATCCGTAGCAGGGTATTTTTTAAGGATTCTAATATTATACTTAACTATAGTATTCTAGGCGATTATTTTGGATTAAATATATATATATATATAGATAGATAGGTAGGCGAATATTAAATATGAAACCTACAATTTACTACTAAAACATGTAAATTTTGACGAATATTATGATAAAAAAACATATTTTATGTAAATATAGGCGATATTAAAGACTAAACATGACCAAATAGCGAATTTATTTTTTGAAGAAAAGCCCGAAAATAGCCAATTGGCAAAATTTTGCCCCTAAAAATTACCCTGATCCATAGCAAGAAAAATGTGCTCCTTATATCTCAAGGTATCTTGATTCCAAGAATACCTAGTGGGGGGATTGGGGTCTTCTTGAAGTCATTTGATGAGTTTAATGGTGGTGTCATTGGCCATTCATTCTTGGCATGCTTCCTTGAGCCATTTTGGAATTGGTAAGGATAACACAAAGAAGGAGCACTCATCCTCAAATTGTATAGACAGAGCATCTTCCACCACAGTTTCCTTTCCCTTCTTATAGATGATTTGATAATCATACCCCAACATAATAGTGTTCCAATTATGTTTCTCTAGGGAGGACAATCGCTGTTCCAAGAAATATTTTAGACTATGATGGTCGATCTTGATATAGAAATGTCGTACGATTAAATATGGGTGCCATGTATCAACTCTGTGAAGGATGGACAACATCTCTTTTTCATATGTGGACTTGCCCAAATTCCGCACATATAATTTCTTATTGGTGAAGTCTAAAGGGTGTCCCATCAATATTGCTCCAATGCTGCAGCCAGAGGCATCACACTTTAAGATGAAAGTCTTAGTGAAATCAAGCATTGCTAAAACAGGCGTAGTGCAAATAGAATCCTTTAGGGTGAAGAAGACTTGCTTAGCTACATCGTTCCAATGGAAGGCATTCTTTTTTAGCAATGATGTGAGAGGAGCTACACCATATTTTTTCACAAACTTTCGGTATTAGCCAATAAGTCCTAGGAACCCCTGCAATATTTCAAGTATCTTGGGGCAACCGGATGCATCACACTCTAAGATGAAATTCTTAGTGAAATCATGCATTGCTAAAACAGGCGTAGTACAAATAGAATCCTTTAGGGAAAAGAAGACGTGCCTAGCTACATCGTTCCAATGGAAGGCATTCTTTTTTAGCAATGATTTGAGAGGAGCTGCACCATATTTTTTTACAAACTTTTGGTATTAGCCAATAATTCCTAGGAACCCCCTCAAGCTTTCGAGGATCTTGGGGCATGATCATTTCTACATAGCTTCCACTTTCTTGGAGTCCATGTGTACTCCATCCCGATTAACAATATAGCTCAAATATTCAACCTCGGTAACCCCAAAAGTACATTTTGAACATTTAAAAAATAACTGGTGATGCCTTAATAATTATACGGCACGAGAAATATGCTCGAGGTTTCTTTCCCATGTGGGGTTGTAGACCAAAGTATCATCAAAGAAAACCAAGACAAAATGGTGGAGTAAAAGTTGGAAGATCTTGTTCATGATGCTTTGAAAGGTGGATAGAGCATTGCAAAGACCAAAGGGCATGACTAAGAACTCATAATGGCCCTCATGGGTGCAAAAAGAAGTCTTGGGTATGTCAGCTTCTTTCATGCGGATTTGATGCTAGCCGTATCGAAGGCCGATTTCAATGAAGAATTTGGATCCATGAAGCCCATTCAAAATGTCATCAATGATTGGAATATGATGCTTATCTTTTATAGCTAACTTATTGGGGCCCCCAAAAAACCTAGACGCATGTGCCAAGTTCCTTCTTTTTTTAGTACCATAACCACCGGTGATGAATAAGGGTTAGTGTTGGAACAAATGATGTCGGCCTCCAAATTTCCTATATGATCATTTCAATTTCATTCTTTTGGGAAAAATAGTAGTGATAAGGGTGTACATTGGGAGGTTGATTGCCCAAAATTAGTGAAATACCATGGTCATGCTTCCCATGGGGTGGTGGAAAACCTTTTGGTGCCTCAAAAACCTATTTATATTTGGATAGAACCAACTACAACTCAGGGTGAATGTCCTGTGTGGGTGTTCCCATGACTTGAATTGAATTGAACTGAGTAATGATACCAGAGTAGCCTTTCTTTAATAATTTCTTCATACAATGGGAGGAGACAATTATGGGAGAACTGGAAGTAATCCCTTTGAGATGATGTGTGTGCCCCTCCTGAGCAAAGTTGATAGAAAGTTCCTTGAAATCCAAGGTGATGGATTCCAAAGTCCTTAGCTATTCTACCCCCGAAACTATATCACAACCACCCATGTTGATAGAGAACATGTGTGTTTTAAGATGGTAGTCACCCATTTGGAGTTTCACATTTTCACAACAACCACCACATTTCATCATACCTCCATTTGCTATCATATTTTGGAAATTTGATATAGGTCGGATATAGTAGTGGGTTTCATTAGCCATTCTTTGATTAATGAAATTGTGGGTGTTTCCACTGTCAATTAATACAATGACTTTATGGTGATTGATGTAGCCAATCAACTCCAATGTCTGGGGCGTGGAGAAACTTGATAATGAATGGTTTGATATTTGGGGTTTCTCCTTGGGAACTGGTGTATTGGGAGCATTGTCCAAGGGTGGGATATTATCTTCCACTTCTAGTTCTTGTGTACCCTCCATGCATGGTGTTGTCCTCTAGGGGCTCATGTGGTGATGCATCTATTTGAAATAATTTATGTTCTTTACATTTATGCCCTCAAAAATATTTTTTATCACAATTATAGTAATGTCCAAGAATTTGACATTCAACCATTGCATTTGAGGTTAAATTTTGGATTCTTAATGGGGGTGTGGTGAATTTTTGGAAGTAGAAGCCATGGGAGACAATATGCTAGTGGGAAATGAAAGTTGTTTGGGTTGGGCATTGATCACCATTTCAACTTATCTAGCTCTATCACAAGCTTCCAACTAGGTCAATGGCCATTGCATAATGACATGTGATCGAATTGCCTACTCGAGGCCATTGATGACGCCTTCCCTAAACAAAGAAACAAAGAGGTGCTCTGTGAAAATTGCCAATTGCTCAAAGGTTGTAATATAGTCCATGAAATTTCCACTCTAGTGTAATTTGATCAACTTTCCCATGTAGTGAGTGTCATAGTCAAAATGATCATAAAGGATCTTCATAAATTGGCTCCAAGGGACATAATGACAATAAGATTTCTAGTACCATTGCCAACTTTCCAAGCCTAACTAGAGATCATCCTTAATAACATGGTGAGAAAAATAGTGTTTCATTTGGGTAACCAAACCGAATGGATCAAAGCCATCAAATTTTGCGTGTGTCAACCTTCGAGAAGTGGTGCCATGAAATTTTATCCTCAAAGGAGAGAGGTTGGGTTTCTAGAAATATAGTGTGAGAGATCTGGTCATAATTGACAATTGGGTCATTAGTTGGATAATCTTGTTTCAGAGTGAAGCCCACATGTTGAGTGATAGTAGAAAATATCATGTTGCTGGTTATCCATAGTGTTGCAGTGGTAATCCTTAGTGAGAGTGAGTTGGTCAACTCGGTGCTCTAAAGCCATGACTAGTGCTTTAGTGTCTTGGGGTGAATCCTGGGTTGTTTCCTCCATGTTTTGTTAGTTGCGAGTGTGTACCATGGTAGCTGGAAAAGTAGGAAGAATAAATGGGGTATGGTTAATTATGCATAAAAAGGTTGTTAGAGATGTAGACCAACATGATTAGCATGATGCAAGGATTATTTGAAGATAACAACAAGGGTGCCATAGGTCTTGGGGAAAATCCTGAGTTGCTTCCTCCACGTTTATTAGTTGCAAGTGTGTACCATGGTAGTTGAAAAGTAGGAACAAAAAATGGGGGATGGTCAAGTCCATATAAAAGGGTTGTTAGAGATGTATACCAACACGATTAGCATGATGCAAGGATTATTTGAAGATAGCAACAAGGGTGTCACAGGTCCACCCAAAAAAAGATTGCTAGAGATATATACCAAAACGATTAGCATGATGAAATGCTTATTTTGAAATAGGTAAAAAAAAATGGTTTTTGTGACCCCTATAATTCTTTTTTATATTGAGAGGAGTATTAATCCCTAGTGAATATTACTGCACTAACATAATTCCCAAATTCCTTCTAGATGCAAAGATATAGGAATTTCACTGGTTGGTCACAAATAATATATTTATTGCACTGATAGAATGTCCAAATTTCATCTCAATGCAAAGATGTAGGAATTTCAATGGTGTGTTACATAGTTGAGGGTTTCTAGGGTCTTGAGGACAAGTGATTGTTAGGTTCTCTAGCTCTCTCATATATATGTGGGGTCCAATTGTAGTACCCGACCCAATATTTTGGGGCTGTAAATAAGGAGGCTCAACTGTGCCCTTAGCCATACTACTTGACTACCCAGGTACACGAGAGTAATATTCCCAAGTGTTGTGCTCGATGCCATAATAGAAATCTATAGTTGGTTTCAAGTTACATATGGTACTTCTTATATACCCAAGGGTAGGTGAAAGTGAGATTGTGTGAGGTGTTGTCTTATGCGGTACTACTCGAAGAGGTACCAACAAAGATTACAATGTTGTCCAACAAATGTGACTAACTACCAACTGTATTCACTGCGTGTATGCTTCCCCAACCATAGTTTTACCTATTGAATGCTAGATCTCCATGTTATTTAAAGACGTTGGAACATGTCTCTAGTCTAAAAAAAAATCTACAAATTTTTTTAGGCATGCTAACTCAGGAAAGTGCTCTGATACTACTTGTGGTGTACTTAACCCTACAAATTAGAACAACAACAATATATATAGAGATAAAAAATGCCAGATACACAAGATTATAGTGCAAAATAATTGATCAAAGGAAATAGACAAGAGAAATGCTACATAAATAGCTCTTGTATTATGACAATCAAATTTGGAAACAATGTTCACATGCCTCTTAAGGTTGGACTACCTTTCACTTGAGTAGAGATACAATACCATAATTCTTAATAAAACAATCCATAACCTTCTAGCTCTTTAAATAGGTTTTCAATATCCAAAACCCTAACTACTTGGCATGATCAGATAATTATTTGAGTACCAACTTCCTAGTAAGCCTTAACTAATAGAGAGACCATTTTTACTCCAATTGTTCAATATTAATTATTCAACCTTATTCCAAAGAGATGGTTATATACATTACTTAACTAACTCCTAAAGTAAGGGGGTTAGGCTAGGATCCTAACACAGTCAAAGTTCATATAAATCTAAATAATTCATTTAATTCTTTGCAAATCCCTTCTTGATTATATTTGTATTGTTATGGATCAAATTTATATGTTGTACATTTATCTTTCTTGGTTTATGTTCAATATATTGTCATTTTTTAAAAATCTCTCACATTCTCATAGCCCTAGATGCTTGTGCATAGTTTGAATTTCCCCCCCCTCTCCTTTTCATTGAAGAAATTGTTTTCTTGCTAAGAGTTGTAACTTCATGATATCTATTTTTTAATTTAAGTTGTTAAATCTTATTTTCATTGTGTGAGTTGTCCTAAATTTTTATGTGAAGTTTGCAACAATAGTATTTGTTTAATAATATGTATTTTATCATTTGATGATGGCATTGATATATCTTTCTTGATATGTTTTTGTTTTTTTGTTTTCAAATAATTTTGGTATAGTTTGTTCTATATATTTTTAAGTGACAAAATTTGGGATTAAGCTTATCTTCTTTGTCCTCTATTCTTCTAAGTACAATTGTTTTTGAATGTTTTAGATCCCGGAGAAGACATCAAATTGCCTAGTCAATTCAACCATGATGAACTTGGTCTAGACATAAAAAATGTAACTTTTATGGTTCATCGATGATAAAATTAGTATTTTTATTATAAGTGCAATAAAAGGCTAAGTGTGGTGTATCCTTTGAGATCACGACGAGACATTATCCCTCCTTATTGGCTCATTAATTCTATATGTATATATGTGTAATGTACAAATCATGCTATATACAACCACTATTAAAATTGAAGCCTACCTCTACACATAACAACTTTGTGATTCTTGAAATTTATTTTAATCCAAAGTCCAAGTTACATGTATCTTCAATTATATATATTTACGTCGAAGACGTTTTCTTCATTGAGAAATGGTTTGAGGACACTGTTACAAATTCCTCATCTTTCGAGGCAATTAAAAAACTTCATGTGTATACACCCAAATTTGTTGTCCGCCATCGATTTTCTCGTCTTGGTTGTTGCCTTTACCAGTCCTTGTCCTTTGTTCAGTTGTCTCGAGTAGGGTTTTTTAACTAGAGCTTCCAAGACGCTAGACTTCTCGTTGCTCCGATTTCCGACCACAGTTGATTCTCAACCAACCAAAGCTTCCAGGACGCTAGACTTCTCGTTGCTCTAATTTCTGACCATGAAGAAACTTGAAGTTTAGACAAAAGCAGGTTCTAAAGATCAAATCATGCAAGTTTTCCTATTGTTTGGTAGACTACACTATTTCAATTCCAAAGAACAATTACGGTGTGTTGGGAAAGAACCCTGTGAGGCCTGCATTGAGGTGATATATGAGATATATGCTCTTTTTTTAGAAACATATTTGCATAGAACTTTTATTATGTTGGGATTGAGTAGTTTTATCTTGGAGGAGCACTACTTTGCATTCATCCCAGGGTTTGGAATCCTTTATTCAACATTTAGTGGGGTTTCAACTATTTGGTCGATTTTGTAGTTATGTTTGGAGCCCTTTATTGTGTAGTTTGGTTTTCAAGTGTTTTCTTAGTTAAGAATTGTATTCGAAATGCTTTATTCGATTTTTTTTCGACATGAGTAGCTTGGTCATTTTCACATTTGAAAACCATGGAGAAGACAATCCGATAACTTAGGACTTTTAAGAAAACAATGGAATTCTAAGGGACAACAAATTGCAATGGTTTTTCACGTTTTTGTGATGATATTGGGGTTTTTGTAGCTGTATGTAAGCATAGATTGTGTATATGCGATCGTTAAATCAGAAGAATTTCATGTAGGCAAGAGCTCATGTTTCAATTTGTAGTTATTTAATTGGGGATCAACGTGAATCAAATTATGCTTTTTCTGTGCATCACACTACTTAATCAAATTATTAACATCCTCTTTCAAATATAACCAGTAATAACCCATGTTTAGTCTTTTTTTTATCAGCGGCCAACGTACCAAATTGATGGGTTCGGTTTGTTCTGTAGTTTTGGGCCACGACCCACGAGCATTTAATAGGTTGGTTTCTTACATATGGTGGGCATAGAATTTTGGAATTGTGTGATAGTAGGGTTGGAATTGCTTTCTTCACACCGTTGATGGTCTCATAGCTATTAGAAATTTATATGCCTAGTACTTTGCAAACTGCATATTTTTTTTAAGAATTGGGGTATGGAGAAAAATTCCAAGTTTGTTTTGTTTCTTGTTAATCACCTTGGGCACGAAGCATTATATATCAGATGGTCTTGTAAGTTTTGCTTGGCATTGGATACCATCCTGCTAGACAAGGGTTGGTTTATTGAGTTGAGCTATTGGATCACTCTCTGGACATCTATCATCCAGTCGTAACAATGAATAGTGATTTTCCTCTATAGGGGCGTTGCAGTTGAGTTTTTCAGCTTTCACAATGATGACCTCTAGAGGTATTTTTGGGTGGTCTCCTCCCCACATACAACTTTGGCACCTATTTTTGAAGGGTCTGAACCTCCAAAGTCGCCATCACCATATTTGGAGACTACATAAGGCATACAAGTGGAAGATGATGGAGGCGTCGAGAAAACTGAAGAGAATGAGCCTCCTCCTGCAATTGTTCCCTTCTTGAGGATTTTTTCCTCTGTAGATGGATTAGAATAAATTTTGATGATTGTTGGATCTATGGTAGTTGTGGCACATGGTGTAGTATTGGTGGTCTATTTGCAGTTTATTGGAAAAATCATAAATTTGCTCAGTTTGCACAGTTCACAAGAGAAATTGTTTCATGAGCTTACAAAGGTTTGTTTTGCGTAATTCAAATGTCACCCTCTATCTAGTGCACCCAAGCTTGTTTGTATATTTAATTTACACATAATTTTTATAGCTCATTTACAACTATTAACTTTATCTGAAACTGGTCAAGTCGTAATACCTCCTTTATAGCTATCAACTTTATCTAAAATTGGTCAAGTTGTAACAATATGCTCCCATTTTTCCACTTGGACTTGATGGAAACATAGAACAACACTTTATCGTCCAACTTCAGGTGAATGCAAATACTTATCACCAATAAGTGGATCTCGGTGTTGTTGAAGTTAGATATGGATTTGCATTTCTCTGCAGCACTGTATGATTTTTTACTACTAAGTTTACTCTTTATCTATTCTGAATTTTATTATATTTCCAATTTTGTCTTTGTTTGTTTGTTTGCCTATATGAGCATATTTAATGCCATAGGGTCTAAACTGTAGTCTTGATTTTCCGAACATCTTCTCTATTTTATGCTTGATATATGCAAATACAATATACTATACTAGATTCTTCATTATGAAGACTATACTAGTTTATATTTTGCAAAAGTCCTATGTTGTCCCTTACTTGAATTGCTAGTTTACAATCCTTAGTCATGGGGTTTGAAAATCCTATTTAGAACCCTTGGTGTACGCACAGTCCGTACCCTTGGGGTTTGACTAATAAATTCTAAATTTCAATTCACCTCTTTTTTATAGTGCTTTCCTTTTACACTAGCATTATAAAATTATGTCTTAAGAATTCTATTTCCTTGTTCTTTGATTAGTATTTTGTGTTTGGCATAGAATTTATTCACGTTATTTCCAATTACCAAATGTGAGGGCGGTGGATCACTGCTGATATTTGTTTTCTTGCAAATGATGCAATGGGAAAAAGGGTGCATGATATAACTATAATTGAAGGTGGGTTCATGCGAAAGAATGAGTTTCAAAAACTTCAAGATTTGGGATATTGGGGGGTGTATTGCTTTGATGTAGGTGTACAAAAGTTTTAATTCATATTTTTTGTTCAATTCCTCTTTTTGTTTCATGTAAATGCATAAAAACATGGCTTTCTTTGTCAGCAGTTACAACCAGTCATTGGAATCAATATAAAGGGCAATAACAATGTTTTGGATGTTGTGCATATAGTGAAATCGAAAGCAAGAAATCAACCTTCGTTTAGATTTCATTACTGGAAAGTGAGGATATTGGCTATTCTGAATATAAATAGTTATGGGGGATCTTGTAAATGAAACTTTTGGAAGGTATGACTTCCTTTAGTTAATTCTAGGAAATTGAAGCGATAGTTGTTAATGGGAATGGAACATAAACATACCACAATAGGGTTTGGTAGTAATATTGATTTGATTGTTATGGAGTTATCTA
Organism: Larix kaempferi; assembly: GCA_027924585.1. NCBI lineage: Eukaryota > Viridiplantae > Streptophyta > Pinopsida > Pinales > Pinaceae > Larix > Larix kaempferi. The sequence goes on from BSBM01000742.1 coordinate 548,426, forward strand.
ATAGGGGTGCATGGCTACAAAGATAGATTTTTTCATTTCTTAACTAATTTACTCGGATAGCCTGTCATGTTCTCTCATTGATGATCATTGGATTGAGTTCCTAATCCAATCAATCCCTTGGGTTGAGGAGAAAATTTCATTTACTTGGGGTTAATTTTGAAAGCTCAAACAATTAAATAATTAGGAGGTGTTGAATTTATTTTCTCAAAGTTGATATGCACTTGGTGAAAAGTATTTTTCATTAAATAGTTATTTTTATTTTGGAATAAAGTGGATAATGCTCCACAAGAGTGCCTTAGATGATAAGGTTTACTAAGAGGTAACTTGCAATACAAGTAAAGATAAAACAATCAAAGCATGGAAAGTAGGAAAATGAGAAGAAAGCAAGATAAAGCAGCAAAGCTCAAGAAAAGCAGAATAAAGTAGAAAAGCTGGACAAAGTATAAAAGCATGACAAAAGCAGAAAAGCAGGACAAAGTGTACCTAGGGTTTTCACCCTAGCTTGTGCAAATGAGCACCTACTAAGGAGAAAGGACTCCTTAGTAGCAGTTCAGAAAAACATTAAATGAAAAACAATACATTAAAATGGAAATTATTCTAAACATGTGCATAAGATAATAGAAAAGTAACAAAAATGGTTTTTGTTTTTGTATTCAAATTTTACCTCAAGTGTAGAGGTTGGTGAAGTTCTTGCAATGGTCCAAGAGGGTTGCTCCAAACTCCAGCTTTTCTCCTTCTCTTTCTCCAAAGGGTTGGAAATGGGCCAAAGGGGCACTCAAGGGTGAAAGTAGCTCAAGGGTGAGCTAGGGTTTCAAGAGTGATTTTGGCAGAGTAAGGGTGTATTTGATTGTGGATATGAAATGAGGGGTCTCCATCACCTATTTATAGGTTTTTAGTGGTGGAGTGCTGGCCCATGGTTTTGGGAACCATATGGTTTAGGTCAGCTGTATAGGGTTTTTTCCTCTTTTTCCTCTTCTTTTTATATTTTTTATTCCCTTTTTAGAGGGTTTTTGCTATTTTGGAGGAATTTTGGATTATTTTGTGGGGAAAAGGGGTTTTTGGGCCTTTTGGAGGCATTTTTAATGGTTTTGTGGCCTTTTGGAGGCTTTTTAATGGGATTTTAAGGTTTTGGAGGTAAATATGGTAGGAAATATGGACAAATGAGTCATGTAAAGGGGTGGATGAGGTAGTTAGCATTTTTTGGGTGTTAACAGATTTCCCCCTGATGTGTGAGGGCAGGAGCTCATCGTATGGCCGATAGACATCATAAGTATTTTATGGTTTTCCTGGGGTGTGGATAAGAGAAGGAATGAACTAGAGCTCAGAACAACTGTCCCGAACAAACTGCAAAAACTGAAAGTACATGACCTCAATAATGAATGAGGAATAATCTGAACATATGAACGAGGCGGGCATTCCCATGCTCGTATCAAGATATAGAACAATAATAAAAATGGGGTCCAAAATGTGGGGACCTAAAATATACATGGCCTCAAATAATGAATGAGGAAGAATCTCAATATATGGACGAGGCGGGCATACCCATGCTCGTATCAAGATACATAAAAAATAATTGTGAGGCCCGAAAAGGGGGACCTGTAAGATACATAGAGAACCACTGTGTACATCATAAGGGTCCAGAGGGGACACAAATCTGTGACATACTGTTGGGTTGACCATGTCTGAGCTGAAGAACTGATACAATGGAATAACAACAGTGCTACTGAGTGTGGTACCAGAGGAACTGATGAGCTGCTGGATCATAGTGACAAGGAGTCATACTCTCAATGGTACACTGGACTGGAACTGAACTGGGTACTCCAGGAAGCATATAACTGGATGGCTTCCGAATACAATCGCCAACGCAACCCGGACATCCACGGGAACATATAAATGGGTGTTCCAAAGTGACTCACATATAAACCCTGCATGATTCTCAATGATGCGATCAAGGTGTTGAAGTCGAGCATGTGAGAAACAACCACTCGGAGAGGCAATGATGACTCCTCTCAAAATGGGCCGTAGGCACTCACCACAGATGGTGATGGTTCCAAGGCGCAGGGACCTCTGGGTCTATCCTCTGGAATAGAGGGGTTGTCGTCGACAGAGGGAGACTTGCAACTAGCAAGGAAATGATGTTTCCTTGATAGGAGTGCGAGGTGGAGAACCGAAGTGTGAGAGTACTGAAGGTAGGACTGACATACTGTGGGGGATAACTGAGCAAGTAGAGTGGGTGGACTCAAACTTCCTTTGTTCAGAGTATGATGGCAGGGATGATCGGGCAGCATATGAAACTGACTGGTGGAAAAAGGATCATAGCTGTACTAGATCAAGGATAGTGATTGGGATGAGTGGTACTCAAGCTGGTGTAAAATGGCAGGAGACTGCAGAATACTCTGAACAAAGGCAACCTGATTGGGGGTGCTGCCGAGATGATCGATCATAGTGCCAAGAGGCACGGGGGAACGTCTTCATGGGTTAAGGAACTAGAAGAAGTGTGTATAAAATGGTACTGTCGTGTGGATTTATACGAGCCCAGGACAGTTCATGCTCGTGATTGCTTTCAATTTTAAGGAGTCTGAAAGCGATAAGAAGACTCTGTAATAATGGAATGGTACTGTCGTGTGGATTTTTACGAGCCCAGGACAGTGCATGCTCGTGGTTGCTTTCAATTTTAGAGAGTCTGAAAGTGATAAGAAGACTCCAAGGGGTTGCTTTTTCATGTGTTAGTCTCCAAGGCCCAAAGAATCATAAAAGGATGCAATGAAGAACTCTTCTAACCGGTGTGACTAGAGTATTCCTTTTTCATAATTAGTCTACCAGGTCCGGAAAAGGGGTAAACTTATACCAGATAGACGCCCTTTCAGGTACTTTAACGAGCATGAAAGGAAGCAAGATTGCTCGACGATCTTTTCATTGTTTTAGGAGTCAGAAAAGAGCTTAACAGAAACTCCCTAAGTGCCTTTTTCGTAAAGGACTTGTCCGGCCCGAAAAAGGGATAAAGTTATACCGAACAAAAGGAATGGCCAGGCAAGGAGGAAGTGCTCAATCAAGGAACATTGATGATGACCAAGAACGAGGGTGGGGGGGAACACTGATGGGCCTCCTTGAGGGATAATGAATGGTGGAAAAATAACGAAATAATTGTAGTATGACAAGAGTGAATGACTCATGTAAAAATGTGGAACAATCCGATGGCGGTTGATGTGGCACACAAATCGAGGCAACAAGGTGTCGAGACGCAATGTTGAAACTGTACCAAGTGAGAGCGAGAAATGATCTCAAGCATCATCACAAGCTCGGAAAAATGAATCCGGCAATATAAAAAGTGTCAAAAATGGATAACGGCCGATGTGGCATGCAAACCGAGGCGACAGGGGACGTTTTGGAAAAAATACCCAAAAAATCTAGGGGTGAGAGCGAGAAATGATCTCAAGAATCACCACGGGCTCGGAAAAATGAATCCGATGATATAAAATATATCAAAAACGGAGAGCAGCCGAAGTGGCATGCAAACCGAGGCGACTAATGGTGTCGAAAAAATGTGCAAAAAATGATGTGGAAAAAATAAGAAAACAAGTTGACCATCATGACGGTCTCATCGTGCTGATTCCAGTGGTGGAAATGGTTCGAAAAATGGACTCCGTATGGGTTCAGAATGGCCAAAACAAGAAAAAGTCAACGGACTATAAATAGTGAGTGGGTCCAACATGACAAGTGTCATTTGTACTTGTTGACTTTGACTAGTGATTAGAGTTGACCAGAGTTGAGTTGGTGTTTCTGGACGATCCGACCGGTCGATTTCAGATCCGGGAGATACAGGTATTCCGTCAAACTCATACCTGGATTTTCATTGGGTTCGGGGGAGGGGGGGTAGTGGGTCCTAGGGTATTTTTGTACAGTCCACGTGGGGTGGACCGCGGGTTTGGGGGATGGAACCGCGGTCATGGACCGCGGGTTCCAGGATAGAGCATGCGGCTAGGGACCGCGAGTTTCGGGCCGGAAAACGCGGTCAGGGATCGCGCGTTCCAAGGTTGGACACGCGGTTCAAGACCGTGAGTTCAGCCCCTACAGGCGCGGTTTCGGACCGTGACTATAGCCCTGATAGCCACGGTCGAAAACCGCGGCAAGGGGCCCTAAAGCCGTGATTGGGATCAAGTTGTTAGGGTTTCTTGGGGGGGGAAGGGTTACTTCTTTGACATGAGTCTGATGAGTTTGCCTTGCGTGATTGACAGGATGCCGCTGGTGCTTTGGAGAGAGCAGGAGGTCCCGGATGAGATAGTGGCCGTCATCTGGGGGGATTGACATGTACGGGCGACGTTGGGATCGTGTGGACTGCTGAAGTTCACACAGGTACCTATGATGCGTTCAGCAGCACTGCTGCTGAACTGGCTAGTGAGCTTTTGGGAGCCGGAAATCCAGGCATTCAGGGTGCAGGGGGAGAGGGTGGATCTCACCCTCGCTGTTGTATACTTCCTGACAGGGTTGCCATGTCTGGGTAGAGTGGAAGATACGCAGCCACGAGTATCTGCAGATGTGGATATGGAGGATATGCTGGAGCGGTACTGTGTTTCAGAGGCTAGGGTGCAGAGAAATGCACTCCAGGTGGTGGACCTACAGGAACCAGCAGTACAAGCTATTGCGGCGTGCGTGGTTCGAGTGTTGGGGTCCCAGTCACCTGAGAAGGTGTCCGGGGGCCAGATGCAGCTAGTGGAGTGGGTACTGGATGGGGTTTATTATGCTTGGGGCCAGATGTTCCTTACTTGTGTTCAGCGGCAGCTGACATCGGTGAAGGAATCTGGCAAGGGATTTTGTTATGGATCCTTTCTGTGTGCTTTCTTCATGGAGCGAGTACCTACACTGCGGCCGCGGGTGCTGGTCAGGGCAGGAGGACTGAGGGAGCCACGCATGGTGCGGTGGGGAGAGATGATGCGCCGCCGGGGTGGCGGTGAGGTGGGTAGATACTTTACCCAGGAGCTGTACCTTTAGTGGTTGCAGATGCCGCTGACACTGGATGACTATCCATATAGAGATATGGACTACACCGGGGATCTGGAGGCACCATGGCTTCCAGGACAGGCATGGGGACCAGATGGTACGTATGATTTTGCTTGCATGTTATGGATGTCAAGTCTTATGTATGATAGTGTTTTGATATATTGTTACTGACTGATGTGTGATCTATAGATGTTGGTCCGAGACCACCACCAGGACATGTAGCGCGCAGGGGGAATGTGGCGGTACCAGCCTTACCAGGTCGAGGGGAGGTGCGTCGATGGGACGCGAAGGGGACTCTGGAGGCCGTATGGACGCTTCTGGATCGGCTGCTGGTTGGAGTGACGGATGACGGGTGGAGGGACGTGGATCCCGAGGTGATCCAGGATTGTCTGAGGGCGCCATGGGAGTTCCGGTCGATCGCAATCTGGGTGGCTATCTTGGCGGATAGGGGTCGGGCACAGGAGCCCTCAAGGGATGAGGAGCTACTAGAGGAGGAGCGAGGCGAGGACTTGGAGGCAGCTGATGCAGGCAGTGATGCAGGGTATGACTCTCATTAGGGAGTGCAGGGGACTCCTCCCGATTTTGTAGCTACGGCATGTATTCTATGAGGCGTAGGGATGTATAGATATTTTTTGTATAGCTGAGTACGGGGGTACTTAGAACATGTGTAGCATATAGACATGTATTTTTTGATATATATATATATGCACATGGATGCACCTTTTTGCGATGATGTTTTAGTGTATGCACGTGGATGCGCTTATAGTTTGGTATATGTTTGGACTGCACGTGGATGCAAGTAGTATAGAATGATGGGCACGTGGATGCCCCTTGTGTATATTATGTGATGCAACATGATGTATGTAGGTTTAGGCATGTGGATTCCCCTGTATAATAATGTGGTTTTTATTTTTATTGCACATGGATGCAAATGTTTATGTGATGATAGGCACGTGGATGCCCCTTGCAATCTTTTTGGGTTTTTAGATATTTTTGATGAGATGTTATGGGATGAAGATGCATGATGGACGTTTTACATGGTTGGATTGATGTGCCAATCGAGGATGTTGTTAGCCATTTGATCTGCGACACTATTGTGAGCTCGTGGGACATGGGTGAATGTTATGGATTCAAACTGTCGGCTGAGTTGTTTTGTGCGCAGGAATTTTCTAAAGAGGCAGGGATCACGCACCTGGTAGCGGTTGTTGAGCTGGGAGGCAAGTAGCTGGGAGTCAAAGAACACATGAAGGTGACATATGCCCATCTGGAGGGCAGCAGTCAAGAGACCGGTCACAGCATCATACTCCGCCTGGTTATTGGTAGCAGCGCCTATACATATTCTGTCAAGGTGAATCAAGTCATGTGAAGGGGAATATAAGACCCATGCTGTAGAAGCCAGGTTTGGAGACCAGCGGCTTGCTCCATCAGCGAAGCCAATGTAATGAGGTAGAAGATGGTCCATCTGTGGTCATGCAAAAATGATGAATGTAAGATCGCGGTAAAAAAGGTGAAAAACAAAAAGAAAGCAAATTGTACAATACGGACCAATGGGGCCGCGAGTTTATTTAGGGATAAAAACGCTTAAGATACAACCCATTAAGAGGGTTGCGCAAAGGGTGACCTTCTGAGTCAGTTAAAATGTATGCCCCCTTGCCGAGACAGGTCTGCACGATGTAAGGGCCTTGCCACATGGATTCAAACTTTCCTTTACCCGTTTTGTCATGGGCTTGGTCATAGGCAAGGACGAGGTCCCCTTCATGGAAAGTTCGAGGGTGTACATGCTTGTCGTAACCAGCTTTGGAGAGGTTCTTGGCGGCTTCAAAGGTCTGGAGAGTGGCACGACGGTCTTCATCAGCTTGTTCTAGTGATAGCAGACGTTGCTCGAGTGGGGAGGTGTCTGGGAGAAGCTCGATGGCGATGTGTAAGGAAGGTATTTGACACTCTATGGGGAGGAAAGACTCTACACCGTGAACTAAATGAAACGGGGTAAAACCGGTGGTGGTTTTGGTGGATGTACGGTAAGCCCATAAGGCAGGGAACAACATGTGGTGCCAATTGGACTTATGCCGGTCAACAGTGCGTTGGAGGATGGTTTTGAGAATTTTGTTAATGGCCTCTACTTGGTCGTTCCCTTGGGGGTAGTAAGCAGAGGAATACTGATGTTCGAACTTTAGTAGGGTGGATAACTCGCGCCAAAGGGAATCTTCGAAGTGTGAACCATGGTCTGAGACCAACTGTTTGGGTACCCCGAATCGAGTGATAACATGGTTGAAAAAGAAACGGGCAGCGGTGTCAGCTGTACAATTGAAGGTGGGCATGGCTTCCGCCCATTTGGTGAAGTAATCAACGGCGATAATGATGTACTTATGGCCGTTGGTAGATGGGGGTTTACATTCCATGAAGTCGATGGCCCACTTACAAAAGGGACCAACAGTGACGACTGGGTGTAACAGAGCAGGTGGTGTCCGGGCCTTGGGGGCAAAAAGTTGGCAATTATGGCAATGTTTGGCCGCTGTGATGCAGTTAGTAAAGAGTGTGGGCCAGAAGTATCCAGCGTGGATGACCTTTTGGGCGGTGGCCATTCCAGAGAAATGTTCGCCGCAGGCACCGATATGACAGTCATTGAGGACGTGTTCGGCTTCCTCATGTGTAAGACAATGATGGAGAATCGTGTCAACCCCTCACCGGTAAAGGACATCGCCTAAGAGGAGATATCGAGAGGCCTGGTGACGGATACAACGGCGTCCATCACGACTAATGTTGGGTCTGAACTTCTGCGTGCGAAGGTATAAAAAAATATCACCGTACCATGGGTCATCAGACGAGATGGTGAACAAGTGATTGTCGAGTAACTCATCGGAGATTTGTGGGGATGGCAGAAGGGAGGGGAGATCGGTGATGAGCTGAGCAAGCGAGAGGGCTTTAGTGCTCTTAGGGGTTCGGAAAGTGAGGTCATATTCCTGGAGGATAATTACCCATTTGGCAACGTGACCTTGCAAGAGCTGCCGGTTTAAGAGATAGACCATAGGGTTGGAGTCGGCGACAACTGTGGTATGACTGAGCAAAATGTAGTGTCGCAATTTTTGGACGGAGAAGACCATAGCAAGGGCAAGTCTTTCCTCATATGGGTAACGTAGGGGTGGTCCAGACAAGGTCTGGCTGACATAATAAATGACATGCTCTTGGTGAGCTGCGGCTTCTTGAACCAGGACTCCGGACACCACATGTTCGGATGCCGAGACGTAAAGGATGAAGTTCTGAGAGAAATCTGGAGGGGAGATCAAAGGGGCTTGCATGAGAGCTTTCTTGAGGGCTCCGAAGGCAGCTTCTGCTTGCTCATCCCAAACAAAGGGTATGTGGGTACGAAGCAGGTGTAAGAAACCATGAACGATAGTGGCGTAATCAGGAGCGAAGCGATGAAGGAAATTAGATCGCCCCTGCAGACTCTGGAGCTGCCGAAGCGTGTGAGGAGAGGGAAGGTCTAAGATGGCTTGGACTTTCAGGGGATCAATAGCAATTCCTTTCTGGGAAACAATGAAACCCAACAACCGGCCTGCCGGAACGCAAAAGACACACTTGTGTGGGTTCAAGTAGATTTGATATTTGTGACAACGCAGAAAAACTTGCCGAAGGTCGCTAAGGTGGTCTGATTGTTTCCTGGAACGAGCTGTAAGGTCGTCAAGATAGACTAGCAGGATATGGACCAAGTTGTGAAAACAATAGGTCATGGCCCGTTGGAAGGTGGCACTAGGATTTTTTAGGCCGAAAGGCATGACGCGATAGGCAAAGGTGCCCCATGGGGTGGTAAAGGCAGTCTTGTACTGATCCTCCTTACGGATCTGAATCTGGTTGTATCTAAAAAAACTGTCCATGAAAGATAGGACTTCATGCCCCGCACATGCATCAATGAGTTGGTCAATAAATGGCGTGGGGAAGTTGTCTTTGGGACAGGCTCAGTTTAAATCACGGAAGTCAGTACATACTCTAATGGTGTCTTGTTTTTGTTAACAGGAATGGGGTTTGAAACCCAGGTGGTATATGCAATAGGATAAATGAATTCTGCCTTGCAAAGTTTCTCAACCTCTGCTTTAACATCGGGGAGCTTTGAAGGATGAATGGGGCGCTGTTTCTGGTGAACGGGGGGTACATCTGGCCATGTGTCAATGTGATGATCTATAATAGCGGGGTCAAGACCAGGCATTTCGGTATAGGACCAGGCAAAGACATCACGGAACTCTTGAAAAAGTTTTTTGTACTCTCCAATCTCATGTTCACTGCAGGAGGCTCCTAGGGTAATGATTTCAAGAGCACCAGGTGGGTCAGAGATATCTATGTGGATGATGGGTGAGATGTTGGCCATGTTACCTTCCTCAAAGGCCTCAGGAGTGGGAATAGGATCCTTAAACCAGTCGACTTTGGTGGGAAGGAAATCTTTGGACTCAACCACAAATTGGGTAGCTGTGGTAGAGGAGGATTCTTCTTGGAGGAAATATGAACGATGGTGCATGTCATCCCAGGGATAATCCGGGGCAGTGAGAGCCTCAAGAATCTCCTCATCATTGCGGAAAAATTGAGTTGTCAAATCAGTTGACGAGGGAGTGGTAGTCGAAGAGATCATATAAATGGTGTTAATCTCTCCGGATGGGGATGAGACTGGGGGATGGATCTCCTCAATTATGGGGGGTACCGTCTCAAGGTCCAAATTATTCATCTCGTAGAGAGCTGCTCTGTAATCCAGGAGATCGAGACATTGATGTGAGTAATGGCCATAAACACCGCATATTGCACAAGGGTGGTTGGTACGCAGTGATTTATCACGAGGCTTAGGGGTTGGATCAAGCTTGACAACCGGGATGTTGGGGTCATCGTCAAGCATTTGCATGTGTTCCTGCAATGCAGGTAATTGTGGACATTGATGAGTTGGATGGCCTGACTCATCACACAACGAGCATTTAGGAGGAGCACGAAACACGGGGGGGGGGTTTACTGCCTTGGGAGGGGGTACAGCAGTGTGGGCCTCTGCCCCCAGTGGGCTTGATAAGAGGAGGGGGATTCGTAGATGACGAAGGGATAGAGACACTGGGAGGTGGTTTACTAGTAGTGGCAATGGGTTGCACTGGTTGTAGGACGACATTAGGTGTCGGCGGGGGCACGGGAGGCGAAATGTACCACACGGGTAATCCCAAGGTTAACCCGGGGAGACTAAGAGTAGCCATAACCGGGGCACTTACTACTCTCGAGGGGGGGATTAGGAAGGGGATTGTGTGGATGGGTGTAACACCAATGTGACTAGGTACCAATGGTGGTTTGGGTAACAAGGGCGGTTTATTGTTGGGTGTTTGTGTATTGTGGGAAATGGTACATAGGTCAGATACTTCGGGCGCAGGTGACGGGGGAGGAATGGAATGGAATGTTGAGGTCATTGGCGTATCTGAGAAAACTCCTGGTCCCATGGAGGAAACGAACGAGGTAGTTGCACCACAAACAGGTTGTTCAACCATGGGGAGAACATTTTCGAGTGCAGCGGGGGCATTTGGATCGTAATAGGTGAGTTGGTCGACCTTGAACACGCGTCCGTCATGGGGGAACATCATGGTACGAAAAACAGATGAGGCGACCGCCCACATGGCATACATGTAGCTGCGGCCAAGTAAGAGGTTATAATCAAGTTGGGAATTGATGACCTCTATGTCAATGAGTACGGTTTTACCAGCCAACTGGACGGGGACATTAGCTAAGAGACCTTGGGGTTGAGCCAAACGACCGTCGTAGGCTCGCAATGCAGTGGTGGACTGCTGGAGAGTAGGGGATCCCAACTTCTGCCAAACGAATGTGGACATAATGCATGTAGAGGCACCTTCATCGATAATGCACCGATGGATGACAAGATTCCGAACGGAAACAGAAACTTGGAATGCTAAAGTGGAAGGCAGGCGTGGTTCGGACTGGTCCAAATCGAATGCCATCAGCTGTGAATCATTTGGGTCAATAGCACCAATGACGGAGAGCAAAGTCTTGCGTTGTGAAGGGTAGTTTTTTAAGACTTCTAACGTAGATATGGCTGCGGGAGATTGGGCTAATTCATCTACAATGTTGTAATTTGATGCAGCGCGAGCATTGGGGTTATTGTTAATGCGACGAAGTGGGAAGCGAGGTGCTTTGGAGGCGCCATCGAGTGGAGCCGGGGGTATACGTAACGTCTGATCGGTGGGATGAGCGTTAGTGTTTTTGTCGGTGGGAGAGGCTTCAGGGATGGAGCCATATTGGTTCTGACGGGTTTGGAGGTTGACATCAGCGGATGACATCGTCAACAAGTGGTGGGTACCTGAATCTAACATGGGTTGATCAGGAGTGGCATAAGTGATCTGTTGTTGTGGTGGCGCATTGCCTTGAGGGGGAGCCAATGTCTGAGTGTTCACTACGCCTTGGGTTGGTAAGGGGTTTTGCAGCACCAAAGGTTGATGTTGAGGTGGTGGGGGGTTGGGTGGCGCTTGAGGAGCCGCGTGCCCTTGGCGATGGGCATCATCAGTCTAGAGTTGTCGAGCTCGCTCCAAATGTGGGCAAGCATGTGTGTAGTGGCCATAGACCCCACAAATGGAGCAAGGATGGTTTGTTCGTAGATTAGGATTTTTGGCCTGCTTGGGCGGTCGATCAGGGTTCTCGTTGGCAGGTGCTGCGTTATTATTGTTTGGGGGATTGGGGGGTTGATCGCCTTGGTCAGGAGGGGGGTTGTGCCCACGGTTACGGCCTTTGCCACGGTTTTGCTAGCCCTATTGGCGCTGGTTGTTTTGGTTCTGCTGCGGATTTTGTTGGGCGTATACCTGCCCTTGGGCAGCAAGTGGGTTTTGGGGTTGTGCAGGTGCGGGAGCAGGCTGCGATGGATAATAAGTAGGGGGAGGCTGCGCAGGTGCTGAACCTTGTGGGGGTTGCTGATACGTCTGCGGAATGGGTTGGGGGTTTGCCGCAGGGGCTGCCTGGGGCGGGTAATAAGTAGGTTGGGCTTGAGAGGACACAGGAGTTGGTGCAGCCTGTGGGTGGTAATATGGCTGAGGTGCGACCGGGGGGGCGTAAGCGGGGGATGCATGACCAAAGCACTGAGGTGGATAGGAGGGTCCTTGGGAATGGAGGTGGTGTGTCATAGGAGCATACGAATTGGTTGCTCTGGATTGAGATGTATCCCGCGAAAGGTCGGGGCCATGGCTAGGATGTGCTATGGAAAAGGGTTGGGGATGCGATGCAACACGGCCAATGATGCCGTCTGCGGCATGGGATGCCCCCGGCGCATCGTGTTGGGAGGAATCGCCACGAGGGGCATCAGGTATGATGGTATATAGATAACCCAACTGGGCGTAAATGAGGTCAAATTGCTGGGCTTTGAGGATGGCCTCTTCTTGAGACTAGCGTCGTTCGGATGCCACATCCTTGGCAATGATAGGAAGGAGGGATTTTAGGAACCAATCTAAGAAGATACGGTCGTCTAACTTGATTTTGCAGAGGCTGCGGCGTTGACGCCACTCATGAATATGGTCAGTGATGTGGGTAGCCTTGTTCTGTCCGCAAGACAGTAGGATCTCAACTCCCGCGTCATAGTGGATAGGTAACTGAAAGAACTGCAGGAAAGTGGAGGCAAGGGAGGTAAAGGTGGCATGGGTCCCATGGGGCTGCTCGATGTACCACTTAGTCGCAGAGCCAGTGAGGGTACGCTGTAACAAACGGAGGCGGACAGAGTCGTCCACTATGGATTTGGAGGAACACCATAGATGGAAGGACATAATATGGTTCTGGGGGTCCTCACCTGCCTTGCCCTCAAACTTAGGGATGTCGGAGGGGAGCTTGGTGGGTATGTGAGGCCACACAGGGTCGTGTCTGATGGGATCGTTAGTCAGTCTAGTTAGGTCAGGAAGGTTGAGACTAGCCATGAATGGCAAACTAGTAGAAGGATGTGACATACTAGTGGGTGTGACCACGTTGGGGCCAATGCCCCCAAGTGTAGGGGCTAGGTGAGGGATGTTGCCCCCAAGTGGAGGAACGAAAGTGGTATGGGACGGTCCTGCACTGCCAAGGGTAGTGTGAGTCACTGATGGAGTGACGCTAGGTATGCCAGCTACTGGAATGGGTACAGTGATCGGAATGGTAGATGTGGGCCCCATCGAGGGCATACCCAAAGCAGGTGTGGTAGCTAGTGTGGCAGTGGATGCTCCACCAATGGTCCCTACAAAGAAAGGGGTGGAAGTCACGCCAGCCATGGGGCTCGTTGGTGCAGTGTAAATGGGGTTCTTGGACTCTGCCTCAGAATCAGAGGTAAAATAAGGGGCGTCTAGATCGGGTGACGGAGTTCTATGCTATTGACGAGTGGAGTCAAGTGACAAAGCTCGAGATCTATGATGAGTGGTATCAAGTGATGAAGATCTATGTCTATGACGGGTGGTGTCAAGTGAACCGTGGTGTGGGGGCTCACCTCGGAGGCGCCGAGAATGTCTCAGGGACTCAATGGTGACAGATGGTGTTAACTATCTGGGTGTTGTGTTGAGTGAAAAACAACTCAAAAACCCTAATGCAACCGAGTGTGCAGAAGGAGAGCTCAAAAAATATGGCACTCAGGCCAACAACCAACTCAAAACACTTACTGTAACAGTTGTGCTACAATAAGTGGAGTATCAACAGAAATGGTCAGAATACCAACAAGCAGCAGGTTTCCTAAAAAAGAAAAATAGTGGACTCGCTAGACCAAAAGGAGGTAAGGGAGCATGCAAACACCTAGCTAAATAGTATTCTGACTCAACTAGACATATCCTCTACAAGGTGATGAAATCCAAGTCAGACAATATGGATAGTAGAGCCAAGTGGCTAAAGATATCCCCCTACCGGGAGGGACACCGGGTAGTTAATCCTAGAAGAAAGGAAACTAAGATACCCCGTTCATGACACGTCCAGAAAAGGTGAATCTGTCGTTTGGTTCTATCGCCGTGGTATCCCCATACGGGTGATACCCCGAGAACTGCGAAAGGTAGCCTTCGGTTACTGAATGGAGTGCGGTATTCCACTCAGGCCTCCGGAACTAGTCTGGTGACTTCAACCCTCCTAGGGGAGAGGCCCTCTGATAAACTGGTTGTGACCGTGCCAAAAAATACTAGGGGATTTTGGTTCCCTAATGGACAACAGCTATGTCTCAAGTGTAAGCAACCGAGGGGTGTTATGTGGATGCCTATCCCCTCGATCCTACCTAACTACAAAAATTCTTATGTGTTCCTCAAGTGGGGTTAGAATGTTGGTTGTGTTAAGTAGTTTTTTAGGGCTCACTTGAATTAGGTGATAGAGTGTGTGCGTGTGGGATGATGAACCCAAGTAAAAGTGCCACGGGGTGGGCAACTTTCTAACTAAAAATAACAAGACTGAAATTAAACTTTGAAATGCAAAATTTTCTCTTTATAATTAAAATGCTGAAATTTTAAAAATATTCTGTAAATGGAACAGAAATAATACTGCAGAAAAGGCTGTAGGGAAGTAAGGTTGCAGGTAGGACAGATGGCTGTGCAGGTGCAGAAAATAGTGCAGTAAAGTGCTAGGTTCAAAACAGTGAAAAAAGTGCAGAAAACAGATCACGGGTCTGTGGCAAATCTGGGCGGTCAGACCGCGGGAAACATCGCAACAGTCATAGACAGGTTGCGGGATTTTGGCCGAAAGATGCAGTCGGACCACGGGAAAAAGGCCAAAAGTCGCAGGCGGGTTGCAGGAAAATGGTTGAAACCCGCAGGCGGGACGCAGGAAAAAGGTCGAAAGTCACAGGCGGGATGCGGGAAAAAGGCCGAAAGTCGCAGGTGGGTTGCAGAAAAATGGCTGAAAGCCGCAAGCGGGACGCGGGAAAAAGGCTGAAAGTCGCAGGCAGGTTGCAGAAAAATGGCTGAAAGCCGCAAGCAGGCCGCGGAAAAAGGGTTAACAGCCGCAGTCGGATCGCCCCGAATAAGCTAATAGCCGCGGTCGGATCGCAGGTAATAGACTGAAAACCGCCGATAGGTCACCGGAAATAGTCTGAGAGCCGCGGTCGGATCGCAGGTAAGTGCCTGAAAGACGTGGTCGGAATGCAACTGTAGGGGGCAAAAGATGCAGTTTACGGCAGCCGAAACGGACAGCCGAAAGGAAAAAAAAATATATATATATTGCAGAAAAGTAAAAAACATTGAAAACTTTAAAAACTATAACCAGAAATTCAAAGGAACACAAGGGGAGTCGCCAAAACTATAGCTAGGGTTTTCACCCTAGCTTGTGCAAATGAGGACCTACTAAGGAGAAATGACTCCTTATTAGCAGTTCAGAAAAACATTAAATGAAAAACAATACATTAAAATGGAAATTATTCTAAACATGTGCATAAGATAACAGAAAAGTAACAAAAATGGTTTTTGTTTTTGTATTAAAATTTTACCTCAAGTGTAGAGGTTGGTGAAGTTCTTGCAATGGTCCAAGAGGGTTGCTCCAAACTCCAGCTTTGCTCCTTCTCTTTCTCCAAAGGGTTGGAAATGGGCCAAAGGGGCACTCAAGGGTGAAAGTAGCTCAAGGGTGAGCTAGGGTTTCAAGAGTGATTTTGGCAGAGTAAGGATGTATTTGATTGTGGATATGAAATGAGGGGTCTCCATCACCTATTTATAGGTTTTTAGTGGTGTAGTGCTGGCCCATGGTTTTGGGAACCATATGGTTTAGGTCAGCTGTATAGGGTTTTTTCCTCTTTTTCCTCTTCTTTTAATATTTTTTATTCCCTTTTTAGAGGGTTTTTGCTATTTTGGAGGAATTTTGGATTATTTTGGGGGAAAAAGGGGTTTTTTGGCCTTTTGGAGGCATTTTTAATGGTTTTGTGGCCTTTTGGAGGCTTTTTAATGGGATTTTAAGGTTCTGGAGGTAAATATGGTAAGAAATATGGACAAATGAGTCATGTAAAGGGGTAGATGAGGTAGTGAGCACTTTTTGGGGTTAACACAAAGGTAGAAAATAAGGAAAAAACAGAAAAAGCAGGACAAAGCAGAAAATCATGATAAGGCATAAAAGCAGGAAAAAGCAGGATAAAGCAAAAGAAAAAGCAAAAGCAAAAGCAAAATCAAAAGCAAAAGCAGAAAGCAAGGCAAAAGCTAAAGCATAAAGCAAAGCAACCTTATCCACTCCATGAGGGCTCCTTAGACTATATTACTTGCTCAACAAGTCACCTCAATATATAAAAGAATTATTACAACTCCATTTCACATCTTTTTTCAGTTTGAGTATTAGTATGAGAGCAATTGTGCCTCAGAGACTTGGGAGATGTGCCCCTAGTCCAAGCTGGGTGATGTGCCCCTAATTCATGTGAGAGGATGATGGTATTCAACCATCATCATTGAGTTTTATTGCAGGTCCTATAGTTGATCCAAGGCTGGGTCAAATTTCAGTAAAAAAAACATCATGAAGTCTATGGTTTGAATCTCAAAGTTTCTTATTGATTTTCAGTGCTAGATTGTTGTGTTGAAGAGGAGAGGAGTTTTTGTAATATTTTGAGAAGCCTCTTGGATCATATCTGATGTAATTAAATTCATTATAAATCTTTGATATCAGTCATAACATTTTATATTGTAGAAGTATGAAATATTTTGAGGTTTCTCCACCCCTTCTAGATTTGCCTAGAATTTGACTAGTTTTCAAAATACATTTGATAAATGAATGAGAATAGATACAAATGATTTAATTTATGTTCCTGATGTTAATTAATATGTTAAATGACCCATTCCATGTCTGAGATAATAAATTTGTGAACCTTCATTGATTGTTTGGGAGTTCCTGAAATTAACTAGTTGTGCAATCCTGGAATGTCATTTTGCTTGTATCTTTGTGAATTTTTCTCATAACTTCCTCAAACTTGTTGGAGTGACCCATTACTGTAAATTTACTGATATTTCATGTTTATTAGCCTCCTTGAGTCAAAAACTTCATCCATAGCTTCCAGTCCTTGTATAGTTGAAGTACTAGTTTGCATATGTTGGGGTGCCCAGGAGCATTGTAGTAGATTTCAGCCTTGATGATTTCGAACCATAAATGGTTCCAGTGCTTTGTGCAAAGGTAATATCAGCCATCAAATTATTCCTTCCATCTAGAGTGTTGATCTTTCCAATCTCCAGTAAAGCTAGTCTTTGAATTCACTGTTTTGGCTGAGTCAGGTAGGAGTTAGAGTTAGTGTATCAAGCAGCCCTTATTGGTACACTATAGTGGTATTAGAGAACTTTCCTTAGATCAACCTGTGTAAATTAAATCTCATATGAATAAATATCTCAAAACTATCTCCAAGTTGCAACTATGGAACTAGATATAGTCATGAAAGATGAAGACTTTGAGTTATACGAGGAAGAAGAAATCATTTACATTGATGGAGGAATACCAAGAGATGAGGCTGGTTACATTTGTGATCATATGTATAATGAAGACAAATGGGATGAACCACCGATGACTAATCCTAAAAATGATTTAGCAAAAGTGATATCTGCATGTGAAAACTTGCCCCACCACTACCAAGAGTATCTAGCGTTGGGAGAAGAGATTCGTAAAGCCATTTCCTTCAAAGATTATTTTTATTGCAGATTTGTATTCGAACCCAAGGATTTATATGAGGATTCTTTTGAGAGCAGCAAACCATCCATGGAGGAAAAAAAGATTCTACCACCCCAAGCAAAGAAGAAGAAAGAGGAACCGAAAGTGAAGCCTCATTGGATGTCATTGTTTCTAGCATGAAGAGACTTTTCAGATTCTCTTCAAACAAAACCTCCAATAATATTGATTCTAAGGTTACCAAGGAGAAAGATGCATCAGCTATCTTGAAGGAGCAACGACATAGTAACAATTAGCTATCAAAGGAGAGGAACAGAAATCTTCCAAGAGAAGAGCCATGTGGTTCCTCTCATGAATGTATTGACCAAGAAAAATAAGTCTTCAAGCTAAGGAACAAAGGTAAATCTGATTTTTGTAGCAGCAATTACTTCTTGCATCAATTTGAAGAATATCCCACTGAGTTAATCACAAAAGAGTTTGAGGTACACCCTAAGAGGGTAGGCCAAGCCCCCATGCAAAAGGTTGTTTACAATACTGAGATTGAATCCAATCATGGACACCCAAGATTATTTGTTGGTGAGTTTGAGATCCCTACAAGGGATATGGAAGATGAGATTGGTAGAGGAAAAAACACTTGTGGAGCAGAGTTGGAGGAAGAGAAAATATCAACCCTTCAAGCATTCTCAGACCATTATTATGGAGGAAAATACAACTACACTTTAGTTGAGAGTGAACCTGGAGATTTGGTGGAGGAGCGCACCATCACCACTACATCTCATGAAGAGATAGAGGTGTCACAAAGGTATTACAACCATTTTGATTTTTGCATTCACCAAATCCTTTTGTATCATCTTGATAGGGAAGCCACCTCCGGTGAGAAGGTTGGAAGAAAATATCGTTCTACTGTTGAGATCCAAATTTTTGAGAAGGTTGAATTTTTAGAAGAGATTTTGCATAAATATCAAGGGCTGCATGAGCACACATGTGATCAAATGTGTGTGGCTAATAGTGCACATGACATTTTGGAGCAACATCATCTACGAGGTAAACATAAGGAGTCTTCAAATTTACAAGTGCTTGAAGAAAGCATTGACTTGCAAGATGATTTTTGGGCACCTGTTTCACTCCCGAGAGATTATGAAACTTTCATGTAAGGAAGACTTATCCCTGATGAAGGTGGCTGATTACATCCCATTTGGATCAGCAATCAAAGAATCCTATTCATCATTGAATTGGATGGATAGCTACCTCACCAAGATGGAGACCCAAGATTGTGCAAGACTAGCTGAAATTGGTAAGAGTTATTTTTGCATTAGTGATGGATCTATTGTTGCATTTAAGTTTGTTATGTTCAATGAGCAGCATCCAAGGCATCTATGGCTGCAATATGATGCTTTTCATACATTTCCATTCATACCTTGGAGGAAAAATTACATAGCAAATGAGGAGTTATCTCCTGGCATGATATTCATAGTGAAGCATGATGACATTGTGAGGGCTACCGAGGGCCTCACCACCATTCAAGGCACAAGTATGGACTACTTACATCAAATTGAGATTAGATGGAAGTCACTAGAACAACATGAGAAGGTTCTTGAATACCTTCTACTAGGTAGACCACCTGACAAGGTGAAGAAGCATAAGGATGAATTGAGGATGGATGTACAATCCATCAGTATCTTTCATTACAAGCATTTGAAAAGGAAGAAGACATGTGGAGGCTAGTCTTCAAGTGCCATTGTGGGCACATTGAATTCCTATTCATGCCCCTTGGCTTGAATTATACACCTACTACATTTCATCCTTGCATGTACACCATGGTAGATGAACAAATTTGTAAGTATGTTTCCCAATTTTCTAATGATATGTTTGTTCGCAGCAAGGTTTGGAAAGAATGCTTGGATATTGTATTAACCCTTATGGCAGAATTATCCTTCCATGCAAATGGATCCAAGTATGCGAGGGAAGACATTGAGATCATGAATCTTAATCATATGGATGTGAAAGTTAGTACCAACTTTTTTTATGGGATGATTTGGGATACTCATGGTGAACCATGTTCAAGAAGCAACACAAGAGGATTCTTTAGCTTCTCACAAGTAAGCATTAGGGAAGAAGTTTCTTGCTGGATAGAAGAGGCCGAAATGATAATTCAAGAGATAATGGGAGTGAGGGTTGGTTTCCTTATACATACACTACCAAGTTCCACTCACCCATTTGGCCTAAAATGGGGTGTCACCAAAGAAGGTATAGAAGACAATTTGATGGAGATTGGGAACACCAATGCTTTTGGAAGAAGAAGGTTGCAGCCATATGAGAAGCATGAAATCATGGCAGCCATCATGCATGTTATGGATTGGTTCAAATCAGTTTTAAAGAAGAACAGATGGGTGGTCAAATCTGATCACAAAGGAAGGATGCATTGCATGACACCAATGAAGTTTAAGGATTGGCAACCAAAGTTGGTAAGTGAAGTCCAAGATTATAAATCTGATCATGAATGCAAGAATATAGTAATAGAGGTTCTTCTTTGTTCATGGGAAGGCTTATTTGTTCTAGAAGATCATTTAGTAGCAAAGTATCACAAAGGCAGATTTGCAGATGAGCTATTGAATGGTTGGGTTCAAGAAGAACAATTTGACATTATGGGGGAAGGCATCTTTTGGGTGCCAAAATCATTTTTTATGGAAGGGTTTATGGGGGCTTCCCATGATTTGTTCCTAATTAAGAACTTCCTTAAATGGGGAGTTACATTGCATGCTTGAAAATAATTTACATTGTTTGAGTGTGAAGTTGGAGGAATAAAGAAAATATATCTTAATATCATGCTTGAGAAAGGTGAAGCTGATGTCTACATGGAGAGGATTCACACCACCCTTATTAGTTCCATCCCCAAAGATGTGCACAAGATATTGCAGCTCCATGAGAAGCATTATCCACACCATAAGAAGGATATGCTAGCCCATATGTGTGCATTGGTTGAATGCAGATTTGAGGGTGAGATTGAACTCAATGAATGGCACCAACAATGGTTTGCATGTGACTCGATGGATGGGCTGATTCATGAAGAAACACATATGACATTCATCCACTTTAAAGACCCTATCCACTTAGTGCTTGAATCAATCTTAAATAATGATATTTTGGGAGTTGTTCATGTTCCACTCTTAGTTAGTCACCATGATTGTTTGGAGACTCACATGAGGGTGAGTAAGAGGTTTCCATGGAGGATCTCGAAAGAAGATGTATTGGATCATACAGAGGAGTGCAGCATATGCTAGCACCATGTGATGGAATATACTTTCTTGGTTGTCTATAGTGATCGGAAGCAACAGTTTGGTGGCAGTGTACAAGTTTCTCAACCCCATGTTTTTTCATTGCTTGAGGACAAGCAATCTTGGGATGGGAGGACTGTCATGTTCCCTCATTGATGATCATTGGATTGAGTTCCTAACCCAATCAATCCATTGGGTTGAGGAGAAAATATCATTTACTTGGGGTTAATTTTGAAAGTTCAAACAATTAATTAATTAGGAGGTGTTGAATTTATTTTCTTAAAGTTGATATGCACTTGGTGAAAAGTATTTTTCATTAAATAGTTATTTTTATTTTGGAATAAAGTGTATAATGCTCCATAAGAGTGCCTTAGAGGATGAGGTTTACTAAGAGGTAACTTGCAAGACAAGAAAATATAAAGCAGTCAAAGCAAGGAAAATAGGAAAATGAGAAGAAAGCAGAATAAAGCAACAAAGCTCAGGAAAAGCAGAATAAAGCATAAAAGCAGGACAAAGCAGAAAAACAGGACAAGGGCAGAAAAGTAGGAAAAAACAGAAAAGCAAGAAAAAACAAGAGAAAGCAGAAAAGCAGGTAAAATGCAGGACAAAGCAGAAAATCAGGGTGAGGTAGAAAAGAAGGATAGAAAAGCAAAATCAAGATAAAGCAAAAGCAAAATCAAAAACAAAAAGCAAAGAAAAAAGCAAGGCAAAATCTGAAATAGAAAGCAAAGCAAAGCAGAAAGCAAGGCAAAAGCTAAAGTAGAAAGCAAAACAACCTTATCCACTCCATGAGGGTGCCTTAGCCTATATTACTTGCTCAACAAGTCACCACAATATATAAAAGAATGATTACAACTCCATTTCACATCTTTTTTTAGTTTGAGTATTGGTATGAGAGCAATTATGCCTCAGAGAATTGGGAGATGTGCCCCTAGTCCAAGTTGGGTGATGCGCCCCTACTTCCTGTGAGATGATGATGGTATTAAGCCATTATCATTGAGTTTTATTGCAGGTCCTGTAGTTGATCCAAGGCTGGGTCGAATTTCAGAAGAGCATCATGAAGTCTATGGTTCGAATCTCAGAGCTTCTTATTGATTTCTAGTGCTAGATTGTTGTGTTGAAGAGGAGAGGAGTTTTTGGAAAATTTTGAGAAGCCTCTTGGCTCATGTCTGATGTAATTACAGTCATTATACATCTCTGATGTCAGTCATAACATTTCATATTGCAGAAGTCTGAAATATTCTCAGTTTTCTCCACCCGTTCTAGATTTGCGTAGAATTTGACTAGTTTTGATAATACATTTGATAAATGAATGAGAATAGATACAAATGAGTTGATTTATGTTCCTGATGTTAATTAAGATTTTAAATGACCCATTCCATGTCTGAGATAAGAAATTCGTGAGCCTTCATTGATTGTTTGGGAGTTCCTGAAATTAACTAGTTGTGCAATCCTGGAATGTCATTTTGCTTGTATCTTTGTGAATCTTTCTCAAAACTTCCTCAAACTTGTTGGAGCGACCCATGATTGTAAATTGACTGATATTTCATGTCTATTAGCCTCCCTGAGTCAGAAACCTTCATCCATAGCTTCCAGTCCGTGTATAGTTGAAGTACTAGTTTGCATATGCTGGGGTGCCCAGGAGCATTGTGGTAGATTTCAGCCTTGCCGATTTCGAACCATCAATGGTCCCAGTGCTTTGTGCAAAGGTACTATCATCCATAAAATTCTTCCTTCCATCTAGAGTGTTGATCTTGCCAATCTCCAGTAAAGCTAGTCTTTGAATTCATTGTTTTTAGCTGAGTCTGGTCGGAGTTAGAGTTAGTGTATCAAGCAACCCTTGTTGGTACATTACATAGCCCCTGGGGTGTAGACTAGTACGAGGCCCGTCCTAGTTGTTGATTCTCCTAACAAGAACAAAAATATCGATTTATACTTTGATGTCTCTGGAATGTCATTCATTCTATAGTACTATTTATGTTTATGACAATATGGATCGCCATATTGATTTCACATATGTTGATCGTATTATTGTTGTGTAGTTAACCTATGAGTATCTATTAAATGGATTTTAGAACCTAATTTGTGGAGGAAGATTCATTTTTCAAAATCTCCCTTCCAGGAATATATTGATTTGTAGGCTTACCTACTGAGGCTAAGGCCCTTGACCTTGAAGGTGTTGAGGAAGAGGCTTTAGTATAAACTCCTTGTATTTTGACCAGCATAGGCCTTCTTTTTGAGTAAGACGTGACACTGAAATGAAAGTGACACAATGACCCTTAGAAGGATCTACCTCATCTAAAGTGAATTCTCTCTTCTGTTTTCTCAAACTTGTTTAATTTTGTAATCTTATTTAAATGTTGTACAAATTTTGCCATCTTATTTGAATGTTGTGCAAATTAAGCCAAAGTGAAGTTTCATTTAATACAAATATAATCATCATTATAAAAAAATAAAAAATAAAATCAAGTCGAAGGTAAATCATTCTCATAAAAGCAACATTATATTTTCTTCCTTCTCCAGGCCCATATCATGATAACTTAAAAAATGGCCCATATCATGATAACTTCAAAAATGGTATTTTGCTCAAATTCATTCCAGCTGCACAAAAAGATGTAGTTTGAGAAGGGTGGGGGTACTTGCCGAGTATCTTTGTTGTTGTGCCAGATCTCTGTCTTGAACGCTGAGATGGGATGTTGGGACTTAGTGAGATTTTACTTGCTCAACTTACTGGCTACTACTCCAATACTTAAGCAACTACCATGAATCCCCAAGATCAGCAACCACTTCGGTCCTCTGTATGAAAAGAAATATTATTCATACCAATTTGTCGGAGCCATGAAAAATACTGTGTAACCTCAACGTTCTTGAATTGGCAATTTCCAAATATGAAACAAAATCTCTATTTTAACTAAACATTATGCAACATTAAAATCGACACTTCCAAGTTCCAAGATCTAAGAATAGTACAGAGAAACGACTAGAAAAATCTATAGCCCATCCGCTTTTTACATAACTAGATCAAGTGCTTGAATATCTAGAAGGAACTATTTGGGTTTCTATACTAACATACCAAGTTAAAAATATAAAGGATATTTTTACAAAGTCATTGCAGAAGTGCCATGGCTTATCACTTGCGCACAACACTAGTCTGTATTGCTATGAGAACTGGTAAGCAAATTCAATTGGATATGAGATCTTGTCAGCAAATTCAATAGCCAAAGGAGTTTTACATATCGTGAAAACCCGTCGTTGTTGTTCTTATGCCCATTATCTTGACATGATATAAGTGATCTTTAATATATTAAAGTTTTTTTAACAAAAAAATTTAAAAAAAAAATTAATTGGTTTAATTATTTTTAAGGTATATTGTTGATAACAAGATTATAGATCATAGGTTTGGGCTACCATTAATTATATATTATGGTTGTAATTGAATCATCTTTTATTAGGAGAGTTTGAGGAATGAAAGGATTTTTTTCTTTTTAAAATATAGGTTAGTGGATTATTTAAAAAGGTTTTTATTTTTGTTGGACTTTGTTAAATTATATTTGGGTTTAATTTATATTTATTAAAATATTCAAAAAAAATCTTTTGTTTTTTTTAATTTATATATAATTTTAATTGTTAAAATTGAATTACTATTTATTAAAATATTCCAAATAAAATAAAAAATAAATGGACATAATTTATTTTCAAAAGAATTTGTATCAATGCATCATTCAAGTAGACTAGATTAGTCTTATCAATGAAAATGAAACAAAAAAACTTAATAACCACATTCTTTAAATGGAAAAAAGGTATATGTGCTAACTAAATGACTATTTATACAACTTGTTTTTAATTATTAGATAAAAGCCAAATTTTATTGATTTTCAATTAAGAAAATAATTATTGAATATTATAAGTTTTCTTTTTTTTAGAAATTTATCTTTTAATTTTGTATTTTACAGAAGTGTAAATTTATTTTAATTTTAGATTTATTAATTATTAAAAAATGAAATATAAATTTCTAAATTTTTAGATGCTATATAATAAAGAATAGAAAAACATTTCAAAAATATAAAATTATTACAACTAGAAGAAAAAAAATTCTAAAATTATATGCTTTATCACTTATAGTAATCTAATTGGTTATTTTGTTATAAGTAGATATACAATTTTTGTAATGTACCAAATGAGTTTTGATTGTACATTAATTGATTCTCCTACAAGGCTTAAGGCAAAGCATTGAAACTAATGACTTGACTGACTGTAGGGAGGCTTAAAAACATTAATTGACTATCAAATATTAGTTTGGGTTCGCACCAGAAAGTTTGAGGAAGTTTTGGTGAGGTTTCAAAAGCAAGCAAGCAAAATTGTCTCTCGGACTGCACAATAGTTCAACTTCAAGATTTTCTAAACAGGGGGATAAGGATTTGAATTATTGGTTTCAGAAATGGAATGGGTTGATTGACATGTTAAATGATAACAACAACTAAAAGAAATAAAATTGGATTTGTAGAGGTTCATTTATTGATCAAACACTGAAAACTAGCTATTTTCCATGGCAATCTAGACTAGGTGCAAGAAATTGATATGAAACTCATAATTCTCTTTATTCAATCTGCCGAATGGACTTCAGAGGTTCAACATTACATTAATGACATCCATCAAAAGTTGAAATACATCTCATAGAAGTCTCAGGAAAGAAATACATAAGAGAAAGAACTCTCCATCATAGAAAGACTAGAAATCATTAGGATTTCGAATGGGAGGCTTCCCAATCTCTGCAAACAAGCTCGAACTTCATTGGATCAAACTTCAGGACCTGAAATAAACTCAATGTTGAAGACTGGATGTCATCATCCTCTAAGAAGAAGCAAGGGCACATCTCCCAGCTTGGACTAGGGGCACATCTCCCAAGTAAAAGAGGCAAAATAACTCTCAATTCAATTCTCAAACTATCAAAAGATGGGAAAGTGGTGTTCACTCCTTATTTTATAGAATTGAGGTGACTTCTTGAGCAAGTCATCTAGGCTAATGCATCCTCATGGAGTGGATAAAGATAGCTTGCTTTCAAGCTTTTCCTTTTTGCTTTGCTTTCTGCTTTTGCTTTATCCCACTTTTGCTTTTCTATCCTGCTTTTTTGCTTTTGACTGCTTTTTCCCATTTTTATGCCTTATTCTGCTTTTCTGCCTTATCCTGTTTTCTGCTTTATTCTGTTTTTCCTAAACTTTACTGCTTTTCTGCCTTGTGCCAACTTTTCTTTTATTTTTTCTGCTTTCCTAGCTTTAACTGTTTTCAGCGTTTCTTCTTTTGCAAGTTATCTCTTGGTCAAGGATTATCCTCTAATGCACCCTTGTGAATCATTATCCAATTTATTTCATTAAAATAAATATTTATTAATGAAAAATAACTTCCCATTAAGTGCATCTCAAACTTAAGAAAATAAAATTAACATCTCCTAATTAATTAATGCCTTAACTTTCAAAATTAACCCGAAGTGTATGAAATTTTCTCCTCAACCCAAGGGATTGATTTGGTTAGGAACTCAATCCAATGAACATCAATGAGGGGAGATGACAGTCCTTCCCTCCCAAGATTCCTTGTTCCCAAGCAATTTCAAACTTGGATGTTGTAAGATGTGTTCTCCTCCCCAAGTAACATCCTCACTATGCATCCCTTCCCATTGCACCAAATATTCTTTAATGATTCTACTTCTTAAATTCCTTTCTCGAACCTCCAAAATATTCTATGGAACTAACACCAAATATCCCTCATCATCAAGTGGAGGCAACTCTTTTGAAAGTTTAACTTGCTGCCCTATTTCCTTCTTCAAACAAGACACATGGAAAACATTGTGAATTTTACTTACTGGAGGCAATTCTAACTCATATGCCACTTCACCAATCTTCTTTAGGACTTTGTATGGACCATAGAACCTTGGTTGTAGTTTCTTAGCTCCCTTATACTTCAATGAGGATTTTCTATAGGGATGCAACCTCAAATATACCAGATCTCCTACTTAGAAGGTTCGCTCCACTCTTTGCCTATCTACATTCACCTTTTGTCTATTATGTGCTACTAGCAAGTTGTATTTGAGAGTCCTGAGTATGCCTTGACTCTCTTGGAGCCAATCCTTTCCCTTCTGTGTCTTTCAATCACCAAATATCATATCATCAAAAGAGGGTGCATCATATCCATATAGGGCCTTGAACGATGACATTCCAATAGATAGATGGAAAGTGGTGTTATAGCAAAAATCTCCCAGGTGTAGCCAAGTAGTCCATGCCTTCTGCTGACCAGTAACATAGTTTCTGCTGAGATATTGTAACTTCTAAGAATATTATATTTGTACTTTATTATTTCGGAGATGTTTCATTCCTTCGTGGAGACCCTATTGTATATCCGGAGATGTTTTATTCCTCCGTGGAGAATGTGGTAACTTGGGTTATTAGAATTTTCTAGTGGGGTCGGCCCTGTATGAGTCATGTGGGTTAAAGGGTTAGACCACCCTAGTGGGGTTGGCCCAATCAACATTATGTTAAGTGGTTAAGTTGGGGCTGACCTAGTTAGTGTAAAATTCAAGTCGGAGTTGTGTATAAATAGAGGAGGTGTGTTCTTCATTTAACACACATTCACTCACTTGTGACAATTTGAAAGTTAGGGTTTTATATAGAAAAACCCAGTCATCGTGGAACTTTCGCTATAAATCCATTTTGGCGAAGGTTTAGGATCTGAAACTTCTATAGGACGAAGATAACATCCCCCTGTACCTTGTGTCTGAAGCTCAGCCTCAGATTCGTTGTACTTTGTGATTTATGATCCGTACAAGTTAGGGTTTCTGCCTCTTCCATAATGCAGTCCTAAACAGGTGACCTAGGAAAAAAGGTCATATCTCGGGCTAGGAAGCTCCAAATGAAATTTAGTAAAAATAGACAGGTAGGGCACAAACTGTTGTTTCACAGGTCCTCTTTTCAGAGGCCGAAGTTGAAACAGTGACACATGGAACTTTGTACAAGTTTGCTATGATGTTCATCCCATAAACAGGTCATGTTGCGACACTTGAAATAACTCTCTCTAAGAGAATCCATTAAAGCTCAAACCTATGGGGTTGGAAAGATGACAGGTCAGGTTACCACAGGTCGAAGTTTCAGACCCTGCAGATCCGAAATTGCAGTGATACACCAGAAACAATACGACACATCTGAATTGGATCAACAGAGGAAATCTAAGAAGAGGAGAAAGAAGCTCTCACTTAGGGTTTTCAGTGTTTAGGTTTGGAAGGACCTGATACAATGTTGGAGACACCTGATACAACATTGGAAGCTTTATAAATGGATTTGGAATCCATTCATCATAGATATTAATCCTCCATCAAAATGTTGTGGGAGGAAGGAGATTGAAAATTAGGGTTTCCAAGTAAGAAGAAACCCTAGCAAAGTTGGGAGACTCATAGGGAAGCGATGAAGAAGGTTTAAATGGCATTGATATCCTATAATCCTAGCACCATTAACATACATAAGATGTTTACAAGTTATCTACCTTGGATGGTTAGGGTTTTACCCTTATAGAGAAGACTACTCGACAGGTATGACTTGAGAAGGCACAAGTATGTTTTGAAATATGATTCTTGATTAAGTTCATAATATGTTTGTCTTCATGTTATTAAGGTTAGTACAATTATGATTGTTTGGTAATGAATGCATATGAGTGATAGAAGAAATTCATTGATTAGGTTTATGACACTTATGATTGTACTAATGCACCTATGGTGTTGTATGAGGATGATGTTGTCTGCTAAAAAGATACAGGTACATCAAGAAAGACCAATCAATTTCTATTACCATGATGACATTAAGACAAAGACTCATCCATAATCCTTGATCACATAGAAGCTCTACTTACGAGGTATGTATGACTTTGTTCTACTATGCTTAACTTATGAGATATGCAGGTTCTAGCACAAGGTCTCCAAATCATTGAAGAGAACAAAGAAGATATTGTTTGGGTATGTTAAGACATAACCAAGCTTGATAATCCAAGTATGTTTTCCTATATCAAGTTAGAATCCTACTTTGTTAGGATCTTAGGTAAGTATACCTATGTATGAAATGATCATGACGATACATACTTAAGATTATTTAGAATCGTAATGTTTTGATAGTATTGAGACTATACTAATGAATGTATGATTATGTATGAGATCATGAGGATGACACTAGTGCACACTTGAGCATGCATAGTGGTCCAGGATGGATAGAAGTTCAAAGACTTATAATCATGATGCTCAAGCGGGAGGAAACCACACAAACATAAAATATAAGTATTTGAGTTGTTATTTGAATCTCCGAATAGTCAATAATATTGCTTGTAATAGTTGTATGCATATTTGTATTCCTAGAATATATCATGCATAGTGTAAGCATTCATATAGCATTGAACAGTATACTACTAATATGCATATGATGGGTAAGTTGGAAAAACATTCCATTGTTGTTTATCTAGAATGAAACCTCTTTGCTGACATGCTGAGAGCTATGCACGCTCTTGATAGTATGTTCTGGTAGAGATGGAAGGCATCTAGATAACCACTGTATGCATACAGGATATAGAAAAGTGTTGTGCCAAAGTATTGGTCAAGATAGTTTCATAACTATGTGAATCATATCTGTATGCATAATAGGTTATCATGTCAACATAATTTGATGATTATGAAGTATTACTAATCATGTAATTAACTTTGATTTGTAGGAAAGATCACGTGGTATGATCTACAAAAGAAGGATGATGAACACCAAACAAGTGATCAATGTTCAACAATAAGACTTACAAATCAAACATACTATAGAAGGCTCGTGGTTAGAAGATTCTCTTAGAAAGAGGAAGAGTATCATGACGAGATGTTTTCTCCAAGTGGCTAGACCATTCTCTTAATGGTGTAGTTGAAGAAGAAGTGCAAATCGAGAAAACTCCCAGGATTCAATTGAAGAAAGCTCTGTACGAGTACCCAGGATCGATAGTCATTTGATGAGCTTAATGATCACCATGGGTGATGCGGATTTCAACCTTTGCTACAAGGTTGAAGATGGTGTCTATATACAGATGACATTCTTCTCTTAGATGGATGCAAGAAGAAACTCACCACAGAGTTCGAATGATCTTGAGGCTCATATTAGTAGACCCATCTGACGAGAGATGGCACGGATAGATATGCAGAAGATCACTCAATGCAGAGTGTAAATGATGTTCAGTCACAGAGGGAGAATTGATAGCTTCTTGACAAGCTTGGGCTTTACCAAAAGTAAAGTTGATACTAACCTTTACCTTAAGGTTATGGATGATGAACCCATTATACTATTGTTGTATGTGGATGATCTCTTTCTGACAGGGAATGAGAAACAGATCATGGAAAGCAAGAAGAAGCTAGCTATAGAATTTGAGATGAAAGATCTTGGATTGATGCATTACTTCCTAGGTCTGGAATTATGGTAAGGCCTAGAAGAAATATTTCTCAACTAGAGAAAGTATGCTGTGGAAATCTTGAGAAGATTTGATATGTTGGAATGTAAATCCATGACCACTCCCATGGATTCAAACTTGAAGCTGTTAGCTGATGACTCATCAGACTTAATGGATGTGACTATGTACAGACAGATTATTGGGTCATTGATGTATTTGACGAATATCAGGCTAGATATATGCTTTGCTGTGAACACCTTGAGTCAGTATCTAGTGGAACCTAGGCGTGTTCACCTGATAGCTGTAAAGCATGTGATGAGGTACCTAAAGGGTACAATAGACTTTGGTTTATGTTATCTTGGAGATCGTGACTTCAGATTGTATGGCTACACAGATGCTGATTGGGCAGGAAGTATATCATATAGGAAAAGCACATCGAACGGATGTTATTGTTTGGGATCTTCCATGATCTCGTGGTTTAGCAGGAAGCAGTCTAGAGTGGCTCTCAGCACAGCCGAAGCAGAATATATAGCTACTTTCTCTGCTAGTTGTGAAGCGATATGGCTTCGGAAATTGTTATCGGGATTGTTTGACTTGGAGATGGACCCCTACTGTGAGCTTGTGTGACAACCATAGTTGTATCAAGATGAATGAGAATCCAGTGTTCCATGATAAGTCAAAGCACATAGAAATCTGATATTTCCATATACGGGATATGGTACAAAAAAGAGTTATCAAGCTCGAGTATGTGAGCACTGACGAACAAGTTGTTGATATATTGACCAAACCTCTGTCTTGAGTAAAGTTTGAGTATTTTCGAGACAAGTTTGGTGTAGTTCAGAAGGACCCTCCTCGAAAGGGGGAGTGATATGGTCATTGATGATGAGATTGCCTACATCGATGGTAAGGTCGATGATGTGGATACTTGTATCGATGATGAGGACACTCGTGTTGATGATGAGGATACCTGTTCCGACGATGAGGTTGATGATGAGGTTACCGATTTCGATGATGAGGTCGATATATGGTCCTTAGACTTTGTCTAAGTGGACGAGGAGGGATTGTATCATCCCTGGACTTCGATTCCTGAATTGATATGTAGACATATGTCTCTTAGAAATGGTCCCTAGTGGACGAGAGGGATTGTATCATCCCTGGACTTTCGTCCCTGAATTGATCCATAGACATATGTCTTCGAGAAGTGGTCCCTAGTGGACGTGATAGGACTGCATCATCCCTGAACATTTAGTTCAAAATGTACGTGATAGGACTGCATCATCCCTAAATGTTTAGTTCAAAATGTACGTGATAGGACTGCATCGTCCCTGAACGTTTAGTTCAAAATGTACATGATAGGACTGCATCGTCCCTGAACGTTTAGTTCAAAATGTACGTGATAGGACTGCATCGTCCCTGAATAGTTGGTTCAAAATGTACGTGATAAGACTGCATCGTCCCTGAACATTTGGTTCAAAATGTACGTGATAGGACTGCATCGTCCCTAGATATGAGACTTGTCTTAAATGGATCAAGGACTGCATCATCCCTAGACATGAGACTTGTCTTAAACGGATCAAGGACTGCATCGTCCCTAGAAATGAGACTTGTCTTAAATGGATCAAGGACCGCATCGTCCCTAGACATGAGACTTGTCTTAAACAGATCAAGGACTGCATCGTCCCTAGACATGAGACTTGTCTTAAACGGATCAAGGATTGCATCGTCCCTAGACATGATACTTGTCTTAAACAGATCAAGGACTGCATCTTCCCTGGACATGATACTTGTCTTAAACGGATCAAGGGCTGCATTGTCCCTAGACATGAGACTTGACTTAAATGGATCAAGGACTGCATCGTCCTGAGACATGAGACTTGTCTTAAACGGATTAAGGACTACATCGTCCTTAGACATGAGACTTGTCTTAAAGTGATAAGGATTAATCATCCTGTAAGTAGATTGGGATTGTATTGTCCCTAGACATGAGAGATGTCTTAAATTGAGAGGGATTGATCATCCCGTAAGTGGATCAGGATTGTATCATCCTTGGACTTATGTCCTAAAGAGAGAGGGATTGATCATCCCGTAATTGCATCATGTGTGTTGCAGGTTATGATGCTATGATGTTGTTGATCTAGAGATCCAGATGATGATGTTGATAGAGAGACCCAGTTGATGTTGTTGATCGAGAGGATCCAGATGTTGATACCGTTGATCGAGAGGATCCAGATGTTGATGTTGTTGATCGAGAGGATCCAGATGTTGATGTTGTTGATCAAGAGGATCCAGATATTGATGTTGTTGATTGAGAGGATCCAGATGTTGATGATGTTGATCAGGAGATCGAGATGTTGATGTTGTTGATCGAGAGGATCCAGATGTTGATGATGTTGATTGAGAGATCCAGATGATGATGTTACTATAGCTGTTCAAGTGCTGCAGA
The DNA here is from genome assembly GCA_027924585.1 of Larix kaempferi. Taxonomy (NCBI): domain Eukaryota; kingdom Viridiplantae; phylum Streptophyta; class Pinopsida; order Pinales; family Pinaceae; genus Larix; species Larix kaempferi. Next base: position 581,147 of record BSBM01000742.1, read on the forward strand.
AGATGAAGACTCAGTACTGAAGATGTTGATGTTCCAGTATTGAAGATCTTGAAGATGTTCCAGTAACTATTTGAGTTACTGATGATGTATGAAGAAAGCTTCCAATGATTTATAGATGTATCATGTATCATGTAGTTGATGACTCCTTTCTCCTGCAGATGTTGTTATAATATCCTTCTCGTTAAGGGGGAGTGTTGAAATATTGTAACTTCTAAGAATATTATGTTTGTACTTTATTATTCAAGAGACGTTTCATTCCTCCGTGGAGACCCTATTGTATATCCGGAGATGTTTTATTCCTCCATAGAGAATGTGGTAACTTGGGTTATTAGACTTCCCTAGTGGGGTCGGCCCTGTATGAGTCATCTGGGTTAAAGGGTTATTAGACCACCCTAGTGGGGTCGGCCCAGTCAACATTATGTTAAGTGGTTAAGTTGGGGACGACCTAGTTAGTGTAAAAGTCAAGTCGAAGTTGTGTATAAATAGAGGAGGTGTGTTCCTCATATAACACACATTCACTCACTTGTGATTGGCGCATAGGAGAGAGAGAGATCTGCTATGGAGGAGAAGGAGCTCATGTTTGGGGATTACATCTTTGTATTTGTTGTTCATCTATATTGAGGAAGCTTTGCTGGGTTTTCTATCCCATGAGGGTTTCCCAGGATAAATCTATGTCTCTTGTGTTTGTGCTGTGCTTGTTGTTCTTTCAATGATCCTGTATATGTTACTGTTGTGAAATGGAATGTAATACTGATGTTATATATCTTAGCATATTAAATCTTAACAGTTTCTGAGGTACCCTTCGAGCCACTGGTTCACTCTATCTATTTGACCATCAGTTTGTGGATGGTAGCTTGTACTCATGTTCAAATCTTGTCCCCACTAACTTGAACAATTCTTTCCAGAAATTGCTAGCGAACTTGCTATCTCTATCACCGGTGATAGACTTGGGCATGCCATGAAGTTTGAAGACTTCTTTGATGAAGAGTTCAGCCACTTGGTTGGCTACAATAGTGGTTGTGACAGTAAATAAATGTGCACACTTGGTCAGTCTATCAACCACAACAAAAATATTGTGTTTACCTTGGATTTTTGGGAGACCAGTGATGAAATCCATAGACACACTTTCCCATTTCTGATCTAGAATAGGAAGAGGTTGTAGGAGTCTGGATGGACGTGTATGTTCTCCTTTTTTTTGTTGACATGCCACACATGCTCTAACATACTCCATCACTTCCTTCTTTAGGCCTTTCCAAGAGAATATTTCCCTCACCTTCATGATGTCTTCACAAACCCCGGATGTCATGCTAGGGGCGCATCATGGGCAGCCTCTAGGGTCTTCTTATTTAATGAGGATTTTGGAACCAAGAAAATCATATCCCTCTGATAGATGATATCATTAAATATATTGTAAGCATCATCATGAATTAGTCCATCAAATAAATCACAAGCAAACTGATTCATTACATACTCTACTCCTAGTTGTGTCTTCCAGTCATCATGAAACTTCATCAATGCAAGTACTGGTTTCCTAGAGAGTGCATCAACTACAATATTCATCTTACCCTTCTTGTATTCAATATCAAATTCGAAATCTTGGACCTTACTTACCCACTTTTTTTGCCTATCATTCAACTCCTTTTGTGACAGGAAGTGTCGCAAGCTATTATGACCAGTTTTGACGATGAACTTACTCCCCACAAGTAATTGTCTGAACTTGACTAGCGCATGCATGATGGCTAGCATCTCCTTGTCATAAACTGAGTGTAGCCTCTCATGGGGCTGCAAATTTCTACTTTCAAAGGCCATGGGATGATTTTTTTGTATCAAGATAGCTCTAATCCCATTTCCTGAGGCATCGCATTCAAGAACAAAAGGTTGAGAAAAATATGGAAGTGCAAGAAAATGACAACTACTCATTACCTCTTTCATTCTCTTGAAGGCTTGTTCAACTTCCTCTGACCAACTAAAGGCTCCTTTCTTAGTGAGATATGTCAATGGAGATGACAACTTTGAAAAGCCTTTGCCAAAATTTCGGTAATATGTACACAAACCAATGAACCCCCTCAATTCAGTAATATTTCTTGGGCTTGGCCAATTTAGAATTGCTTGGATCTTGTCCATGTGAACCTTAACCCCTTCTTGCCTGATCACATGACCAATATATAAAATATCAGTCATTGCAAATTCACATTTGGACAGTTTAGCAGAAAAAGATTGATCTGCCAAGATAGTTAGCACAATGTCCAAATGATGCAAATGCTCCTCCCAAGTCCTACTATAAATCAGAATATCATCAAAGAAAACAAGAACAAACTTATAGAGTTGCTTGTTAAAAATTTTGTTCATGCAAGAGTGAAAGGTTTCCGGTGCATTAGTTAGGCCAAAATGCATAACTAAAAACTCAAAGTGTCCATAATGACATCGGAAGGCTGTCTTCCGAATGTCTTCCTCCCGCATTCTGATTTGATGGTAACCAGAGCGAAGGTCAATCTTTGAAAGTACTTGGATCCATGTAGTTCATCCATCAATTCATCAATCCTTGGAATATGATGTATGTTCTTGATGGTCTTTTTGTTGAGGGCTCTGTAGTCTATACACATGCGCATGGTCCCATATTTATTCTTGATAAGGACTACAAAAGATGCAAAAGGATTTGATCTCGGTCTGATGAATCCCAACTTAACCAGTTCTTTGATGGTTCTCTCTATCTAATCCTTGAATATTTTTGGATGCTTTTAAGGATGGACTTTGATAGGTGATGTGCCTATCTCGAATTCAATTCTATGATCCACTCCTCTATCAGGTGGCCTACCATGAGGAAGGTCCCCAAACACCTTCTTATGATTTTGGAGCAACTTCTGAATGTCTTACGGATATTGTGCTACCTCCAAATATGTGTCTTTAGTAGTGATTAGGAACTATGCATCCCATTAAATGTCTCCATGTCTCAATATGGATCTCATACTATGCACAAACACTACTTGCTTGAGTAGGTGTTGATCCCCCTCAAAACTACCTCCTTTCCACCTTCATCTTAGAATCTCATCTCGGGAAATTTGTAGTCTATGGTGTGCTTCCCAATAGAATATGATCATTGCACTCCCAAAACCATATTAGTATCATCCACATTCACAACATAAATGCTATCTGTCACAGTGTAATCTCCTATAGTGACTTGCAATTTAGGAATCCATCTAGAACAATCCATAGAATGATTACCTGGGAATATGACACTGAAGCCTTCAAAATTCTCAGTACGAATCTTTCTTCTTTCCACCAAATATGAATCAATGAATTTATGTGTTTCTCCTCCATCTACCAACACAGTGACTGATTTCCCTTGCACCACTCCTTTGAATTTGAGAGTGTGGAAGCGAGGCACTCCTAACAATACTGCAATTTTGCTAACCTATGAAGGAGGCTCTTCTTCAGTAGTCTCATAGTCCACTTATGCATCTACTGGGACCTCTTCTTCTTCCTCCTCAGCTTCACTCTATGAATAGACTTCAATATAGTGCGCTTTCCCCTTAGCACACCTATGTCTCGGAACCCATGATTCCTGACAAGTGAAACACAACTTCCTTCTTCTCAATTCATCCCGATCTTTGGAGAAATTGTCCCTCTTGAAATTTCTAGAAGGTCTATTCATGGGTGTCCTTTGATTCTTGAATTGAGCAGGAACAATAGTTTTAGGAGGAAATCTTGTCCTTGGAATAACATCTTGCAAATCTCTTGTTCTATTCAGTGCATCTTTCCAGGTAGAGGGTCTATAGGCCTTCACCAAGCCTTTCAAAGGCTCTGCTAATCCTTCAATGAATAAAAGGATCAAGTGATCTTCAGAGATATCAGTGACCATCATAGCCAACTTTTGGAACTTAGAGATGTAGGATTCATGAGTTCTAGTCTGCTTCACATGTGCCAGCTCTCTGAAAGTGATTTTAGGGTCTCTTCTTTCAAATCTTTCAGCCAATCTTCTTGTGAATTCTTCATAAGTGGTCACTTGATCATGTCTAAGTATCTTCATGCCATGAAACCACAAATCATTGGCTTCACCATCCAAGTGTAGAGTATCCATATTGATGACATCTCTCTCAGCCATTGGATTCAACTGAAAATAAGTGTCTAGATTTTGGATCCAAGAACTAGTAGTGCACTTTGATGATCCATCAAAGTATGACAGAGAAATATTACCAATAGAATTATTCAACTCATAATTTTGATAAGGCACCCGAAATATTCCTCTTGGATTGGTCTTCTATTGACCATCACATAAATCTTTGAATGGTAGACTCTCTTTTACATTCTTCACTCAGTGTAAGGTATTCAACATACTTATCCTCCCATGAAGCAAAGCCTTCATTTCGAACTTTGGTTCCTCCATTTTCTCTTCAATGAATTTGGGTATAGTAGGCCTTGTTTTGTACTGAGACTCCATCTTGAATTCATCAGGGCGATTGTGAGGCCCAATATTTGAGAAAATAGAACCACGAGGAATCCTCCTTTCTCCATGTTGCGAACCGTGGCTACTCCCTTCACCATACTTGTTTCCTAGCTACTTAGCAAGGAATTCTCTTGTCTCTTGCCTGGACTGGAAGATGTTGTGTGAGATATCTTGGAGACCTTTCATCATGTTTTGGACAAATAGTTGGAACTCATCCTTTTCATCATTGTGATACATCTTTGATTCTCCTTAAATCTTCCCTTTAGTGGAATTAAATTCTTCTTCTCCTCCTTCCTCTGTTCGAGGATATTTATTCTTTGGATTTGAATTTATCTTAGGACTCATAGAATAAAACCAAGATCAAGTTCATATGATCATTCTCTCATACCATTGTAATGTACCAAATCAGCTTTTATTGTACATTAACTGATTCTCCTACAAGGCTTAAGGAAAAACAATGAAACTAATGACTTGAATGACTATAGGGAGGATTAAAAACTTTAATTTACTATCAAATATCAGTTTGGTTTTGCACCAATAATTTTGAGGAATTTTTTATAAGGTTTCAAAAGCAAGCAAGCAAAATTGTCTCTCGGGACTACACAACTAGGTCAACTTCAGGATTTTCCAAACAGGGGGATAAGGCTTCGAATTCTTGGTTTCAGACATGGAATGGGTTTATTGACATTTTAAATGATAGAAGCAACTGAAATAAATGAAATTGGAGTTGTAGAGGTTCATTTATTGATCAAACAATGAAAAATAGCTATTTTCCATGGCAATCTAGACTAGGTGTAAGAAATTGACATGAAACTCATACTTCTCTTTATTGAATTTACAGAATGGACTTCAGAGGTTCAACATTACATTATGAAAGCCATCAGAAGCTGAAATACATCTCATATAATTCTTAGGAAAGAAATACATAAGAGAAAGAACTCTCCATCATAGAAAGACTAGAAATCATCAGGATTTCGAATGGGAGGCTTCCCAATATCTGCAAACAGGCTCAAACTTCACTGGACCAGAATTTAGGACCTACAATAAACTCAATTATGAAGACTGGATGTCATCATCCTCTTAGCAGAAGCAGGGGCACATCTCCCAGCTTGGACTAGGGGCACATCTCCCAAGTCAAAGAGGCAAAATAGCTCTCAATTCAATTCTCAAACTGTCAAAAGATGGGAAAATGGTGCGCACTCCTTATTTTATATACTTGAGGTGACTTGTTGATCAAGTCATCTAGGCTAATGCGCCCTCATGGAGTGGATAAGGATAGCTTGCTTTCAAGCTTTTCTTTTTTGCTCTGCTTTCTGCTTTTGTTTTTATATCCTGCTTTTTTGCTTTTGACTGTTTTTCCTGTTTTTTTGCCTTATCCTGCTTTTTCCTGCTTTTCTTCCTTATATTTCTTTCTGCTTTTATGCTTTATTTTGCTTTTCCTAAGCTTTACTGCTTTTATGCCTTGTTCCAACTTTTCCTTTCTTTTTCTAGCTTTCCTAGCTTTAATTGTTTTAGCTTTTCTTCTTTTGCAAGCTATATCTTGGCCAAGGATTATCCTATAATGCACCCTTGTGAATCATTATCCACTTTATTTCATTAAAATAAATATTTATTAATGAAAAATTACTTCCATTAAGTGCATGTCAAACTTAAGAAAATAAAATTAACATCTCCTAATTAATTAATGCCTTAACTTTCAAAATTAACCTCAAGTGTATGAAATTTTCTCCTCAACCCAAGGGATTGATTGGGTTAGGAATTCAATCCAATGAACATCAATGAGGGGACATGACAATTTTAATATTCATTTCTAATATAGTAGATTAATCTGATTGGTTATTTTGTTGTAAATAGATATATAATTTTAATATTCATTTATAATATAGTAGAGCCTTGACAACCTAAATCTTAATGAGTATGTATTTCATTTATTACTCTCTTCAAACCAATATGATGTGGTAAAAAAATGGATATGGAGAGTCAAATTTGTGATTATGACCATTTTTTTTTAACAAGAGCGGTTATTTTTTTATTAGGGAAAAACACGGTTGGGATTACGCCTAATCAACCCATCATACAAAGCCAAAGTGCTCAAATTTCAGAAGTGCCCTAATTCCAACTATTACAATATACAAGAAGCTGCCAGCTTACGGGATGGGAGCCCAAATAGGAATATCATCATTCTGAATCAAATCTGCGGGGGCTAAAAGATAGCCAACATGGGCCCTATAATCAGCTTCTTGATTTAGACTCTGGAGGATGTGGAAATAGGAGGCAGAGTTGAATTTTTGTAGCAATATTCGAACTTGTTGTAAAATCTTATTTAACATCGCATTATTGAAATGTCCATCAGTGTTTAAGAGTTTGATGAGGATTTTCGAGTCTCCAAAAATTTGGATATCATGATCTTTATTCCCATAAGCTATTTGGCAAGCTTTGAGCTGACCTAATAGTTCAGCCTGGTTATTTGTACCTTGCCCTAACCCCAACTGAAACTGCCCTTTAACTGACCATCGGTAGCATAGAATACCCCTCTGGCTCCAGCTCTCCCTAGATTTCCTTTAGCTGCCCCATCGAAAAAAATGGTGTCTTTACTTTGATTCTTCCACCACTGACAGAACTCGGAATCGTTATGCCGCAACCTCCACTCAGGGTTACTAATAGGACGAACATAAATCTTTTTCCTAGTACACTGCATTGGATCACCAATCCAACTAATTTCTGTAGGAAGAAGCTTGTAATTATGATTAAGGGGATGATTTTCTATAGTTTCCAAAAGCAACGCCTTGGCTTTAGCAACAACAATTGCTAGGGTACTCAATTTTTTTTGGAAGATGCCTTCATTTCTGGCTATCCACACTTCCCAGGAAAGGTATTTAGGGACTGCCTGCCAAATCTTGGACCATAAAGATTTACTCTTAATCACCCGAGGATAACATTTTGTCCAAGAAGAAAATAAGAAGACAACATTGCACTGAGCTGGAGCTTGAATGCCGAGACCTTGCAAAGCTAGCTACCACACCTCCTGCATGAATGGACAATCAATGAACACATGGTTGATTGTTTCCTCAGCTGAATGACAGAGTGAACATCTGTGCGGCCCTAATATTCCCCACTTTGCAAGGTTCTCACCTGTCAATATTCTTCTGTGCAATAGAACCCAGCTGAAAAGATTAATTTTAGGTATACCAAATGAATCCCATACCTGCTTCCAGATAGCATTTGACTGAGTCTGAGAGTGTTGCGTCTAAAGAGAAGCAAATCCAAGAGTTGTTGTGTATTCTCCCATCATTCCCCAGCCCCATTTATCCTTTGATATTATATGCACCGGGGCTAATCCAGAAAGAGCTGCCAGCAGCGAGTTCACTTGCTCGATCATCCTATCCGGCGGCCTGGGCAGGTTCCATTCATGCCAATTGCCATCATGATCCCAATTTGAGATAACTGCGAGCTTGAAGATGCCACATTAGGTGAGCCAGCTGCGAAGTTCGTGAAATTCCTCATGCTGCCTGAGAGGTGGTCGTCCATGGGGGATTCACTAGAAGGAAATATAATATCACGTTCATTCATATTACGGTATTAAATATTCATGAAAACGTAAAAATTATATTGCTTATATATTAAGGGGCAAAGGTTTTTTTTATTTAATGTAACAATACAAAAATTCTTTGGGATCTTTTTTATATGGGAGGGCTGACAAATATCCGCCAAATGGAGTCTGGCGGGATCACGACCGGATGAGAAATCAGGTTGAGGCAAGGCTCGGGCTTACTAGTACGAAGGGAAATCATGTCTTGAGGCATGCTTGAGGCCAAGGGTTTCGTGGTGAAGTGGGTTTCCAGTCGATCATAGTCAAGAGACAGTGGTCATTGACAGCCAATTGTTACCAATAGCACTCAGCGAGTTGTTACCAATAGCCTTAGGAGGCTCTAAGCCTCTGGGGCCTAATATAGGCCCTCGATAGGCCTTGGGGGCTTGAATTATGAACCACTCGTGCCTATTACAGGCCTTGGGAGGTTTAGTCATCCTCCTAGAGCTTGTTACAGGTTGTGGGGGCTTAGATACCTAGCCCACAACAGGCTTAGTAAGCGATTGGGGAACTGCAACATGCAATCTAAATGTTGCACTATGTGCATTGGCTCTAGTGACATACAAGAAGTGATCTCCTATCTCTTCGTTAGACCATTAGATGTTGCAAATCATAATGATATGTGGTTGAGTAATTGCATTGTGGGTGAAGTAATGTGCATCCACAATATACATTGAAAGAAGCAAGGTGCATTGTAGAATGCATGTGGGGTCATAAGAGGGGTATCATATCAATATGCTAGGTAGAAATATAAAGGGGTATAAAAAATGTTAATGAAAAAATTGATACATACACTATCTAGTGAAAATTAGGGTTTTTTAAATTGGGAAGGCATATTGGGAGGGGGGTTAAAAAAAACGATTTTGGAAGGTATTTTCCAATATTTAGTGAAATTAGGGGTATTGTTTCATATGCCACGAACGAGGGTGCTATGATAGCGGTTTATTGAGTGAATCCCCCGTGTGGTCGTCCCATTATTTTATCATTCCAAAGTGAAATCCGTCTTCCATTACCTGGTATACGGTAGAGATAATTTTTAAAAAACTCCCAACCACGACTGCATAGTTTCCACATCGTGGTGCCTTTGTTGGCTGTAGCTTCTTCCATACTAGATTCTGAGACATCGTGCAGGTATTTTTTTATTAGAACTCGGCTAACCGGATGATTGGGATTTGAGAAAATATTCCACAGCATCTTGCCACCAAGAGCCAAATTCGCAAGCCCTGGATCTCTGACTTGCAGACCTCCTTCAGTAAACGGTTTTTTTCACCACTTCCTAGCACACTAAATGAAACTTTTTATGATTCCCATTTCCACCTTGCCACAGGAAGGTTCTCATGAGCTTTGCCACCTGCTCAGCGATCATTTTAGGAGCCAATAAAAATGCTTCTTGATAGAGAGGCAGAGAATAAATGACTGATTTAATGAGAATTAGTTTCCCAGCTTTGGTTAGCCACTGCCCTCCCCAGGCGGTAATTCTGGATTTAATTTTGCTTATAATCTCGAACCAATGAGTAGCCTTGGTTATGCCCAGGGTTAATGGGAGGCCCAGATATTTAATAGTATCCCAATCTACAAAGCTAGCATAGCCTAGATACTGAGCAATACGCTGAATGGTAACATGATTCACATTCCAGCCATACACTGCAGATTTAGAAGGGCTCCAGAAACTCTGTAGAAACTTTGTGTAACATCATTGAAGACCCTTGCGATTTTGACAGAGGCTCCTCCCAGTAGAAGAGAATCGTCTGCGAATAAGGAATGATTAATGGGGTCAAGATCTTTCGTCCCTCTTATACCTGGAACTGTTCCTGCAGCCTTCTTTGCATTCAACTTTCTGCTGAGGGAGTCTACCATCAAAATGTATAAGAATGGGGACAGAGGGCATCCCTGCCTTATACCCCAAGAACATTGGAAGTAATTGGCAGGCCTACCATTCACTAAAGGTGCTATCCAAGGCCTACCTATACAAGCTTTGATCAACTTTACAAAATCGGGGCTAAAGCCAAAAGATAGAAGAACTTGAAACAAGAAGGAGTGTCTTACCCGGTCGAAGGCATTCGCCATGTCGAGCTTAATAATCATCCCTTGTTCTTTGCGTTGGTGGCTAGAGTGAATGGTTTCATGCACTATAGTCACATTATCCATGATATTCCTACCTTTCACAAACCCACCCTGATTGGAGGAGATGAGATTAGCCAGCAATGGCTTGATTCTGTTGGAAATAAGCTTTGACAGGATTTTATAAGATGCATTGCACAGCGAGATAGGCCTAAACCTATCAAAGGTTCCAGGATTTGATTCTTTAGGGATTAAAGCCAAAAATGTAGAGTTAATGCTGCCTCCGACCTTGGATTTTTGGAGGAAGCCCTTGATCATACGGAGTAAATCCACCTTGATTAAATCCCAACAAAGTCTGTAAAAATGTATGGAAAATCCATCCGGACCTGGGGCTTTGTCTAGATCCATTGTCCAAATAACATTGCTAATTTCAGTTTCAGTGAAGGGCTTTAAGAGACCTGCATTTTCATTCTGACCTACTAGTCTCGGAATATGAGCGAGGAATTCAGTAAATTCCTCCTCCGTGTCCATTCCTTTTTCAGTAAAAAGATCCTGAAAATGAGAAGTTGCTGCCTCTTTTAAATGAGCTAATTCTTTGTGGATAGACCCATCAAAAGCAGTAATTTCATCCAAGTGATTACGAGAGAGTCGAGCTTTGAATTGTTTATGGAAAAAAGGTGTATTTCTATCTCCCGATTTCAGCCAGAGGCTTCTCGATTTGAGTCTCCAATATTCTTCCTCCTGCCTGAAAGATTGAAGTGTAATACGTTGGGCAGCTTGTTCCTCTTGAATGGCAGATTGGGTGATGTTTTTAGTTTCCATTTCCAATTGCAATTATTCCATCTGATTGGTTGACTATTTTCTACAGTTCGTTGGTGAAATAGTGGGATTTCTTATCCATTTCTTTAAAGCCACTGTGGTAGCCTTCATTTTCTGTTCCCATACATAGATAGGAGACCCAATAATAGTAGTTCTCCAGGCATTATGGACAGTTTCCTCAAAACCATCTCTTTCATCCCATATAGGATTAAACCCGAAGGGGATTGGTCCCAATTTTTTTTCCTCCTCAAACTGCAGCAGGATAGGCTTATGGTTCGAAGTCAATTTTTGCAAAATTTTGGAGGAGATGATATGTTTTCCAATCAGAAAAGAACTCTGAATTAAGAACCTATCCAGCCGGGCTGATATGTGATGATCCCCAACGCGATTGTTGGTCCAGGTATATAATCCTTTTTTTGGTTTAATATCTAATAAATCCCAATGCTGAATAATATCCTCGACCAAAGGAAGGGCCTGATCTCGATTAGAATTTCCACCACCTTTCTCCTTTGGTTCAAAAACAAGATTGAAGTCACCTGCAAGAATGATATTCTTGGGTGATCTTGACTCAAGGAAGACAGACAGAGATTTCCAACACTCTCTCTTTTCAGCATAATGGACAGGTACATATAGGTTGACAAGATCGAAGGACATCTTATTCACTTTGTGTCTGAGTTCGGTATATATCCAATGCTGTGTCTCATACAAACTTTCGAGATGGAATTTATCATCCTCCCACAGAGTAGCCAGCCCTTCGAAGGAGCCCCTAGCACTGACTGCTCTCCCGACATTCTTTTTCCAATTCAATTTACTGAGAAGAAGGAGAGCTTCCCCTTCGATTTTAGACTCTTGGAGCATGAGGATCTCAGGAAACTCAGATTTCATCAGATTTTTAACTGCTTCAGCTTTTAAAGGATTCCCCAATCCTCAGCAATTCCAAGAGACTAAACGCATTACTTGCTGGTTGATGGGGGTACAGCTCCTCCCTTGGGAGGTCTTTTTCTGGTATTTCTTCCAATAGACATCTCAATTGTTGATTGACTTCCTTTCATTTTTTGCCTCTCCACTTCTTCTACTCTTGTCTCTTGGTGATATTTTCTCCCTACTCTTTTCGATGGCCTCTCAAAGGTCTCATCTTCCGAAGAGCCTGAGATCTCTGGGGATTTCGTTATCATTTCAGCATATGAGAGAGGACTTGTAACTCCAATAGGGGATCCATCCTGTAGAGATGCAATATCTTCATGGGATTTGTCTTCAACAGTTGGGATGGGTTGTTGTTCAGCCTCTTCTGCAGTTGAAACTAAATATTCCTCAGGAATTCTGATATTTTCAAATGGATTTTTGGATGCCTCCATCCTTGGTGGTCATGATCTCCCTTCACCTTGTGGCTAGCTAGAGGATGGGCCTTCATTTCCCATAGTCCTTTCTTTTCCTTTTGGTCTAATTACTTGTTTTGTTGTAATTGGCTTTTGGGTTGGGGTCCATTGATTGCCTCTTGCATTGTCTACTTCCTCCTCTCCCTTCTTTTTGCAGTGCCTGGAAAAATGTCCATACCCATGGCAAAATCGACATTTAAATGGTAGTTGCTCGTAATCTAACTCTTGTATGTACGACCAATCCGCCACTGTGAGTTTTATTGCTTCGGGCAACCCTACTTCCAAATCCACCTCCATACAAATTCTGGCGCAAGTGTACTAATCCTTCCTCTCTGCCCAGTCAATGTAATTCCCCAGCTTATTCCCTATAGCTTCCAATGATTTGGGGTTCCAACAGTGCAAGGGTAGGTGAGGCAAGTGGACCCAGACTGAGACAGCCGAGGGCACGTCTTACGTCGGATCAAAATCCGGTGTCCATTTATTCAGATATAGACCCTGAGGACCCATAAAATAAGGTCCATTCCTGAAAATTAAGTTTTTGTCCTCTAGATTGGAAAAAACAAAAACGAAGAAACCCTTACCCACTAGATGACTGTTGATGTCGTCTTGGGTCAATGTTCGCCAGTTTCTTTGCACCCAATTATCCACTGCTTTAGGTGATGGCCAGAGGCCAGTGAACTGCCCTATGATCCCTCTTTCTGCTAGATTCAACGTTGATCTGCACGGGTCTTCAGATGGTAGGTCGACAGTAGGAATGCTGGCCATTCTTTTAACAAATTTCTTCTATTGCTCACTCTGGGGTTGTTTCCCACAGGCAGCCACCAGCTTCTGGAATGCAGCAATTTCAGGCAGGGAAGGGAGGGCCTCGGAGCCCCCTCCAGTAGCCATTGCAACTTGGGTCAGAGCAATTTCCTATGTAATCCCTTCTCGGTATCGATCTTTCCAGTCCTCTCTGCGTAAAGATCTCAGATCCTGACTGCGTGGAGGTTATGGTGTTTCTTGGAGCATTTTCAAACTTCAAGCCCGCGTTTAACCCTTCACTATCCTAAGCGGTCCATCCATTTAGCTTTGATTATGACCATTTGATATAACCTTGGAGTTAGGGAAAAATTAATTATAAAGATTATCTCCATTATTTTTTGACGGAGCTATGATTAATTTGATAAATATTAGTCACTTAAACATTTTATAGCGAAGCTCTTCACATTTTAAATAAACTTTATCACAAAACAATATCATAAATAAATGTAACAAACTACCTGATATCATAGATTGAAATCCATTACTAGTCTAATAAAAAGTAATTTAATAGTTGATTCCAAATTATTATAATAAGATAGTTGATGAATGATTTAAATGTATATTTTATTATTTAGATTCTAAAATTCCCCTTAACACTTATAATGAAATATTCTTCCTTATCAACATTCAAGGTGAAATGTGGGCTCTCTTAGTTTACAAAGTGATAAAACTTGGGTTTGTGAAACTTTAAATTGAATTTATTTTTTTGGGAGTTGAATTATTGTAAGCATGGTTGTCTTGAAAATTAAGTTAAACAAATTTTAAATATTATCATTTCAAAGGTATGTTAATAACTTGTCTTCTAGTTCAAATTAGGCTTTTCTCTCCTTTCTATTATCAAAACTATGTCTTGTTTTTTTAAAATTTAATGTGGTGTGATTTTTACAGAGTGAATTAGTTATGTTAAAGCATAAAACATTAGACACCATCTTGTGTCAAAGTCTTCTTTTTGTTAATTTTTTCATAATTTTAAAGATCACAAAAAGGTCTGGGAAATGGTACCATATTTTTTTGGTAGAGTAGTTCATGTGGCTATCTAGCATAGCCTAAAAATGGTCCTAATATTGACAATTTTGGGGTCATGACCTTTCTAGGATTTCCCATGTGTCCTTTTTTCCATTGTTTATGTCGATTTTGTGGTATTGGCCGTAAAATTGATCAATTGAGCTAAAATTCAAGCTCCGGACTATTCTTTTTCTTTATAAAGGAGTTGCGGATTGTAAAATTGTACCCTGTGAAGGATATCAACTTGTTTAGGTCAAGTTTTTTCTATGTGAGATGTTTGAAAGCTACTATGGATATAAAGGGACCAAATCCATATAAAGGGACTAATTCCATAAAGTTTTTATACATCTCTTAACTCTAGATCTACTATGGATTTAAAAGGACCAAATCTTTAGAGGCACAAACCTTTTATCAAGCTTTTGAAATCTTTAAAAAAGATGTAATATAAACAAACATGACATCATGTCAATGTTCACATGTTAAAACATTTCAACTCATATATTTGTCACATTTATTATGAGTCCAACAAACTCCTTTTAGAGAAAACATAGTTTGTAAATCTTTCCATATATACTTTGTTGATTAATGAGAAACTTTTATTTAACTATTCACACATACACCATTAGTTTGGAATGTACACAATTGCTTTATTGTTTGATATTTTCATTCTAAATATTAATAAATAAAAATTCTCATTTTCACTTTAGACACTTTGGTCAATTAAAGCTATAAAGCAAGCCACTTCATTCAACCATTTGATTGGATTTCTTTTGTTATGAAGGTATGGATTATATTAAAATTGCTAAGTTATTATTTTCAGAATGTTTAGGAATCTTATGGGATTTTCAATGGAAGAAGCAATGTGATATTTTTATATGACATTTTCCACTATGCCTTGTTATGGTTATCAAATTTTCATTTTCAACCATGTTCTATGTTTGAGGATTTTAACTCTAGAGTCATTTCCATGTTGAGAATGGAAGGAATCACATATCCTCTTCGTATTGAATTCCAGAAAGCACTTATCAACTCAATAATCCAACCTACGAAGGACCACCATGTGGAGGACCTACTTTAGATGACCACCATGTGGAGGACCTACTTTAGGATTCTTGTTAAGATGAAGCATGGCGTCCACATGTAGGACATACTACACACATCTTGACAAGACAAAGCTTCCCATTGGTGGGGGCTAACTATTTACAGGTGTTGCATCTAGACACAAGTTTTGGTGCGAAGAAATTCATTGTCACTTGAACCCTCGTCCATGGACATTACAGGCTTTAAATTTGGTCTCCATTTACACATATTCAAACTTTTTGATTTGTTCGATGGAGGTGAGTTTATTTCCAAATGAAGTCATTGTGGTTTGTTTGCAAGTTTGGTTTTATTGTTGATATATAGGCTTTCCTTTTTTTCTTGGACAATAGTTTGAAAGTTAGTTTACCTTTATAAATAAAACTAAATAATTCATTTTTGAGGTTTGATAGGCCAAAGTTGGTTTCAGTGGACATCATCATCATCATCGTAAAAAAAAAAACTTTATCAAGTTAAGTTAAGGGCGAAAATGTCTTCTTAAATAAATGAAAGTTGTTCTTGAGAGCAACTCACTCTAAGGTCTATGTCACATTTTTAGTCCTTGCCAAATAACGGATTATGTTGACCTTTTATTAATTCACTTCGATTTAGATAAATGCCAATTATTTTATGGTTTTTCCCCATTTGATGTTCCTTTGCACCTTCTGGGACAATTGCTAGTTTTAATTGTTATGAGCTCAAAGAACCAACTATGATTGCATTTAGTTTGTCCATTTGAAACTAAAACTTTTTCAATTCTTATATGTTAAATTTACCAATTGGTTAAGAGTAGGACATACCAATTGATTAAGAATACATTCAATAGCTCTTAATTAGCGAATATTATATATGTTGAATGTTTTTTTGTTCTATTATAGACGTAATTAATGTGAAGACTAACTCAAATCCCATCTTGAGATGTTTCAAGGAATTCGTGACAACGAAAACAAATAATCATTCTCTGTATCATATAAGTTAGGATATACAAGTTAGCTCAGTATATCAAGAATTTGATGTAAAATTCCATGTGAATTCTAATGTGTTTCCTCCCATATCCTATATTATTTGTATTATTATTATTATGTTAATTAAGAGGAGGGTCATTTTTAGCAAGTTTTCATATGTTAAAATGTATTTTTGGTAATAAAATTTCTGTATTATGTACTTCGTTGTGATTCCATTCTTTTAAACACTAATTATTTGAAGGGTCTAATTCAATTTTGCTATAAGTATGGCACAACTTAAACACCTATAGACTTTAGTTTGAATGGCACAGCCCATGTGCATGCAAAATAAAAAATGAAATGACCTCGCATATCCTTTAAATTTATCATACAAGTTTTCTAGTCCTTATTTTACCCAATACACACCGAGTTGGTGTTATTAATACACGTTAAATTCAAATGGTTAAGTTTATTGGAAAAAAATCAGTGATTCAATTTAAGTGTATTTAGTAGTTTAGAGTAGTTTGGAAGAAAAATTAATTTAAATGCCTTATCATTTGCTTTGCAGTCACAAAAGATGGTAGGAAAGGTATATTTATTGATGTGATATTGCTTTGAAGACTTGTGAATGAAATTGTTATTTTTGAGAATGTAACACAAATTGAGCATAACTAACTGGTTGCAATTCGACTTTGGTTTCCTTTGTCTGACTCATCTGATCACCCCATGGCTTCTTTGGTTGGGGGCAATGGTGTGCCCCCTTTCTCCTCCTCCCTCGAGGTGGCATCTTTTGAATCGTTAATCGTGAAGCTTCCTCTTCAACGCAGACCTGATCCTTCCTACTCGTGAAAAGGTTGGATGAGATATTGATTGTTCCAATGCAAGTGGGTTCGATATCCTTGGATCTTAGGTTGGTAGAAAATGGTCTTATCAGACAGTTCACTGGGATTTGGCCCTCCCCCAAATCGGTTGCAATCTCGGTGGAGAAAAATTGGAAACCCCTTCTCAAGGGTATAATATCCCATTCATTTTGTGGTAGGGGATTCTTTGCATTTCCGTTTGAAGAAAAGGAAGACATAGACTTTATCTCTAGAAGTGGGCCTTATTTCATGGGTGTTTGAGAGATGTATTTAAACCGTTGGACCCCCAATGTCAACCCTGAGAACGACATCCCTTCTACTATACCTGTTTGGGTTCACCTAACTTTCTTACCACGCATTCCTGGAATGACAAGACTCTCTGGTCTATTGGAAATGCTCTGGGAAAATACATAGACAAATCAGAGCCAAAGGATGGACTTTAGGTGTGTGCCTGAATCTGTGTTGAAGTGGATCTAGAGATAGGGCTTCCGGAGGCCATACAACTCAGTTTAGACAATTGGTCTTACCTTCAATAGGTAGATTACGAGAAACTACCATTCAAGTGCAAGATATGCCATGATTATGGACACTTCGCAAAAAGGTGCCCAAAAGTGCCAGTGGAATCTCAAGAGGGTGATGCTAATGAACATTGGTAGAAGCCTAGAAGGAAGAAACAAGCCACCAGGCATGGAACGTAACCTGAGAAAGCAGTGACCCCTGAAGGGGTGCCTAAAAATATAAGGTCTGGGAGACGCAGGCTTCACCCTCATCGGATATAAACAATAACAACATTCCCACATATAATCAATTTAGCCACTCTCAGATCAGGAAGAGGATCAATAGGTAAACCAAGACCCAAGTGACTAGCGATGATCAAGGAAAAGGAAAAGTTGTTGGGTCTAAAACAAATGAACAATGTAGGAACCACTCAAGAAAGTACCCAGATTCATAGCATAAAGCTCTGGGGGAAGGAGAGTCAGAAGAGAGTGAGGAGGAGGAGATATATCATGAATCTTCACAACCCCCCACTAGACAAAAAATATGGGAGGAAGACGAACAATTAAAGGAGGGAAGCAACAACAACAAAAAAATCGAGTTAGGGAAACATACCACAATCAACAATCATGCAAGAAAATAAGTGAGGCCCCACATAAATCCAAGTGGTGCAGCCCGCCCCCAAAGGGTGAAACTCAAAAAGTCTTTCTAAATGATAAAGATTGTTTCCTAGAATTGTAGAGGAATGGGAGTGGTGAAAAAAAAGCTATGATAAGGAATCTAGTAAGAAAGGAACTTCCTTAGGTCCTTCTACTCCAGGAAATGAAAATGCAAGACTTAGAAGTCCTTAAAGTAATCAAGTATATTTGCCACTTAAGCTCTGGAGTTGTTGTGAGTTCAAGAGGTGCTTCAGGGGGTCTCTGCACACTTTGGTACTTAAGGTATTTCAATTTGGATGAATGGACAAATTCACCCAATTGGATCCATGTAAGGTTGAAACATTTCCCTTATGGCTAATCCTTTTCTATATTCAATGTTTGCATGCCTTCCATCTATCAAGATAAAATATTGTGTTGGAACTCTCTGAACCTCTAAGCCGATGAAAATAATGTTCCTCTTATAGTAACAGGTGATTTTTAATACTACCATATATGCCTCATAAAAGAAAGGAGGCAATATTGTTAGAGATAAAAATAGAGAGCATATGATGGATCTTAGAAAAGAAGGCACTTGATGCATGTGTATTGATTTTCAAGCTCCTAACAACTTCATTGTCAAAGATAAAATTTCCATTGCAGTCATTGGTAATATCCCAAATTGGCTACATGGCACTTAGTTCTTCACCAAACTTCATGTTCACCTTGATTATCACCAAATTTGCATGAAGGAAGCATTTACTCCAAAGACTACTTCATGCACTTATGAAGGTCATTATGAGATTTTTTGTTGATGCCTTTTTTTCTTTGTAATTTTCCTTCCACTTTTCAAAGCCTCATGAACCACATCTTTCAACCTCTTCTGCACCATTTTGTCCCAGTCTTCTTTGATGACATCTTAGTCTACAACAAAACTTGGGCAACCCATGTGCTTGATGTGGATTAGGCCTTACAGATCCTTAGTAATCACCAAATATTATTCAAACATTCTAAATGTTGTTTTAATGTTTCAAAAGTGGAATATTTGGGACATGTTGTGAGTGGGGAGGGTGTGCATTTTGATTCTACAGAAATTGTGGTGATGATAGATTGTCCTCACTCCAAGATCCAAAAAATATTTCATGACTATTTTGGCCTCATAGGTTACTACAAGAAGTTTGTTAAGAACTCATAAGAACTGTGGTAAAGTTACAAATCCCCTCACTGCCTTGCTAAAAAGGAATTCCTTCATGGAATAAGGAGGTTGACCAAGATTTCCAGGCTTTCAAAATATGTTATGTGTATTACCCCAATACTTGTATTGTTTAACTTTAATAAAACTTTTGTCATGGAATGTGATGCCTCACACAAAGGGATTAGAGCATTGTTAATGTAAGAGGGATGCTTGTTGGCATTCACCAATAAGAAATTATGTCATAGAAACTTGGGCAAATCAACCTATGATAAGTAAATGTTGGTTATTCTTCGTGTAATTGATATGTGGCATCCTTATTTGATGGGGTGTCATTTATAGATTAAAACATACCATTGCAACTTGAAATATTTCCTAGAATAGAGGTTTTCCTCCCTAGTGCAGTGAAAGTGGGTCATTAACAATGTTAGGCTATGTCTACAAGATTATATACAAGAAGGGAAAGGAGAATGTAGTGGTTGATGCTTTATGTAGGAAGAATGATAAGAAAGGTTCCCTATTTGCCTTATATTTCCTAGTGCCTAATTAGCTATAGGTGGTGCACCGAGAATGGTTAGTAGATGCCAAGATCATGCACATCATCCACTAGTTGCAGATTGACCCATATGCACATCTAGGGTACACTTGGTAGAATGATGAGTTTCACTATAAAGGGCACATTTTTTTGCTCAAGATCCCTCATTTAAATCAAACATGTTATATGAATTACACTCCTCTCCTATAGTGGTTTATTATGGGTTTCATAGAACATATGAAAGGATTAAGTATTCATTCTTTTGTAAATGTATGAAGAATGACATCCACACCTTTATGTTCAAATGTAAAAAATGCCAATGATACAAGGGGGAAGCAGTAAATCCTTTAGGATCATTAAAACCCTTACCCATTCTAGCTATTGCGTGGACTAACATTCCATGGATTTCATTGTGGCGTTACCAAAAGCAAGCAACAATTCATTGATCATGGTAGTAGTTGATTTCCTTTTTAAATATGCTCAATTATGTGCTTTACGACATCCATTTAAAGATTCCACAGTAGCACAAGTATTCATGGACAATATTTTTAAACTCTATGGCATGCTTAAATCAATTGTGATCGATAATGACCCCACCCACAATAGTAATTCCTGATAGGATTTATTGTGGCTTCAAGGTACCCTTAAATATTAGCACAACATATCACCCCCCAAATAGATGGCTAGACATAAACAATCAATAACAATAAATGTTTGGAGGCTTATTTACGTTGTTTTGCTTCAAACTAGCAAGCCCAATTTGGGTCCACTAGTTACCCCTGGTAGAATGGAGGTACAATGATACCTATCATGGTGCTACTCAAATGACCCCCTTTGAAGCAATGTATTGACAACCACCACCATAAGTGATCACGTACTTACCAAGACTCTCAAAGGTTTAGGAGGTGGATAAAACCTTGATATATTGTGCTAATGTTCTTTATACCCTCAAGGATAATTTGGCGTTGGATGAGAATCACATGGAGCAACATGTCGATCAACATCACTCTAAACACCACTTTGAAGAATGGGATTAGGTGTTATTGTGTCTCCAACCCTATGAGAAAATGTCACTCAAGGAGAAGAGCCACCAAAATTTAGCACCTAATTTTTAATTAGGACCCTATACTATACTTATATGTATAGGCCTCGTGGCTTGCAAATCATCTCCCCTAGCCATTCTAAGCTCCACCCAATATTTCATGTGCCCCACTTGAATAAAATGTTCGGGTCCAATTGGAGATTTTGAACCAACCTTCTTGAATTGATGAAGGTCCCATTTCGTTGTAACCTAAATCCATTTTGGATAAACATGAGCGTCACCTTCACCGACGCACTATCTAGTAAGTTTTGATCCAAGGGAAGGATACATAACATGAAGATGCGACATGGGAACTAGTATGTATTCTCCACCAATTTACTCATCTCTGAACTTGAGGACAACCTTGATTTTTAAATGGGAAGACATGTTAGGTTCCTACCCTAACTCCCCTAGTCACTTAATGTATGGGGGACATCTTTATTAAATAAATCCCACAAGGTAGTAGAATATGTATGAAATCAATAAATGTAAGTGGCCTCATTAAAGAAGGTCCACTAAATGGTTAGGGTTTTGGTAAATTAGAAACTATATAGAGCAATATAAGCTGTGTTAGTGGCCAAGTGAATATTATTGTATTTGGAGCTCTGCTTAGTCGGATTTTTCCCCCTCGAAGAGGCAAGTGAACATTGATCTTAGTTTTGAATATCAATATAGAATTGCTTACTATTGTTTTTTATTTAACTGAAACAGGTAGACTTTATTAATAATAATGTAAAAAATGAGTTGTGGTTGAAACCAATCAGCTTGTTACAATGATTAGATATTCAGCAAAGTAATGTGAATAAGGATTATACAGATTTCAAATGTAAATAAGGAGCTCTGTTTAGTTGGAGTTTTCCCCCCTCGAAGAGGAAAGTGAACATTGATCTCAGTTTTGAATATCAATATAAAATTGCTTACTATTGTTATTTCTCAATATCGCTTCTTTTTATTTGCTTCTGCACTGTATTTTTATCCTTTTTTTCTCTAAATATTTTGTTTCAGCTAACAAGGAACACCATAGGGAGCATCTACCTAGTCCACTCTAGGATCTTTTTATGTAATTATCCAATGTCAATATCTTATTGGATAATTTTAACTAGAGAAAGATAATTGTCTTCAAAGAAGCTATTATTTTCCATATAATAACCTTCCACCTCCACTTCCACTCCCCTTACTCTTCCACTGAATTGGCCTTGTATCTAAGCTTAACAACATATCTCATAGAATAATTGTTTTTATACCACATTAAATCATCCTCTTCTTTCCCGATCCTTGTGAAACTCTATTTTAATCTTTGCACAAAAATAAACCAACTTTTTGCTTCCTCTTCCTGAAGACCCAAGATATATTAACCTTTCCAACCTTGATCCCAGATGGAAAAGCGATATGGATATGCTACCTCATTCAAATATTGGTATCCCTTCAACTTCAAGGAATTTATTATAGGCTCATGTAGGTTATAGTGTCATGAATAACCCACCCAACGATATGTTCCTAATTCTGCTTTGGCACCATTTCCAACCTTCTTTTCTAACCTTCTCCCCGCCATAGGAAATTTCATCACTAAGGATTTCCAAACTACAAATGACCCTACCACTATTTTCATTGGATGCATTATCGATTCCTCAAGAGAATGCGGCTCAATATATTTTTGTAGCAATAATTTGTTTCCATAAACCATTAACTTTATATGTCTCCATAAACTTTTTGCAACTAAAGCTTGACCAAAGAAATGTATATTCTTCAGACCCCAGCCCCCTACTTCCTATGGATTTGTAATTATTCCATTTTAAGAGAGGAATTCATTCCTTTTATCTTTTCACTGACCATATAAAACTAAAACATTGTTTCATAATTTTTTCCATCATGCCTTTTGGAATATAGGCTCGTGAATGCCAATAAACTATAATTGATTTTACTAGAGTTAGTTGTCATGTCCCAAATTTGGAATTGGGTCACAATGGCCTAATCACATTGGCCATATTCATTAGAGTTTGTAAAATTGATGTTAAAGGTCAAATAATTGCCAAGGAGGAAAATTACTAGTTTCCTAGGTTTGGGGTGGAAGCTTTGGGATTTGGAATAATGGGGATAATAAATGATGTTTGAACATTAGAGTGGCATAAATATTTAATAAAGGATCTAAATAAATATATGCAAGTGAAAATCAAAGTGGCATTTGATCATGAAGACACATGGAGGAAGTGGGACCCACATATGGCTAGATTTCCCCACTACACTTGGCATCATTCTCTCACCAATTCGAATTCAAGGTGAATGGTAACATACTTGGGGGAGTCCAAAAGGTATTATTCATGGCATGACTCATCCAAGGTCGAAATATAGAGGAAGAGTAACTCCCATGGAAGAGGAAGAGGCAATTTGGAGTTAGTGAGACACTTGGGCTAGATTCCCTAGCTCTATGACAACAATGATGAAGATGCTATGACACCTATGACACAAATCAGACCTGAAGGCTGACATATGACATATATGACATGTCAGGGCTAAAAATAGACTCCAAGAGGGTGCTCAAGGGTGTTAGGGAAGCTAATATGCTTCCACATGTGATTTGGTGGAAGTGGGAAACTAGGAATTGTTGTACAAGTGGCGTTCTTTGGAATCTCTTCCCAACTTGAGTTGGAATGAGTCTCTTGGAAGGAATTCGACCCATGGAGGACATTAGAAATTTATAAATGTCAATAACAAAGAATGAAACGATTTTTTGATCATTTGTAGAATTTGCAATTGCATTTGTGAAGAGGGAGAGCTAGTGGATGACTAGTTTCTTGCCTTAGCCAATTTCGAGGGTGAAAGATTCCCATCCAAGTTGGTAATTGGAAAGGCCATTCAGACCTTTCATTTGGAGATTTAATGGAGTATTTATTTGCAGGTGTAAGCTATAGGGAAGCTCATGGTTTCTTCTATTGCAGCTCACTCCTTCAACCATTTCCAGTTTTGATGGCATATTCTTGATCCTTGAGGGAGGGCGTTTTTGGTGAGCTATTGTACTCTTTGGGGAAGATTTTAATGCCCCATTTCTTTTGTAATATGAATTAAATACTCTTTTCTTCATCTCCAAAAAGTTTCATGTCGAAATTCCAAGTAGAAATGTATAAATCTCATTTTTAATGGAAGAACAATGCCATTTCCCCACTACCTTGTTGTGAGTCAATGTATTGATGATGATTTCGAATGAATGGATGATTCTCTGATATATTTGTGATCAATATACTGCCATGGATGTATTATACAAGTTTCATGTACTGTACTTGAGCATTTGAAGCATTTTTACTTAGTTTAGTTGTATTGGGAGGTGAAATAGTGCCATTTCCCCAAGGGTCGAATTGGGGATTTTTGCAGTTGAATGGGAGAGGGTGAGAACAGTTGTAATAAACCATTAATGGTGCATATGAGACCTTAATAAAATACTTAACACCTTACATACCTCTGTTCATAAATTTGAGTGGGTTTGGAGGCATTTGGGAAGCCATTTTTAGTACTTACCTTAGGGGGATTTGAACCCCAAATTACTAGTAAAATTGCATATTTGGTCCAGAATCTTAAGAGAGTTTTCAGAGTTCTTTTGGTGGCCATATGTTATCCCTGAACATCATATTCAATTCCTAATATCATTCATAAACCTTCTTTGAATATTTGAAGGCATTTGGAGTCAATTTGAGACCTAGAGACCAATGCTAGTCAAAGGGAAATCACTAGTAAAGTTACCTACATTTACCAGAATTGAAAGAGTATTTGCAGAAGTGTTTTAAAGGTACAAAGGCATCCCTGAAACACATATTTATGTTCTAATATCATTCATATACCTTCTCAGAAGATTTGGGATCATTTGGAGCAAATTTGGGACCTAGAGATCAAAACTAGTCAAAGGTCGAACCAAGGAAAAAAGTGGAAAATTGCAATTTTAATCAAATTCCTAATAAGGGACATTACATTAGTCTACATACTCTTGAAAGCCACCTATAACACCAGTTAGGGACTTTGCTTTCTATTTTCATATAACCAATTCCAGTGTTCAAACCTATAATCATTAGATTTAACTCTAACTCACTAATACCAATAAACTATAATCACTTTTAAAATTGATTTTACTAGAGTTAGTCTTCATCCTCTTGAACGCTACATGTAACACTAGTTAGAGACTTTGATTTCTATTTTTCATATAACCAATTCCAATGTTAAAACCTATAATCATTAGGTTTAATTCTAAAACCCAAATACTTAAATTAGTCATAAATGGAATACACATTGTTAGGTGAAATGTATGTCGTAATAATTACGTTGCAGTACAGTTGCCCAACTATTTACTTGTCAATCCGGGGTACATAAACTGACGAAGCACGTGCACTGTTTGTGCAGGACTGAAGTAGATCTAATCTAACTTAATCTAATTTGTTGAAATCAAATTAATCTAGGAAATCATTGAAACACTAACTAGGAAAGCATTGAAATTGCGTAAGAGAAATACAACATGTGAAGAGTTAACAACAATGACATAAGTGAGCTCACATCTATAAATCAATAATCAAATGACAAACATGAAAGCATAACAATGAAAGCTTAAATCAAATTAAGAATCTCAAATCAAAGACTAATCTAACAAGTACAAAATCCAATCCAATCCAACTTCATTACAACCCTCTTACAAGCTTAATCTAACTTAATTCCAACTTAATCGAATGGAGAGGGAGCACTCTCCTTTATACATGAGAGTCCTTAAGAAAAAGATAAGAATGCATTAATTATAGATCCATTATTCTCTCAACTACTCTCAACCACTTTCCTATTATTACAAGATATGGTTCCTTCAAATCCTCCACATGTCTCTCATGAATCCTAGATAAGATATGCCAACCAAATCTTCCATGATCTTCTCCTTAAGAATAGGTTTGAATAATTATCTCCTTTGGAATGGTGTAAGAGATATTTGAGAAGTCTCTTTGATTTAATCATTCACATATTCCTACACATTACAAAGCTCACACATAATTGAGATATATATGAAAACATGTGTATTTTCTAATATTTAATCATAAATTCACTCTTAATACTAAAATGAATAAAATGGAAAATAATAATGTGAAACCCAAATGTATTTATGCAAATGATATGATGAAGGTTTAATAGAGCGATGAAGTGTAAGGAATAGTGAAGGGAAAGGTGGATGAAAATACGACATTTCTGAGTCCTAACATCCTCCCCAACTGAAGGTGTTGCATGTCCTCATGCAACCATGCATGGATCTTCTGAAGAACCTTTGGCATCTAAACTTTGGCTTTGATTGATGATGTCTTTTTAATGATGAATGTTTCCAAGATATGTGGGAGACATGAGTAACAGCTGGCATTTTTCTTTGGTTGGTTCTTGTGTAACAACCATGAATATACGAATGTTGGTTCTTGTGTTAACAACATTCATTTCATTATTTTTCGCTTGCTGTTATGATAATAATTGTGCCCATATATTCACTGGAAAAGATAAGCTATCAATGTGCATATGAAAACATCACTGAGTGTAAGAAATCCTTTTCTATCTTTTAATGAATCATGCCAATGTGTATATCAATACATGAAGCAAAGTGCAATAGGGGATCTTTGGAAAAGAAATTTTTGGGAATGGTAAATGGGATGAAAATAGAATGATGATAATGGAAAAATGGAATGGTGGTAGTAAATATGTGGTGACTATGAATATAGTTTCCCCCCCCAACTGAATCGGTTGCATGCCCCCATGCAACACAGTGTAGGTCATGGAAGGGAAAATGAAATGGGGTATGGTGAGGAAATTTTCCAAAATATTCAATTCAGCATATAAGGAATGGCATGATTAAAGCTTAGAAAACAACATACCTTCACTCACCCAAAATATAGATGAACTATGTAATAGGAATGTAGCTGTTGCAGCTGCTGGATCAGGAAATCGTGATTGGTACTGTAGCTGCAACTACTGTATCGGCGGGCACAAAGAATATGTGATTGCGATTGTTGGAAGATGGAAGGTGTCACTGGTGCAGGATCATGAAAATGTAACTGTGAATGTCACTGCTGCTGGGACATGGAAGATGTCACGAATGCAAGACCATGTGAAATGTGACAGCTACTGTAGCAGCATGACTGTAATGGAAACCGCTAGAACTGCTGGAACTGCTAAAACAACAACCGCCGGAACTGATGTAACTGCCGTAACAGCGACTGCTATAACAATGATGATTGTAACAGCAACTGTGGGAACTGCAACGACTATCACTGCTGAATCAGAGAATGGGAAGTGGAGGAATCTGAACTGGTGCTGTGGAACTGTCAGACTCTCATAGATGAATTCAAGCTACTGTAACTGCTGAGGGAATCAGGAAAAAGTGTATAGTCTTCATCCGCTACAAACTTGATGGTACAATTCTAATCATGCGAATGGATGTGTCGATGTCGAGCATGAAGAGAAATCACTGGATTACCGACCATTGATGAATGCCATTAACCAGTGCGAGGCAACTCACCATTGATGTCAATGAGTGCCAAGGTACCCGAGTACATCTTGCAAAGTGCGAATGGATGTGCTGAGGTCGAGCCACTTGCAAGATCTGATGATCAAGGGACGTTGATGTATTCCCATGATCGTCAGCGAGAGAACTTGCCATTAAGGCATGCAAGCCTCTAGGTACTCAAAATGGACTCTAGTCTATATCCTAGATAAGGTGCTAAAGTCGATGGGGCAAGACTGTTGAAAGGTGGGCCTTAAGGAATCCCACATCAGTCAACGCGAGTTTTTATAAAAAGATTTGGTAGGACTATAACAAAGATCTCAGTAGTGACAGGGTTTATGGAAATGAAATCAAGGAAGTGGAAAAGGAGGTGACTGGTTTTATTCAGAAGGCAAACTGGCATAGAGAAAGAAGGTAAAAATGAACTGAAAATGATAAAGGAAATGATGTATGCTGCTCAAAAAAATAGATGTGTGAGAAATCAGGAAGGATAAGGTAATGGAAAATGGCTGCACCATGGGGAT
This sequence comes from Larix kaempferi, assembly GCA_027924585.1. Classification (NCBI taxonomy): domain Eukaryota; kingdom Viridiplantae; phylum Streptophyta; class Pinopsida; order Pinales; family Pinaceae; genus Larix; species Larix kaempferi. The sequence continues at coordinate 609,087 of BSBM01000742.1, forward strand.
GATCAATCTGCTGTGAAGGAGGAATGCGAGGAAATATTTCAGGACGCACAAGGGTTTTCCAATGATTTTCGTGTAACAACAAGTTCAGGATGTTTATGAGGAGTAATAGCTCCTGCAAGCTGTCAATAAAGCATATTTCTCAAAAGTTTTGAGATTATTTGAAGAAAGGCGAGCGTCATCATTCCTGCAATCATACTTAGTACCAATCCTGCACTTAAAACTTCGTGAGAGAATCGTAGAATGCAAAAATAAGTAGGAATGGGGCAAAGCAAAGAAAATAAAATGCATTTGTATACCTGTGCCTTTGCGCATGCGCAGCTGTTCAACATGCAGCTACACTCAAATGGTTGTTCAACGCGCAGCTGTTCAATGCGCAGCTATACTCAAATGGCTATTCAATGCGCAGCTATTCAACATGCAGCTACACTCAAATGGTTGTTTAACGCGCAGGTTGTTCAATGCGCAGCTATACTCAAATGGTTGTTCAATGCGCAGCTATACTCAAATGGCTGATCAACGCGCAGCTGTTCAATGCGCAGCTATACAATGCGCAGCTGTTCAACGCGTAGCTACACTCAAATGGTTGTTCAATGCGCAGCTATACTCAAATGGTTGTTCAATGCGCAGCTATACTCAAATGGTTGTTCAATGCGTAGCTATACTCAAATGGCTGTTCAACGCGCAGCTGTTCAATGCGCAGCTATACAACGCGCAGCTACACTCATTTGTATACCTTTGCCGTTGCACAGGTGGAATCATCGATCGCTGTAAAGTGTCTTGAAGAAAATAGATTAGCGTTAAGCATACAAAAACATGCGTTGTATTGTTTTCAGGAATTTATTGAAATGTCCATTTGCATTTTTTTTGTAAATTTTTTTTTTTTTTTTTAACACACCAAAAGAAAATGCAAGAATTATGCTACAGGAAACAATAGACAAGAGTACTGTCTCGGCTTCATAAAATTTTCCATGGGCATAAGTAACCAATTGTTGAGACTTGTCATTAAAGTTCAAAAATTCGATGGATTCAGAGATTTTGGGATTGCACTTAGGATGGATTCAAGACTGTTGTCATTAATTTTCCCGACAATTGTGCACAGTATGAGTTTTTCGACCAGACCTGTATTATCGTGCATCTTTAGATATTCCACGAGTCAGATAACACACAAGCATATTTTAATTAAAATGCATCACCTGAAACGCATTACTTGTAATAGAAATTAATCTTATGGATAATCAATGGTGAGTCGGGGTTGGTTCGAGCCTCAAAGTGGCACCGTCTTCGTGGATATGTGGCCTTGTGTTAAATGGAGAGCAATGAAAAACAGTTGAAGCAATGGTTCTAGGTTTTAATAAACAGTTACATCGACGATTGAATGTCCACTATAATTCTTAAGCAAGAAAAATGCATTTGCACACAAGCCTAAGCCTGCCACTGTTTCTCTGGATCGAAAACATATGACGAAGAGTCCAACACATATAGTGAAGTGTTTAAGCTGTAACAGCAATAGGAGGAGACGATGTTCTGAACTGTTGGAAAAGTCTCATGCTCACATAGGCTAGCAGTATCAACAATTGACATGACTCTGTCCCTTTTCCACGTGGATCAACTTTACCTTTCCGTGGCAAGACACTTGCAAGCTCCTTCCCTCGTGTTTTACCTGTTCCTTGTCTCAACCTCTTCATGACATGTCACGGACTGCTCATCTCCTTCCATTCCAACTCAGTCATTCTTTCAATGATTACCTTTTTACTTGTTTCTTGCAACTCCCCGCTTGTAAATCACCTTCTGCGTTCTACATAATGGGCCTCATATTCAAGTTCATGTTTTCTGATTCCTCTAGCATAATGTTCCTTATTAATCGTGCACCTGCTTCTGTCTTTTGTTTGCATGACAACCGGTTCTGCCCTTTGTTCTTATGATGCGGCCTATGAAACTTGGTTTACGGACGTGCCAATGAGATCGGCTCTTTTGATATGTATGCACTTGAGATCGATCATGCATGCAACCGACTTGGGAATAAATATTTTGCTCCATTCACAGCTCATTTGATGCGAGGCACTCATTAACAAGTTGCAAAAGATTGGGATTTTTCAAAGCTGTAGGAACTCGTTCTTTGTCATTCAATTGCTTGTTGATGGAAGCCTCAAAGGCATGGGAACCAACAGCAACATAGATGCCAACCTTGTAATGTGCAGGGAAATTTTGCATCAATTTAACTCGTAAACACAAACCAATAATTGCTGCCATACTACAATGCTACACAGTGAGTGTGAAGGTTATCAATATGCGTCCAAGTTTTTTATCCATTATAACAGATTCCTCAGATAGAACACTAAGCTGTTTGAGCGAGTAAGGGTGCTCAGGATCCCTGATGTCTCTCACCATATATGTCGAGGGCATCGAAATCCTTGGAGTTAGTGTTCTCAGGCTGGATGAGTCGCTCTCGTTTTTTTTTCGATTGCATGTACTACAAGGTTTGCATTGATCATTATCCAGCAAATGCCACTGCTGGTCTCATCATCACCATATTGCCCAGATCTCATCTCTCTCGCAGAGATCTTCTCTTCCTCCTGCGCACTTCACACATCCTTTTGACATGCCTGAGAGTGAATCCAACACGAGATCACACTCTTGTCTCATTTGCAATCTAAATGGGTAGATCCATACTTACACTTTGCGTTATGCCAGAGACTTGTGAATGCTAATGTATGTTCAAAGGACTCAACCATGCATATTTTCTAGATTTGAGCTCCTACTTAGTGTTTTCTGCAGATAACGAATGATGGAATAAATCCAGTGCATCCTCACTCTGTATGGCAGTTTATACGGCTGAGAGGCGGGGATTGAAAGATACAAGGATCGAAACTATGCCGTTGATGATAGTCTGGCTTTTTGTTCAGGCTTTGGTCATTATGGTGGTGATGGCTTTTAGGTTGTGATCGACTTCTAGACAGGGCAGAACTGAAAGCTGGTTTTCACGTTATTCTTTTATTAAAATCTTCTCCAGGAATAATGGATTGGATGATTGTGAAATTAAATTTGGTAAAGTGGAAATAGTGTGACAGTTAGAAACAGTACCGCAAATTAAGATCATCGTTTAAGTCTGGAAGAGATGGATCGACAAGAAGATTGCAGTAAATTAAATTAATACTCAATCACAAGATAAATGGGATTTAGTTTTGCAACGGCTGGCAGAAAAAATCTCCTTGTTCAGTTGAACGTACCAGTGGATCGAGGAGATAAATATTGATTGCGTTAAATGGATCTGCCTACCTCATCTCTCGTTTTACCATCTAGATGACTCGTAGTGACCTACGGCAGCTCATGATCATAACTGCCTCCATTTCTCGTGGGTTATTTGTTAAATCATAAATATGTGTCTGCGATAGTTGAGGAGCAGCGGTGACATGGAAAGTTTTCATTTCATCTACATTTCCAATTTGGTGGTCAGGACTATTTTCTGTAGACTCCTACTTCCAAGTTTCCTTCAGCTTTGTTTTCCAAATTTTCAGTACCGTCCTCAGGAAGATCTCGGTGATCTTCTGCTTAGTTAAAGTTAGGTATGGCCATGCATAACGTGTAGAATGTGGAATCTTCCATACAATCAAGATTTTACATATGTAAGGACTCGACTAACTACTCCGGTTTCCATGCCTGCAATGTGTTTGGAAGATCTGTGCCGAGACCGTCGGGTTGACTTAAAATCTTGGGCTTGTTAGTAGATTAGCATTGGCATCGGAATTCAGGGATCCGTATGGACCAGAATCCTCAATTGAGCGCAGTGATATTCTTATCAATGGTCAAATGAAAGAAACCAAGCATATTTGGCCCCCATGTAGACATCGTTCTGTTGTAACCATCACTTGCCAAAAGATATGTTGCCTTATTAAATCCATGCAGAAAATTGCAGAGGTCTCGCCTAAGGAGTTTTGAAACTAATCCAAGGATGACGCTTTATGTATGTTGCAGGTTTAGGTTCCAGGCCGCAGGATGAAGGTGAAAGATGGTATTGCTGCCATTCAAGATTAAATAAACCAGACTGAGAAGACACAATTTAAATGTGACAAATGTTCCTGTTTCAGCTCAAATGTGATAGTTTCAGCTAAGAAATTTTGTTTTATTCATCTAATGTTTTTTTTTTTTTTTTATTGCAGGTCTACGATGGACGCACAATTTTATTTTTGAATTTTTTTTAGCAAATGGAGATAATATTTGCAAATTAAAGATTAAATCGATTAGGCATGTTTGCAAAACATTTACATTATTCATTCCTAAAAAAACGTTAAGAGCATCCTACTTTCTGATCCTCGCGATCGCACGAAGCGCGGAGGAGAGCATACTTATTCAACACTAAAGTAATTCTGAAAATGAAAGCGGAAACTGAAAATGAAGACCTACCTACTCTATGCTAATTAGAATTTAGAAATATGCTACGTGTAGTCAAACTTCCAATGGAGCCATGCACGTAACAGTAATAGCAACATGTTCAGTGGTAATTTTTCAAATGAAAAATGAAAATTTAGAAGAATGAGTGAATCTTCTTGTTGTAACGGCAAACTAACTAAATAAAAAGAAAAACTAAATTGATCTAATTGCGTACTTACCTGGAACCATCTTTCGATATGGCTTTCGTAAGCGCATTTTCCCTCACTCAGATCATGCTGCAGCTCCTTGTCATCTTCCTCAATCTCTTGTCCGAATGATTGTTCATCATCAAACATGCAGGAGTCTTCAAATGTTGATTCCTCGTTCATTTCTGAAGGAGTATTTAAGCTATTTAAGCTCTCGACTGCTGTCAAGATCTCCTCTTCCAGAGAAGAGGAGACTCCGATTTTTGCAAGGATGTGAGTGAGTTGTTCCAAGCTGACACTCATAGTTAAATCATACTGTAAAAGGGGTTCTTACATCATCCAAATCAAAATCTGAAAACTGAAAATCACACTTGCTGAAAACAAAACACTCTTGTTGAAACACATGAAAACCTCTTCACAGTTGCAGAAATTGAAATTGCAAAAACATGCTTGCAGAAATTGAAATTTACGCTAAATTGCAGAAATTGAAATTTACACTAAATTGCAGAAATTGAAATTTACTCTAAATTGCAGAAATTGAAATTTACGCTAATTTGCATAAATTGAAACACACCCTTCATGCCCTTACCCATATGTCACCTCAGAGTTAGGAGCATGAGTAATCACACTTGCATGAAAAAAATAAATTAATACCTCAATCCCTTGTGCTTCCTCGGCAACGGTGCCAAAATGTTAGGTGAAATGTATGTCGTAATAATTACGTTGCAGTACAGTTGCCCAACTATTTACTTGTCAATCCGGGGTACGTAAACTGATGAAGCACGTGCACCGTTTGTGCAGGACTGAAGTAGATCTAATCTAACTTAATCTAATTTGCTGAAATCAAATTAATCTAGGAAAGCATTGAAACACTAACTAGGAAAGCATTGAAATTGCGTAAGAGAAATACAACATGTGAAGAGTTAACAACAATGACATAAGTGAGCTCACATCTATAAATCAATAATCAAATGACAAACATGAAAGCATAACAATGAAAGCTTAAATCAAATTAAGAATCTCAAATCAAAGACTAATCTAACAAGTACAAAATCCAATCCAATCCAACTTCATTACAACCCTCTTACAAGCTTAATCTAACTTAATTCCAACTTAATCGAATGGAGAGGGAGCACTCTCCTTTATACATGAGAGTCCTTAATAAAAAGATAAGAATGCATTAATTACAGATCCATTATTCTCTCAACTACTCTCAACCACTTTCCTATTATTACAAGATATGGTTCCTTCAAATCCTCCACATGTCTCTCATGAATCCTAGATAAGATATGCCAACCAAATCTTCCATGATCTTCTCCTTAAGAATAGGCTTGAATAACTATCTCCTTTGGAATGGTGTAAGAGATATTTGAGAAGTCTCTTTGATTTAATCATTCACATATTCCTACACATTACAAAGCTCACACATAATTGAGATATATATGAAAACATGTGTATTTTCTAATATTTAATCATAAATTCACTCTTAATACTACAATGAATAAAGTGGAAAATAATAATGTGAAACCCAAATGTATTTATGCAAATGATATGATGAAGGTTTAATAGGGCGATGAAGTGTAAGGAATAGTGAAGGGAAAGGTGGATGAAAATACAACATTTCTGAGTCCTAACACATGTCAAATAGAAGGATTTGTAGAGTCATTCTTTCTTGTTTTGCTTCTATCCCATTAAATAGATCATTGATTTTCGAGAGTTGATTTCCATCCCAATTACCTTGTAGTATAGTGCTAAGATATCCATATACTTATTTTCCTATCTCATAGTACCTATCCCAAAAAGCATGACATCAAACAAATAGTATATGTGATAGAGATGATGATCTCCATATTTTAATACCTATTAGATCTCCTTCCCTCTTGCATTCTTTGACTACCATGCTTAGTCCCTTTACCACCAATATAAAGAGAAAGTGAGACATGGGGAAACCTTGTTTTAACACCTCAAAGGGACACAAAAATGAGATATTTATCCATAGATAAGGAGATAAAATAAAACAGAAGACAAAAAACTCATTATCCAATTCACCATCTGAATTTTCATTCCAATATGAATTAGCATCAATCTTAAATAAACCCCACTCACTCTATCATATGCCTTAGACAAATATAGTTTGAGAACCATGGTTGCTAGTTTTTTTTCTTTTTATGGAATGAAAAACTTCTCAAGCTAGTCCCATTACATCATGATCTAAGTATAGTGAAGAAATCCAAACTACTCTTAGGAGATGGAACTTGAGAAACCCCTCTTTAATTTGTTGGTTATTATTTTTCCAATACTTTTATAGATTGTATTACATAATGATATTGGCCTATAATCCTCAAACACTTTTGGATTGTTCTTATGTTCTTCTTTGGGATAAGTGATAGAAAGGTAGAATTTATAGCTCTAAGGACTTTCCTTGAAGTTCTTGATTCCTCCACTACCCTCAATGAATCTTTTTCCATAATCCCATTGAACCCCATATGAAATTCCATTTTCCATCGATTTGTCCCTAGAATTATAGATCTTTGAAAAGATTCCAACATGACTTTTTAGTTATGCTTTGGAAACCTATACTATATCTCTACATCATCGTCTAGATCAAAGAATCTTAGGAGGTATGGTGTCATTTTAATGATTTCTACTATGTTTTTCTTTGTGGGCTCTTGATAAATATACTGAAAATGACTTGCACCCAGTTCTACAACCTCCCAGAACCTTTTAACCTTAGTTCCATCCTCTTTCCTCATCTCCTATATTTTATTGATATTTTTCCCATGCTTAGCATAGTTATAGAATAACTTAGTATTCTCTATGCCCCGATGTCAATCAAATTGCCTAACTCTTCATTCTCTACTTTGTTTCTTCCCATTCCTACAAATTCCCTATTTTCTTCTATAAATTTTTTTATTGATTCTTCTCATCATCCAAAAAAATCCCTCCTATGTTTTAATTAAATAAATAAACTATTTGGAGCTCGACCTCTTGTAACTCTTTCCGGGACTTTTGAAAGATTTGTTTAGCCTAGTGTGCTATCACCTTTTTACTAGATTTTATATTTTATGCAAATTGTAACATCATTGTATTTTCCATTTGTAGGATCATACCTTCTGTTGTTAGGGAAAACTTCTTATAGCAAGGGTGAGACTACCAACATACTGGGGTAAAAGATAGACATATAAGGTTCTTCAAGAATAATTATTAAACAAAGAGATTAGGGTTTAGGCACAGGGGCTTCACTCAATAAACCGCTATCATAGCACGTTCGTTCGTGGCATATGAAACAATACCCCTTATTTCACTAAATATTGGAAAATACCTTCCAAAATCGTTTTTTTAACCCCCTCTCAAATGCCTTCCCAATTTAAAAAAAAAACCCTATTTTCACTAGATATTGTATGTATCAATTTTTTCATTAACATTTTTTATACCCCTTTATGTTTCTACCTAGTGTATTGATATGATACCCCTCTTATGACCCCACATGGATTCTATAATGCACCTTTCTTCTTTCAATGTATATTTTGGATGCACATTACTTCACCCACAATGCAATTACTCAACCACATATCATTATGATTTACAACATCTAATGGTCTAATGAAGAGATAGGAGATCACTTCTTCTATGTCACTTGAGCCAATGCACATAGTACAACATTTAGATTGCATGTTGCAGTTCCCCAATCGCTGACTAAGCCTATTGTGGGCTAGGTATCCAAGCCCCCAAGGTCTGTAACAAGCTCTAGGAGGCTGACTAAACCTCCCAAGGCCTGTAATACTCACGATTGGTTGGGTATTCAAGCCCCCAAGGCATATCGAAGGCCTATAACAGGCCCTGGAGGCTTAGAGCCTCCCAAGGCTATTGGTAACAACTTGATGAGTTCTATTGGTAACAATTGGATGTCAATGAACATTGTCTTTCGACTATGATTGAATGGCAACCCACTTCACCACAAAAACCCCTAGCCTCAAGCATGCCTCAAGATGCAATTTCCCTGCGTACCGGTAAGCCTGAGCCTTGCCTCAACCCGATTTCTCATCCGGCCATGATCCCACGATCTCCTCTTGGTAGATGTTTGTCATCCCACCCATATAAAAAAGACCCCAAAGTATTTTTGTATTGTTACATTAAATAAAAAAACATTTGCCCCTTAATATATAAGCAATATAATTTTTAGGTTTTCATGAATATTTAATACCGCAATATGAATGAACGTGATATTATATTGCCTTCTAGTGAAACCCCCGTGGGTTTAGGAGGATATGTACCTTATTCAGAAGGTTGATCCAAGCCTCTCTTCTTGATCTCCAATGCAACAACATGCAAAAACATTCAACAAAACCTTCCTCAAACCAATTTGACTACAAATAAAAGATTGATATTTATAAGAGAATAAAATATCAAATTGTAATCAGATCTGAAACACACATGAAAAAATCATTTGGAAAGGGAAGAATGTCTGATATTTATTAATGAATGAATCAAGTACATCAAATTACCTTCCTCCAAGCATGGCACTTCATGAAACCAAGATTAAAGGTCTCCTGCTCCTCTTCTCCAAGGATCCCATCCTCTAATTAGATGTGCTAGGGTTTATAAGAAACTAGGGCACAAGTGAGGGGGATATGATTCCCAATTCCTCCAACATAACATTACAATGGGCTTGATCCCTTTTCATGGTCCCTCTCCCTCTCTTATATAGAAAATGGAGAATATAGGGTCGAGGAGGAAGTAATTACAACCAAAGAGTAGGTTCCAAAACCACTCGAACTACCCATTTTCGCGATTTTATATATATATTAAAGTATTTCTGAGGTACCCGCGACTTTGCAATGGACAAAACACAGGTACCCGTGACTTTACCATGTGAAACCTGGATTTTTTTGGAAAAATTGTGAGTGAATAACCTTCCTCCTATGTTTTTGTGGAAAAATGGTCAAAAACAACATTTTGTGAGGGTTTTCTAGAGAAGTTTTGGTCTCCAAAATTGTTCCTAAGGTTCCTATCTATCAATTGGGCCATGAATTGGGTAATTCCATTCATCTAAAATCCCAAATATGGCTCTTCCATCCACAAATGTCCTTTTGTGTGGATCACAGTAATCTCATGAAGTGTCATCATGCGACCAAAAGATGTAAGTGTCGTCACAGACGGAGAAGTGCCAATTGTGGCTATAACAGATGCCCCCTAATGTATGAGGTCATAGGGGAAGACGATGGCTGAAATACATTATAAATAATAAAGGTTTGGGTCATGGAGTTGGAGAAACTTGAGAAACCAATAATCGTAGGCTCAAATGAAGTACTTGAAAGAAAGGAAATGTCAGACAAACTCATCCCTAGGATAAATGTCCATGCTCAAATAGTGGAACATGACCTCCAGGAGGATACAATAATGACCCAATATAACTATAGCTTATGTATATATCATGGCGACTAGAATACAAGTGTGTATCCACGAGGACAATATAAATATGAACATAGCCACATAAATACAACGGTGGATCTATGCCAAAACTGGAGATCATACCCATAGAGAACAAACTAGATCTATGTCTCATCAAGAGCCAAAAACAGTGTGGATCAATCTTGCGTAACTTGGGCTATAACATAATATGACAAACGTTGCCATTGACCCAAGGTCTTCAATCCAAACCGTCTCAAGGTACGAATCCTAACCATGCGAATAAATGAGTTGATGTTGAACATGGAGGACACCGTTTGATTACTGGTCATTGATGTGACCCATTAACAAACGCGAGGGGATCCCACTAATAATGAAAATGGGCCCCAAGGTACCTAGTACATTCTAACAGGTGTGAATAAATGTTCTTGAAGTCGAACACCTGAAGAACCCATCGAGTAAGGGACATTAATGTATTCCCATAACTCAATGACGAGGGAAATTGCCACTGATGACTGCAATCCCCAAGGTACTACTGAAAACTCTAGACTTCATTCCTAGAGAAAGATGAGTTGAAATCGATGGGAAGAAATCCGTCGGAAGGGAGGCCTTAAGGCATCCTCCATCATCCAACACGAGGGACAATCAAAAGTTGATATGATCTGGAGTAGGACTGAGTACCGTCATGATGAAACATACTGACACCAAGGAATGCCCGACACATGAGGTCAAGGAAACTACATAATGGATGACACAGGTTACATCCTTGAACATTGAGTGTGACACAAGAGTGACTTAGGAAGCTTTGAACACAAAGGGACCATGATATAAATCTGCAATCTAGGAGACATTAACAGATTATCTATATGACTGGAAGAGTAACCAAACGGAGGAGTAAAAAACTTTGAGATCAGGTTTATCCTAAGGCCAAAACTAGAACCCAACTTTTTTGATAGACTCAAAACAGGTGCTTTGTTCAATGACATAGTTGACTTGCTGCAATTATATTGAAATATATTTTAACACTCTTCCCTTCCCTTTTCTCTTTTTAGGTACCTTTTTCATCTTTTAATGAGCTTGACAAAGAACTAAAGCATGCTTGATAAGAATCCAACCATGTGTAATTTTATGAGTCCATGGAAGGGAAACTCAAGACTTTCTTCTTTGTTTTACGAGTTTGAAGAAAAGATAGACTAATACTCGATAAGATACTGATCCGTGGATTTTAATATCGAGCCCAGATCTATTCGTGCTCACCATTGTTTTCATTTTTAAAGAGTCTGAAAAACTTAAACAAGAACTCTATACACCCTCTCGTGGATTTCACATTGAGCCTGAGTTGGTAGATGCTCACTGGTGTTTTCATATTTCTAGAGTCTGAAAATCCTAAAGAAGACTCCAAGGGGTCCTTTTTCGTAAAGTTAGTCTCCTCACCTGAAAAAGGGTAAAACAATGCGAGAGAGAAATCTTCTAGCCAAGTATGACTAGAATTTTACTTTTTCGTAAATAATCCACAAAGGTCCGGAAAAGGGGTAAACTTATACCTAAGTGGATGTCCTTTCGATTCCTTTAGTGAGTCTAAAGTGAAAAAGTATACTCAGCGATCTTGACAATTTTAAGGAGTCTAACAAGAGCTTAGAGAAAAATCCATAAAAATATTTTCTGTAAAGGTTTAAGGAGCCTAGAAAAGTAAACTCGTGACCTCCTTACTGTTTTTAACGAGCTCAAAGGAGAGTTGGAAGAATTCTCGTAGCCTCCTTACTGTTTTTAACGAGCTCAAAGGAATGATGGACGAATGCTCGTAGTCTCCTTACTGTTTTTAACAAGTTCGAAGGAAAGGTGGAAGAATAGTTGTAGAGGTAGGAGATGAGTGTCAGGGGCATGAGAGACTAGTTCCAAGCGCATGGAACAGAGATATGCATAATGAAAGGAACATGAGAAAGATAAGGACACTCAAGGTGTATCTCCTCTAGGTATGGGGTTTCAAATCACGAAGGCAAAATGATACATGGTTTAACAGAAATGAGATTAGAGATGGAGGCTTATATAATGAGCTAAAAGCGTGGAAGCCAACATCAGGCTCATTAGCGCAACCAGAATCAAAATAAATGCACATGTTACTTAAACAAAAAAATGGGAGCCTTGTAAGGAATGGCTAGAAATATATGAGGAAGAAAGACATGAGGCTTCTTCTCAAAGTCATGGTAAATCTAAAAAGGCTCCTGGGCCTATGATAAAAACTCAATATGGGCACCAAAATGGCATAAGGGTGCTGACTAGGGTGACCCATGTTAGGTAGGCTCTACTGTTAGACTAGTGCCCAATGCATATAAATATGGCTAACAAACCAAGATCCAACAGGTTCGACCCTGTGCAAAATTCGAATGGCAAAAGGTTCAAATGCATCATAACAACGGGGAAACCTAAACCTATATGCAAGGTTCTGAATATACTTGACATGGTCGAACAATATATCGAAAAGGACTAGTAAGTAAGTATATGTACAGCTAAGAATAATGTCTCCAAGAAAAATTAGTACCAAGATCATATCTAAACATATGTAAAGAAAGATCTGATACAAGTCATTGTGGTAGAAATACTTTCAACTTCAGTATCATCAACAACAGGCATAATGTAGGTAGAGTTAACCAATGAAGACTCTATAGTACCAAATCCTGAGGACTTACAATCAACAAGATCAACTTCAGGATGAAGATCATAGTTAAAGGAAATGATGGAATATGCAGTAACAAATTCATCATCACGGGAGTTGAAAATTCTAGAAGCAGAATCAAACTCAACAGGAACACGGATTTGTGATTCTATGGGAGAGTCTAAAGACTCAACAGTAGGAAGATCAGACTCTAAGGTCAAACCGGGGTTGGACATAAATGCAACTGGATCAACATCAAAATGAATGGCAGACTGAATTATAGAATCTAGGAAAACTTCATCAGAAGGAAGTATATCATCCCAGATAGAACACATATCTAAACATTCAGATGGAGGTATCATCTGGTCAACTGTCGGGACCCAGTCCCGAAAAGGTAAGCATGAATTCAGAATCTTCTTCTCAGTAGCAATTAGACTCAAGGAACAATATGCCACATAATTCTCTTGTGACATGGTAGTTCCCACTGACAAGGGATATACTTGGTCTACAGTTGGGTAATAAGAGGGATCAACAAATGCAAGTTGATCAATAGTGACAATGCTTTCATTGTGAGGAAAATGCATCATACGAAAGAGCGTAGACACCACAACATGCATAGCATATACGTAATCATGCCTGAGGATCATATCAAAGTCCACAGAGTCCTTTAAAACCATAAAATCAACTAAGACTTTTTTTCCACCCAAAGTAACAGGTACTTGAGGGAGGAATCCCACCGGTTCACTAGGTCTTATATCGAAGGTCAACGACCAATTAAAAGATGGAACAAGGTTAGGGAAACCTAAATCTCTCCAAGAATAAGAGGACAAGATACTAATAGAGGCTTCTTCATCTACAATAGATCGATGAACCACATGGTTTTCGATATAAACCCTTATCTGGAAGGGTGTAGAAGAAGGAAGACGAGGCCCAGCTAGACTATTCCAATCAAATGAAATGATCCTAGATCTTGGTAGGGATTAAATAAGCATAGATGAAGTGCCCCCTTTTTCAGAAACATCCAAATTGGTAATGCATAAGACTTCAGGGGCAGGTGCATCAGTCTCTGAAGGACTGATGGGATCGGCTGAAGATTGCATTGATTAGACCACTTCACTCTCTGAAGGAAGAGTGGGGTTGACCAAAGATTGTGTTGGTTTAACCACTTTAACAACCAAAGGTTAACCAGGCTATTGGGAATCTATAGAAAATTCAGGAGGAGAGGATCCTTCAAACATGGACCACACTCTCCGCACCTCTGAAATAGAAGAGCACGGGTGAGTAAGGTGATCTCCCTTACAAAGTTTACAAGGGAAATTTGGCTTGCGTCTTATAAGATTAGACTCCTTTGCAACATCAATACTCTCAACATGACTAGCATTGGCTGACAACTTTCCCCCAACATGACCTGCAGTGGCTGGTTGCTCAGAAGCATAAACATTTTGAACTATGGACCACGCTTTTTGTACTACTAGAAGTACAAGGCACAAATAGGTCATGTGGTCTCCCTCGCAAAACTTACAAGGGAACTTAAGCTTCTATTTATTAGGTTTGTCAACAATGTCAACTTTCTCAGCATGAACTACAATGGTTGATTTAGTGTCTCCGGTATGACTCACAGTAACTGGTTACTTGCCATTAATATGACCAACAGTGATCAATGATGCATCCTCAACATGATCAACAGTGGTTTAAGACATACTTTCAGTATGATTTGCAGTCACTAAAATTTTGCTCCTAGCATGACCTGCAGAGGCTGGGTAGGTTCCCTCAACATGACTTCCAGTGGTTGGGTGGCTTCCCCCTTGCTTTGGCATCTTCTCCCTATTCCTCCATCTATTCCTTTTAGATTGTTGGTTACTAGTATTACTACTTTCACCACATGAGGTAGAAGGAGGAGGAGAAGATCTTACTGGCAAAGAAGGCATAGGGTTTTGATGCTTTTGATTTGAGATGCTTACTTGAGAAGCATCAGGAGCATGCAAGGCATTCAGAGTGGAAAACAACAAAACCGGTAGCCCTATAGTGAATCCCGGAAGATTCAAGGTAGCCATTAAGGGAGTACCAACATTCCCATTGAATGGAAAAACACAAGGAGCCCATTGAATAGGGGTCCCTTGATTGGTGTTCACCGGAATGCTAGCCATATTTTTTGAATCAATGAGCAAGAAATATCTAAGGCCAACTAAGAACAAGCAACACAAAGAGCACACCACTAGAAAGGTCCTAGGTAATCCAAACCAGGAAAACAGATGCCTTCCGGACGGAACTATGGGATGATTAGGGCCCAAAACAAACCAACGAAGGATGAAGAATAGTTACTTGGGGTCCACAATACATAGTCTTCGGGTGCAAGCATTTGAATCACCAACCTCCCTCCCAAATAAGTGCAAGGGATTTCTTCCCACATCTTTCCTAGGTACAGCGGAAATAGCCTTCCACCGTCACCTGTGTATGAATCCTAGAGTCTGGATACTAAGGCTACCAATCTTGCAGAGAGGGTCTGGGGGACAATCGCAAGTCGAATCAATGCGCATGGGCAGGGTAACAAAGCCCAAAACTCAAAAGCACAAGAAAAGGTACTAATAAGTCCCCGTACGCGTACCGATCCTGGTAGATGCTCAATTGAATATCGAAGGGGTATCTCCTCTACTCAATCTTGTACGACCTCGTGCTTGATTCCAGTGTGAGTGGAGCTTCCTGGTTCACCTTCTACAAAGATGGATTTTCTCCCTAAAATAATGGCACCTATGTTGTTACAAGTTTGAGTGATCATGGAGGAGTTAACTCACAACTCCCTACCTCCACAATCCTACTTAAGCTATTAGGTGTGTTTTTAAACTAGAAGAAAACCTAATATACTATCCAAGTTACCGATTACTTGTTTTAAAAATGTACTTCAGAAATTTTTAGAGGAAGTAAAACAAGCACAACTAAAGAAATATATCCTTTAACTGAAACATGAAGCACTTAATCACCACAAATATGCACTTACCCACTCTCCATTTCTTTTCAATGCAAGTCCTAAAGATATAATATGGAATGCATATGGAAAATTTTTGTATCTAATGCAATTTTTGGTCTTTTCGAATGCAAAAAGGTAAAAATTTAAAGTCTAATGTGCAAAATCAAACTTAAAACCTAAGCATGCAACTACTCAAAAAACTAGCTATGCAAAAGAAAATTTATTATTTTTTGATGCAAAGCACTCCTAAATCCTTTAAGTCACTTGCAAAGTATTCTACCAACACTAACTTATAAAATGAACCAAATTTTTTATGCTTTTTCAAGGTGAGAACAAAACTGAAATTCAAAGTAACACACTACCAAAGCAAATACAAAAGCTTTCAGATCTCCTTATTAAACAGTGAAAGCAACCATAAACCCTCAGATTCTTATCATGTAAGCATGCCAAAATTGGGAAAAGCATACACCAAGGAATTTTAGACCCAATCAAAGCAAAGGACCTACAAAGAAATATGGTTTGGAAAAGCTAGGTATGCACACAAACAATGTAATCAAGGTCCTAAACCATAGAAAAGACACTTGAGCTTTCACTACAAAAGAGACCAAAAGCATAAGGAAAGACAAGAAACCAATCTAAAGAGAATTTTTCACTCAAATATATATAAATAGGGTCAAATAACTCAAAAGGTTCCAAATCCAGTCAAATTGGAGCAAGTAGATTCAATTAGACTCAAATTAGGGTCAAAAACACCAAACAAGTTCACAAACCCCCAACTTGGGTCAACAAGCCCCAAATTCTTCCAAACAATCCCAAATTGCTTCAAAAACATCCAAAACATCAAATTCAGATCAATGAAGAGATAAGATACCACTTCCAAGGGGTCCTACACAAACCTAGGATCAGCAGGGACTCCAAAAAACGCAATCAAAACCCCCAAAAGCTCCAAAATTGAAAATATCATGTTCAGGAGGTACCTGCGAATGTGAAAGGATACAAGTGCAAGTGACACGCAGGTGAACAGGCTTGCACCTATGAATTTGTCTCAGACCCGCAATTGTAAGTACCACAAACTCGTGAGTATGCAGAAAAGTCCAAAAAAATTGCAAAATCCAACTCAAAACTGAGCAAGGAAGGGTTTAAAAAAGCTTAATGACTGGTCCTAACATGAGATTAAACCTAGACCTTCAAATATACTGGAAAAAATGACCTTGGATACCCCAAAGCAGATATGCTTCTCCCCAGCGGAGTCGCCAGTTCTGTTGTTAGGGAAAACTTCCTATATTAGGAGTGAGACTACCAAGGTACTGGGGTAAAAGATAGACATACAAGGTTCTACAAGTATAATTATTAAACAAAGAGATTAGGGTTTATGAGGATATGTACCTTATTCAAAAGGTTGATCCAAGCCTTTCTTCTTGCTCTCCAATGCAACAACCTGCAAAAACATTCAACAAAACCTTCCTCAAACCAATTTGACTACAAATAAAAGATTGATATTTATAAGAGAATAAAACATCAAATTGTAATCAGATATGAAACACACATGAACAAATCATTTGGAAAGGGGAGAATGTCTGATCTTTATTAATGAATGAAGCAAGTACATCAAATTACCTTCCTTCAAGCATGACACTTCATGAAACCAAGATTAAAGGTCTACTGCTCCTCTTCTCCAATGATCCCAACCTCTTATCATATGTGCTAGGGTTTATAAGAAACTAGGGCACAAGTGAGGGGGACATGATTCCCAATTCATCCAACATAACATTACAATGGTCTTGATCCCTTTTCATGGTCCCTCTCCCTCTCTTATATAGCAAATGGAGAAGATAGGGTCGAGGAGGAAGTAGTTACAACCGAAGAGGAGGTTCCAAAACCACCTGAACTACCCATTTTTTTGCGATTATATATATATATATATATATATTTATATATATTTTAAGTATTTTTGAGGTACTTGCCAAAGATATGGATATAGATAAACTAACTTACTTATCTATGCAAACCAATAATATATCAACAATAAGTACAAAAAGAGAACAAGAGAAAAGAGTACACCAGATATACATGGTTCACCCAATTAGGCTACGTCCATGGGAAGGTAGTCTTCTATTATCTCTAGAATATCTCCCTCAAGATTTCAAGAGAGCAATGCCAATAACCCCAATACAATATAGCAATACTTGTGTTGAATAAGTAAAGATTATGATATATGAGTGATGTGACTCCCTTGAATCTATTATATACTAAGAGATGAGGAGGAATTTGTTAGGAACCCATGTCAACCCTTCTATTTACTTTGTTAGTATATTGTTGTTGGACGCATATGCTTTGTAAGTCGCCCATAGTATTGTTGATCCATAGTTTGTATTGGGACATGGTTTTGACCCATAGTATTGGCGCCTAGACTTAGTATATAAGTGTGTGTTGAGACCTATGAAGGAACAGTGAAGTTATTTGTATTGAGCTTGGTCAAAGGAGGTTGCCCTCTCGAAGTGGCCTGCGATCAATACAAAAGTGATTCTGAGTTCTGTCATTTCTGCTATTTCGCATATTCCTATTAATTAATTGTTGTAGGTTCTTCACATCTGGTATCAAAGCACTTTCTTGGGCTCGCTGGGTGAAATTTCTGCCAATTTTTTTTTTTCGCATCTGTTGCAACTTCGGATTTGGGAATAATCCCTATCCACTTAACTGTGGAAAGTACTTAGGCATAATCCCTAAAACTCATTGTGAGGAGTACCACAGGAACCCCAAAGTAGCTGGCCCATTGAGAGGACCTGCCAGCGAAAAGGGCAACAACCCCTGCCTGATTGACTAGTTCCCACCCGTGAGGTAAGCCAAGAGTTGTCGTTTGTGGCAAAGCGGTTATCAGTTTTACCTGAGCCGTGGGGTGAGGGGTACTGCCCCAATACACAAGCCGTCTGACAGCATTGGTGTCCAAGTGAAACCCATGAACTGTTAGGAAGCCGCACATACCTGGGGTCCATATCTATTTTCAGCTGAATTGTTGTCACGTCGTTTCAGATCCATTCTAAAAGTCGTTCCAAATCCAGTCGTTTCAGATCTATTTCAAATCCGACCATTTTTTATCTAGTCGACGTCGTTTCAGATCCCTCTGTTTCCCTGAAACTTCACTGACACCCCTGCAATCCCATTCTGCATATTTCGTTCATGAGGACCCTATCCCAAATTCCACTTCCCAAAGCCCGAAATCTTCGGATTTTACCCAATTGCCTTCAAATTTTTCCACCAAGTTCCTTTCTTAATTATGCTTCTTTGTCCCTCTCTGCCAAATTTTCTCATTCTTTCACCATGCTTCTAAAATCCCCATTTTTTGCTTACTTATCCATTAGAAAGTGTCCAAAACCTAGTCAAACCCCAATTACCCCTCCGAGTTTTTCCCAAATCCAAATTTCCCTTTACTAAATAAGCTTTTGTTTGTGTTTTTCCATCCATTCCCAAAAAGAAAAAAAAAAAAAGAAAAAATACCTGGTTATGGTTGTCACCCATGCCGGAGCAAAAACCATGGAGGAAGCACTTGCAGCCATCCAAACCAAACTCCAAGATCTGGATGAAAAATTTTTCAGCCTCCATCTTCAGCATTCAACCATGAACAATAACCGACAGCAAGAATCTAGTGCAGCCACTGGGTTCTCTTCTTCCATAAATTTCCATGGTCCGAAGCTTGAATTTCCTCACTTCAATGGTACTGATCCGACTAGATGGGTCTATCGTGCAGAACAGTATTTCAGTTTGCATAATACTTTTGATGTCCAAAAAGTTCCACTTGCATCCTTTCATTTGGAACAGGAAGCCCTTCAATGGTACCGTTGGTACATCAAGGCTCATGACGAGCCAAAATGGATAGATTTTTGCCAACTCCTTTTGCAACGATTTGGTCCCAGTGCTTTTGAGGATTTCACTGGAGCACTCACTAAACTCCGTCAAAGTGGCACTGTGAGAGAGTATCAGACCGAATTTGAGAAACTAGCCAATCACACAGAAGGCTTGTGTGATGAATTCTAGAGGAGTTGTTTTATTAGTGGTCTTAAGGATGAAATCTATTCAGAGGTTAAAATGTTCTGTCCCAACACAATGATGGAAGTCCTAGGGTTAGCTAAGTTGGAAGAAGACAAGATTGCAGCCCAACAGTGCTCCAAACCCCTTTTGTTCCCTTCCAAAATATGGGTTCTCAACGACCTCCCATTCCACAAGCAACTCGACCAACTCCTATCAAGCATTTGTATGAAACAGAGATGCATGCATGCGAAGAAAAAGGGCTTTGTTATAATTGTGATGAGAAATTCACTCGGGGACATAGATGTGTTCAACAAAAACTCTATCTCTTGGATATGGGTTCTTCGCCTGCCTCTAAAATTGGTGAAGAAGCTCCAGATCCAATGGATGCTCAGGTTGACATTCAAGAGCCTCCTATTGACCCCCCATCTCAGGATGAACAACCAAAGATATCTCTCCATGCTTTATCCGGCGTCACCACCCCCCAAACAATGCGGGTCAGGGGTTATTTCAAGACGTTTCCTCTTACAATACTCATTGATTCTGGTAGCACTCATAACTTCATTGACCCCTGGATCGCCAAACAGGCTGATTGTTTTGTCCATCCTTGCTCCAACTTTGAATTCATGGTTGCTAATGGAGGCACCTTACCTTGCAAGGGAAAGTGTCACAATGTGCGTATCTCTCTAGAAGATTATAACCTGCGCTCTGACATGTTTGCCTTGTCCTTAGGTGGATGTGATGTGGTTTTGGGCGTTCAATGGTTACGTACACTTGGCCCCATCCTATGGGATTTTGTTGAACTTTGGATGCAGTTTTCAGTCAATGGGACACAACACAAATTTACAAGCTTACAACCAGGGTCTCTCTGCATCATCAGTTCACATCACCTGGAAAAGATCCTTAAGAAGAATTCACATGGTATCATCGCTCAGCTCCATTCCATTCAGATGCACCCATCAGCGGTCTCCACTACTTTCTTGGATAGATATGCAGGTGTCTTTGCTACACCAGTGGGCTTTATGCCTTCAAAAGACCTTTTCGATAAGCATTTAGCCGTGTCTACATCTCAGCAGGAAATGATGGCTATTTTGCATGCAGTACCGACGTGGTAGCCATCCCTATTAGGGAATTATTTCTGCATCAAGACTGATCTCTAGAGTCTAAAAAATTTCCTGGAACAATGGGTCTCCTCCCCAGCACACCTGAAATGGGTTATCCACCTCATGGGTTATGACTATGCGATCACTTACAAGAAGGGTAAGGACAATATGGTGGCAGATGCTCCTTCTTGCACATTTGATGACCCAGTTTCTCTTACAACTAGTTCTTTGCTTGTTCCAAATTGGTTGCAATATGTTCAACAGGGCTATCTCTTCTATGAACTCCATGCTTCTTCATTGGTAGGGCACTCTGGGTTCCTCCAAAAGTATGACCGGGAACAATGTAACTTCTTTTGGCAAGGACTGAAACTGCCAATTCAACAGATGGTGGTTGACTGTGATACTTTCCAGGTCAACAAGGGTGAAACAACACTCCTTTCGGGACTGCTCGAACCCTTTCCTATCCCTACACCGATTTGGACAACTATTTCTAAGGATTTCCTAGAAGCGCTCCAGTGGTACAATACCACATCTACAAGGACACCATATGAAGGAGTCTATGGACAGGCACCACTAGTTCTTCTTCCATACACCCTCAGCAGCTCCCCAGTTCATGCAATTGACTCAGTTCTTCGAAACTGCGATCAGATTCTTCTCATTCTGCAGGACAATCTTCACACGGCAATAATTCGACTGAAACAACAATCCACTCAGCACCGTTCAGAGCACACTTTTCATGCAGTTGATATGGTTCTTCTTCAGCATTCCAAGTAATCCTCCTGAACCTCAACAGGCGTCAGTGGCCCGGAATGCAACCCGAAGATGCTACAGGGGAACCACTCCATCCAATTCTGCATTAATTTCCACATCTAAAGCTTTGAGGACAAAGCTTTTTCTAAGAGAGAGGGTATGTTAGGAACCCATGTCAACCCTTCTATTTACTTTGTTAGTATATTGTTGTTGGACGCATATGCTTTGTAAGTCGCCCATAGTATTGTTGATCCATAGTTTGTATTGGGCCATGGTTTTGACCCATAGTATTGGCGCCTAGACTTAGTATATAAGTGTGTGTTGAGGCCTATGAAGGAATGGTGAAGTTATTTGTATTGAACTTGCTCAAAGGAGGTTGCCCCCTCGAAGTGGCCTGCGATCAATATAAAAGTGATTCTGAGTTCTGTCATTTCTGCTATTTCGCATATTCCTATTAATTAATTGTTGTAGGTTCTTCACAGAATTACTCTCACATATTACATGTGGGATGATATAATTCTCCATAATAACATCTCTTTATATAATAATGAATATCAAGAGTATACTTTACCATAATTAATATGGGATATAATGTATTACTCTCTTACATAAGATTGTGGATATCTTCTGACATAATACAAAGACATTATTACCATCCAAGGAATATAACAAATTCCAACAATACCCGCGACTTTGCAATGGACAAAACACGGGTACCCACGACTTTACCATGTGAAACCTGCGTTTTTTTGGAAAACTCGCGGGTGAAGAGCCTTCCACCTGCGTTTTTGTGGGAAAATGGTCAAAAACAACCTTTTATGGGGGTTTTCTGGAGAAGTTTTGGTCTCCAAAATTGTTCCTAAGGTTCCTATCTATCAAATGGGCCAGGAATTAGGTAATGCCATCCATCTAAAGTCCCAAATATGTCTCTTCCATCCACAAATGTCCTTTTGTGTGACTCACAGTAATCTCATGAAGTGTCATCATGCGACCAAAAGATGTAAGTGTCGTCATAGACAGAGAAGTGCCAATTTTGGCTATAACACCTTCTTTGGGATTGACTAACCAGACTCTTAAATTCTTCATTCTCCATCCATTTAAGGTTAAAATTTCAAGGCCTGGGATACTTATTCTCATCCTTCATATTATGTATAGAATAGGAAGATGGTCCGATGCACCCTCTTCCCTTATCCATGTTTTTATTCTATTTGCTTCCAACATTACTCTTTCTACCACTAAGAACCTATATAATCTCTTTGATACCCCTAATTTGCTCCAATCCTTAAGTTCCTCCAAGTTGGAATTGGTTTTAAAGGCAAAACATAACATAGCCCCAATTCTTCAACGATATGAACAAAGTATGCTGCCATTGGATCTTGGTCATGATTTGAGCCCCATACCTCTCCAAATTTGGTGGTAAATTTTAGGTCCCCATTGAAAATTGAATGATCCCTTTTGAGAATCTCTTAAGAATTTTTTTCCCCAAAATGGATTTGTATCCTCAGATGGACCACATAAATTGATGATAGAAAATTATTTTCCTAATTTCTTCGAGCAGAATTATTTGAGTAGTTACGCATTTAAAACAAAGGAACTAGTCAGAGATAATGAGTTGTTCCACCTTGTCACTAACCACCTAGATTTCCCAATTGAATCTAAATATATAAAGTTATAGGCTTTTGAAAGGCCTATTTGAATTCCTCAAGCTTTAAATCCTTCACACATTGTTCCTTGGATCAATATTATCTCAGGGTTGTACTAAGCAAACAACTTTTTGAGGGCAAGTTTCTTATGGGAGAGCACTACCTCTCTCACATTTAAAGACAAGACTATTATTTGGACAACTTATCTAAGGCATTCCTTACTATACGTCCCCCCTTAATGATTTTTCATTTTCCTTATATACTCTTTTTTTTTCTATGGACAAATTAATTTTTTCCGATAGTCCTAGTCTTACCAATGTCTACATCCAATCCCCTAGTATTCCCTCCTCCATTCTTCGTTCCTAAGTCTCAACTTATATCTACCAGCTTCACCATTATTTTCTTCTTTATCAATTTCAAAATGGAGACTAATATAACCACTGTCAAGTTCATCCTTCTTTGATACCACTAATTTTCCTTCCTTCTTCCTCATAATCACACTCTCCTTATCATCTACCCCTTTTAATACTTTACAGTCATTGCCACAATACATGCTAGAGGAGGTTCTTATTATACCCTTATCCTTCAAAAGAAGACAAGCCCCACAAGCGTTCTCCCTTCACAAATTCTTAGTATCGGGGATACCAATAAATTACATAGGAGAACAAATTGATCAATTACACATACATTTAACTCGTGCTTCAAGAACACTCTTTATTTCCACCCAGATTTCTTTCTAACTTTGGAAGGATTCCAATCCCTATGCTTTTTGGGAAATAGTTTCCATCTCCCCAAACTTGTCTAGTGCTCTTCCCCTTTTTCCAGATTGCCCCTTTGACTATGAGAGCCATATATCCCTAGTTCCCTACATCCTTATTCAATATTTCTTTGTCTATCTTGGCCTCCATTCTACACATACTTGAATCTACACTTGATTTTATAGGAGATGTCTCTCAGTTCATCCTCTTGGAGTCCAAGTGTTGCTTGTCCACTTTGTGCCATTCTCATTTACCCATTGCATTGGGGTAATCCTTCACCAGTTTCCCATGTGCGTGGAATTCAATGCACCTATAAGGTATTTTCTAATAGCCATTTCCTGTGTATACTTCTTTTTGTCCATTTTGACACCCACAACATCTGGAAGCCCTTCACGCATATCAATATCCACCAATATCCTCACAAGTGCTTGATTGATCATACACGATATATTTTCTTCCAAATCAATGAAAGACCCTACCTTGTTACCAATTTCTTCTATCACCTTTTTACACCATATTGCGAATGGAAACCCTAGAAGAAGGACCCATATTGTTTGTGAGTTTTTTCCCTCAATTCCGGGGTCAAAGCTAGGAGTCCATCTTCTGAGAGACAAGTATGTTTAACCCTAACACCAATTCCTTTTTTATTATTATTATTATCTATCCTAGTGTTGAATTCAAACACAATCCAACCTTTTGTTAAGACATTATAGCCTAACATATACCCTATCCTTTCTTTCCATACCAAATATATCCAATTAATTCGTAGGGATTTCTCTACAATTTCCCTCCCATGGAATCTTCCTACCAATGCTTTCTCACTCAACACCATCACTTTTCCCGTAGCAATATCTTCTCCAAGTGCCATTTTCACCTTCTTCTTCTTTTAATCCACACATACCTTCTTTTCTTTCTCAAAACTCTTGCCATGCCATGATGCTACCCACCTTCCCTAGTCACATTTGCTATCCTCCACTATGTTCCTAGGCTAAGATTTCCAAACAATAATCCCTTACCACCAAAGCCATCAACTCCTTTTGTCACATTAGTTTGAGAAGCTATCGCCTCTCTCTCTCTATATATATATGTGTGTGTGTGTGTGTGTGTGTGTGTCCTCTTTGGTCAGGATTCTAATGTGAATGATCCTCCTCCTAAGGACTTAAATGTGAGATGAATTGCATAGTCCCTTTGCACTAGTAGAGCATGCAATTGGTTTTCTCTTACCTCCTTCCACATAAGGTCTCTAAGCCTTCTTAACACCCAAACTTTAATGGGATATGCATGTCTAATGAACCTCTGATCAAGTACTTTGGCATTGCTTTGATTTTTAAAATTTAAAGCAAGTTTCGACCTCAATTCCCCCACTAGGTCTAAGACCCTCTTTTCTAAGTATTTGCTTGATAGAGAGATTTGTCATATACCCCCTTATTGCAAGTGCCCAAAATGGTAAGGCTTGCTTGAAACCCTTATATCATGCCTTCTTCCATTGTCCTTGATCTATTCCATTAGACTAGAAGTTCATCCCTAGACTTAAAGATTGACTTCAATAATTCTTCCTTTTCCACTTCCAAATAATGCACATAATCCACCACCTCTTCCATGCTCACCTAACATTTCTATATTTTAACACTAAAAAGAAAGAAGGATATATATATATATTCTTTTGCATTTAACAAATTAAAATTCCATAATTAATATTTAAACACATGAATACATATATATAAGATATAACATTACAAAAAAGTGAGCTTTTAAGTTTGAATACTTTAATTTGCACATGTTTATAAAGTAATCTAAAAATGATAGTTCTCCACTTATAAAATTGGCGGATTAGGCAATTTCATCCACGTCATTTTCAAAATCTTCTCACCAAAACCAACCACAAAAAAATGTTAAATTGAAAAAAATGTTTAATTTAAACATCAAATAACCAACCACCAAAAATGTTAAATGGAAAAAAAATGTTTAATTTAAACATCAAATTTCAATTTTATTAGGACAAATTTCAACTTGTTCATAAGTTTACATTTTTCCTAATTTTCTCCACAATATTAAATAATGATTCTTTTATTGTATTGACACTACAAAACATTTTATAGTTAAGGGGAATGAGGCGCATTTGTTAAGTTAATATTGATTTGGTTATAAAGTAATTAAATATAATTATGATTTGATCAATAATGGGTTAGTGGTTTATGGGGTGGTTTGGAGAAATCCATGGTATTTGCTTATGGTTTTTATATGGATGAAGTCAAGACTAATATATATCTAATTGGTGATGGTTTTTGCTATACAAGGTTTCCACTATAAAAACACTTGTTCCTCTTATGTGCTTGTTTTTATACATTATTATTATTATTTCTAACATATAGTATTAGAGAGAGGTTAGCCTCGACTCCTCACTAAAGTGGTTAAGGTTTTAACACGAAAGAAGTTTAACATTAATTAAATAAACATATATAATGGATAAAGAAATACTTAATTAAGTCACTATATTAGAAATGAATACAAGTAATGGTGAAAAAATACCCAATTAACAAATGCTTGATTTGGTTCACTGTAATAGAAATAAATGCAAGTGATATCGGAATGACCAAAGCTGATATATATATATATATATATAATGGTTTCATCTCTACCCATAATATGGTTCTCTACCATTAGTACAACTCTTAATAAGAGTATATGGACTTTTAAAATAAAGCTCACATGAAGATTTAAACTTAAATTTTTTTTTAATCGTGAAATCCTCAAAATAAAATAAAATCAATCTATATTAAATAAATAACTCGATGAATATTTATTTTGAGTGAATAACTCGATGAATATTCATTTTATTCAAAATGAATTGAATCTTCTTAAACTAAACCAAAACCTTGAAGCAAAATTACATAGTAAAAGTTTCCATTCACCAATTAGAATTACAACTTTACAAAAATTTGAATAAACAAGTAAAATTAGCACTAAAAGTGCTTATACGTGCTTTTTAGAAATGTTGTAATGTATTAGTTATTTATAATCCAAAGTTAAAAATTGAAGCCATATATATCAATTATTATTAATAGTTGTTGTAATGTAAGCTACTAACTTGTAGTGATTCTTAATACAGTAGAGGTGAATGACTAATGACTTTGATAATCAATAGGTTGATAGAAACATTTCGACACTTTGTGATTAACATAAATCTCACAAACAAAGTCACTAAAATGACAACTAATGAGCTAGGCATTATACTTCAAATTAGAAAACACGCTTAATACATCTTGAACTCTTAAGTGGTAGAACATATCAATTCTTAAAAATCATGGATCATGGATGTAGAGAGTATAAGTAAAATTTGGGCTACTTGAACTATATACATTAAAGATAATTCAAGTTATATGCCACTAACTTATAGTGATTGGTATAAGTAAAATTTGGGCTACTTGAACTATATACATTAAAGATAATTCAAGTTATATGTCACTAACTTATAGTGATTGGTAATACAACAGAGGTGAATGACTAATGACATTGATAACCAATGGGTTGATAGAAACATTCCAACATTTTGTCACTAACTTAAATCTCACTAACAAAGTCACTAGAATGACAATTAATGAGTTGGGCACTATGCTATTATAAGTAGAATAAAGTAGGGGTATAGGGGTACATAAATCTCATATTCATATGTGTATAAATGCTTTTACGTCTATGGAAAAAAAAGAGTACATTTTACATATATGAATATGTCAAATGAAAATATGAGTAGTCCTCGGGCAAAGAGAAGAAACATTGAGATATTAAGTAAGGACCATGATAAAAGTGATGATGAAATTTTTTTAAATATAAAATAACATTTGAAAATGAGACATTATTATTTTAGTTAGAAATAGAAATGTTAAAGATATGAAAAATATATTTACGCCGTAGGCGTTCACCATGGAGAAGCATTACCTCCACATCAGCAAGATTCCTCGCTCATGGAGCGAATGGAATCCTGCCACATGGATGGTTATGCATTTCTTGCGGCCGCCGCGAGCTCCCTCAATACCGGCAATACTTCCCTGTGCGAATTCAGCATTTTTAGACTATTTACAGGCAACGTTAGTTCAGGAAAGCTTTTCCCGGAGCTCTGACCGTCGACCTGCGTTCATCCCCTTCTCTTTTTCAGCAATCTAATTCTTCAAATATTTAAAATATTGATGTATAAAACTTCAAAGCGTTTCTACCAGCAGTAACTCCAGACCCATTTTCAAAATTTTTGCAGGTACCCAATTTTAACCTCATTTTATGAATACGAGAGGAGTTTTGCTGTAAATGCCTTCATAATTTGGTGCTCATCCCTCTATGATTTTCTAGCTTGAATATTTGTCGGTAAATTGTCATATTTGGAAACTTGATATAAAATCTCTCTCATTCAAACAATTTCAAAGAGTGGCGCCATGTGTATTTGACTGAAACAATATATCCCATGACCTCTACGAGTTTCTAGGACCTGCAATTTGCTCCATGGTGGTATTTCTTTCTCGATTTTGTGTCCATGCGGACTATTTACCGTTTGACACCTGTTAGGGTGGTTTTGCCTCCGCAACCACCTTCCCTTTTATCGAGTGCACACTTTTTCAACGCGGAGATGATCTCGTCTCTTGATCTCTTATATCAGATCTCAACCGTCCATCATCGTTTAAATAAGCGGACCCACTCCAACGTGTCCGATCACCGACTGCCGACCCCCGCGTTCACTCCTCTCCGACCGCCAATCCCCACATTCTTCCCCTTCTAAGAGTCCATTGTCGCCAGCCCTCGTCGCCGACCGCGCAGCGGTCACTCCTCCCTGAGCTCCGACTACAGATCTCCCCGAGCTCCTCCTGCCGACCACCGAGTTTTGATGCCGATCATTTGAGCTCCTCAAATGCGTCATGGTGACCTTCGTTTGTCTTCAATAGAATTGACTTATCTCACGATCTTTGCATGCCTAAGACTTCGCCATATCCATACATCAAAACTATAAATCATAGTAGCTGCAACAATTCATTTACATCAATGATAAGGAGAGAATAATTAAGAAAACCAATAATAAAATAATAACGCAGATAGCAATCTTCTCCTTTTACTATGATCTGGTATCCTAACAATGATCTGATTATGTTATCTTTGGCGATTTTGGTGGCGAGTATTTTTCTTAACAATCTCTCATTTACACACTGTCATATTTATCCTCGGCAATGAGAGTCACATGTTACTTCCAGGGATCCGTTCAACAATTTAATTTCTATCTGAATGATATCAATGTCGGTATTTACTGAGCGAACGGAATCTCAGGAGAAAACGTGTACCCATTCAATTCCCTTTTTAGGGAACTTGAAAGAATTATCTGGCGATATAGCTCTATTATTAGGCGCACAACAATCATTCTTAAATGCTGCAATTATGGTGATGAGCCTATAGCGTGGATGGTAACGATCCGGTGGAACGCGAAACAGTGTGTTTCTCCTTCAGCGATCTCAGGCATTCACAGTTTCAGGTTTTAAGTTATCACTTCCTTAAATGCTTGTGTGCAGGCTTGGGGTGGTGTTTTGGTGGACCGGTGAAACTTTCAAAACAATCTGGCACATTGTGTGTTCGTGTTGACACGTCCTTTACATATCAACTAAGTCGTTGAGAGTATTACAAGACCAACAACAATATGATATCACTATGGCATCTTCATTGGCTAAGTGGTGGATTCTCCGATCAATACGTGGAAGCATTGTGATATATCAACCAAGCAATAAGATCTGTCACTTATCGGAATAGCTACATCGACTCGATGAATTTAGAAGAGGAATGTGGACTCCTTTCTTATTGTCCAAAGTTTGTGCAAAGAATATCAACAAATTAACATATTCAAGAAAAGTTAAATGTGTTATTTTCCTTTATAAAAATATACGTCAATCGATAACAAAGGAATTTAAAAGAATACTTGAATGTAATAGAAGTGTGATATACTTCTTAATTTTATTAACCCCACCTTCTTTCTTAAATGAGTTCTCCAAAATTATGTGGAAGTTTTCTTGTTTAATGTATTGACCATAGGTCAAAATTCAATTTAGGTTTCGAGTAATTAAATGTTCCTGGTAAGACATTGTAATCAAAACCAAAGTGTTGTGAAAGTTTGAACAACCTAATGTTTTTAGAAATTTCTTTTAAATAATATGAAAATTTATATTTCCTTCCCACAAAACTTTAATCCAAGCTTGCATTAGCATGTAATATTTCATATGTTTTGAAACGTGGCAAAACAAATATAAAGGTGACATCTTAATAAACTTATAAAGAAAGAATAATTTACTAAAAAAAATGTCAATCCTTTATGTACTGAATAATATTTCAAATACATTCTCTCCAAAAGATAACGTATCCTTTCCATATAAGAAAAACCTTTCCCCAAAAGCTCACGAGTTTAGATAGTTTTATGAAATTGTGAATGTTAAAAGGTATAGGTATTTTCAATAAAGTTTACCAAATTCAAAGGGAAAATTAAAAGAAAAAGTGATGTCAATATTTTCATCAGATAAGATAAAGTTAGGACTAAGAATACCATATATTTTTATAATTATGTGTAATTTAACAAAGTCCCAAATTGATATTATCTTGAATGATGATTCATCATAAGTTTTACTAGATAAAAACTTTTTTTAAATTCCCTTTGATATTGCTTTAAATATGAAAAGAGATTTTAGGAAGAAATCAATTTCTTAAAATATGTCATTTATGAAATTAAATAGTGAATTAAAAGTAGTTTGCTTAATGCATTTTATAATGATAATATATCTAAAGATAAAATTACATGTAAGCAATTCTCAAATGTTTTATCAATAAATGTGAAATGACATATTTTAATGAAACAGTTAAAAGCTTAAAAAAAATAATGCCAAGCTTAAGATGAAAAACTAGTTGCTTTAAATGATGTTGCAAAGGCATTATTACATGGAAGACAAGCAAACACACCAATCATGAAGCACCTAAGTTAGATACTTAAAAAAGTAAATGACCACCAAATCGTTTTTCATGAAAACCAAGTTCAAAGGCAAGCAACCCAAAGAGTAAAGGCCAATGGGACCACCCTTTCAAACCAAGCAAGCAAACCATAAGCTAAGTATTTACAAAATTTACATGGGGATCCTTTATTTTGGAAAAAATCAAGGGGAGTTGTTGGGGTGCCAACAAAACTCCTCCCCAGGCTCCGACTGCCGAGCTCCGACGCGTACTCCTCCCCGGGCTCCGACCGCAGACCCCTGAACTCTCGAGATAGAAACTCCTCCCCGGGCTCCGACCGCTGACCTCCGACGCGTACTCCTCCCCGGGCTCCGACCGCCAACCCCTGAACTCTCGAGACAGAAATTTGAATGTATTTCGTATTTGACAGCTTTGTGGTTTGGTTGAAATAGTTTTGATATTCATTTTCTTATTTTCTTTTGCACTACCACTGGGTAAATTTTAAAAAATGGGTAAATTTTTTTATTAAACGTTATATCATGGAGGTCATTCAAATTTCTATTGCAAAATTTCTCAATGTAATTGTTTTGATGACCGCGGAGACTCAAATACACCTTCATTTGAAGTTAAAATCATTTGGACATTGGCCACTATGTTTTGTTTTACAACGCTTCAGTTAGAATGAGCAGGCAGCAGTAAAAGGGGGTGAGGAGTGCAGTTTTCAACCGTGTAGTTCTACTTGTTGCTGTTGTTGGGGAATTATGCATTGATAAGTCTTTATGTTGTTGATGGTTATGGGCATTGGAGGCACTATGTTTTGGAATTCTTTGCTGCCGTTTTGAAAACGTTTTGCTACAAACTCTAGCATCTAAGCAAAAGGTTTAAGCAAGTCTGCTCTATGCCCTAGAACCCCTCAAGGCATGTTTCTTGAAGCACTTTCCAAAAAATCATTGATAAATTGGAATACTTTGCTGCCGTTTTGAAAACGTTTGGCTACAAACTCCCAGTTCTGCATGAGGTAGGTTCTTGTATTTAGAGGAGGCCGACTTACCATTTGATTCTAATTTTTGATGGATTTAGGGTCACCTCACACAGCCAGTTTAACTTTAATCAAGATAACAATTGAAGTGCATTTTCACTCAATCCTGCCAAAATGTCATAAATCTTTATCTTTTTCTTTTCCATTTTATGGCTTGGAACTTGACGCAGAAAAACTTGAAGTGTTATCTTCCATTCCACGGTGGATTCAAAGGGGATGTTATAGATTTCCTTTTGGTCGGAGTTTTTCAAAGTTTTACGTTTTGAACTGGGGATAAATGTACTTAGATTAGGAATTTTTTTCCAAATTGTATTTTTACTAGCACAAGCACTTGAACATTGATATAAAAACTTATCGGTATAATTAAAAATGCATTTAATCTCAAAATTCAGAATAAGTCTTTAATAAGATCACGATTTTTTTGAAATTGTATTTTTGTTACAAAATGCATTCAATCCTAAATACAGATATTTACAATTCCAATCATTTCAACAAATTTACCCTATTTATTTTTGTGTGTTTTCTTTTTATTTTACTACTTGTCTTGTCACAATGAGCTCGTTATCTGAATTATGAGGTTGAGAAAGTGGAATAAAATCTTTATATGAAAATTATCCACCAAAATGGTTTTTGTGAACACACGTAACTAACTAATGCGTATGCTCATTGCTCATCATGCTCAAACACGAGGAGCATACTCACTAGAATCAAAGATTCAATACTCTTTCTACTCACTAGAACGATATTCCCATGATTTAGCAATGATCTTCCTCTTTAAAACTAAGAATCTGTCAATCGATACTTAATATCCCTCAATAACCAGATGCAATGGTATGGAAATATCCCTCTTTTAGTACAAATCCAAGGTGGATAAAAAATTTATTGAGAAATTGACTCGGCTTAGAGATGGTCAAGTCAACGTAAATGGAGTTTGCTACAATTTGATTTGCTGGAAATTACACCTACAAAAAACAATAGAAAACAAATTTTGAATACCCTTCAAGACGCACAATAAATTAAATTTAAAATTTTGCTTTGTTAACAAACTAATTAGCAAGCTCTATAATTATTGCCAACCCAAAAGTCATGCGTCCACTTCATTATAATTGAATACATGCCTTTAAATGTTCATTACTTAATGTACCTTCAATCTTTATAAACATAAATTCAAAAAATGAGTAGAGGCAATATATATATTAATGGTAAAATATACATTATTTAAAAAAAAAAACATCATTCATTCCAAAAAGAATGTATTATTTCTATTAATCTTGAAAAACAAAAAAGCATCATTCATTCCAAAAAGAATGTATTATTTCTATTAATCTTGAAAAACAAATTGTTTTAGTGGTGTCTAAGTTTGACAAGTTTATTTTAATATATTATTTTACTTTGATTTATAGACAAATTATAATAATTTTTAATTTGTATTAATTAATTTTTTTAAGATTGTATTTCAATCACCTTGTATGTAAAAATTACCTTTAAACCCAAACTGTATTATATGTTGAGAATATTAGTTTGTTTCTTAATACTTGTGGATAACCATAACCAGTGCCCATATTGTATTATTGTATGTTTTCAGTATTGTACTAGTATAGGCTGGATAGAGATACACACACACATTTGTTTTTGAGTAGTTGTATTTATGTTTATTGCCAATAACCAGTGCCGAGGGAGAGTTGGTCGATAAGGTTGTGGAACGGGTAGTGGAAAAGTTGGAGAAAACACGCTTCCACGTGGCCAAATATCCAGTCGGTTTGGATGAAAAGTTCCAAGAGTTTGAGTAGGTGTTATCGCAGCGACTGAGGGGAAAACATCAAGTTGTGGGGATCGTCGGTATGGGTGGAAACATTCCCGTTTGCTACGCATCTCGGTTCCGGAGGTGCAACAATCTAGGGCTATTTTAACTATCAATTATATAGTTTTTTTATATATATAATTTTTTATAAATATTTATTTCAAATTTACACTATTCATCATCTTCTTTAAAGCTGTCTTACACCTTAAATCTTCTTTAAAGCCCATGTGCATGCAAAATAAAAAATGAAATGACCTCGCATATCCTTTAAATTTATCATACAAGTTTTCTAGTCCTTATTTTACCCAATACACACCGAGTTGGTGTTATTAATACACGTTAAATTCAAATGGTTAAGTTTATTGGAAAAAAATCAGTGATTCAATTTAAGTGTATTTAGTAGTTTAGAGTAGTTTGGAAGAACAATTAATTTAAATGCCTTATCATTTGCTTTGCAGTCACAAAAGATGGTAGGAAAGGTATATTTATTGATGTGATATTGCTTTGAAGACTTGTGAATGAAATTGTTATTTTTGAGAATGTAACACAAATTGAGCATAACTAACTGGTTGCAATTCGACTTTGGTTTCCTTTGTCTGACTCATCTGATCACCACATGGCTTCTTTGGCTGGGGGGAATGGTGCCCCCCCTTTCTCCTCCTCCCCTGAGGTGGCATCTTTTGAATCGTTGATCATGAAGCTTCCTCTTCAACGCAGACCTGATCCTTCCTGCTCGTGAAAAGGTTGGATGAGATATTGATTTTTCCAATGCAAGTGGGTTCAATATCCTTGGATCTTAGGTTGGTAGAAAATGGTCTTATCAGATAGTTCACTGGGATTTGGCCCTCCCCTAAATCGGTTGCAATCTCGGTGGAGAAAAATTGGAAACCCCTTCTCAAGGGTATAATATCCCATTCATTTTGTGGCAGGGGATTCTTTGCATTTCCGTTTGAAGAAAAGGAAGACATAGACTTTATCTCTAGAAGCGGGCCTTATTTCATGGGTGTTTGAGATATGTATTTAAACCGTTGGACCCCCAATTTCAACCCTGAGAACGACATCCCTTCTATTATACCTGTTTGGGTTCACCTAACTTTCTTACCACGCATTCCTGGAATGACAAGACTCTCTGGTCTATTGGAAATGCTCTGGGAAAATACATAGACAAATCAGAGCCAAAGGATGGACTTTAGGTGTGTGCCCGAATCTGTGTTGAAGTGGATCTAGAGAAAGGGCTTATGGAGGCCATACAACTCAGTTTAGACAATTGGTCTTACCTTCAATAGGTAGATTACGAGCAACTACCATTCAAGTGCAAGATATGCCATGATTATGGACACTTCGCAAAAAGGTGCCCAAAAGTGCCAGTAGAATCTCAAGAGGGTGATGCTAATGAACATTGGTAGAAGCCTAGAAGGAAGAAACAAGCCACCAGGCATGGAACGCAACCTGAGAAAGCAGTGACCCCTGAAGGGGTGCCTAAAAATATAAGGTCGGGGAGATGCAGGCTTCGCCCTCATCGGATATAAACAATAACAACATTCCCACAAATAATCAATTTGAACCACTCTCAGATCGGGAAGAGGAATAGGTAAACCAAGACCCAAACGCTATCGATGATCAAGGAAAAGGAAAAGATGTTGGGTCTAAAACAAATGAACAATGTAGGAACCACTCAAGAAAGTACCCAGATTCATAGCATAAAGCTCTGGGGGAAGGAGAGTCAGAAGAGAGTGAGGAGGAGGAGATATATCATGAATCTTCACAACCCCCCCCCCCCAGACAAAAAATCTGGGAGGAAGACGAACAATTAAACGAGGGAAGCAACAACAACAAAAAAATCGAGTTAGGGAAACATACCACAATCAACAATCATGCCCAGAAAATAAGTGAGGCCCCACATAAATCCAAGTGGTGCAGCCCGCCCCCAAAGGGGGAAACTCAAAAAGTCTTTCTAAATTATAAAGATCAATTCCTAGAATTGTAGAGGAATGGGAGTGGTGAAAAAAAAGCTATGATAAGGAATCTGGTAATAAAGGAACTTCCTTAGGTCCTTCTACTCCAGGAAATGAAAATGCAAGACTTAGAAGTCCTTAAAGTAATCAAGTATATTTGCCACTTAAGCTCTGGAGTTGTTATGAGTTCAAGAGGTGCTTCGAGGGGTCTCTGCACACTTTGGTACTTAAGGTATTTCAATTTGGATGAATGGACAAATTCACCCAATTGGATCCATGTAAGGTTGAAACATTTCCCTTATGGATTATCCTTTTCTATATTCAATGTTTGCATGCCTTCCATCTATCAAGATAAAATATTGTGTTGGAACTCTCTGAACCTCTAAGCCGATGAAAATAATGTTCCTCTTATAGTAACAGGGGATTTTTAATACTACCATATATGCCTCATAAAAGAAAGGAGGCAATATTGTTAGAGATAAAATAGAGAGCATATGATGGATCTTAGAAAAGAAGGCACTTGATGCATGTGTCTTGATTTTCAAGCTCCTAACAACTTCATTGTCAAAGATAAAATTTCCATTGCAGTCATTGGTAATATCCCAAATTGGCTACATGGCACTTAGTTCTTCACCAAACTTGATGTTCACCTTGATTATCACCAAATTTGCATGAAGGAAGCATTTACTCCAAAGACTACTTTATGCACTTATGAAGGTCATTATGAGATTTTTTGTTGATGCCTTTTTTTCTTTGTAATTTGCCTTCCACTTTTCAAAGCCTCATGAACCACATCTTTCAACCTCTTCTGCACCATTTTGTCCCAATCTTCTTTGATGACATCTTAGTCTACAACAAAATTTGGGCAACCCATGTGCTTGATGTGGATTAGGCCTTACAGATCCTTAGTAATCACCAAATATTATTCAAGCATTCTAAATGTTGTTTTAATGTTTCAAAAGTGGAATATTTGGGACATGTTGTGAGTGGGGAGGGTGTGCATTTTGATTCTACGGAAATTGTGGCGATGATAGATTGTCCTCACTCCAAGATCCAAAAAAAAATTCATGACTATTTTTGCCTCATAGGTTACTACAAGAAGTTTGTTAAGAACTCATAAGAACTGTGGTAAAGTTACAAATCCCCTCACTACCTTGCTAAAAAGGAATTCCTTCATGGAATAAGGAGGTTGACCAAGATTTCCAGGCTTTAAAAATATGTTATGTGTATTACCCCAATACTTGTATTGTTTAACTTTAATAAAACTTTTGTCATGGAATGTGATGCCTCGCACAAAGGGATTAGAGCATTGTTAATGTAAGAGGGATGCTTGTTGGCATTCACCAATAAGAAATTATGTCATAGAAACTTGGGCAAATCAACCTATGATAAGTAAATGTTGGTTATTCTTCGTG
Organism: Larix kaempferi; assembly: GCA_027924585.1. NCBI lineage: Eukaryota > Viridiplantae > Streptophyta > Pinopsida > Pinales > Pinaceae > Larix > Larix kaempferi. The sequence goes on from BSBM01000742.1 coordinate 646,135, forward strand.
TAATTGATATGTGGCATCCTTATTTGATGGGGTGTCATTTATAGATTAAAACATACCATTGCAACTTGAAATATTTCCTAGAATAGAGGTTGTACTCCCTAGTGCAGTGAAAGTGGGTCATTAACAATGTTAGGCTATGTCTACAAGATTATATACAAGAAGGGAAAGGAGAATGTAGTGGTTGATGCTTTATATAGGAAGAATGATAAGAAAGGTTCCCTATTTGCCTTATATTTCCTAGTGCCTAATTAGCTATAGGTGGTGCACCAAGAATGGTTAGTAGATGCCAAGATCATGCACATCATCCACTAGTTGCAGATTGACCCATATGCACATCTAGGGTACACTTGGTAGAATTATGTGTTTCACTATAAAGGGCACATTTTTTTGCTCAAGATCCCTCATTTAAATCAAACATGTTGTATTAATTACACTCCTCTCCTATAGTGGTTTATTATGGGTTTCATAGAACATATGAAAGGATTAAGTATTCACTCTTTTGTAAATGTATGAAGAATGACATCCACACCTTTATGGTCAAATGTAAAAAATGCCAATGATACAAGGGGGAAGCAGTAAACCCTTTAGGATCATTAAAACCCTTACCCATTCTAGCTATTGCGTGGACTAACATTCCATGGATTTCATTGTGGCATTACCAAAAGCAAGCAACAATTCATTGATCATGGTAGTAGTTGATTTCCTTTTTAAATATGCTCAATTATGTGCTTTACGACATCCATTTAAAGATTCCACAGTAGCACAAGTATTCATGGACAATATTTTAAAACTCTATGGCATGCTTAAATCAATTGTGATCGATAATGACCCCACCTTCAATAGTAATTCCTGATAGGATTTATTTTGGCTTCAAGGTACCCTTAAATATTAGCACAACATATCACCCCCCAAATAGATGGCTAGACATAAACAATCAATAACAATAAATGTTTGGAGGCTTATTTACGTTGTTTTGCTTCAAACTAGCAAGCCCAATTTGGGTCCACTAGTTACCCCTGGTAGAATGGAGGTACAATGATACCTATCATGGTGCTACTCAAATGACCCCCTTTGAAGCAATGTATTGACAACCACCACCATAAGTGATCACGTACTTACCAAGACTCTCAAAGGTTTAGGAGGTGGATAAAACCTTGATATATTGTGCTAATGTTCTTTATACCCTCAAGGATAATTTGGCGTTGGACGAGAATCACATGGAGCAACATGTCAATCAACATCACTCTAAACACCACTTTGAAGAATGGGATTAGGTGTTATTGTGTCTCCAACCCTATGAGAAAATGTCACTCAAGGAGAAGAGCCACCAAAATTTAGCACCTAATTTTTAATTAGGACCCTATACTATACTTATATGTATAGGCCTCGTGGCTTGCAAATCGTCTCCCCTAGCCATTCTAAGCTCCACCCAATCTTTCATGTGCCCCACTTGAATAAAATGTTCGGGTCCAATTGGAGAGTTTGAACCAACCTTCTTGAATTGATGAAGGTCCCATTTCGTTGTAACCTAAATCCATTTTGGATAAACATGAGCGTCACCTTCACCGACGCACTATCTAGTAAGTTTTGATCCAAGGGAAGGGTACATAACATGAAGATGCTACATGGGAACTAGTATGTATTCTCCACCAATTTACTCATCTCTGAACTTGAGGACAACCTTGATTTTTAAATGGGAAGACATGTTAGGTTCCTACCCTAACTCCCCTAGTCACTTAAGGTATTGGGGACATCTTTATTAAAGAAAGCCCACAAGGTAGTAGAATATGTATGAAATCAATAAATGTAAGTGGCCTCATTAAAGAAGGTCCACTAAATGGTTAGGGTTTTAGTAAATTAGAAACTATATAGAGCAATATAAGCCGTGTTAGTGGCCAAGTGAATATTATTGTATTTGGAGCTCTGCTTAGTTGGATTTTCCCCCCTCGAAGAGGCATGTGAACATTGATCTTAGTTTTGAATATCAATATAGAATTGCTTACTATTGTTTTTTATTTAACTGAAACGGGTATACTTTATTAATAATAATGTAAAAAATGAGTTGTGGTTGAAACCAATCAGCTTGTTACAATGATAATATATTCAACAAAGTAATGTGAATAAGGATTATATAGATTTCAAATGTAAATAAGGAGCTCTGTTTAGTAGGATTTTTCCCCCTCGAAGAGGAAAGTGAACATTGATCTCAGTTTTGAATATCAATATAAAATTGCTTACTATTGTTATTTCTCAATATCGCTTCTTTTTATTTGCTTCTACACTGTATTTTTATACTTTTTTTCTCTAAATATTTTGTTTCAGCTAACAAGGAACACCATAGGGAGCATCTACCCAGTCCACTCTAGGATATTTTTATGTAATTATCCAATGTCAATATCTTATTGGATAATTTTAACTAGAGAAAGATTATTGTCTTCAAAGAAGTTATTATTTTCCATATAATGACCTTCCACCTCTACTTCCACTCCCCTTACTCTTCCACTGAATTGGCCTTGTATCTAAGCTTAACAACATATCTCATAGAATAATTGTTTTTATACCACATTAAATCATCCTCTTCTTTCCTGATCCTTGTGAAACTCTATTTTAATCTTTGCACAAAAATAAACCAACTTTTTGCTTCCTCTTCCTGAAGACCCAAGATATCTTGACCTTTCCAACCTTGATCCCAGATGGAAAAGCGATATGGATATGCTACCTCATTCAAATATTGGTATCCCTTCAACTTCAAGGAATTTATTATAGGCTCATGTAGGTTATAGTGTCATGAATAACCCACCCAACGATATGTTCCTAATTCTGCTTTGGCACCATTTCCAACCTTCTTTGCTAACCTTCTCCCCGCCATGGGAAATTTCATCACTAAGGCTTTCCAAACTACAAATGACCCTACCACTATTTTCATTGGATGCATCATCGATTCCTCAAGAGAATGGGGCTCAATATATTTTTGTAGCAATAATTTGTTTCCATAAACCATTAACTTTATATGTCTCCATAAACTTTTTGCAACTAAAGCTTGACCAAAGAAATGTATATTCTTCAGACCCCAGCCCCCTATTTCCTATGGAGTTGTAATTATTCCATTTTAAGAGAGGAATTCATTCCTTTTATCTTTTCACTGACCATAAAAAACTAAAACATTGTTTCATAATTTTTTCCATCATGCCTTTTGGAATATAGGCTTGCGAATGCCAATAAACTATAATTGATTTTAAAATTGATTTTACTAGAGTTAGTCTACATCCTCTTGAAAGCCACCTATAACACCAGTTAGGGACTTTGCTTTCTATTTTCATATAACCAATTCCAGTGTTCAAACCTATAATCATTAGATTTAACTCTAACTCACTAATACAAATAAACTATAATCACTTTTAAAATTGATTTTACTAGAGTTAGTCTTCATCCTCTTGAACGCTACATGTAACACTCGTTAGAGACTTTGATTTCTATTTTTCATATAACCAATTCCAATGTTAAAACCTATAATCATTAGGTTTAATTCTAAAACCCAAATACTTCAATTAGTCATAAAAGGAATACACATCAAATAGAAGGATTTGTAGAGTCATTCTTTCTTGTTTTGCTTCTATCCCATTAAATAGATCATTGATTTTTGAGAGTTAATTTCCATCCCAATTACCTTGTAGTATAGTGCTAAGATATCCATATGCTTATTTTCCTATCTCATAGTACCTATCCCAAAAAGCATGACATCAAACAAATAGTATATGTGATAGAGATGATGATCTCCATATTTTAATACCTATTAGATCTCCTTCCCTCTTGCATTCTTTGACTACCATGCTTAGTCCCTTTACCACCAATCTAAAGAGAAAGTGAGACATGGGGAAACCTTGTTTTAACACCTCAAAGGGACACAAAAATGAGATATTTATCCATAGATAAGGAGATAAAATAAAACAGAAGACAAAAAACTCATTATCCAATTCACCATCTGAATTTTCATTCCAATATGAATTAGCATCAATCTTAAATAAAACCCACTCACTCTATCATATGCCTTAGACAAATATAGTTTGAGAAACATGGTTGCTAGTTTTTTTTCTTTTTATGGAATGAAAAACTTCTCAAGCTAGTCCCATTACATCATGATCTAAGTATAGTGAAGAAATCCAAACTACTCTTAGGAGATGGAACTTGAGAAACCCCTCTTTAATTTGTTGGTTATTATTTTTCCAATACTTTTATAGATTGTATTAGATAATGATATTGGCCTATAATCCTCAAACACTTTTGGATTGTTCTTATGTTCTTCTTTGGGATAAGTGATAAAAAGGTAGAATTTATAGCTCTAAGGACTTTCCCTGAAGTTCTTGATTCCTCCACTACCCTCAATGAATCTTTTTCCATAATCCCATTGAACCCCATATGAAATTCCATTGTCCATCGATTTGTCCCTAGAATTATAGATCTTTGAAAAGATTCCAACATGACTTTTTAGTTATGCTTTGGAAACCTATACTATATCTCTACATCATCGTCTAGATCAAAGAATCTTAGGAGGTATGATGTCATTTTAATGATTTCTACTATGTTTTTCTTTGTGGGCTCTTGATAAATATACTGAAAATGACTTGCACCCAGTTCTACAACCTCCCAGAACCTTTTAACCTAGTTTCATCCTCTTTCCTCATCTCCTATATTTTATTGATATTTTTCCCATGCTTAGCATAGTTATAGAATAACATAGTATTCTCTATGCCCCGATGTCAATCAAATTGCCTAACTCTTCATTCTCTACTTTGTTTCTTCCCATTCCTACAAATTCCCTCTTTTCTTCTATAAATTTTTTTATTGATTCTTCTCATCATCCAAAAAAATCCCTCCTATGTTTTAATTAAATAAATAAACTATTTGGCGCTCGACCTCTTGTAACTCTTTCCGGGACTTTTGAAAGATTTGTTTAGCCTAGTGTGCTATCACCTTTTTAATAGATTTTATATTTTATGCAAATTGTAACATCATTGTATTTTCCATTTGTAGGATCATACCTTCTGTTGTTAGGGAAAACTTCTTATAGTAGGGGTGAGACTACCAACATACTGGGGTAAAAGATAGACATACAAGGTTCTTCAAGTATAATTATTAAACAAAGAGATTAGGGTTTAGGCACAGGGGCTTCACTCAATAAACCGCTATCATAGCACGTTCGTTCGTGGCATATGAAACAATACCCCTAATTTCACTAAATATTGGAAAATACCTTCCAAAATCGTTTTTTTAACCCCCTCTCAAATGCCTTCCCAATTTAAAAAAAAAAAACCCTATTTTCACTAGATATTGTATGTATCAATTTTTTCATTAACATTTTTTATACCCCTTTATGTTTCTACCTAGTATATTGATATTATACCCCTCTTATGACCCCACATGGATTCTATAATGCACCTTTCTTCTTTCAATGTACATTGTGGATGCACATTACTTCACCCACAATGCAATTACTCAACCACATATCATTATGATTTGCAACATCTAATGGTCTAATGAAGAGATAGGAGATCACTTCTTCTATGTCACTTGAGCCAATGCACATAGTACAACATTTAGATTGCATGTTGCAGTTCCCCAATCGTTGACTAAGCCTATTGTGGGTTAGGTATCCAAGCCCCTAGGGTCTGTAACAAGCTCTAGGAGGCTGACTAAACCTCCCAAGGCCTGTAATACTCGCGATTGGTTGGGTATTCAAGCCCCCAAGGCATATCGAAGGCCTATAACAGGCCCTGGAGGCTTAGAGCCTCCCAAGGCTATTGGTAACATCTCGATGAGTTCTATTAGTAACAATTGGATGTTAATGACCATTGTCTTTCGACTATGATTGAATGGCAACCCACTTCACCACAAAAACCCCTAGCCTCAAGCATGCCTCAAGATGCAATTTTCCTGCGTACCGGTAAGCCTGAGCCTTGCCTCAACTCGATTTCTCATTCGGCCATGATCCCACCATCTCCTATTGGCAGATATTTGTCATCCCACCCATATAAAAAAGACCCCAAAGTATTTTTGTATTGTTACATTAAATAAAAAAAACATTTGCCCCTTAATATATAAGCAATATAATTTTTAGGTTTTCATGAATATTTAATACCGCAATATGAATGAACGTGATATTATATTGCCTTCTAGTGAAACCCCCGTGGGTTTAGGAGGATATGTACCTTATTCAGAAGGTTGATCCAAGCCTCTCTTCTTGATCTCCAATGCAACAACATGCAAAAACATTCAACAAAACCTTCCTCAAACCAATTTGACTACAAATAAAAGATTGATATTTATAAGAGAATAAAATATCAAATTGTAATCAGATCTGAAACACACATGAAAAAATCATTTGGAAAGCGAAGAATGTCTGATATTTATTAATGAATGAATCAAGTACATCAAATTACCTTCCTCCAAGCATGGCACTTCATGAAACCAAGATTAAAGGTCTCCTGCTCCTCTTCTCCAAGGATCCCATCCTCTAATTAGATGTGCTAGGGTTTATAAGAAACTAGGGCACAAGTGAGGGGGATATGATTCCCAATTCCACCAACATAACATTACAATGGGCTTGATCCCTTTTCATGGTCCCTCTCCCTCTCTTATATAGAAAATGGAGAATATAGGGTCGAGGAGGAAGTAATTACAACCAAAGAGGAGGTTCCAAAACCACTCGAACTACCCATTTTCGCGATTTTATATATATTTTAAAGTATTTATGAGGTACCCGCGACTTTGCAATGGACAAAACGCAGGTACCCGCGACATTACCATGTGAAACCTGGATTTTTTTGGAAAAATTGTGAGTGAATAACCTTCCTCCTATGTTTTTGTGGAAAAATGGTCAAAAACAACATTTTGTGGGGGTTTTCTAGAGAATTTTTGGTCTCCAAAATTGTTCCTAAGGTTCCTATCTATCAATTGGGCCATGAATTAGGTAATTCCATTCATCTAAAATCCCAAATATGGCTCTTCCATCCACAAATGTCCTTTTGTGTGGCTCACAGTAATCTCATGAAGTGTCATCATGCGACCAAAAGATGTAAGTGTCGTCACAGACGGAGAAGTGCCAATTGTGGCTATAACAGATGCCCCCTAATGTATGAGGTCATAGGGAAAGACGATGGCTGAAATACATTATAAATAATAAAGGGTCGGGTCATGGAGTTGGAGAAACTTGAGAAACCAATAATCGTAGGCTCAAATGAAGTACTTGAAAGAAAGGAAATGATAGACAAACTCATCCCTGGGATAAATTTCCATGCTCAAATAGTGGAACATGACCTCCAGGAGGATACAATAATGACCCAATATAACTATAGCTTATGTATATATCATGGCGACTAGAATACAAGTGTGGATCCACGAGGACAATATAAATATGAACATAGCCACATAAATACAAAGGTGGATCTATGCCAAAACTGGAGATCATACCCATAGAGAACAAACTGGATCTATGTCTCATCAAGAGCCAAAAACAGTGTGGATCAGTCTTGCATAACTTGGGCTATAACATAATATGACAAATGTTGCCATTGACCCAAGGTCTTCAATCCAAACCGTTTCAAGGTACGAATCCTAACCATGCGAATAAATGAGTTGATGTTGAACATGGAGGACACCGTTTGATTACTGGTCATTGATGTGACCCATTAAAAAACGCGAGGGGATCCCACTAATAATGAAAATGGGCCCCAAGGTACCTAGTACATTCTAACAGGTGTGAATAAATGTTCTTGAAGTCGAACACTTGAAGAACCCATCGAGTAAGCGACATTACTGTATTCCCATAACTCAATGATGAGGGAAATTGCCACTGATGACTGCAATCCCCAAGGTACTACTGAAAACTCTAGACTTCATTCCTAGAGCAAGATGAGTTGAAATCGATGGGAAGAAATCCATCGGAAGGGAGGCCTTAAGGCATCCTCCATCATCCAACACGAGGGACAATCAAAAGTTGATATGATCTGGAGTAGGACTGAGTACCGTCATGATGAAACATACTGACACCAAGGAATGGCCGACACATGAGGTCAAGGAAACTACAGAATGGATGACACAGGTTACATCCTTGAACATTGAGTGTGACACAACAGTGAGTTAGGAAGCTTTGAACATAAAGGGACCATGATATAAATCTGCAATCTAGGAGACATTAACAGATTATCTATATGATTGGAAGAGTAACCAAATGGAGGAGTAAAAAACTTTGAGATCAAGTTTATCCTAAGGCCAAAACTAGAACCCAACTTTTTTGATAGACTCAAAATAGGTGCTTTGTTCAATGACATACTTGACTTGCTGCCATTATATTGAAATATATTTTAACACTCTTCCCTTCCCTTTTCTCTTTTTAGGTACCTTTTTCATTTTTTAACGAGCTTGACAAAGAACTAAAGCATGCTCGATAAGAATCCAACCATGTGTAATTTTATGAGACCATGGAAGGGAAACTCAAGACTTTCTTCTTTGTTTTACGAGTTTGAAGAAAAGATAGACTAATACTCGATAAGATACTGATCTATGGATTTTAATATCGAGCCCGGATCTGTTCGTGCTCACCAGTGTTTTCATTTTTAAAGAGTCTGAAAAACTTAAACAAGAACTCTATACACCCTCTCGTGGATTTCACATTGAGCCTGAGTTGGTAGATGCTCACTGGTGTTTTCATGTTTCTAGAGTCTGAAAATCCTAAAGAAGACTCCAAGGGGTCCTTTTTCGTAAAGTTAGTCTCCTCACCTAAAAAAGGGTAAAACAATGCGAGAGAGAAATCTTCTAGCCAAATATGACTAGAATTTTACTTTTTCGTAAATAATCCACAAAGGTCCGGAAAAGGGGTAAACTTTACCTAAGTGGATGTCCTTTCGATTCCTTTAGCGAGTCTAAAGTGAACAAGTATACTCAGAGATCTTGACAATTTTAAGGAGTCTAACAAGAGCTTAGAGAAAACTCCATAAAAATATTTTTCGTAAAGGTTTAACGATCCCAGAAAAGTAAACTCGTGCCCTCCTTACTGTTTTTAACGAGCTCAAAGGAGAGTTGGAAGAATGCTCATAGCCTCCTTACTGTTTTTAACGAGCTCAAAGGAATGATGGAAGAATGCTCATAGTCTCCTTACTGTTTTTAACAAGCTCGAAGGAAAGGTGGAAGAATACTTGTAGAGGTAGGAGATGAGTGTCAGGGGCATGAGAGACTAGTTCCAGGCGCATGGAACAGAGCTATGCATAATGAAAGGAACATGAGAAAGATAAGGACACTCAAGGTGTATCTCCTCCAGGTATGGGGTGTCAAATCACGAAGGCAAAATGATACATGGTTTAACAGAAATGAGATTAGAGATGGAGGCTTATATAATGAGCTAAAAGCGTGGAAGCCGACATCAGGCTCATTAGCGCAACCAGAATCAAAATAAATGCACATGTGACTTAAACACAAAAATGGGAGCCTTGTAAGGAATGGCTAGAAATATATGAGGAAGAAAGACATGAGGCTTCTTCTCAAAGTCATGGTAAATCTAAAAAGGCTCCTGAGCCTATGATAAAAACTCAATATGGGCACCAAAATGGCATACGGGTGCTGACTAGGGTGACCCATGTTAGGTAGGCTCTGCTGTCAAACTAGTGCCCAATGCATATAAAGATGGCTAACAAACCAAGATCCAACAGGTTCGACCTTATGGAAAATTCGAATGGCAAAAGGTTCAAATGCATCATAACAACGGGGAAACCTAAACCTATATGCAAGGTTCCGAATATACTTGACATGGTCGAACAATATATCGAAAAGGACTAGTAAGTAAGTATATGTACAGCTAAGAATAATGTCTCCAAGAAAAATTAGTACCAAGATCATATCTAAACATATGTAAAGAAAGATCTGATACAAGTCACTGTGGTAGAAATACTTTCAACTTCAGTATCATCAACAACAGGCATAATGTAGGTAGAGTTAACCAATGAAGACTCTATATTACCAAATCCTGAGGACTTACAATCAACAAGATCAACTTCAGGATGAAGATCATAGTTAAAGGAAATGATGGAATCTGCAGTAACAAATTCATCATCACGGGAGTTGAAAATTCTAGAAGCAGAATCAAACTCAGCAGGAACACAGATTTGTGATTCTATGGGCGAGTCTAAAGACTCAATGGTAGGAAGATCAGACTCTAAGGTCAAACTGGGGCTGGACATAAATGCAACTGGATCAAAATCGAAATGAATGGCAGACTAAATTATAGAATCTAGGAAAACTTCATCAGAAGGAAGTATATCATCCCAGATAGAACACATATCTAAACATTCAGATGGAGGTATCACCTAGTCAACTGTCGGGACCCAGTCCCGAAAAGGTAAGCATGAATTCAGAATCTTCTTCTTAGAAGCAATTAGACTCAAGGAACAATATGCCACATAATTCTCTTGTGACATGGTAGTTCCCATTGACGAGGGATATACTTGGTCTACAGTTGGGTAATAAGAGGGATCAACAAATGCAAGTTGATCAATAGTGACAATGCTTTCATTGTGAGGGAAATGCATCATACGAAAGAGCGTAGACACCACAACATGTATAGCATATACGTAATAATGCCCGATGATCATATCAAAGTCCACAGAGTCCTTTAAAAACATAAAATCAACTAAGACTTTTTTTCCACCCAAAGTAACAGGTACTTGAGGGAGGAATCCCACCGGTTCACTAAGTCTTATATCAAAGGTCAACGACCAATTAAAATATGGAACAAGGTTAGGGAAACCTAAATCTCTCCAAGAATAAGGGGACAAGATACTAACAAAGGCTCCTTCATCTACAATACATCGATGAACCACATGGTTTTCGATATAAACCCTTATCTGGAAGGGTGTAGACGAAGGAAGACGAGGCCCAGCTAGACTATTCCAATCAAATGAAATGATCCTAGATCTTGGTAGGGATTAAATAAGCATATATGAAGTGCCCCCTTTTTCAGAAACATCCGAATTGGTAATGTATAAGACTTCAGGGGCAGGTGCATTAGTCTCTGAAGGACTGATGGGATCGGCCGAAGATTACATTGATTAGACCACTTCACTCTCTGAAGGAAGAGTGGGGTTGACCAAAGACTGTGTTGGTTTAACCACTTTAACAACCAAAGGTTAACTAGGCTATTGGGAATCTATAGACAATTCAGGAGGAGAGGATCCTTCAAACATGGACCACACTCTCCGCACCTCTGAAATAGAAGAGCACGGGTGAGTAAGGTGATCTCCCTTACAAAGTTTACAAGGGAAATTTGTCTTGCATCTTATAAGATTAGACTCCTTTGCAACATCAGTACTCTCAACATGACTAGCATTGGCTGACAACTTTCCCCCAACATGACCTGCAGTGGCTGGTTGCTCAGAAGCATAAACATTTTAAACTACGGACCACGCTTTTTGTACTACTAGAAGTACAAGGCACAAATAGGTCATGTGGTCTCCCTCGCAAAAATTACAAGGGAACTTACGCTTCTATTTATTAGGTTTGTCAACAATGTCAACTTTCTCAGCATGAACTGCAATGGTTGATTTAGTGTCTCCGGTATGACTCACAGTAACTGGTTACTTGCCATTAATATGACCAACAATGATCAATGACGCATCCTCAACATGATCAACAGTGGTTTCAGACATACTTTCAGTATGATTTGTAGTGACTGAAATTTTGCTCCTAGCATGACCTGCAGAGGCTGGGTAGGTTCCCTCAGCATGACTTCCAGTGGCTGGGTGGCTTCCCCCTTGCTTTGGCATCTTCTCCCTATTCCTCCATCTATTCCTTTTAGATTGTTGGTTACTAGTATTACTACTTTCACCACATGAGGTAGAAGGAGGAGGAGAAGATCTTACTGGAAAAGAAGGCATAGGATTCTGATGCTCTTGATTTGAGATGCTTACTTGAGAAGCATCAGGAGCATGCAAGGCATTCAGAGTGGAAAACAACAAAACCGGTAGCCCTATAGTGAATCCCGGAAGATTCAAGGTAGCCATTAAGGGAGTACCAACATTCCCATTGAATGGAAAAACACAAGGAGGCCATTGAATAGGGGTCCCTTGATTGTTGTTCACCGGAATGTTAGCCATAGTTTTTGAATCAACGAGCAAGAAATATCTAAGGCCAACTAAGAACAAGCAACACAAAGAGCACACCACTAGAAAGGTCCTAGGTAATCCAAACCAGGAAAATAGATGCCTTCTGGACGGAACTATGGGATGATTAGGGCCCAAAACAAACCAACGAAGGATGAAGAACAGTTACTTGGGGTCCACAATACATAGTCTTCGGGTGCAAGCATTTGAATCACCAACCTCCCTCCCAAATAAGTGCAAGGGATTTCTTCCCACATCTTTCCTAGGTACAGTGGAAATAGCCTTCCACCGTCACCTGTGTATGAATCCTAGAGTCTGGATACTAAGGCTACCAATCTTGCAGAGAAGGTCTGGGGGACATTCGCAGGTCGAATCAATGCGCATGGGCAGGGTAACAAAGCCCAAAACTCAAAAGCACAAAAAAAGGTACTAATAAGTCCCTGTACGCGCACCGATCCTGGTAGATGCTCGATTGAATATCGGAGGGGTATCTCCTCTACTCAATCTTGTACGACCTCGTGCTTGACTCCAGTGTGAGTGGAGCTTCCTGGTTCACCTTCTACAAAGATGAATTTTCTCCCTAAAATAATGGCACCTGTGTTGTTACAAGTTTGAGTGATCGTGGAGGAGTTAACTCACAACTCCCTACCTCCACAATCCTACTTAAGCTATTAGGTGTGTTTCTAAACTAGAAGAAAACCTAATATCCTATCCAAGTTATCGATTACTTGTTTTAAAAATGTACTTCAGAAATTTTCAGAGGAAGTAAAATAAGCACAACTAAAGAAATATATCCTTTAACTGAAACATGAAGCACTTAATCACCACAAATATGCACTCACCCACTCTCCATTTCTTTTCAATGCAAATCCTAAAGATATAATATGGAATGCATATGGAAAAATTTTGTATCTAATGCAATTTTTGGTCTTTTTGAATGCAAAAAGGTAAAAATTTAAAGTCTAATGTGCAAAATCAAACTTAAAACCTAAGCATGCAACTACTCAAAAAACTAGCTATGCAAAAGAAAATGTATTGTTTTTTGATGCAAAGCACTCCTAAATCTTTTAAGTCACTTGCAAAGTATTCTACCAACACTAACTTATAAAATGAACCAAATTTTTTATGCTTTTTCAAGGTGAGAACAAAACTGAAATTCAAAGTAACACACTACCAAAGCAAATACAAAAGATTTCAGATCTCCTTATTAAACAGTGAAAGCAACCATAAACCCTCAGATTCTTATCATGTAAGCATGCCAAAATTGGGAAAAGCATACACCAAGGAATTTTAGACCCAATCAAAGCAAAGGACCTACAAAGAAATATGGTTTGGAAAAGCTAGGTATGCACACAAACAATGCAATCAAGGTCCTAAACCATAGAAAAGACACTTGAGCTTTCACTACAAAAGAGACCAAAAGCATAAGGAAAGACAAGAAACCAATCTACAGAGAATTTTTCACTCAAATATATATAAATAGGGTCAAATAACGCAAAAGGTTCCAAATCCAGTCAAATTGGAGCAAGTAGATTCAATTAGACTCAAATTAGGGTAAAAAACACCAAACAAGTTCACAAACCCCCAACTTGGGTGAACAAGCCCCAAATTCTTCCAAACAATCCCAAATTGCTTCAAAAACATCCAAAACATCAAATTCAGATCAATGAAGAGATAAGATACCACTTCCAAGGGGTCCTACACAAACCTAGGATTAGCTAGGATTAGCAGGGACTCCAAAAAACGCAATCAAAACCCCCAAAAGCTCCAAAATTGAAAAAATCATGTTCAGAAGGTACCTGCGAATGTGAAAGGATACAAGTGCAAGTGACACGCAGGTGGACAGGCTTGCACTTGTGAATTTGTCTCAGACCCGCGATTATAAGTACCACAAATTCGTGAGTATGCAGAAAAGTCCAAAAAAATTGCAAAATCCAACTCAAAACTGAGCAAGGAAGGGTCTAACAAAGCTCAATGACTGGTCCTAACATGAGATTAAAATCAGACCTTCAAATATACTAGAAAAAATGACCTTGGATACCCCAAAGCAGATATGCTTCTCCCCAGCGGAGTCGCCAGTTCTGTTGTTAGGGAAAACTTCCTATATTAGGAGTGAGACTACCAAGGTACTGGGGTAAAAGATAGACATACAAGGTTCTACAAGTATAATTATTAAACAAAGAGATTAGGGTTTATGAGGATATGTACCTTATTCAGAAGGTTGATCCAAGCCTCTCTTCTTGCTCTCCAATGCAACAACCTGCAAAAACATTCAACAAAACCTTCCTCAAACCAATTTGACTACAAATAAAAGATTGATATTTATAAGAGAATAAAACATCAAATTGTAATCATATATGAAACACACATGAACAAATCATTTGGAAAGGGGAGAATGTCTGATCTTTATTAATGAATGAAGCAAGTACATCAAATTACCTTCCTTCAAGCATGACACTTCATGAAACCAAGATTAAAGGTCTACTGCTCCTCTTCTCCAAGGATCCCAACCTCTTATTAGATGTGCTAGGGTTTATAAGAAACTAAGGCACAAGTGAGGGGGACATGATTCCCAATTCCTCCAACATAACATTACAATGGGCTTGATCCCTTTTCATGGTCCCTCTCCCTCTCTTATATAGCAAATGGAGAAGATAGGGTCGAGGAGGAAGTAGTTACAACCGAAGAGGAGGTTCCAAAACCACCTGAACTACCCATTTTTTTGCGATTATATATATATATATATATATATATATATATATATATATATATTTTAAGTATTTCTGAGGTACTTGCCAGAGATATGGATATAGATAAACTAGCTTACTTATCTATGCAAACCAATAATATATCAACAATAAGTACAAAAAGAGAACAAGAGAAAAGAGTACACCAGATATACATGGTTCACCCAATTAGGCTACGTCCACGGGAAGGTAGTCTTCTATTATCTCTAGAATATCTCCCTCAAGATTACAAGAGAGCAATGCCAATAACCCCAATACAATATAGCAATACTTGTGTTGAATAAGTAAAGATTATGATGTGACTCCCTTGAATCTATTATATACTAAGAGATGAGGAGGAATTTGTTAGGAACCCATGTCAACCCTTCTATTTACTTTGTTAGTATATTGTTGTTGGACGCATATGCTTTGTAAGTCTCCCATAGTATTGTTGATCCATAGTTTGTATTGGCCCATGGTTTTGACCCATAGTATTGGCGCCTGGACTTAGTATATAAGTGTGTGTTGAGACCTATGAAGGAACGGTGAAGTTATTTGTATTGAGCTTGCTCAAAGGAGGTTGCCCCCTCGAAGTGGCCTGCGATCAATATAAAAGTGATTCTAAGTTCTGTCATTTCTGCTATTTCGCATATTCCTATTAATTAATTGTTGTAGGTTCTTCACATCTGGTATCAGAGCACTTTCTTGGGCTCGCTGGGTGAAATTTCTGCCAAATTTTTTTTTTTCACATCTATTGCAGCTTCGGATCTGGGAATAATCCCTATCCACTTAACTGTGGGAAGTACTTGGGCATAATCCCTAAAAATCATTGTAAGGAGTACCACAGGAACCCCAAAGTAGCTGTCCCATTGAGAGGACCTGCCAGCGAAAAGGGCAATGACCCCTACCTGATTGACTAGTTCCCACCCGTGAGGTAAACCAAGAGTTGTCATTTGTGGCAAAGCGGTTATCAGTTTTACCTGAGCCGTGGAGTGAGGGGTACTGCCCCAATACGCAAGTCATTAGACAGCATTGGTGCCCGAGTGAAACCCATGAACTGTTAGGAAGCCGCACATACCTGGGGTCCATATCTATTTTTAGCTGAACTATTGTCACGTCGTTTCAGATCCATTCTGAAAGTCGTTCCAGATCCAGCCGTTTCAAATCTATTTCAGATCCGACCGTTTTCGATCCAGTCGGCGCCGTTTCAGATCCCTCTGTTTCCCTGAAACTTCACTGACACCCCTGCAATCCCATTCTGCATATTTCGTTCATGAGGACCCTATCCCAAATTCCACTTCCCAAAGCCCGAAATCCCACATTTGTCTATTTTTAGAGTTTGCCATAACTTCTTCGGATTTTACCCAATTGCCTTCAAATTTTTCCACCAAGTTCCTTTCTTAATTATGCTTCTTTGTCCCTCTCTGCCAAATTTTCTCATTCTTTCACCATGCTTCTAAAATCCCCATTTTTTGCTTCCTTATCCATCAGAAAGTGTCCAAAACCTAGTCAAACCCCAATTACCCCTCCGAGTTTTTCCCAAATCCAAATTTCCCTTTACTAAATAAGCTTTTGTTTGTGTTTTTCCATCCATTCCCAAAAAGAAAAGAAAAAAGAAAAAATACCTGGTTATGGTTGTCACCCACACCGGAGCAAAAACCATGGAGGAAGCACTTGCAGCCATCCAAACCAAACTCCAAGATCTGGATGAAAAATTTCTCAGCCTCCATCTTCAGCATTCAACCATGAACAATAACCGACAGTAAGAATCTAGTGCAGCCACTGGATTCTCTTCTTCCAGAAATTTCCATGGTCCGAAGCTTGAATTTCCTCGCTTCAATGGTACTGATCCGACTGGATGGGTCTATCGTGCATAACAGTATTTCAGTTTGCATAATACTTTTGATATCCAAAAAGTTCCACTTGCATCCTTTCATTTGGAATAGGAAGCCCTTCAATGGTACCGTTGGTACATCAAGGCTCATGACGAGCCAAAATGGACAGATTTTTGCCAACTCCTTTTGCAACGATTTGGTCCCAGTGCTTTTGATGACTTCACTGGAGCACTCATTAAACTCCGTCAAAGTGGCACTATGAGAGAGTATTAGACCGAATTTGAGAAACTAGCCAATCACACAGAAGGCTTGTCTGATGAATTCTACAGGAGTTGTTTTATTAGTGGTCTTAAGGATGAAATCCGGTCAGAGGTTAAAATGTTCTGTGCCAACACAATGATGGAAGTCCTAGGGTTAGCTAAGTTGGAAGAAGACAAGATTGCAGCCCAACAACGCTCCAAACCCCTTTTGTTCCCTTCCAAAATATGGGTTCTCAACAACCTCCCATTCCACAAGCAACTTGACCAACTCCTATCAAGCATTTGTCTGAAACAGAGATGCAGGCATGCGGAGAAAAAGGGCTTTGTTATAATTGTGATGAGAAATTCACTCGGGGACATAGATGTGTTCAACAAAAGCTCTATCTCTTGGATATGGGTTCTCCGCCTGCCTCTAAAATTGGTGAAGAAGCTCCAGATCCAATGGATGCTCAGGTTGACATTCAGGAGCCTCCTATTGACCCCCCATCTCAGGATGAACAACCAAAGATATCTCTCCATGCTTTATCCGACGTCACCACCTCCCAAACAATGCGGGTCAGGGGTTATTTCAAGAAGCTTCCTCTTACAATACTCATTGATTCTAGTAGCACTCATAACTTCATTGACCCCCGGATCGCAAAACAGACTGATTGTTTTGTCCATCCTTGCTCCAACTTTGAAGTCATGGTTGCTAATGGAGGCACCTTACCTTGCAAGGGAAAGTGTCACAATGTGCATATCTCTCTAGAAGATTATAACCTGCGCTCTGACATGTTTGCCTTGTCCTTAGGTGGATGTGATGTGGTTTTGGGCGTTCAATGGTTACGTACACTTGACCCCATCTTATGGGATTTTGTTGAACTTTGGATGCAGTTTTCAGTCAATGGGACACAACACAAATTTACAGGCTTACAACCAGGGTCTCTCTGCATCATCAGCTCACATCGCCTGGAAAAGATCCTTAAGAAGAATTCACATGGTATCATCGCTCAGCTCCATTCCATTCAGATGCACCCATCAACGGTCTCCACTACTTCCTTGGATAGATATGCAGGTGTCTTTGCTACACCAGTGGGATTTATGCCCTCAAGAGACCTTTTCAGTAAGCATTTAGCCGTGTCTACATCTCAGCAGGAAATGATGGCTATTTTGCATGCAGTACCGACGTGGCAGCCATCCCTATTAGGGAATTATTTCTGCTTCAAGACTGATCTCCAGAGTCTAAAAAATTTCCTGGAACAATGGGTATCCTCCCCAGCACACCTGAAATGGGTTATCCACCTCATGGATTATGACTATGCGATCACTTACAAGAAGGGTAAGGACAATATGGTGGCAGATGCTCCTTCTCGCACATTTGATGACCCAGTTTCTCTTACAGCTATCTCTCTGCTTGTTCCAAATTGGTTGCAATATGTTCAACAGGGCTATCTCTTCTATGAAATCCATGCTTCTTCATCGGTAGGGCACTTTGGGTTCCTCCAAAAGTATGACCGGGAACAATGTAACTTCTTTTGGCAGGGACTGAAACTGCCAATTCAACAGATGGTGGTTGACTATGATACTTTCCAGGTCAACAAGGGTGAAACGACACTCCTTTCGGGACTGCTCGAACCCTTTCCCATCCCTACACCGATTTGGACAACTATTTCTAAGGATTTCCTAGAAGCGCTCCAGGGGTACAATACCACGTCTACAAGGACACCATATGAAGCAGTCTATGGACAGGCACCACTATTTCTTCTTCCATACACCCTCAGCAGCTCCCCAGTTCATGCAATTGACTCGGTTCTTCGAAACTGCAATCAGATTCTTCTCATTCTGCAGGGCAATCTTCACATGGCAAGAATTCGACTGAAACAACAAGCCGCTCAGCACCGTTCAGAGCACACTTTTCATGCAGCTGATATGGTTCTTCTTCAGCATTCCAAGCAATCCTCCTGAACCTCAACAGGCGTCAGTGGCCCGGAATGCAACCTGAAGATGCTACAGGGGAACCACTCCATCCAATTCTGCATCAATTTCCACATCTAAAGCTTTGAGGACAAAGCTTTTTCTAAGAGAGAGGGGATGTTAGGAACCCATGTCAACCCTTCTATTTACTTTGTTAGTATATTGTTGTTGGACGCATATGCTTTGTAAGTTGCCCATAGTATGGTTGATCCATAGTTTGTATTGGCCCATGGTTTTGACCCATAGTATTGGCGCCTAGACTTAGTATATAAGTGTGTGTTGAGGCCTATGAAGGAACGGTGAAGTTATTTGTATTGAGCTTGCTCAAAGGAGGTTGCCCCCTCGAAGTGGTCTGCGATCAATATAAAAGTGATTCTGAGTTCTGTCATTTCTGCTATTTCGCATATTCCTATTAATTAATTGTTGTAGGTTCTTCACAGAATTACTCTCACATATTACATGTGGGATGATATAATTCTCCATATTAACATCTCTTTATATAATAATGAATATCAAGAGTATACTTTACCATAATGAATATGGGATATAATGTATTACTCTCTTACATAAGATTGTGGATATCTTCTGACATAATACAAAGACATTATTACCATCCAAGGAATATAACAAATTCCAACAATACCTGCGACTTTGCAAGGGACAAAACACGGGTACCCACGACTTTAGCAGGTGAAACCTGCGTTTTTTTTGGAAAACTCGCGGGTGAAGAGCCTTCTACCTGCGTTTTTGTGGGAAAATGGTCAAAAAAAAACCTTTTCTGGGGGTTTTCTGGAGAAGTTTTGGTCTCCAAAATTGTTCCTAAGGTTCCTATCTATCAAATGGGCCAGGAATTAGGTAATGCAATCCATCTAAAGTCCCAAATATGTCTCTTCCATCCACAAATGTCCTTTTGTGTGACTCACAGTAATCTCATGAAGTGTCATCATGCGACCAAAAGATGTAAGTGTCGTCATAGACAGAGAAGTGTCAATTTTGGCTATAACACCTTCTTTGGGATTGACTAACCAGTCTCTTAAAGTCTTCATTCTCCATCCATTTAAGGTTAAAATTTCAAGGCCTGCGATACTTATTCTCATCCTTCATATTATGTATAGAATAGGAAGATGGTCCGATGCACCCTCTTCCCTTATCCATGTTTTTATTCT
This sequence comes from Larix kaempferi, assembly GCA_027924585.1. Lineage (NCBI taxonomy): Eukaryota > Viridiplantae > Streptophyta > Pinopsida > Pinales > Pinaceae > Larix > Larix kaempferi. Next base: position 666,221 of record BSBM01000742.1, read on the forward strand.
ATTTGCTTCCAACATTACTCTTTCTACCACTAAGAACCTATATAATCTCTTTGATACCCCTAATTTGCTCCAATCCTTAAGTTCCTCCAAGTTGGAATTGGTTTTAAAGGCAAAACATAACATAGCCCCAATTCTTCAACGATATGAACAAAGTATGCTGCCATTGGATCTTGGTCATGATTTGAGCCCCATACCTCTCCAAATTTGGTGGTAAATTTTAGCTCCCCATTGAAAATTGAATGATCCCTTTTGAGAATCTCTTAAGAATTTTTTTCCCCAAAATGGATTTGTATCCTCAGATGGACCACATAAATTGATGATAGAAAATTATTTTCCTAATTTCTTCGAGCATAATTCTTTGAGTAGTCACACATTTAAAACAAAGGAACTAGTCAGAGATAATGAGTTGTTCCACCTTGTCACTAACCACCTAGATTTCCCAATTGAATCTAAATATATAAAGTTATAGGCTTTTGAAAGGCCTATTTGAATTCCTCAAGCTTTAAATCCTTCACACATTGTTCCTTGGATCAAGATTATCTCAGGGTTGTACTAAGCAAACAACTTTTTGAGGGCAAGTTTCTTATGGGAGAGCACTACCTCTCTCACATTTAAAGACAAGACTATTATTTGGACAACTTATCTAAGGCATTCCTTACTATACGTCCCCCCTTAATGATTTTTCATTTTCCTTATATACTCTTTTTTTTTCTATGGACAAAATTAATTTTTTCCTATAGTACTAGTCTTACCAATGTCTACATCCAATCCCCTAGTATTCCCTCCTCCATTCTTCGTTCCTAAGTCTCAACTTATATCTACCAGCTTCACCAATATTTTCTTCTTTGTCAATTTCAAAATGGAGACTAATATAACCACTGTCAAGTTCATCTTTCTTTGATACCACTAATTTTCCTTCCTTCTTCCTCATAATCACACTCTCCTTATCTACCCCTTTTAATACTTTACAATCATTGCCACAATACATGCTAGAGGAGGTTCTTATTATACCCTTATCCTTCAAAAGAAGACAAGCCCCACAAGCGTTCTCCCTTCACAAATTCTTAGTATCGGGAATACCAATAAATTACATAGGAGAACAAATTGATCAATTACACATACATTTAACTCGTGCTTCAAGAAATCTCTTTATTTCCACCCAGATTTCTTTCTAACTTTGGAAGGATTCCAATCCCTATGCTTTTTGGGAAATAGTTTCCATCTCCCCAAACTCGTCTAGTGCTCTTCCCCTTTTTCCAGATTGCCCCTTTGACTATGAGAGCCATATATCCCTAGATCCCTACATCCTTATTCAATCTTTCTTTGTTTATCTTGGCCTCCATTCTACACATACTTGAATCTACACTTGATTTTATAGGATATGTCCCTCAGTTCATCCTCTTGGAGTCCAAGTGTTGCTTGTCCACTTTGTGCCATTCTCATTTACCCATTGCATTGGGGTAATCCTTCACCAGTTTCCCATGTGCATGGCATTCAATGCACCTATAAGGTATTTTCTAATAGCCATTTCCTGTGTATACTTCTTTTTTTCCATTTTGACACCCACAACATCTGGAAGCCCTTCACGCATATCAATATCCACCAATATCCTCACAAGTGCTTGATTGATCTTACACGATATATTTTCTTCCAAATCAATGAAAGACCCTACCTTGTTACCAATTTCTTCTATCACCTTTTTACACCATATTGCGAATGGAAACCCTAGAAGAAGGACCCATATTGTTTTTGAGTTTTTTCCCTCAATTCCGGGGTCAAAGCTAGGAGTCCATCTTCTGAGAGACAAGTATGTTTAACCCTAACACCAATTCCTTTTCAATATATATATATATATATATATATATATATATATATATATATATATATATTTTATCTATCCTAGTGTTGAATTCAAACACAATCCAACCTTTTGTTAAGACATTATAGCCTAACATATACCCTATCCTTTCTTTCCATACCAAATATATCCAATTAATTCGTAGGGATTTCTCTACAATTTCCCTCCCATGGAATCTTCCTACCAATGCTTTCTCACTCGACACCATCACTTTTCCCATAGCAATATCTTCTCCAAGTGCCATTTTCACCTTCTTCTTCTTTTAATCCACACATACCTTCTTTTCTTTCTCAAAACTCTTGCCATGCCATGATGCTACCCACCTTCCCTAGTCACATTTGCTATCCTCCACTATGTTCCTAGGCTAAGATTTCCAAACAATAATCCCTTACCACCAAAGCCATCAACTCCTTTTGTCACATTAGTTTGAGAAGCTATCGCCTCTCTCTCTATATATATATGTGTGTGTGTGTGTGTCCTCTTTGGTCAGGATTCTAATGTGAATGATCCTCCTCCTAAGGACTTAAATGTGAGATGAATTGCATAGTACCTTTGCACTAGTAGAGCATGCAATTGGTTTTCTCTTACCTCCTTCCACATAAGGTCTCTAAGCCTTCTTAACACCCAAACTTTAATGGGATATGCATGTCTAATGAACCTCTGATCAAGTACTTTGGCATTGCTTTGATTTTTAAAATTTAAAGCAAGTTTCGACCTCAATTCCCCCACTAGGTCTAAGACCCTCTTTTCTAAGTATTTGCTTGATAGAGAGATTTGTCATATACCCCCTTATTGCAAGTGCCCAAAATGGTAAGGCTTGCTTGAAACCCTTATATCATGCCTTCTTCCATTGTCCTTGATCTATTCCATTAGACTAGAAGTTCATCCCTAGACTTAAAGATTGACTTCAATAATTCTTCCTTTTCCACTTCCAAATAATGCACATAATCCACCACCTCTTCCATGCTCACCTAACATTTCCATATTTTAACACTAAAAGAAAGAAGGATATATATATATTCTTTTGCATTTAACAAATTAAAATTCCATAATTAATATTTAAACACATGAATACATATATATAAGATATAACATTACAAAAAAGTGAGCTTTTAAGTTTGAATACTTTAATTTGCACATGTTTATAAAGTAATCTAAAAATGATAGTTCTCCACTTATAAAATTGGCGGATTAGGCAATTTCATCCACGTCATTTTCAAAATCTTCTCACCAAAACCAACCACAAAAAAATGTTAAATTGAAAAAAATGTTTAATTTAAACATCAAATAACCAACCACCAAAAATGTTAAATGGAAAAAAAATGTTTAATTTAAACATCAAATTTCAATTTTATTAGGACAAATTTCAACTTGTTCATAAGTTTACATTTTTCCTAATTTTCTCCACAATATTAAATAATGATTCTTTTATTGTATTGACACTACAAAACATTTTATAGTTAAGGGGAATGAGGCGCATTTGTTAAGTTAATATTGATTTGGTTATAAAGTAATTAAATATAACTATGATTTGATCAATAATGGGTTAGTGGTTTATGGGGTGGTTTGGAGAAATCCATGGTATTTGCTTATGGTTTTTATATGGATGAAGTCAAGACTAATATATATCTAATTGGTGATGGTTTTTGCTATACAAGGTTTCCACTATAAAAACACTTGTTCCTCTTATGTGCTTGTTTTTATACATTATTATTATTATTTCTAACATATAGTATTAGATCTAAAGTGGTTAAAGTTTTAACACGAAAAAAGTTTAACATTGATTAAATAAACATATATAATGGATAAAGAAATACTTAATTAAGTCACTATATTAGAAATGAATACAAGTAATGGTGAAAAAATACCCAATTAACAAATGCTTGATTTGGTTCACTGTAATAGAAATAAATGCAAGTGATATCGGAATGACCAAAGCTGATATATATATATATATATATAATGGTTTCATCTCTACCCATAATATGGTTCTCTACCATTAGTACAACTCTTAATAAGAGTATATGGACTTTTAAAATAAAGCTCACATGAAGATTTAAACTTAAATTTTTTTTTAATCGTGAAATCCTCAAAATAAATAAAATCAATCTATATTAAATAAATAACTCGATGAATATTTATTTTGAGTGAATAACTCGATGAATATTCATTTTATTCAAAATGAATTGAATCTTCTTAAACTAAACCAAAACCTTGAAGCAAAATTACATAGTAAAAGTTTCCATTCACCAATTAGAATTACAACTTTACAAAAATTTGAATAAACAAGTAAAATTAGCACTAAAAGTGCTTATACGTGCTTTTTAGAAATGTTGTAATGTATTAGTTATTTATAATCCAAAGTTAAAAATTGAAGCCATATATATCAATTATTATTAATAGTTGTTGTAATGTAAGCTACTAACTTGTAGTGATTCTTAATACAGTAGAGGTGAATGACTAATGACTTTGATAATCAATAGGTTGATAGAAACATTTCGACACTTTGTGATTAACATAAATCTCACAAACAAAGTCACTAAAATGACAACTAATGAGCTAGGCATTATACTTCAAATTAGAAAACACGCTTAATACATCTTGAACTCTTAAGTGGTAGAACATATCAATTCTTAAAAATCATGGATCATGGATGTAGAGAGTATAAGTAAAATTTGGGCTACTTGAACTATATACATTAAAGATAATTCAAGTTATATGCCACTAACTTATAGTGATTGGTATAAGTAAAATTTGGGCTACTTGAACTATATACATTAAAGATAATTCAAGTTATATGTCACTAACTTATAGTGATTGGTAATACAACAGAGGTGAATGACTAATGACATTGATAACCAATGGGTTGATAGAAACATTCCAACATTTTGTCACTAACTTAAATCTCACTAACAAAGTCACTAGAATGACAATTAATGAGTTGGGCACTATGCTATTATAAGTAGAATAAAGTAGGGGTATAGGGGTACATAAATCTCATATTCATATGTGTATAAATGCTTTTACGTCTATGGAAAAAAAAGAGTACATTTTACATATATGAATATGTCAAATGAAAATATGAGTAGTCCTCGGGCAAAGAGAAGAAACATTGAGATATTAAGTAAGGACCATGATAAAAGTGATGATGAAATTTTTTTAAATATAAAATAACATTTGAAAATGAGACATTATTATTTTAGTTAGAAATAGAAATGTTAAAGATATGAAAAATATATTTACGCCGTAGGCGTTCACCATGGAGAAGCATTACCTCCACATCAGCAAGATTCCTCGCTCATGGAGCGAATGGAATCCTGCCACATGGATGGTTATGCATTTCTTGCGGCCGCCGCGAGCTCCCTCAATACCGGCAATACTTCCCTGTGCGAATTCAGCATTTTTAGACTATTTACAGGCAACGTTAGTTCAGGAAAGCTTTTCCCGGAGCTCTGACCGTCGACCTGCGTTCATCCCCTTCTCTTTTTCAGCAATCTAATTCTTCAAATATTTAAAATATTGATGTATAAAACTTCAAAGCGTTTCTACCAGCAGTAACTCCAGACCCATTTTCAAAATTTTTGCAGGTACCCAATTTTAACCTCATTTTATGAATACGAGAGGAGTTTTGCTGTAAATGCCTTCATAATTTGGTGCTCATCCCTCTATGATTTTCTAGCTTGAATATTTGTCGGTAAATTGTCATATTTGGAAACTTGATATAAAATCTCTCTCATTCAAACAATTTCAAAGAGTGGCGCCATGTGTATTTGACTGAAACAATATATCCCATGACCTCTACGAGTTTCTAGGACCTGCAATTTGCTCCATGGTGGTATTTCTTTCTCGATTTTGTGTCCATGCGGACTATTTACCGTTTGACACCTGTTAGGGTGGTTTTGCCTCCGCAACCACCTTCCCTTTTATCGAGTGCACACTTTTTCAACGCGGAGATGATCTCGTCTCTTGATCTCTTATATCAGATCTCAACCGTCCATCATCGTTTAAATAAGCGGACCCACTCCAACGTGTCCGATCACCGACTGCCGACCCCCGCGTTCACTCCTCTCCGACCGCCAATCCCCACATTCTTCCCCTTCTAAGAGTCCATTGTCGCCAGCCCTCGTCGCCGACCGCGCAGCGGTCACTCCTCCCTGAGCTCCGACTACAGATCTCCCCGAGCTCCTCCTGCCGACCACCGAGTTTTGATGCCGATCATTTGAGCTCCTCAAATGCGTCATGGTGACCTTCGTTTGTCTTCAATAGAATTGACTTATCTCACGATCTTTGCATGCCTAAGACTTCGCCATATCCATACATCAAAACTATAAATCATAGTAGCTGCAACAATTCATTTACATCAATGATAAGGAGAGAATAATTAAGAAAACCAATAATAAAATAATAACGCAGATAGCAATCTTCTCCTTTTACTATGATCTGGTATCCTAACAATGATCTGATTATGTTATCTTTGGCGATTTTGGTGGCGAGTATTTTTCTTAACAATCTCTCATTTACACACTGTCATATTTATCCTCGGCAATGAGAGTCACATGTTACTTCCAGGGATCCGTTCAACAATTTAATTTCTATCTGAATGATATCAATGTCGGTATTTACTGAGCGAACGGAATCTCAGGAGAAAACGTGTACCCATTCAATTCCCTTTTTAGGGAACTTGAAAGAATTATCTGGCGATATAGCTCTATTATTAGGCGCACAACAATCATTCTTAAATGCTGCAATTATGGTGATGAGCCTATAGCGTGGATGGTAACGATCCGGTGGAACGCGAAACAGTGTGTTTCTCCTTCAGCGATCTCAGGCATTCACAGTTTCAGGTTTTAAGTTATCACTTCCTTAAATGCTTGTGTGCAGGCTTGGGGTGGTGTTTTGGTGGACCGGTGAAACTTTCAAAACAATCTGGCACATTGTGTGTTCGTGTTGACACGTCCTTTACATATCAACTAAGTCGTTGAGAGTATTACAAGACCAACAACAATATGATATCACTATGGCATCTTCATTGGCTAAGTGGTGGATTCTCCGATCAATACGTGGAAGCATTGTGATATATCAACCAAGCAATAAGATCTGTCACTTATCGGAATAGCTACATCGACTCGATGAATTTAGAAGAGGAATGTGGACTCCTTTCTTATTGTCCAAAGTTTGTGCAAAGAATATCAACAAATTAACATATTCAAGAAAAGTTAAATGTGTTATTTTCCTTTATAAAAATATACGTCAATCGATAACAAAGGAATTTAAAAGAATACTTGAATGTAATAGAAGTGTGATATACTTCTTAATTTTATTAACCCCACCTTCTTTCTTAAATGAGTTCTCCAAAATTATGTGGAAGTTTTCTTGTTTAATGTATTGACCATAGGTCAAAATTCAATTTAGGTTTCGAGTAATTAAATGTTCCTGGTAAGACATTGTAATCAAAACCAAAGTGTTGTGAAAGTTTGAACAACCTAATGTTTTTAGAAATTTCTTTTAAATAATATGAAAATTTATATTTCCTTCCCACAAAACTTTAATCCAAGCTTGCATTAGCATGTAATATTTCATATGTTTTGAAACGTGGCAAAACAAATATAAAGGTGACATCTTAATAAACTTATAAAGAAAGAATAATTTACTAAAAAAAATGTCAATCCTTTATGTACTGAATAATATTTCAAATACATTCTCTCCAAAAGATAACGTATCCTTTCCATATAAGAAAAACCTTTCCCCAAAAGCTCACGAGTTTAGATAGTTTTATGAAATTGTGAATGTTAAAAGGTATAGGTATTTTCAATAAAGTTTACCAAATTCAAAGGGAAAATTAAAAGAAAAAGTGATGTCAATATTTTCATCAGATAAGATAAAGTTAGGACTAAGAATACCATATATTTTTATAATTATGTGTAATTTAACAAAGTCCCAAATTGATATTATCTTGAATGATGATTCATCATAAGTTTTACTAGATAAAAACTTTTTTTAAATTCCCTTTGATATTGCTTTAAATATGAAAAGAGATTTTAGGAAGAAATCAATTTCTTAAAATATGTCATTTATGAAATTAAATAGTGAATTAAAAGTAGTTTGCTTAATGCATTTTATAATGATAATATATCTAAAGATAAAATTACATGTAAGCAATTCTCAAATGTTTTATCAATAAATGTGAAATGACATATTTTAATGAAACAGTTAAAAGCTTAAAAAAAATAATGCCAAGCTTAAGATGAAAAACTAGTTGCTTTAAATGATGTTGCAAAGGCATTATTACATGGAAGACAAGCAAACACACCAATCATGAAGCACCTAAGTTAGATACTTAAAAAAGTAAATGACCACCAAATCGTTTTTCATGAAAACCAAGTTCAAAGGCAAGCAACCCAAAGAGTAAAGGCCAATGGGACCACCCTTTCAAACCAAGCAAGCAAACCATAAGCTAAGTATTTACAAAATTTACATGGGGATCCTTTATTTTGGAAAAAATCAAGGGGAGTTGTTGGGGTGCCAACAAAACTCCTCCCCAGGCTCCGACTGCCGAGCTCCGACGCGTACTCCTCCCCGGGCTCCGACCGCAGACCCCTGAACTCTCGAGATAGAAACTCCTCCCCGGGCTCCGACCGCTGACCTCCGACGCGTACTCCTCCCCGGGCTCCGACCGCCAACCCCTGAACTCTCGAGACAGAAATTTGAATGTATTTCGTATTTGACAGCTTTGTGGTTTGGTTGAAATAGTTTTGATATTCATTTTCTTATTTTCTTTTGCACTACCACTGGGTAAATTTTAAAAAATGGGTAAATTTTTTTATTAAACGTTATATCATGGAGGTCATTCAAATTTCTATTGCAAAATTTCTCAATGTAATTGTTTTGATGACCGCGGAGACTCAAATACACCTTCATTTGAAGTTAAAATCATTTGGACATTGGCCACTATGTTTTGTTTTACAACGCTTCAGTTAGAATGAGCAGGCAGCAGTAAAAGGGGGTGAGGAGTGCAGTTTTCAACCGTGTAGTTCTACTTGTTGCTGTTGTTGGGGAATTATGCATTGATAAGTCTTTATGTTGTTGATGGTTATGGGCATTGGAGGCACTATGTTTTGGAATTCTTTGCTGCCGTTTTGAAAACGTTTTGCTACAAACTCTAGCATCTAAGCAAAAGGTTTAAGCAAGTCTGCTCTATGCCCTAGAACCCCTCAAGGCATGTTTCTTGAAGCACTTTCCAAAAAATCGTTGATAAATTGGAATACTTTGCTGCCGTTTTGAAAACGTTTGGCTACAAACTCCCAGTTCTGCATGAGGTAGGTTCTTGTATTTAGAGGAGGCCGACTTACCATTTGATTCTAATTTTTGATGGATTTAGGGTCACCTCACACAGCCAGTTTAACTTTAATCAAGATAACAATTGAAGTGCATTTTCACTCAATCCTGCCAAAATGTCATAAATCTTTATCTTTTTCTTTTCCATTTTATGGCTTGGAACTTGACGCAGAAAAACTTGAAGTGTTATCTTCCATTCCACGGTGGATTCAAAGGGGATGTTATAGATTTCCTTTTGGTCGGAGTTTTTCAAAGTTTTACGTTTTGAACTGGGGATAAATGTACTTAGATTAGGAATTTTTTTCCAAATTGTATTTTTACTAGCACAAGCACTTGAACATTGATATAAAAACTTATCGGTATAATTAAAAATGCATTTAATCTCAAAATTCAGAATAAGTCTTTAATAAGATCACGATTTTTTTGAAATTGTATTTTTGTTACAAAATGCATTCAATCCTAAATACAGATATTTACAATTCCAATCATTTCAACAAATTTACCCTATTTATTTTTGTGTGTTTTCTTTTTATTTTACTACTTGTCTTGTCACAATGAGCTCGTTATCTGAATTATGAGGTTGAGAAAGTGGAATAAAATCTTTATATGAAAATTATCCACCAAAATGGTTTTTGTGAACACACGTAACTAACTAATGCGTATGCTCATTGCTCATCATGCTCAAACACGAGGAGCATACTCACTAGAATCAAAGATTCAATACTCTTTCTACTCACTAGAACGATATTCCCATGATTTAGCAATGATCTTCCTCTTTAAAACTCAGAATCTGTCAATCGATACTTAATATCCCTCAATAACCAGATGCAATGGTATGGAAATATCCCTCTTTTAGTACAAATCCAAGGTGGATAAAAAATTTATTGAGAAATTGACTCGGCTTAGAGATGGTCAAGTCAACGTAAATGGAGTTTGCTACAATTTGATTTGCTGGAAATTACACCTACAAAAAACAATAGAAAACAAATTTTGAATACCCTTCAAGACGCACAATAAATTAAATTTAAAATTTTGCTTTGTTAACAAACTAATTAGCAAGCTCTATAATTATTGCCAACCCAAAAGTCATGCGTCCACTTCATTATAATTGAATCCATGCCTTTAAATGTTCATTACTTAATGTACCTTCAATCTTTATAAACATAAATTCAAAAAATGAGTAGAGGCAATATATATATTAATGGTAAAATATACATTATTTAAAAAAAAAAACATCATTCATTCCAAAAAGAATGTATTATTTCTATTAATCTTGAAAAACAAAAAAGCATCATTCATTCCAAAAAGAATGTATTATTTCTATTAATCTTGAAAAACAAATTGTTTTAGTGGTGTCTAAGTTTGACAAGTTTATTTTAATATATTATTTTACTTTGATTTATAGACAAATTATAATAATTTTTAATTTGTATTAATTAATTTTTTTAAGATTGTATTTCAATCACCTTGTATGTAAAAATTACCTTTAAACCCAAACTGTATTATATGTTGAGAATATTAGTTTGTTTCTTAATACTTGTGGATAACCATAACCAGTGCCCATATTGTATTATTGTATGTTTTCAGTATTGTACTAGTATAGGCTGGACAGAGATACACACACACATTTGTTTTTGAGTAGTTGTATTTATGTTTATTGCCAATAACCAGTGACGAGGGAGAGTTGGTCGATAAGGTTGTGGAACGGGTAGTGGAAAAGTTGGAGAAAACACGCTTCCACGTGGCCAAATATCCAGTCGGTTTGGATGAAAAGTTCCAAGAGTTTGAGTAGGTGTTATCGCAGCGACTGAGGGGAAAACATCAAGTTGTGGGGATCGTCGGTATGGGTGGAAACATTCCCGTTTGCTACGCATCTCGGTTCCGGAGGTGCAACAATCTAGGGCTATTTTAACTATCAATTATATAGTTTTTTTATATATATAATTTTTTATAAATATTTATTTCAAATTTACACTATTCATCATCTTCTTTAAAGCTGTCTTACACCTTAAATCTTCTTTAAAGCCCATGTGCATGCAAAATAAAAAATGAAATGACCTCGCATATCCTTTAAATTTATCATACAAGTTTTCTAGTCCTTATTTTACCCAATACACACCGAGTTGGTGTTATTAATACACGTTAAATTCAAATGGTTAAGTTTATTGGAAAAAAATCAGTGATTCAATTTAAGTGTATTTAGTAGTTTAGAGTAGTTTGGAAGAACAATTAATTTAAATGCCTTATCATTTGCTTTGCAGTCACAAAAGATGGTAGGAAAGGTATATTTATTGATGTGATATTGCTTTGAAGACTTGTGAATGAAATTGTTATTTTTGAGAATGTAACACAAATTGAGCATAACTAACTGGTTGCAATTCGACTTTGGTTTCCTTTCTCTGACTCATCTGATCACCCCATGGCTTCTTTGGCTGGGGGGAATGGTGCCCCCCCTTTCTCCTCCTCCCCTGAGGTGGCATCTTTTGAATCGTTGATCATGAAGCTTCCTCTTCAACGCAGACCTGATCCTTCCTGCTCGTGAAAAGGTTGGATGAGATATTGATTTTTCCAATGCAAGTGGGTTCAATATCCTTGGATCTTAGGTTGGTAGAAAATGGTCTTATCAGATAGTTCACTGGGATTTGGCCCTCCCCTAAATCGGTTGCAATCTCGGTGGAGAAAAATTGGAAACCCCTTCTCAAGGGTATAATATCCCATTCATTTTGTGGCAGGGGATTCTTTGCATTTCCGTTTGAAGAAAAGGAAGACATAGACTTTATCTCTAGAAGCGGGCCTTATTTCATGGGTGTTTGAGATATGTATTTAAACCGTTGGACCCCCAATTTCAACCCTGAGAACGACATCCCTTCTATTATACTTGTTTGGGTTCACCTAACTTTCTTACCACGCATTCCTGGAATGACAAGACTCTCTGGTCTATTGGAAATGCTCTGGGAAAATACATAGACAAATCAGAGCCAAAGGATGGACTTTAGGTGTGTGCCCGAATCTGTGTTGAAGTGGATCTAGAGAAAGGGCTTATGGAGGCCATACAACTCAGTTTAGACAATTGGTCTTACCTTCAATAGGTAGATTACGAGCAACTACCATTCAAGTGCAAGATATGCCATGATTATGGACACTTCGCAAAAAGGTGCCCAAAAGTGCCAGTAGAATCTCAAGAGGGTGATGCTAATGAACATTGGTAGAAGCCTAGAAGGAAGAAACAAGCCACCAGGCATGGAACGCAACCTGAGAAAGCAGTGACCCCTGAAGGGGTGCCTAAAAATATAAGGTCGGGGAGATGCAGGCTTCGCCCTCATCGGATATAAACAATAACAACATTCCCACAAATAATCAATTTGAACCACTCTCAGATCGGGAAGAGGAATAGGTAAACCAAGACCCAAACGCTATCGATGATCAAGGAAAAGGAAAAGATGTTGGGTCTAAAACAAATGAACAATGTAGGAACCACTCAAGAAAGTACCCAGATTCATAGCATAAAGCTCTGGGGGAAGGAGAGTCAGAAGAGAGTGAGGAGGAGGAGATATATCATGAATCTTCACAACCCCCCCCCCCAGACAAAAAATCTGGGAGGAAGACGAACAATTAAACGAGGGAAGCAACAACAACAAAAAAATCGAGTTAGGGAAACATACCACAATCAACAATCATGCCCAGAAAATAAGTGAGGCCCCACATAAATCCAAGTGGTGCAGCCCGCCCCCAAAGGGGGAAACTCAAAAAGTCTTTCTAAATGATAAAGATCGTTTCCTAGAATTGTAGAGGAATGGGAGTGGTGAAAAAAAAGCTATGATAAGGAATCTGGTAAGAAAGGAACTTCCTTAGGTCCTTCTACTCTAGGAAATGAAAATGCAAGACGTAGAAGTCCTTAAAGTAATCAAGTATATTTGCCACTTAAGCTCTGGAGTTGTTATGAGTTCAAGAGGTGCTTCGAGGGGTCTCTGCACACTTTGGTACTTAAGGTATTTCAATTTGGATGAATGGACAAATTCACCCAATTGGATCCATGTAAGGTTGAAACATTTCCCTTATGGATTATCCTTTTCTATATTCAATGTTTGCATGCCTTCCATCTATCAAGATAAAATATTGTGTTGGAACTCTCTGAACCTCTAAGCTGATGAAAATAATGTTCCTCTTATAGTAACAGGGGATTTTTAATACTACCATATATGCCTCATAAAAGAAAGGAGGCAATATTGTTAGAGATAAAATAGAGAGCATATGATGGATCTTAGAAAAGAAGGCACTTGATGCATGTGTCTTGATTTTCAAGCTCCTAACAACTTCATTGTCAAAGATAAAATTTCCATTGCAGTCATTGGTAATATCCCAAATTGGCTACATGGCACTTAGTTCTTCACCAAACTTGATGTTCACCTTGATTATCACCAAATTTGCATGAAGGAAGCATTTACTCCAAAGACTACTTTATGCACTTATGAAGGTCATTATGAGATTTTTTGTTGATGCCTTTTTTTCTTTGTAATTTGCCTTCCACTTTTCAAAGCCTCACGAACCACATCTTTCAACCTCTTCTGCACCATTTTGTCCCAATCTTCTTTGATGACATCTTAGTCTACAACAAAATTTGGGCAACCCATGTGCTTGATGTGGATTAGGCCTTACAGATCCTTAGTAATCACCAAATATTATTCAAGCATTCTAAATGTTGTTTTAATGTTTCAAAAGTGGAATATTTGGGACATGTTGTGAGTGGGGAGGGTGTGCATTTTGATTCTACGGAAATTGTGGCGATGATAGATTGTCCTCACTCCAAGATCCAAAAAAAAATTCATGACTATTTTTGCCTCATAGGTTACTACAAGAAGTTTGTTAAGAACTCATAAGAACTGTGGTAAAGTTACAAATCCCCTCACTACCTTGCTAAAAAGGAATTCCTTCATGGAATAAGGAGGTTGACCAAGATTTCCAGGCTTTAAAAATATGTTATGTGTATTACCCCAATACTTGTATTGTTTAACTTTAATAAAACTTTTGTCATGGAATGTGATGCCTCGCACAAAGGGATTAGAGCATTGTTAATGTAAGAGGGATGCTTGTTGGCATTCACCAATAAGAAATTATGTCATAGAAACTTGGGCAAATCAACCTATGATAAGTAAATGTTGGTTATTCTTCGTGTAATTGATATGTGGCATCCTTATTTGATGGGGTGTCATTTATAGATTAAAACATACCATTGCAACTTGAAATATTTCCTAGAATAGAGGTTGTACTCCCTAGTGCAGTGAAAGTGGGTCATTAACAATGTTAGGCTATGTCTACAAGATTATATACAAGAAGGGAAAGGAGAATGTAGTGGTTGATGCTTTATATAGGAAGAATGATAAGAAAGGTTCCCTATTTGCCTTATATTTCCTAGTGCCTAATTAGCTATAGGTGGTGCACCAAGAATGGTTAGTAGATGCCAAGATCATGCACATCATCCACTAGTTGCAGATTGACCCATATGCACATCTAGCGTACACTTGGTAGAATTATGTGTTTCACTATAAAGGGCACATTTTTTTGCTCAAGATCCCTCATTTAAATCAAACATGTTGTATGAATTACACTCCTCTCCTATAGTGGTTTATTATGGGTTTCATAGAACATATGAAAGGATTAAGTATTCACTCTTTTGTAAATGTATGAAGAATGACATCCACACCTTTATGGTCAAATGTAAAAAATGCCAATGATACAAGGGGGAAGCAGTAAACCCTTTAGGATCATTAAAACCCTTACCCATTCTAGCTATTGCGTGGACTAACATTGCATGGATTTCATTGTGGCATTACCAAAAGCAAGCAACAATTCATTGATCATGGTAGTAGTTGATTTCCTTTTTAAATATGCTCAATTATGTGCTTTACGACATCCATTTAAAGATTCCACAGTAGCACAAGTATTCATGGACAATATTTTTAAACTCTATGGCATGCTTAAATCAATTGTGATCGATAATGACCCCACCTTCAATAGTAATTCCTGATAGGATTTATTTTGGCTTCAAGGTACCCTTAAATATTAGCACAACATATCACCCCCCAAATAGATGGCTAGACATAAACAATCAATAACAATAAATGTTTGGAGGCTTATTTACGTTGTTTTGCTTCAAACTAGCAAGCCCAATTTGGGTCCACTAGTTACCCCTGGTAGAATGGAGGTACAATGATACCTATCATGGTGCTACTCAAATGACCCCCTTTGAAGCAATGTATTGACAACCACCACCATAAGTGATCACGTACTTACCAAGACTCTCAAAGGTTTAGGAGGTGGATAAAACCTTGATATATTGTGCTAATGTTCTTTATACCCTCAAGGATAATTTGGCGTTGGACGAGAATCACATGGAGCAACATGTCAATCAACATCACTCTAAACACCACTTTGAAGAATGGGATTAGGTGTTATTGTGTCTCCAACCCTATGAGAAAATGTCACTCAAGGAGAAGAGCCACCAAAATTTAGCACCTAATTTTTAATTAGGACCCTATACTATACTTATATGTATAGGCCTCGTGGCTTGCAAATCGTCTCCCCTAGCCATTCTAAGCTCCACCCAATCTTTCATGTGCCCCACTTGAATAAAATGTTCGGGTCCAATTGGAGAGTTTGAACCAACCTTCTTGAATTGATGAAGGTCCCATTTCGTTGTAACCTAAATCCATTTTGGATAAACATGAGCGTCACCTTCACCGACGCACTATCTAGTAAGTTTTGATCCAAGGGAAGGGTACATAACATGAAGATGCTACATGGGAACTAGTATGTATTCTCCACCAATTTACTCATCTCTGAACTTGAGGACAACCTTGATTTTTAAATGGGAAGACATGTTAGGTTCCTACCCTAACTCCCCTAGTCACTTAAGGTATTGGGGACATCTTTATTAAAGAAATCCCACAAGGTAGTAGAATATGTATGAAATCAATAAATGTAAGTGGCCTCATTAAAGAAGGTCCACTAAATGGTTAGGGTTTTAGTAAATTAGAAACTATATAGAGCAATATAAGCCGTGTTAGTGGCCAAGTGAATATTATTGTATTTGGAGCTCTGCTTAGTTGGATTTCCCCCCCTCGAAGAGGCATGTGAACATTGATCTTAGTTTTGAATATCAATATAGAATTGCTTACTATTGTTTTTTATTTAACTGAAACGGGTATACTTTATTAATAATAATGTAAAAAATGAGTTGTGGTTGAAACCAATCAGCTTGTTACAATGATAAGATATTCAACAAAGTAATGTGAATAAGGATTATACAGATTTCAAATGTAAATAAGGAGCTCTGTTTAGTAGGATTTTTCCCCCTCGAAGAGGAAAGTGAACATTGATCTCAGTTTTGAATATCAATATAAAATTGCTTACTATTGTTATTTCTCAATATCGCTTCTTTTTATTTGCTTCTACACTGTATTTTTATACTTTTTTTCTCTAAATATTTTGTTTCAGCTAACAAGGAACACCATAGGGAGCATCTACCCAGTCCACTCTAGGATATTTTTATGTAATTATCCAATGTCAATATCTTATTGGATAATTTTAACTAGAGAAAGATTATTGTCTTCAAAGAAGTTATTATTTTCCATATAATGACCTTCCACCTCTACTTCCACTCCCCTTACTCTTCCACTGAATTGGCCTTGTATCTAAGCTTAACAACATATCTCATAGAATAATTGTTTTTATACCACATTAAATCATCCTCTTCTTTCCTGATCCTTGTGAAACTCTATTTTAATCTTTGCACAAAAATAAACCAACTTTTTGCTTCCTCTTCCTGAAGACCCAAGATATCTTGACCTTTCCAACCTTGATCCCAGATGGAAAAGCGATATGGATATGCTACCTCATTCAAATATTGGTATCCCTTCAACTTCAAGGAATTTATTATAGGCTCATGTAGGTTATAGTGTCATGAATAACCCACCCAACGATATGTTCCTAATTCTGCTTTGGCACCATTTCCAACCTTCTTTGCTAACCTTCTCCCCGCCATGGGAAATTTCATCACTAAGGCTTTCCAAACTACAAATGACCCTACCACTATTTTCATTGGATGCATCATCGATTCCTCAAGAGAATGGGGCTCAATATATTTTTGTAGCAATAATTTGTTTCCATAAACCATTAACTTTATATGTCTCCATAAACTTTTTGCAACTAAAGCTTGACCAAAGAAATGTATATTCTTCAGACCCCAGCCCCCTATTTCCTATGGAGTTGTAATTATTCCATTTTAAGAGAGGAATTCATTCCTTTTATCTTTTCACTGACCATAAAAAACTAAAACATTGTTTCATAATTTTTTCCATCATGCCTTTTGGAATATAGGCTTGCGAATGCCAATAAACTATAATTGATTTTAAAATTGATTTTACTAGAGTTAGTCTACATCCTCTTGAAAGCCACCTATAACACCAGTTAGGGACTTTGCTTTCTATTTTCATATAACCAATTCCAGTGTTCAAACCTATAATCATTAGATTTAACTCTAACTCACTAATACAAATAAACTATAATCACTTTTAAAATTGATTTTACTAGAGTTAGTCTTCATCCTCTTGAACGCTACATGTAACACTCGTTAGAGACTTTGATTTCTATTTTTCATATAACCAATTCCAATGTTAAAACCTATAATCATTAGGTTTAATTCTAAAACCCAAATACTTCAATTAGTCATAAAAGGAATACACATCAAATAGAAGGATTTGTAGAGTCATTCTTTCTTGTTTTGCTTCTATCCCATTAAATAGATCATTGATTTTTGAGAGTTAATTTCCATCCCAATTACCTTGTAGTATAGTGCTAAGATATCCATATGCTTATTTTCCTATCTCATAGTACCTATCCCAAAAAGCATGACATCAAACAAATAGTATATGTGATAGAGATGATGATCTCCATATTTTAATACCTATTAGATCTCCTTCCCTCTTGCATTCTTTGACTACCATGCTTAGTCCCTTTACCACCAATCTAAAGAGAAAGTGAGACATGGGGAAACCTTGTTTTAACACCTCAAAGGGACACAAAAATGAGATATTTATCCATAGATAAGGAGATAAAATAAAACAGAAGACAAAAAACTCATTATCCAATTCACCATCTGAATTTTCATTCCAATATGAATTAGCATCAATCTTAAATAAAACCCACTCACTCTATCATATGCCTTAGACAAATATAGTTTGAGAAACATGGTTGCTAGTTTTTTTTCTTTTTATGGAATGAAAAACTTCTCAAGCTAGTCCCATTACATCATGATCTAAGTATAGTGAAGAAATCCAAACTACTCTTAGGAGATGGAACTTGAGAAACCCCTCTTTAATTTGTTGGTTATTATTTTTCCAATACTTTTATAGATTGTATTAGATAATGATATTGGCCTATAATCCTCAAACACTTTTGGATTGTTCTTATGTTCTTCTTTGGGATAAGTGATAAAAAGGTAGAATTTATAGCTCTAAGGACTTTCCCTAAAGTTCTTGATTCCTCCACTACCCTCAATGAATCTTTTTCCATAATCCCATTGAACCCCATATGAAATTCCATTGTCCATCGATTTGTCCCTAGAATTATAGATCTTTGAAAAGATTCCAACATGACTTTTTAGTTATGCTTTGGAAACCTATACTATATCTCTACATCATCGTCTAGATCAAAGAATCTTAGGAGGTATGATGTCATTTTAATGATTTCTACTATGTTTTTCTTTGTGGGCTCTTGATAAATATACTGAAAATGACTTGCACCCAGTTCTACAACCTCCCAGAACCTTTTAACCTAGTTTCATCCTCTTTCCTCATCTCCTATATTTTACTGATATTTTTCCCATGCTTAGCATAGTTATAGAATAACATAGTATTCTCTATGCCCCGATGTCAATCAAATTGCCTAACTCTTCATTCTCTACTTTGTTTCTTCCCATTCCTACAAATTCCCTCTTTTCTTCTATAAATTTTTTTATTGATTCTTCTCATCATCCAAAAAAATCCCTCCTATGTTTTAATTAAATAAATAAACTATTTGGCGCTCGACCTCTTGTAACTCTTTCCGGGACTTTTGAAAGATTTGTTTAGCCTAGTGTGCTATCACCTTTTTAATAGATTTTATATTTTATGCAAATTGTAACATCATTGTATTTTCCATTTGTAGGATCATACCTTCTGTTGTTAGGGAAAACTTCTTATAGTAGGGGTGAGACTACCAACATACTGGGGTAAAAGATAGACATACAAGGTTCTTCAAGTATAATTATTAAACAAAGAGATTAGGGTTTAGGCACAGGGGCTTCACTCAATAAACCGCTATCATAGCACGTTCGTTCGTGGCATATGAAACAATACCCCTAATTTCACTAAATATTGGAAAATACCTTCCAAAATCGTTTTTTTAACCCCCTCTCAAATGCCTTCCCAATTTTAAAAAAAAAACCCTATTTTCACTAGATATTGTATGTATCAATTTTTTCATTAACATTTTTTATACCCCTTTATGTTTCTACCTAGTATATTGATATTATACCCCTCTTATGACCCCACATGGATTCTATAATGCACCTTTCTTCTTTCAATGTACATTGTGGATGCACATTACTTCACCCACAATGCAATTACTCAACCACATATCATTATGATTTGCAACATCTAATGGTCTAATGAAGAGATAGGAGATCACTTCTTCTATGTCACTTGAGCCAATGCACATAGTACAACATTTAGATTGCATGTTGCAGTTCCCCAATCGTTGACTAAGCCTATTGTGGGCTAGGTATCCAAGCCCCTAGGGTCTGTAACAAGCTCTAGGAGGCTGACTAAACCTCCCAAGGCCTGTAATACTCGCGATTGGTTGGGTATTCAAGCCCCCAAGGCATATCGAAGGCCTATAACAGGCCCTGGAGGCTTAGAGCCTCCCAAGGCTATTGGTAACATCTCGATGAGTTCTATTAGTAACAATTGGATGTTAATGACCATTGTCTTTCGACTATGATTGAATGGCAACCCACTTCACCACAAAAACCCCTAGCCTCAAGCATGCCTCAAGATGCAATTTTCCTGCGTACCGGTAAGCCTGAGCCTTGCCTCAACCCGATTTCTCATTCGGCCATGATCCCACCATCTCCTATTGGCAGATATTTGTCATCCCACCCATATAAAAAAGACCCCAAAGTATTTTTGTATTGTTACATTAAATAAAAAAAAACATTTGCCCCTTAATATATAAGCAATATAATTTTTAGGTTTTCATGAATATTTAATACCGCAATATGAATGAACGTGATATTATATTGCCTTCTAGTGAAACCCCCGTGGGTTTAGGAGGATATGTACCTTATTCAGAAGGTTGATCCAAGCCTCTCTTCTTGATCTCCAATGCAACAACATGCAAAAACATTCAACAAAACCTTCCTCAAACCAATTTGACTACAAATAAAAGATTGATATTTATAAGAGAATAAAATATCAAATTGTAATCAGATCTGAAACACACATGAAAAAATCATTTGGAAAGCGAAGAATGTCTGATATTTATTAATGAATGAATCAAGTACATCAAATTACCTTCCTCCAAGCATGGCACTTCATGAAACCAAGATTAAAGGTCTCCTGCTCCTCTTCTCCAAGGATCCCATCCTCTAATTAGATGTGCTAGGGTTTATAAGAAACTAGGGCACAAGTGAGGGGGATATGATTCCCAATTCCACCAACATAACATTACAATGGGCTTGATCCCTTTTCATGGTCCCTCTCCCTCTCTTATATAGAAAATGGAGAATATAGGGTCGAGGAGGAAGTAATTACAACCAAAGAGGAGGTTCCAAAACCACTCGAACTACCCATTTTCGCGATTTTATATATATTTTAAAGTATTTATGAGGTACCCGCGACTTTGAAATGGACAAAACGCAGGTACCCGCGACATTACCATGTGAAACCTGGATTTTTTTGGAAAAATTGTGAGTGAATAACCTTCCTCCTATGTTTTTGTGGAAAAATGGTCAAAAACAACATTTTGTGGGGGTTTTCTAGAGAATTTTTGGTCTCCAAAATTGTTCCTAAGGTTCCTATCTATCAATTGGGCCATGAATTAGGTAATTCCATTCATCTAAAATCCCAAATATGGCTCTTCCATCCACAAATGTCCTTTTGTGTGGCTCACAGTAATCTCATGAAGTGTCATCATGCGACCAAAAGATGTAAGTGTCGTCACAGACGGAGAAGTGCCAATTGTGGCTATAAAAGATGCCCCCTAATGTATGAGGTCATAGGGAAAGACGATGGCTGAAATACATTATAAATAATAAAGGGTCGGGTCATGGAGTTGGAGAAACTTGAGAAACCAATAATCGTAGGCTCAAATGAAGTACTTGAAAGAAAGGAAATGATAGACAAACTCATCCCTGGGATAAATTTCCATGCTCAAATAGTGGAACATGACCTCCAGGAGGATACAATAATGACCCAATATAACTATAGCTTATGTATATATCATGGCGACTAGAATACAAGTGTGGATCCACGAGGACAATATAAATATGAACATAGCCACATAAATACAAAGGTGGATCTATGCCAAAACTGGAGATCATACCCATAGAGAACAAACTGGATCTATGTCTCATCAAGAGCCAAAAACAGTGTGGATCAGTCTTGCATAACTTGGGCTATAACATAATATGACAAATGTTGCCATTGACCCAAGGTCTTCAATCCAAACCGTTTCAAGGTACGAATCCTAACCATGCGAATAAATGAGTTGATGTTGAACATGGAGGACACCGTTTGATTACTGGTCATTGATGTGACCCATTAAAAAACGCGAGGGGATCCCACTAATAATGAAAATGGGCCCCAAGGTACCTAGTACATTCTAACAGGTGTGAATAAATGTTCTTGAAGTCGAACACTTGAAGAACCCATCGAGTAAGCGACATTACTGTATTCCCATAACTCAATGACGAGGGAAATTGCCACTGATGACTGCAATCCCCAAGGTACTACTGAAAACTCTAGACTTCATTCCTAGAGCAAGATGAGTTGAAATCGATGGGAAGAAATCCATCGGAAGGGAGGCCTTAAGGCATCCTCCATCATCCAACACGAGGGACAATCAAAAGTTGATATGATCTGGAGTAGGACTGAGTACCGTCATGATGAAACAT
This sequence comes from Larix kaempferi, assembly GCA_027924585.1. Lineage (NCBI taxonomy): Eukaryota > Viridiplantae > Streptophyta > Pinopsida > Pinales > Pinaceae > Larix > Larix kaempferi. The sequence continues at coordinate 688,624 of BSBM01000742.1, forward strand.
ACTGACACCAAGGAATGGCCGACACATGAGGTCAAGGAAACTACAGAATGGATGACACAGGTTACATCCTTGAACATTGAGTGTGACACAACAGTGAGTTAGGAAGCTTTGAACATAAAGGGACCATGATATAAATCTGCAATCTAGGAGACATTAACAGATTATCTATATGATTGGAAGAGTAACCAAATGGAGGAGTAAAAAACTTTGAGATCAAGTTTATCCTAAGGCCAAAACTAGAACCCAACTTTTTTGATAGACTCAAAACAGGTGCTTTGTTCAATGACATAGTTGACTTGCTGCCATTATATTGAAATATATTTTAACACTCTTCCCTTCCCTTTTCTCTTTTTAGGTACCTTTTTCATTTTTTAACGAGCTTGACAAAGAACTAAAGCATGCTCGATAAGAATCCAACCATGTGTAATTTTATGAGACCATGGAAGGGAAACTCAAGACTTTCTTCTTTGTTTTACGAGTTTGAAGAAAAGATAGACTAATACTCGATAAGATACTGATCTGTGGATTTTAATATCGAGCCCGGATCTGTTCGTGCTCACCAGTGTTTTCATTTTTAAAGAGTCTGAAAAACTTAAACAAGAACTCTATACACCCTCTCGTGGATTTCACATTGAGCCTGAGTTGGTAGATGCTCGCTGGTGTTTTCATGTTTCTAGAGTCTGAAAATCCTAAAGAAGACTCCAAGGGGTCCTTTTTCGTAAAGTTAGTCTCCTCACCTAAAAAAGGGTAAAACAATGCGAGAGAGAAATCTTCTAGCCAAATATGACTGGAATTTTACTTTTTCGTAAATAATCCACAAAGGTCCGGAAAAGGGGTAAACTTTACCTAAGTGGATGTCCTTTCGATTCCTTTAGCGAGTCTAAAGTGAACAAGTATACTCAGAGATCTTGACAATTTTAAGGAGTCTAACAAGATCTTAGAGAAAACTCCATAAAAATATTTTTCGTAAAGGTTTAACGATCCCAGAAAAGTAAACTCGTGCCCTCCTTACTGTTTTTAACGAGCTCAAAGGAGAGTTGGAAGAATGCTCATAGCCTCCTTAGTGTTTTTAACGAGCTCAAAGGAATGATGGAAGAATGCTCGTAGTCTCCTTACTGTTTTTAACAAGCTCGAAGGAAAGGTGGAAGAATACTTGTAGAGGTAGGAGATGAGTGTCAGGGGCATGAGAGACTAGTTCCAGGCGCATGGAACAGAGCTATGCATAATGAAAGGAACATGAGAAAGATAAGGACACTCAAGGTGTATCTCCTCCAGGTATGGGGTGTCAAATCACGAAGGCAAAATGATACATGGTTTAACAGAAATGAGATTAGAGATGGAGGCTTATATAATGAGCTAAAAGCGTGGAAGCCGACATCAGGCTCATTAGCGCAACCAGAATCAAAATAAATGCACATGTGACTTAAACACAAAAATGGGAGCCTTGTAAGGAATGGCTAGAAATATATGAGGAAGAAAGACATGAGGCTTCTTCTCAAAGTCATGGTAAATCTAAAAAGGCTCCTGAGCCTATGATAAAAACTCAATATGGGCACCAAAATGGCATACGGGTGCTGACTAGGGTGACCCATGTTAGGTAGGCTCTGCTGTCAAACTAGTGCCCAATGCATATAAAGATGGCTAACAAACCAAGATCCAACAGGTTCGACCTTATGGAAAATTCGAATGGCAAAAGGTTCAAATGCATCATAACAACGGGGAAACCTAAACCTATATGCAAGGTTCCGAATATACTTGACATGGTCGAACAATATATCGAAAAGGACTAGTAAGTAAGTATATGTACAGCTAAGAATAATGTCTCCAAGAAAAATTAGTACCAAGATCATATCTAAACATATGTAAAGAAAGATCTGATACAAGTCACTGTGGTAGAAATACTTTCAACTTCAGTATCATCAACAACAGGCATAATGTAGGTAGAGTTAACCAATGAAGACTCTATATTACCAAATCCTGAGGACTTACAATCAACAAGATCAACTTCAGGATGAAGATCATAGTTAAAGGAAATGATGGAATCTGCAGTAACAAATTCATCATCACGGGAGTTGAAAATTCTAGAAGCAGAATCAAACTCAGCAGGAACACAGATTTGTGATTCTATGGGCGAGTCTAAAGACTCAACGGTAGGAATATCAGACTCTAAGGTCAAACCGGGGCTGGACATAAATGCAACTGGATCAAAATCGAAATGAATGGCAGACTAAATTATAGAATCTAGGAAAACTTCATCAGAAGGAAGTATATCATCCCAGATAGAACACATATCTAAACATTCAGATGGAGGTATCACCTAGTCAACTGTCGGGACCCAGTCCCGAAAAGGTAAGCATGAATTCAGAATCTTCTTCTTAGAAGCAATTAGACTCAAGGAACAATATGCCACATAATTCTCTTGTGACATGGTAGTTCCCATTGACGAGGGATATACTTGGTCTACAGTTGGGTAATAAGAGGGATCAACAAATGCAAGTTGATCAATAGTGACAATGCTTTCATTGTGAGGGAAATGCATCATACGAAAGAGCGTAGACACCACAACATGTATAGCATATACGTAATAATGCCCGATGATCATATCAAAGTCCACAGAGTCCTTTAAAAACATAAAATCAACTAAGACTTTTTTTCCACCCAAAGTAACAGGTACTTGAGGGAGGAATCCCACCGGTTCACTAAGTCTTATATCAAAGGTCAACGACCAATTAAAATATGGAACAAGGTTAGGGAAACCTAAATCTCTCCAAGAATAAGGGGACAAGATACTAACAGAGGCTCCTTCATCTACAATACATCGATGAACCACATGGTTTTCGATATAAACCCTTATCTGGAAGGGTGTAGACGAAGGAAGACGAGGCCCAGCTAGACTATTCCAATCAAATGAAATGATCCTAGATCTTGGTAGGGATTAAATAAGCATATATGAAGTGCCCCCTTTTTCAGAAACATCCGAATTGGTAATGTATAAGACTTCAGGGGCAGGTGCATTAGTCTCTGAAGGACTGATGGGATCGGCCTAAGATTACATTGATTAGACCACTTCACTCTCTGAAGGAAGAGTGGGGTTGACCAAAGACTGTGTTGGTTTAACCACTTTAACAACCAAAGGTTAACTAGGCTATTGGGAATCTATATCCAATTCAGGAGGAGAGGATCCTTCAAACATGGACCACACTCTCCGCACCTCTGAAATAGAAGAGCACGGGTGAGTAAGGTGATCTCCCTTACAAAGTTTACAAGGGAAATTTGTCTTGCATCTTATAAGATTAGACTCCTTTGCAACATCAGTACTCTCAACATGACTAGCATTGGCTGACAACTTTCCCCCAACATGACCTGCAGTGGCTGGTTGCTCAGAAGCATAAACATTTTAAACTACGGACCACGCTTTTTGTACTACTAGAAGTACAAGGCACAAATAGGTCATGTGGTCTCCCTCGCAAAAATTACAAGGGAACTTACGCTTCTATTTATTAGGTTTGTCAACAATGTCAACTTTCTCAGCATGAACTGCAATGGTTGATTTAGTGTCTCCGGTATGACTCACAGTAACTGGTTACTTGCCATTAATATGACCAACAATGATCAATGACGCATCCTCAACATGATCAACAGTGGTTTCAGACATACTTTCAGTATGATTTGTAGTGACTGAAATTTTGCTCCTAGCATGACCTGCAGAGGCTGGGTAGGTTCCCTCAGCATGACTTCCAGTGGCTGGGTGGCTTCCCCCTTGATTTGGCATCTTCTCCCTATTCCTCCATCTATTCCTTTTAGATTGTTGGTTACTAGTATTACTACTTTCACCACATGAGGTAGAAGGAGGAGGAGAAGATCTTACTGGAAAAGAAGGCATAGGATTCTGATGCTCTTGATTTGAGATGCTTACTTGAGAAGCATCAGGAGCATGCAAGGCATTCAGAGTGGAAAACAACAAAACCGGTAGCCCTATAGTGAATCCCGGAAGATTCAAGGTAGCCATTAAGGGAGTACCAACATTCCCATTGAATGGAAAAACACAAGGAGGCCATTGAATAGGGGTCCCTTGATTGTTGTTCACCGGAATGTTAGCCATAGTTTTTGAATCAACGAGCAAGAAATATCTAAGGCCAACTAAGAACAAGCAACACAAAGAGCACACCACTAGAAAGGTCCTAGGTAATCCAAACCAGGAAAATAGATGCCTTCTGGACGGAACTATGGGATGATTAGGGCCCAAAACAAACCAACGAAGGATGAAGAACAGTTACTTGGGGTCCACAATACATAGTCTTCGGGTGCAAGCATTTGAATCACCAACCTCCCTCCCAAATAAGTGCAAGGGATTTCTTCCCACATCTTTCCTAGGTACAGTGGAAATAGCCTTCCACCGTCACCTGTGTATGAATCCTAGAGTCTGGATACTAAGGCTACCAATCTTGCAGAGAAGGTCTGGGGGACATTCGCAGGTCGAATCAATGCGCATGGGCAGGGTAACAAAGCCCAAAACTCAAAAGCACAAAAAAGGTACTAATAAGTCCCTGTACGCGCACCGATCCTGGTAGATGCTCGATTGAATATCGGAGGGGTATCTCCTCTACTCAATCTTGTACGACCTCGTGCTTGACTCCAGTGTGAGTGGAGCTTCCTGGTTCACCTTCTACAAAGATGGATTTTCTCCCTAAAATAATGGCACCTGTGTTGTTACAAGTTTGAGTGATCGTGGAGGAGTTAACTCACAACTCCCTACCTCCACAATCCTACTTAAGCTATTAGGTGTGTTTCTAAACTAGAAGAAAACCTAATATCCTATCCAAGTTATCGATTACTTGTTTTAAAAATGTACTTCAGAAATTTTCAGAGGAAGTAAAATAAGCACAACTAAAGAAATATATCCTTTAACTGAAACATGAAGCACTTAATCACCACAAATATGCACTCACCCACTCTCCATTTCTTTTCAATGCAAATCCTAAAGATATAATATGGAATGCATATGGAAAAATTTTGTATCTAATGCAATTTTTGGTCTTTTTGAATGCAAAAAGGTAAAAATTTAAAGTCTAATGTGCAAAATCAAACTTAAAACCTAAGCATGCAACTACTCAAAAAACTAGCTATAAAAAAGAAAATGTATTGTTTTTTGATGCAAAGCACTCCTAAATCTTTTAAGTCACTTGCAAAGTATTCTACCAACACTAACTTATAAAATGAACCAAATTTTTTATGCTTTTTCAAGGTGAGAACAAAACTGAAATTCAAAGTAACACACTACCAAAGCAAATACAAAAGATTTCAGATCTCCTTATTAAACAGTGAAAGCAACCATAAACCCTCAGATTCTTATCATGTAAGCATGCCAAAATTGGGAAAAGCATACACCAAGGAATTTTAGACCCAATCAAAGCAAAGGACCTACAAAGAAATATGGTTTGGAAAAGCTAGGTATGCACACAAACAATGCAATCAAGGTCCTAAACCATAGAAAAGACACTTGAGCTTTCACTACAAAAGAGACCAAAAGCATAAGGAAAGACAAGAAACCAATCTACAGAGAATTTTTCACTCAAATATATATAAATAGGGTCAAATAACGCAAAAGGTTCCAAATCCAGTCAAATTGGAGCAAGTAGATTCAATTAGACTCAAATTAGGGTAAAAAACACCAAACAAGTTCACAAACCCCCAACTTGGGTGAACAAGCCCCAAATTCTTCCAAACAATCCCAAATTGCTTCAAAAACATCCAAAACATCAAATTCAGATCAATGAAGAGATAAGATACCACTTCCAAGGGGTCCTACACAAACCTAGGATTAGCAGGGACTCCAAAAAACGCAATCAAAACCCCCAAAAGCTCCAAAATTGAAAAAATCATGTTCAGAAGGTACCTGCGAATGTGAAAGGATACAAGTGCAAGTGACACGCAGGTGGACAGGCTTGCACTTGTGAATTTGTCTCAGACCCGCGATTATAAGTACCACAAATTCGTGAGTATGCAGAAAAGTCCAAAAAAATTGCAAAATCCAACTCAAAACTGAGCAAGGAAGGGTCTAACAAAGCTCAATGACTGGTCCTAACATGAGATTAAAATCAGACCTTCAAATATACTAGAAAAAATGACCTTGGATACCCCAAAGCAGATATGCTTCTCCCCAGCGGAGTCGCCAGTTCTGTTGTTAGGGAAAACTTCCTATATTAGGAGTGAGACTACCAAGGTACTGGGGTAAAAGATAGACATACAAGGTTCTACAAGTATAATTATTAAACAAAGAGATTAGGGTTTATGAGGATATGTACCTTATTCAGAAGGTTGATCCAAGCCTCTCTTCTTGCTCTCCAATGCAACAACCTGCAAAAACATTCAACAAAACCTTCCTCAAACCAATTTGACTACAAATAAAAGATTGATATTTATAAGAGAATAAAACATCAAATTGTAATCATATATGAAACACACATGAACAAATCATTTGGAAAGGGGAGAATGTCTGATCTTTATTAATGAATGAAGCAAGTACATCAAATTACCTTCCTTCAAGCATGACACTTCATGAAACCAAGATTAAAGGTCTACTGCTCCTCTTCTCCAAGGATCCCAACCTCTTATTAGATGTGCTAGGGTTTATAAGAAACTAAGGCACAAGTGAGGGGGACATGATTCCCAATTCCTCCAACATAACATTACAATGGGATTGATCCCTTTTCATGGTCCCTCTCCCTCTCTTATATAGCAAATGGAGAAGATAGGGTCGAGGAGGAAGTAGTTACAACCGAAGAGGAGGTTCCAAAACCACCTGAACTACCCATTTTTTTGCGATTATATATATATATATATATATATATATATATATATATATTTTAAGTATTTCTGAGGTACTTGCCAGAGATATGGATATAGATAAACTAGCTTACTTATCTATGCAAACCAATAATATATCAACAATAAGTACAAAAAGAGAACAAGAGAAAAGAGTACACCAGATATACATGGTTCACCCAATTAGGCTACGTCCACGGGAAGGTAGTCTTCTATTATCTCTAGAATATCTCCCTCAAGATTACAAGAGAGCAATGCCAATAACCCCAATACAATATAGCAATACTTGTGTTGAATAAGTAAAGGTTATGATGTGACTCCCTTGAATCTATTATATACTAAGAGATGAGGAGGAATTTGTTAGGAACCCATGTCAACCCTTCTATTTACTTTGTTAGTATATTGTTGTTGGACGCATATGCTTTGTAAGTCGCCCATAGTATTGTTGATCCATAGTTTGTATTGGCCCATGGTTTTGACCCATAGTATTGGCGCCTGGACTTAGTATATAAGTGTGTGTTGAGACCTATGAAGGAACGGTGAAGTTATTTGTATTGAGCTTGCTCAAAGGAGGTTGCCCCCTCGAAGTGGCCTGCGATCAATATAAAAGTGATTCTAAGTTCTGTCATTTCTGCTATTTCGCATATTCCTATTAATTAATTGTTGTAGGTTCTTCACATCTGGTATCAGAGCACTTTCTTGGGCTCGCTGGGTGAAATTTCTGCCAATTTTTTTTTTTCACATCTATTGCAGCTTCGGATCTGGGAATAATCCCTATCCACTTAACTGTGGGAAGTACTTGGGCATAATCCCTAAAAATCATTGTAAGGAGTACCACAGGAACCCCAAAGTAGCTGTCCCATTGAGAGGACCTGCCAGCGAAAAGGGCAATGACCCCTACCTGATTGACTAGTTCCCACCCGTGAGGTAAACCAAGAGTTGTCATTTGTGGCAAAGCGGTTATCAGTTTTACCTGAGCCGTGGAGTGAGGGGTACTGCCCCAATACGCAAGTCATTAGACAGCATTGGTGGCCGAGTGAAACCCATGAACTGTTAGGAAGCCGCACATACCTGGGGTCCATATCTATTTTTAGCTGAACTATTGTCACGTCGTTTTAGATCCATTCTGAAAGTCGTTCCAGATCCAGCCGTTTCAAATCTATTTCAGATCCGACCGTTTTCGATCCAGTCGGCGCCGTTTCAGATCCCTCTGTTTCCCTGAAACTTCACTGACACCCCTGCAATCCCATTCTGCATATTTCGTTCATGAGGACCCTATCCCAAATTCCACTTCCCAAAGCCCGAAATCCCACATTTGTCTATTTTTAGAGTTTGCCATAACTTCTTCGGATTTTACCCAATTGCCTTCAAATTTTTCCACCAAGTTCCTTTCTTAATTATGCTTCTTTGTCCCTCTCTGCCAAATTTTCTCATTCTTTCACCATGCTTCTAAAATCCCCATTTTTTGCTTCCTTATCCATCAGAAAGTGTCCAAAACCTAGTCAAACCCCAATTACCCCTCCGAGTTTTTCCCAAATCCAAATTTCCCTTTACTAAATAAGCTTTTGTTTGTGTTTTTCCATCCATTCCCAAAAAGAAAAGAAAAAAGAAAAAATACCTGGTTATGGTTGTCACCCGCACCGGAGCAAAAACCATGGAGGAAGCACTTGCAGCCATCCAAACCAAACTCCAAGATCTGGATGAAAAATTTCTCAGCCTCCATCTTCAGCATTCAACCATGAACAATAACCGACAGTAAGAATCTAGTGCAGCCACTGGATTCTCTTCTTCCAGAAATTTCCATGGTCCGAAGCTTGAATTTCCTCGCTTCAATGGTACTGATCTGACTGGATGGGTCTATCGTGCATAACAGTATTTCAGTTTGCATAATACTTTTGATATCCAAAAAGTTCCACTTGCATCCTTTCATTTGGAACAGGAAGCCCTTCAATGGTACCGTTGGTACATCAAGGCTCATGACGAGCCAAAATGGACAGATTTTTGCCAACTCCTTTTGCAACGATTTGGTCCCAGTGCTTTTGATGACTTCACTGGAGCACTCATTAAAATCCGTCAAAGTGGCACTATGAGAGAGTATTAGACCGAATTTGAGAAACTAGCCAATCACACAGAAGGCTTGTCTGATGAATTCTACAGGAGTTGTTTTATTAGTGGTCTTAAGGATGAAATCCGGTCAGAGGTTAAAATCTTCTGTCCCAACACAATGATGGAAGTCCTAGGGTTAGCTAAGTTGGAAGAAGACAAGATTGCAGCCCAACAACGCTCCAAACCCCTTTTGTTCCCTTCCAAAATATGGGTTCTCAACAACCTCCCATTCCACAAGCAACTCGACCAACTCCTATCAAGCATTTGTCTGAAACAGAGATGCAGGCATGCGGAGAAAAAGGGCTTTGTTATAATTGTGATGAGAAATTCACTCGGGGACATAGATGTGTTCAACAAAAGCTCTATCTCTTGGATATGGGTTCTCCGCCTGCCTCTAAAATTGGTGAAGAAGCTCCAGATCCAATGGATGCTCAGGTTGACATTCAGGAGCCTCCTATTGACCCCCCATCTCAGGATGAACAACCAAAGATATCTCTCCATGCTTTATCCGACGCCACCACCTCCCAAACAATGCGGGTCAGGGGTTATTTCAAGAAGCTTCCTCTTACAATACTCATTGATTCTAGTAGCACTCATAACTTCATTGACCCCCGGATCGCAAAACAGACTGATTGTTTTGTCCATCCTTGCTCCAACTTTGAAGTCATGGTTGCTAATGGAGGCACCTTACCTTGCAAGGGAAAGTGTCACAATGTGCATATCTCTCTAGAAGATTATAACCTGCGCTCTGACATGTTTGCCTTGTCCTTAGGTGGATGTGATGTGGTTTTGGGCGTTCAATGGTTACGTACACTTGGCCCCATCTTATGGGATTTTGTTGAACTTTGGATGCAGTTTTCAGTCAATGGGACACAACACAAATTTACAGGCTTACAACCAGGGTCTCTCTGCATCATCAGCTCACATCGCCTGGAAAAGATCCTTAAGAAGAATTCACATGGTATCATCGCTCAGCTCCATTCCATTCAGATGCACCCATCAACGGTCTCCACTACTTCCTTGGATAGATATGCAGGTGTCTTTGCTACACCAGTGGGATTTATGCCCTCAAGAGACCTTTTCAGTAAGCATTTAGCCGTGTCTACATCTCAGCAGGAAATGATGGCTATTTTGCATGCAGTACCGACGCGGCAGCCATCCCTATTAGGGAATTATTTCTGCTTCAAGACTGATCTCCAGAGTCTAAAAAATTTCCTGGAACAATGGGTATCCTCCCCAGCACACCTGAAATGGGTTATCCACCTCATGGATTATGACTATGCGATCACTTACAAGAAGGGTAAGGACAATATGGTGGCAGATGCTCCTTCTCGCACATTTGATGACCCAGTTTCTCTTACAGCTATCTCTCTGCTTGTTCCAAATTGGTTGCAATATGTTCAACAGGGCTATCTCTTCTATGAACTCCATGCTTCTTCATCGGTAGGGCACTTTGGGTTCCTCCAAAAGTATGACCGGGAACAATGTAACTTCTTTTGGCAGGAACTGAAACTGCCAATTCAACAGATGGTGGTTGACTATGATACTTTCCAGGTCAACAAGGGTGAAACGACACTCCTTTCGGGACTGCTCGAACCCTTTCCCATCCCTACACCGATTTGGACAACTATTTCTAAGGATTTCCTAGAAGCGCTCCAGGGGTACAATACCACGTCTACAAGGACACCATATGAAGCAGTCTATGGACAGGCACCACTATTTCTTCTTCCATACACCCTCAGCAGCTCCCCAGTTCATGCAATTGACTCGGTTCTTCGAAACTGCAATCAGATTCTTCTCATTCTGCAGGGCAATCTTCACATGGCAAGAATTCGACTGAAACAACAAGCCGCTCAGCACCGTTCAGAGCACACTTTTCATGCAGCTGATATGGTTCTTCTTCAGCATTCCAAGCAATCCTCCTGAACCTCAACAGGCGTCAGTGGCCCGGAATGCAACCCGAAGATGCTACAGGGGAACCACTCCATCCAATTCTGCATCAATTTCCACATCTAAAGCTTTGAGGACAAAGCTTTTTCTAAGAGAGAGGGGATGTTAGGAACCCATGTCAACCCTTCTATTTACTTTGTTAGTATATTGTTGTTGGACGCATATGCTTTGTAAGTTGCCCATAGTATGGTTGATCCATAGTTTGTATTGGCCCATGGTTTTGACCCATAGTATTGGCGCCTAGACTTAGTATATAAGTGTGTGTTGAGGCCTATGAAGGAACGGTGAAGTTATTTGTATTGAGCTTGCTCAAAGGAGGTTGCCCCCTCGAAGTGGTCTGCGATCAATATAAAAGTGATTCTGAGTTCTGTCATTTCTGCTATTTCGCATATTCCTATTAATTAATTGTTGTAGGTTCTTCACAGAATTACTCTCACATATTACATGTGGGATGATATAATTCTCCATATTAACATCTCTTTATATAATAATGAATATCAAGAGTATACTTTACCATAATGAATATGGGATATAATGTATTACTCTCTTACATAAGATTGTGGATATCTTCTGACATAATACAAAGACATTATTACCATCCAAGGAATATAACAAATTCCAACAATACCTGCGACTTTGCAAGGGACAAAACACGGGTACCCACGACTTTAGCAGGTGAAACCTGCGTTTTTTTTGGAAAACTCGCGGGTGAAGAGCCTTCTACCTGCGTTTTTGTGGGAAAATGGTCAAAAAAAACCTTTTCTGGGGGTTTTCTGGAGAAGTTTTGGTCTCCAAAATTGTTCCTAAGGTTCCTATCTATCAAATGGGCCAGGAATTAGGTAATGCAATCCATCTAAAGTCCCAAATATGTCTCTTCCATCCACAAATGTCCTTTTGTGTGACTCACAGTAATCTCATGAAGTGTCATCATGCGACCAAAAGATGTAAGTGTCGTCATAGACAGAGAAGTGTCAATTTTGGCTATAACACCTTCTTTGGGATTGACTAACCAGTCTCTTAAAGTCTTCATTCTCCATCCATTTAAGGTTAAAATTTCAAGGCCTGCGATACTTATTCTCATCCTTCATATTATGTATAGAATAGGAAGATGGTCCGATGCACCCTCTTCCCTTGTCCATGTTTTTATTCTATTTGCTTCCAACATTACTCTTTCTACCACTAAGAACCTATATAATCTCTTTGATACCCCTAATTTGCTCCAATCCTTAAGTTCCTCCAAGTTGGAATTGGTTTTAAAGGCAAAACATAACATAGCCCCAATTCTTCAACGATATGAACAAAGTATGCTGCCATTGGATCTTGGTCATGATTTGAGCCCCATACCTCTCCAAATTTGGTGGTAAATTTTAGCTCCCCATTGAAAATTGAATGATCCCTTTTGAGAATCTCTTAAGAATTTTTTTCCCCAAAATGGATTTGTATCCTCAGATGGACCACATAAATTGATGATAGAAAATTATTTTCCTAATTTCTTCGAGCATAATTCTTTGAGTAGTCACACATTTAAAACAAAGGAACTAGTCAGAGATAATGAGTTGTTCCACCTTGTCACTAACCACCTAGATTTCCCAATTGAATCTAAATATATAAAGTTATAGGCTTTTGAAAGGCCTATTTGAATTCCTCAAGCTTTAAATCCTTCACACATTGTTCCTTGGATCAAGATTATCTCAGGGTTGTACTAAGCAAACAACTTTTTGAGGGCAAGTTTCTTATGGGAGAGCACTACCTCTCTCACATTTAAAGACAAGACTATTATTTGGACAACTTATCTAAGGCATTCCTTACTATACGTCCCCCCTTAATGATTTTTCATTTTCCTTATATACTCTTTTTTTTTCTATGGACAAAATTAATTTTTTCCTATAGTACTAGTCTTACCAATGTCTACATCCAATCCCCTAGTATTCCCTCCTCCATTCTTCGTTCCTAAGTCTCAACTTATATCTACCAGCTTCACCAATATTTTCTTCTTTGTCAATTTCAAAATGGAGACTAATATAACCACTGTCAAGTTCATCCTTCTTTGATACCACTAATTTTCCTTCCTTCTTCCTCATAATCACACTCTCCTTATCTACCCCTTTTAATACTTTACAATCATTGCCACAATACATGCTAGAGGAGGTTCTTATTATACCCTTATCCTTCAAAAGAAGACAAGCCCCACAAGCGTTCTCCCTTCACAAATTCTTAGTATCGGGAATACCAATAAATTACATAGGAGAACAAATTGATCAATTACACATACATTTAACTCGTGCTTCAAGAACTCTCTTTATTTCCACCCATATTTCTTTCTAACTTTGGAAGGATTCCAATCCCTATGCTTTTTGGGAAATAGTTTCCATCTCCCCACACTCGTCTAGTGCTCTTCCCCTTTTTCCAGATTGCCCCTTTGACTATGAGAGCCATATATCCCTAGATCCCTACATCCTTATTCAATCTTTCTTTGTTTATCTTGGCCTCCATTCTACACATACTTGAATCTACACTTGATTTTATAGGATATGTCCCTCAGTTCATCCTCTTGGAGTCCAAGTGTTGCTTGTCCACTTTGTGCCATTCTCATTTACCCATTGCATTGGGGTAATCCTTCACCAGTTTCCCATGTGCATGGCATTCAATGCACCTATAAGGTATTTTCTAATAGCCATTTCCTGTGTATACTTCTTTTTTTCCATTTTGACACCCACAACATCTGGAAGCCCTTCACGCATATCAATATCCACCAATATCCTCACAAGTGCTTGATTGATCTTACACGATATATTTTCTTCCAAATCAATGAAAGACCCTACCTTGTTACCAATTTCTTCTATCACCTTTTTACACCATATTGCGAATGGAAACCCTAGAAGAAGGACCCATATTGTTTTTGAGTTTTTTCCCTCAATTCCGGGGTCAAAGCTAGGAGTCCATCTTCTGAGAGACAAGTATGTTTAACCCTAACACCAATTCCTTTTCAATATATATATATATATATATATATATATATATATATATATATATATTTTATCTATCCTAGTGTTGAATTCAAACACAATCCAACCTTTTGTTAAGACATTATAGCCTAACATATACCCTATCCTTTCTTTCCATACCAAATATATCCAATTAATTCGTAGGGATTTCTCTACAATTTCCCTCCCATGGAATCTTCCTACCAATGCTTTCTCACTCAACACCATCACTTTTCCCATAGCAATATCTTCTCCAAGTGCCATTTTCACCTTCTTCTTCTTTTAATCCACACATACCTTCTTTTCTTTCTCAAAACTCTTGCCATGCCATGATGCTACCCACCTTCCCTAGTCACATTTGCTATCCTCCACTATGTTCCTAGGCTAAGATTTCCAAACAATAATCCCTTACCACCAAAGCCATCAACTCCTTTTGTCACATTAGTTTGAGAAGCTATCGCCTCTCTCTCTCTATATATATGTGTGTGTGTGTGTGTCCTCTTTGGTCAGGATTCTAATGTGAATGATCCTCCTCCTAAGGACTTAAATGTGAGATGAATTGCATAGTCCCTTTGCACTAGTAGAGCATGCAATTGGTTTTCTCTTACCTCCTTCCACATAAGGTCTCTAAGCCTTCTTAACACCCAAACTTTAATGGGATATGCATGTCTAATGAACCTCTGATCAAGTACTTTGGCATTGCTTTGATTTTTAAAATTTAAAGCAAGTTTCGACCTCAATTCCCCCACTAGGTCTAAGACCCTCTTTTCTAAGTATTTGCTTGATAGAGAGATTTGTCATATACCCCCTTATTGCAAGTGCCCAAAATGGTAAGGCTTGCTTGAAACCCTTATATCATGCCTTCTTCCATTGTCCTTGATCTATTCCATTAGACTAGAAGTTCATCCCTAGACTTAAAGATTGACTTCAATAATTCTTCCTTTTCCACTTCCAAATAATGCACATAATCCACCACCTCTTCCATGCTCACCTAACATTTCCATATTTTAACACTAAAAAGAAAGAAGGATATATATATATTCTTTTGCATTTAACAAATTAAAATTCCATAATTAATATTTAAACACATGAATACATATATATAAAAGATATAACATTACAAAAAAGTGAGCTTTTAAGTTTGAATACTTTAATTTGCACATGTTTATAAAGTAATCTAAAAATGATAGTTCTCCACTTATAAAATTGGCGGATTAGGCAATTTCATCCACGTCATTTTCAAAATCTTCTCACCAAAACCAACCACAAAAAAATGTTAAATTGAAAAAAATGTTTAATTTAAACATCAAATAACCAACCACCAAAAATGTTAAATGGAAAAAAAATGTTTAATTTAAACATCAAATTTCAATTTTATTAGGACAAATTTCAACTTGTTCATAAGTTTACATTTTTCCTAATTTTCTCCACAATATTAAATAATGATTCTTTTATTGTATTGACACTACAAAACATTTTATAGTTAAGGGGAATGAGGCGCATTTGTTAAGTTAATATTGATTTGGTTATAAAGTAATTAAATATAATTATGATTTGATCAATAATGGGTTAGTGGTTTATGGGGTGGTTTGGAGAAATCCATGGTATTTGCTTATGGTTTTTATATGGATGAAGTCAAGACTAATATATATCTAATTGGTGATGGTTTTTGCTATACAAGGTTTCCACTATAAAAACACTTGTTCCTCTTATGTGCTTGTTTTTATACATTATTATTATTATTTCTAACCTATAGTATTAGAGAGAGGTTAGCCTCGACTCCTCACTAAAGTGGTTAAGGTTTTAACACGAAAGAAGTTTAACATTGATTAAATAAACATATATAATGGATAAAGAAATACTTAATTAAGTCACTATATTAGAAATGAATACAAGTGATGGTGAAAAAATACCCAATTAACAAATGCTTGATTTGGTTCACTGTAATAGAAATAAATGCAAGTGATATCGGAATGACCAAAGCTTATATATATATATATATATATAATGGTTTCATCTCTACCCATAATATGGTTCTCTACCATTAGTACAACTCTTAATAAGAGTATATGGACTTTTAAAATAAAGCTCACATGAAGATTTAAACTTAAATTTTTTTTTAATCGTGAAATCCTCAAAATAAAATAAAATCAATCTATATTAAATAAATAACTCGATGAATATTTATTTTGAGTGAATAACTCGATGAATATTCATTTTATTCAAAATGAATTGAATCTTCTTAAACTAAACCAAAACCTTGAAGCAAAATTACATAGTAAAAGTTTCCATTCACCAATTAGAATTACAACTTTACAAAAATTTGAATAAACAAGTAAAATTAGCACTAAAAGTGCTTATACGTGCTTTTTAGAAATGTTGTAATGTATTAGTTATTTATAATCCAAAGTTAAAAATTGAAGCCATATATATCAATTATTATTAATAGTTGTTGTAATGTAAGCTACTAACTTGTAGTGATTCTTAATACAGTAGAGGTGAATGACTAATGACTTTGATAATCAATAGGTTGATAGAAACATTTCGACACTTTGTGATTAACATAAATCTCACAAACAAAGTCACTAAAATGACAACTAATGAGCTAGGCATTATACTTCAAATTAGAAAACACGCTTAATACATCTTGAACTCTTAAGTGGTAGAACATATCAATTCTTAAAAATCATGGATCATGGATGTAGAGAGTATAAGTAAAATTTGGGCTACTTGAACTATATACATTAAAGATAATTCAAGTTATATGCCACTAACTTATAGTGATTGGTATAAGTAAAATTTGGGCTACTTGAACTATATACATTAAAGATAATTCAAGTTATATGTCACTAACTTATAGTGATTGGTAATACAACAGAGGTGAATGACTAATGACATTGATAACCAATGGGTTGATAGAAACATTCCAACATTTTGTCACTAACTTAAATCTCACTAACAAAGTCACTAGAATGACAATTAATGAGTTGGGCACTATGCTATTATAAGTAGAATAAAGTAGGGGTATAGGGGTACATAAATCTCATATTCATATGTGTATAAATGCTTTTACGTCTATGGAAAAAAAAGAGTACATTTTACATATATGAATATGTCAAATGAAAATATGAGTAGTCCTCGGGCAAAGAGAAGAAACATTGAGATATTAAGTAAGGACCATGATAAAAGTGATGATGAAATTTTTTTAAATATAAAATAACATTTGAAAATGAGACATTATTATTTTAGTTAGAAATAGAAATGTTAAAGATATGAAAAATATATTTACGCCGTAGGCGTTCACCATGGAGAAGCATTACCTCCACGTCAGCAAGATTCCTCGCTCATGGAGCGAATGGAATCCTGCCACATGGATGGTTATGCATTTCTTGCAGCCACCGCGAGCTCCCTCAATACCGGCGATACTTCCCTGTGCGAATTCAGCATTTTCAGACTATTTACAGGCAACGTTAGTTCAGGAAAGCTTTTCCTGGAGCTCCGACCGCCGACCCGCGTTCATCCCCTTCTCTTTTTCAGCAATCTAATTCTTCAAATATTTAAAATATTGATGTATAAAACTTCAAAGCGTTTCTACTAGCAGTAACTCCAAACCGATTTTCAAAATTTTTGCAAGTACCCAATTTTAACCTCAGTTTATGAATACGAGAGGAGTTTTGCTGTAAATGCCTTCATAATTTGGTGCTCATCCCTCTATGATTTTCTAGCTTGAATATTTGTCGGTAAATTGTCATATTTGGAAACTTGATATAAAATCTCTCTCGTTCAAACAATTTCAAAGAGTGGCGCCATGTGTATTTCACTGAAACAATATATCCCATGACCTCTACGAGTTTCTAGGACCTACAATTTGCTCCATGGTGGTATCCGCAACCTCTAGCGATGGTTTTCTTTCTAGATTTTGTGTCCATGCGGACTATTTACTGTTTGACACCTGTTAGGGTGGTTTTGCCTCCACAACCACCTTCCCTTTTATCGAGTGCGCACTTTTTCGACGCGGAGATGATCTCGTCTCTTGATCTCTTATATCAGATCTCGACCATCCATCATCGTTTAAATAAGCGGACCCACTCCAACGTGTACGACCGCAGACTGCCGACCCCCGCGTTCACTCCTCTCCGACCGCCGACCCCCGCATTCTTCCCCTTCCAAGAGTCCACCGTCGCCAGCCCTCGTCACCGACCGCGCAGCGTTCACTCCTCCCCGAGCTCCGACTGCCGATCTCCCCGAGCTCCACCTGCCGACCACTGAGTTTCGACGCTGACCACCCGACATTCACTCCTCCCCGGGCTCCGACCGCCGAGCTCCAACGCGTACTCCTCCCTGGGCTCCGACCACCGAGCTCCGATGCGTACTCCTCCCCGGGCTCCGACCGCCGACCCCTGAACTCGCCTTCACCATACAATCGATTCCATTCCATTATATAGGGAAAGGACCCCTCCTTGCAATTGATTGCATTCATAAAAAATTTGGTGTCCCCGTCTTCATCGATTCCGTTGAGCTATCTTTAACAAATTAGCCAGACGAATCCTATCTTCTGGTTGGTTGGACTTTATAGCTTGGGGTCTCGTGGCATTTTTCTGGTAGCTTGGTGCTCTCAATGACTGCGGTAGTTTCATAAAATTGTTGATGCTTCGCGGCATCCAGACATTGTATTCACGATCAGGTTACCAACAGCGTTAATAAAATTTTACATTGCTTTACTACTCCTCCATGATAAATCACTCGGTATTTACTGAGCGAACGGAATCTCAGGAGAAAACGTGTACCCATTCAATTCCCTTTTTAGGGAACTTGAAAGAATTATCTGGCGATATAGCTCTATTATTAGGCGCACAACAATCATTCTTAAATGCTGCAATTATGGTGATGAGCCTATAGCGTGGATGGTAACGATCTGGTGGAACGCGAAACAGTGTGTTTCTCCTTCAGCGATCTCAGGCATTCACAGTTTCAGGTTCTAAGTTATCACTTCCTTAAATGCTTGCAGTGTGCAGGCTTGGGGTGGTGTTTTGGTGGACCGCTGAAACTTTCAAAACAATCTGGCACATTGTGTGTTCGTGTTGACACGTCCTTTACATATCAACTAAGTCGTTGAGAGTATTACAAGACCAACAACAATATGATATCACTATGGCATCTTCGTTGGCTAAGTGGCAGATTCTCCTATCAATACATGGAAGCATTGTGATATATCAACCAAGCAATAAGATCCGTCACTTATAAGAATAGCTACATCGACTCGATGGATTTAGAAGAGGAATGTGGACTCCTTTCTTATTGTCCAAAGTTTGTGCAAAGAATATCAACAAATTAACATATTCAAGAAAAGTTAAATGTGTTATTTTCCTTTATAAAAATATACGTCAATCGATAACAAAGGAATTTAAAAGAATACTTGAATGTAATAGAAGTGTGATATACTTCTTAATTTTATTAACCCCACCTTCTTTCTTAAATGAGTTCTCCAAAATTATGTGGAAGTTTTCTTGTTTAATGTATTGACCATAGGTCAAAATTCAATTTAGGTTTTGAGTAATTAAATGTTCCTGGTAAGACATTGTAATCAAAACCAATTCTTTTAAATAATATGAAAATTTATATTTCCTTCCCACAAAACTTTAATCCAAGCTTACATTAGCATGTAATATTTCATATGTTTTGAAAAGTGGCAAAACAAATATAAAGGTGACATCTTAATAAACTTATAAAGAAAGAATAATTTATTAAAAAAAATGTCAATCCTTTATGTACTGAATAATATTTCAAATACATTCTTTCCAAAAGATAACCTATTCTTTCCATATAAGAAAAACCTTTCCCCAAAAGCTCACGAGTTTAGATAGTTTTATGAAATTGTGAATGTTAAAAGGTATAGGTATTTTCAATAAAGTTTACCAAATTCAAAGGGAAAATTAAAAGAAAAAGTGATGTCAATATTTCCATGAGATAAGATAAAGTTAGGACTAAGAATACCATATATTTTTATAATTATGTGTAATTTAACAAAGTCCCAAATTGATATTATCTTGAATGATGATTCATCATAAGTTTTATTAGATAAAAACTTTTTTCAAATTCCCTTTGATATTGCTTTAAATATGAAAAGAGATTTTAGGAAGAAATCAATTTCTTAAAATATGTCATTTATGAAATTATATAGTGAATTAAAAGTAGTTTGCTTAATGCATTTTATAATAATAATATATCTAAAGATAAAATTACATGTAAGCAATTCTCAAATGTTTTATCAATAATTGTGAAATGACATATTTTAATGAAACAATTAAAAGCTTAAAAAAAATAATGCCAAGCTTAAGATGAAAAACCAGTTGCTTTAAATGACGTTGCAAAGTCATTATTACATGGAAGACAAGCAAACACACAAATCATGAAGCACCTAAGTTAGATACTTAAAAAAGTAAATGACCACCAAATCGTTTTTCATGAAAACCAAGTTCAAAGGAAAGCAACCCAAAGAGTAAAGGCCAATGGGACCACCCTTTCAAACCAAGCAAGCAAACCATAAGCTAAGTATTTACAAAATTTACATGGGGATCCTTTATTTTGGAAAAAATCAAGGGGAGTTGTTGGGGTGCCAACAAAACTCCTCCCCGAGCTCCGACGCGTACTCCTCCCCGATCTCCGACCACAGACCCCTGAACTCTCGAGACTGAAACTCCTCCCCGGGCTCCGACCGCTGACCTCCGACGCGTACTCCTCCCCGGGCTCCGACCGCCGACCCTTGAACTCTTGAGACATAAATTTGAATGTATTTCGTATTTGACAGCTTTGTGGTTTGGTTGAAATAGTTTTGATATTCATTTTCTTATTTTCTTTTTCACTACCACTGGGTAAATTTTAATAAATGGGTAAATTTTTTTATTAAACGTTATATCATGGAGGTCATTCAAATTTCAATTGCAAAATTTCTCAATGTAATTGTTTTGATGACCGCAGAGACTCAAATACACCTTCATTTGAAGTTAAAATCATTTTGACATTGGCCACTATGTTCTGTTTTACAACGCTTCAGTTAGAATGAGCAGGCAGCAATAGAAGGGGATGAGGAGCGCAGTTTTCAACCGTGTAGTTCTACTTGTTGCTGTTGTTAGGGAATTATGCATTGATAAGTCTCTATGTTGTTGATGGTTATGGGCATTGGAGGCATTATGCTTTGGAATTCTTTGTTTTCGTTTTGAAAACGTTTTGCTACAACCTCTGGCATCTAAGCGAAAGGTTTAAGCAAGTCTGCTCTATGCCCTAGAACCCCTCAAGGCATGTTTCTTGAAGCACTTTCCAAAAAATCGTTGATAAATTGGAATACTTTGTTGCCGTTTTGAAAATGTTTGGCTACAAACTCCTAGTTCTGCATGAGGTAGGTTCTTGTATTTAGTGTGAAAATCCTCACAGCAGATCTAAGAGATGATGTATCTCACAAGAGAATAATTATGATTAAGCAAGAAAATAGAAGAAGAGTGATACATGCAGTATAATGAGCAACAGAATAATATGGTACAGTAGAACTCAGATAGAAGCAATAATACTTCGGTCATACTAGATTATTAATCACAAATGGACATATAAATAATACAATGCATGAGGAATTCGAATGCCTAAGGTGGCAATTCGAATTAGCCTTCATGGAGTGATCAAAGGATCACTGGAGTGTCATCGGAGCACAACTAGGTGTCCTCATGATCATCGGAGCGCAACTGGAAGTCTTCATCATCATCAGTGGAGTCATCAATGCTCAAGTAACTGTCAACCATCAGTCAAACTAACTCTGGTAGGTGTAACTCAGTGTAACTAAGTGTAACTTAGTGTAACTAAGTGTAACTGAGTGTAACTGAGTGTAACTCAATGTAACTAAGTGTAACTCAATGTAACTAAGAGTAACTGAATGTAACTGAGTGTAACTCAATGTAACTGAGTGTAACTGACTGTAACTGACTGTAACTGAATGTAACTGAGTGTAACTGAGTGTAACTCAATGTAACTGAGTGTAACTGACTGTAACTGAGTGTAACTGAACTGGTAGGTGAAGAAGGGCGAGTTGCTCCCTAAAATCAAGGAAGAAGGGCGCACTAAGCAACTGGAGGGCTAAAAACTGAATAGTGAGAAGCTCCTGGGGGCTGGCTAACTGAGGGCTAGGTGCTGGACTGATGACTGGGATGCATGCAAAATGCATGCAAACCCTAGAATGCATGCAAACCCTAAAAGGTGCATGCATGACTGAAAATGTAAATGATCAAAATACTGGTGGGACTAGGATGGAGTATAGGAATATCCTAACACCCCCCCTTAATCCATCCTGGGCCCTGGTAACTAAGACCAAAGGTCACCCAATACAATGAATAATAACAATCAATAAACCAAGGAAGTGGGAAAATTTCATGGGAAACATACCCCCTCCTCAAAAAATAGACTGTAAGGCACACATAAAAAATAAAAGCTCCAAACTCAAGCATGTGTGATGCTTGGTCATATGTCTGGAGGTATCTTCTTCTTGGGAAGAAGTGGATCATGCTCAAAAAGCATGTGCTTGTACTTGCTCTTCAGATCGAATGTGATGAGAACAAATCCAACAGTATTAGAATGATCCTTGAACCTGTGATTCGAATCAGCTGAGGTAGGATCAAATTTTTGAATGTGCATACAGTCCTTTGTCTTCTCCTTCGAACCACCATGGGTGAGATTATGCCAAAAAGAACTATTACATGTTTGCTTGAAATCAAAATCAGATTTAAGACTTTCAAAACAGTTTCTTGAGATCTCTACTTTGAACCAGCAGGGGTGAGATCAAAACTATCATATGATACATGAGAAATTATCTCAAGCGGGTGGCAATGGCCATATTCTTCAATAACCTTCTGAAAGCATGTGCTAATGATCATATAGTAGTAAATAAGAGATGTTTGCTGAAGAGGAGCGAATGCATTACCTCCAATAGCTGATGTTACCTCCGAAATAATCATGTGATCATGATGCAAACCAACAAACTCTGGTGCAAGATAGGATTTAGGACCTTCTGCAATATCTAGAGTGTGAGCTGGCACAGAAAGAGAAGAAAGTTTGAGCATGAGCGGAGAATCTGCAAGTTCTTTGTCAACAACTTCAATATGAGATGATACTGGTTCATGATCTGAGAGATCATCAAGGGGAGCGAATGCAACATGATCTGAGAGACCATCAGGAGGAGCGAATGCATCATGATCTGAGAGACCATCAAGTGGAGCGAATGCATCAACTTGCTTGCTTTTGAAGGGATTTGGACCAAATCCATCATTCTTTTTGCCGAATCTTTCATCTAGATGAGCCCATAACTCTTTTGGAGTTTCAATATCAATGATGGTCGGGTACAATATGTAATCGGTCATAGCAAGCATCATTCTTCCAATGTGCATGTCACCTTTATTCAACCATTTAATCTTCTTTGTAGAGGATTCGAACTCTCTTTCAAAATAACAATCAAAGAGATCATGGCTCTTTAAATATGCTATTATTTTTGGTTTCCATTCATCATAGTTGAATAGAGAAAGAGGAGGGATTTCTTCTAAATTCATTGAAGATGTAGAGGACCTGCAAAAACAATATAGAATCACTGCAACTGCTACTGCTGCAAAAATGTAGATTCTGCTACAACTGCTGCACTCGAAATCTTGGTAATAACCTGCAAAAAACTCTCAAGAATGGAGATAAACAATACTCTCAACATGCTCTGATACCATGTGAAAATCCTCACAGCAGATCTAAGAGATGATGTATCTCACAAGAGAATAATTATGATTAAGCAAGAAAATAGAAGAAGAGTGATACATGCAGTATAATGAGCAACAGAATAATATGGTACAGTAGAACTCAGATAGAAGCAATAATACTTCGGTCATACTAGATTATTAATCACAAATGGACATATAAATAATACAATGCATGAGGAATTCGAATGCCTAAGGTGGCAATTCGAATTAGCCTTCATGGAGTGATCAAAGGATCACTGGAGTGTCATCGGAGCACAACTAGGTGTCCTCATGATCATCGGAGCGCAACTGGAAGTCTTCATCATCATCAGTGGAGTCATCAATGCTCAAGTAACTGTCAACCATCAGTCAAACTAACTCTGGTAGGTGTAACTCAGTGTAACTAAGTGTAACTTAGTGTAACTAAGTGTAACTGAGTGTAACTGAGTGTAACTCAATGTAACTAAGTGTAACTCAATGTAACTAAGAGTAACTGAATGTAACTGAGTGTAACTCAATGTAACTGAGTGTAACTGACTGTAACTGACTGTAACTGAATGTAACTGAGTGTAACTGAGTGTAACTCAATGTAACTGAGTGTAACTGACTGTAACTGAGTGTAACTGAACTGGTAGGTGAAGAAGGGCGAGTTGCTCCCTAAAATCAAGGAAGAAGGGCGCACTAAGCAACTGGAGGGCTAAAAACTGAATAGTGAGAAGCTCCTGGGGGCTGGCTAACTGAGGGCTAGGTGCTGGACTGATGACTGGGATGCATGCAAAATGCATGCAAACCCTAGAATGCATGCAAACCCTAAAAGGTGCATGCATGACTGAAAATGTAAATGATCAAAATACTGGTGGGACTAGGATGGAGTATAGGAATATCCTAACACCCCCCCTTAATCCATCCTGGGCCCTGGTAACTAAGACCAAAGGTCACCCAATACAATGAATAATAACAATCAATAAACCAAGGAAGTGGGAAAATTTCATGGGAAACATACCCCCTCCTCAAAAAATAGACTGTAAGGCACACATAAAAAATAAAAGCTCCAAACTCAAGCATGTGTGATGCTTGGTCATATGTCTGGAGGTATCTTCTTCTTGGGAAGAAGTGGATCATGCTCAAAAAGCATGTGCTTGTACTTGCTCTTCAGATCGAATGTGATGAGAACAAATCCAACAGTATTAGAATGATCCTTGAACCTGTGATTCGAATCAGCTGAGGTAGGATCAAATTTTTGAATGTGCATACAGTCCTTTGTCTTCTCCTTCGAACCACCATGGGTGAGATTATGCCAAAAAGAACTATTACATGTTTGCTTGAAATCAAAATCAGATTTAAGACTTTCAAAACAGTTTCTTGAGATCTCTACTTTGAACCAGCAGGGGTGAGATCAAAACTATCATATGATACATGAGAAATTATCTCAAGCGGGTGGCAATGGCCATATTCTTCAATAACCTTCTGAAAGCATGTGCTAATGATCATATAGTAGTAAATAAGAGATGTTTGCTGAAGAGGAGCGAATGCATTACCTCCAATAGCTGATGTTACCTCCGAAATAATCATGTGATCATGATGCAAACCAACAAACTCTGGTGCAAGATAGGATTTAGGACCTTCTGCAATATCTAGAGTGTGAGCTGGCACAGAAAGAGAAGAAAGTTTGAGCATGAGCGGAGAATCTGCAAGTTCTTTGTCAACAACTTCAATATGAGATGATACTGGTTCATGATCTGAGAGATCATCAAGGGGAGCGAATGCAACATGATCTGAGAGACCATCAGGAGGAGCGAATGCATCATGATCTGAGAGACCATCAAGTGGAGCGAATGCATCAACTTGCTTGCTTTTGAAGGGATTTGGACCAAATCCATCATTCTTTTTGCCGAATCTTTCATCTAGATGAGCCCATAACTCTTTTGGAGTTTCAATATCAATGATGGTCGGGTACAATATGTAATCGGTCATAGCAAGCATCATTCTTCCAATGTGCATGTCACCTTTATTCAACCATTTAATCTTCTTTGTAGAGGATTCGAACTCTCTTTCAAAATAACAATCAAAGAGATCATGGCTCTTTAAATATGCTATTATTTTTGGTTTCCATTCATCATAGTTGAATAGAGAAAGAGGAGGGATTTCTTCTAAATTCATTGAAGATGTAGAGGACCTGCAAAAACAATATAGAATCACTGCAACTGCTACTGCTGCAAAAATGTAGATTCTGCTACAACTGCTGCACTCGAAATCTTGGTAATAACCTGCAAAAAACTCTCAAGAATGGAGATAAACAATACTCTCAACATGCTCTGATACCATGTGAAAATCCTCACAGCAGATCTAAGAGATGATGTATCTCACAAGAGAATAATTATGATTAAGCAAGAAAATAGAAGAAGAGTGATACATGCAGTATAATGAGCAACAGAATAATATGGTACAGTAGAACTCAGATAGAAGCAATAATACTTCGGTCATACTAGATTATTAATCACAAATGGACATATAAATAATACAATGCATGAGGAATTCGAATGCCTAAGGTGGCAATTCGAATTAGCCTTCATGGAGTGATCAAAGGATCACTGGAGTGTCATCGGAGCACAACTAGGTGTCCTCATGATCATCGGAGCGCAACTGGAAGTCTTCATCATCATCAGTGGAGTCATCAATGCTCAAGTAACTGTCAACCATCAGTCAAACTAACTCTGGTAGGTGTAACTCAGTGTAACTAAGTGTAACTTAGTGTAACTAAGTGTAACTGAGTGTAACTGAGTGTAACTCAATGTAACTAAGTGTAACTCAATGTAACTAAGAGTAACTGAATGTAACTGAGTGTAACTCAATGTAACTGAGTGTAACTGACTGTAACTGACTGTAACTGAATGTAACTGAGTGTAACTGAGTGTAACTCAATGTAACTGAGTGTAACTGACTATAACTAACTGTAACTGAGTGTAACTGAACTGGTAGGTGAAGAAGGGCGAGTTGCTCCCTAAAATCAAGGAAGAAGGGCGCACTAAGCAACTGGAGGGCTAAAAACTGAATAGTGAGAAGCTCCTGGGGGCTGGCTAACTGAGGGCTAGGTGCTGGACTGATGACTGGGATGCATGCAAACCCTAGAATGCATGCAAACCCTAAAAGGTGCATGCATGACTGAAAATGTAAATGATCAAAATACTGGTGGGACTAGGATGGAGTATAGGAATATCCTAACATTTAGAGGAGGCCGACTTACCATTTGATTCTAATTTTTGATGGATTTAGGGTCACCTCACACAGCCAGTTTAACTTTAATCAAGATAACAATTGAAGTGCATTTTCACTCAATCCTGCCAAAATGTCATAAATCTTTATCTTTTTCTTTTCCATTTTATGGCTTGGAACTTGACGCAGAATTACCTGAAGTGTTATCTTCCATTCCACGGTGGATTCGAAGGGGATGTTATAGATTTCCTTTTGGTTGGAGTTTGTCAAAGTTTTAAGTTTTGAACCGGGGATAAATGTACTTCAATCAAGAATTTTTTTCCAAATTGTATTTTTACTAGCACAAGCACTTGAACATTGGTATAAAAACTTATCGGTATAATTAAAAATGCATTTAATCTCAAAATTCAGAATAAGTCTTTAATAAGATCACAATTTTTTTGAAATTGTATTTTTGTTACAAAATGCATTCAATCCTAAATACAGATATTTACAATTCCAATCATTTCAACAAATTTACCCTATTTATTTTTGTGTGTTTTCTTTTTATTTTACTACTTGTCTTGTCACAATGAGCTCGTTATCTGAATTCCGAGGTTGAGAAAGTGGAATAAAATATTTATATGAAAATTATCCACCAAAATGGTTTTTGTGAACACGCGTAACTAACTAATGCGTATGCTCATTGCTCATCATGCTCAAACACGATGAGCATACTCACTAGAATCAAAGATTCAATACTCTTTCTACTCACTAGAACGATATTCCCATGATTTAGCAATGATCTTCCTCTTTAAAACTAAGAATCTGTCAATCGATACTTAATATCCCTCAATAACCAGATGCAATGGTATGGAAATATCCCTCTTTTAATACAAATCCAAGGTGGATAAAAAATTTATTGAGAAATTGACTCGGCTTAGAGATGGTCAAGTCAACGTAAATGGAGTTTGCTACAATTTGATTTGCTGGCAATTACACCTACAAAAAACAATAAAAACAAATTTTGAATACCCTTCAAGACGCACAATAAATTAAATTTAAAATTTTTATTTGTTATCAAACTAATTAGCAAGCTCTATAATTATTGCCAACCCAAAAGTCATGCGTCCACTTCATTATAATTGAATTCATGCCTTTAAATGTTCATTACTTAATGTACCTTCAATCTTTATAAACATAAATTCAAAAAATGAGTAGAGGCAATATATATATTAATGGTAAAATATACATTATTTAAAAAAAAAAAAAACATCATTCATTCCAAAAAGAATGTATTATTTCTATTAATCTTGAAAAACAAATTGTTTTAGTGGTGTCTAAGTTTGACAAGTTTATTTTAATATATTATTTTACTTTGATTTATAGACAAATTATAATAATTTTTAATTTGTATTAATTAATTTTTTTAAGATTGTATTTCAATCACCTTGTATGTAAAAATTACCTTTAAACCCAAACTGTATTATATGTTGAGTATATTAGTTTGTTTATTAATACTTGTGGATAACCATAACCAGTGCCCATATTGTATTATTGTATGTTTTCAGTATTGTACTAGTATAGGCTGGACAGAGATACACATACACATTTGTTTTTGAGTAGTTGTATTTATGTTTATTGCCAATAACAAGTGACGAGGGAGAGTTGGTTGATAAGGTTGTGGAACGGGTAGTGGAAAAGTTGGAGAAAACACGCTTCCACGTGGCCAAATATCCAATCGATTTGGATGAAAAGTTCCAAGAGTTTGAGTAGGTGTTATCGCACCGGCTGAGGGGAAAACATCAAGTTGCGGGGATCGTCGGTATGGGTGGAAACATTCCCGTTTGCTACGCATCTCGGTTCCGGAGGTGCAACAATCTAGGGCTATTTTAACTATCAATTATATAGATATTTTATATATATATAATTTTTTATAAATATTTATTTCAAATTTACACTATTCATCATCTTCTTTAAAGCTGTCTTACACCTTAAATCTACGAAGTTAATGAATAAAAAAATTGAGATCATGCAAAGGAAAAGGAGATCAATTAACCATATGGACATGACGAGATCGATTAAATAATGATTGTTAATAATGTTGAGATGGTATAGTTGTAAATAATGATTGTTAATAATGGGGATGGTCTATGTGTGAAAAAACGTCTATATATAAACTTATATATGTGTGATTTTTTAATAGTTAAAAAAAATTAGATAGAAAGACAAAATTTTAATTATTAATATAATCTTTATATTAAAAAATAAAACTATTTACAATTTTTTTAATAATTATAAATATATTTATGTGTATGAATTCTAAAATAATCTTAAATTTAAAATTTTATCAAATAGATTTTTGATCATGTTCTCGAAGAACTGAAAGATCTGAAGATGTCATCCTTTGCGCAAGCATTATGTATTTAATAATGTTGCGATATATCTTTACTTTTTCAATTTTGCAAGCCTTATATATTTTCGAATTTCCTAACATTTCATAAAATGTTTAATAATAATGTTGTGATTGCAAGTTTTTAAAATCTTTTTAATTAAAGAGTTGTAAAATGTTTTAAAATAAAAAGTGTCTATTTCATTAAATTTATATAAAATTTACATTTTAGATTTTCAGTATTAATTTAATTTAAATATGTTAAATATGAGATTTCATTAATTTAAATTTTTAATTTCAAATATATTGAAAATCATAATTTATATTTAATTTCAAATATATTGAAAATCATAATTTATATTTAATTTCAAATATATTGAAAATCATAATTTATATTTGAATTGTATTTCAAATAATGTTAAAACAATTTAGATATCTTAAATATAAAATTTTACTAGTTTAAATATTAAATTTCAATATATTAAATATTCTATTTATATACCACAAGTTAAGTGACTATGGTTATAGTAGTTAATATTAATTTAGTGTTTTGGCTATGGCTATACTAACATTCACTTAGTGTTCACGGACCACAAGTTAAGTGACTGTGACTCCTACCGAATATTGCCCTTGTTCTCATTTTCATGCACTATTGTCTGAGAGGGAATGTCAATAGCTCTCCTTACTTTTCATGCAAAGTCACTATTTGTACATGGTTCATTCAACTTTTGGTTGAAGGGATGTGTGCCACTTTCATATTTTATGGATATGTGGGCAATTTGGGTGTTGTAAACCATTTATTCATGAACCCCATTATCGCATTTGGTTGATATAGAGATCATGGAAGTCAATTTTGACATGCAATGACTCTCGTGGAACCAATTGATTGTTTAGAAGTCTATAATTTCCATGTTTGTACGTCTTAGTCAGATATCTTGATAACCATTTTCAATGCCCTTATTAATGGAATTATGGATATTTCTTATAAACCCCATTTTCAGTGACCTTATTATGGCAAAATCCTAACTGGAAATAACCCATGAATCAGAGCGATTTGGTTGGAGATGAGCCTAAGTTTTGCCACAATTGTCGCAAATCAGCTTGACCTTCCCAACATTCCAGGTAGTTCCAAACATTTAAATCAATATAAACTCCTACGTTTCTCCTACATTTCATAACAGTGAAAGCCTAATTTTCTCGTACATGTAGAATTTACTTTCATTCGTAAGGATGAAAGCCTTTGCTTCTACCACAGAATAATACGAGATTCTGATAGGTTACAAATCATATATTTACTTCGTAGATTAAAGAGATTAAAGAAGATCATTGCATTTTACACCTACCAACATTTCACATCCATTGTAAACATTTCGTGTCCAACGGGAGCTTCATAGTTTTTTTTGCTACATAGGATGGGTCATCTACTAAGAATTGCTATGGTGCAAAAGTTGCACCATGTTAGAAGACAAAATTGAGGAATCACTTTCTTTTGAGTTTGCACATTGTTAATAGAGATTGGATCGCGAACTCCATACAGTCGCTCATCATAATTGAAGATTTGATTTTGCAAGCACCCATACTAATAGTTTGTTTCTGCAGGTTTCCAACTTTCCCTTAATCTCCAACCATAACTAATAATGTTAAGACAATAGTGCATTGAATAAAAAAATAAAGCAGAGATTAGTGCCCCGTGTATGCAAAAGTCCAAACTACATATTTAAATATATATTAAATGTATATACTAATTACTACATAACTTAATTAGTAGAGTTATTTATGTAAACTGAATTTCATCTTTGAAGATGCAATTTTACGTTAAGGAATACTTCATAACCCTTACAGTTTTTGACATTGTTGTCTATTTAAAGATTTGGTTGTAGAGGAAAGTGTTAACACCTAAAAAGTGCTCACTAGCTCATTCCCTTATTCACATGACCCATTTGTCCACTTTTCCACCATCTGAGCCTCTGAAACCAACAAAAGGTCACCAAAAGACCTTCGTACACCCCTTTTTCCATTAAAAAAAGATTATTTTTCCTGAAAAGCATAAAAAACCCTCAAAAAGAGTCCAAATTCCCAAAAATATTAAAAAGGGAATTAAAATATTATTTTTATTCAAAAAAGGAAAAAGGAAGGAAAAGTACCTAAACCATGTTGGTCAATACCATTTGGTTTCCACAAAACCACAAATGGTATTTCCCACCACCAAAACCTATAAAAAGGTGGTAGGGGCTCCCCATTTCACATCCATCCATTATCTCATCCTCATGCTGCCGAAATCTTCCTTGAGCATTTTGGCCATTGTAAGCAACCTTGGAGAAGGAGACCTCTTGGAGCTTGGAGCTACTCATCTTGGGAGTTGCTCAACATCAACCTTCACCATTGAAGGTATTACCGCAAGCACTTGCTTGCCCCCCATTTTTTAATACAAATTCATTCTTTAAATATTTTCTTGTTCTTGTTTTTTAAATGTTTACATTATTTGCTTATATTCTTGCATAGATCCATGATTAGTTTTTTTTAGATTAGTTTCTTGATTTAATTCTATTGAAACTGCTGCTACTAGTTAGCAGGTGCCCATAACACTAAGCCTGGTTGCAAAACCGGGCCAACAGTTTTTGGCGACTCCGCTGGGTTTGAACAATAGATCTCTAGTTTTGATTTTAATCTTAGTTTTTTATTAGTTTTTAACCTTTTGATCCATAGATCTGCCATCTTAGACAGCAGATCCATTGCTGCTCTAAGATTTGGCCCCATTAACAGCCCGGAATTCTCAATTTTCGGGTTCGTTTTTCGGCTTCCACGCACAGCTTTCGCCTCGCGGTTTTTAGCCAGACAGTCGCGCGGTCCATCGCGACTTTTTGTCTTTTTTTCGCGTGGTTCACCGCGACTTTTCAGATTTTTTCCGCGCGGTTCACCGCGGCTTCGCGTCCTGTTTCCGTGCTGCACATCGCGGCTTCGCGGTCATTTACCGCGCTGCACATCGCGACTGCGCGCCCCCTTTTCCGCGCGGTTCCCCGCGGCTTCGCGGACATTTTTCGCGCTGCACATCGCGACAGTGCACCTAAATCCCGCGCGGTTCATCGTGACTGTGCGACAGAAACCCACGCGGTCCATCGCGGCTTTTCTGTCAAAAGCTGCACTGCTAATTTTTTCATTCGGCCATTCCGATTCAAAAAATTAATTTCTTACTGTACTTTTTGCCCATATAGCACATTTTTACAGTATTAAATTCTGCATATTTTACAGCTATAGAAAAAATTTCACTATTTAAATGCACATCTAGAAGTCTTTTTAAAAAATTTCAAGAAAGTGAAAGAAAGACTTATTTTGCAGTTTATCTAGGTTAAAATCTTTTCCTGTTTACTTCTTTAAAAAATCTTGCCCTTAGCAATTTCCTTGAAAAGAAAACCATTTATTTCTTTTAAAGAAGTCTATTATTTGCTTTCATGATTCAAAAGATCCTTTGTTTTTTGAGTTGATTGTGAAAAGCATTTAATTTCCATTTATTGAAAAAAGTCAAAAATTTGCTTTGTTATTTTCGAAAGACCCTTTATTTTTTGGAAATTTTCAGTAAAGCATTTACTTCTTTCAAGTTCAGTTTACAATACCACATGTGCACCCACTCGATCACTTAATTGAACTGAGCCTTAAAACTTACCCTAATTTCAACACACTTTTAACCCCACTTGGGGAACACTAAAAGAACTTTGTAGCTAGGTAGTATTGGGGGGATAGGTGTTCCAATAACATCCCTCAGTTATTACATCTGAGACATAGTTGTTGTCCTTTAGGGAGCTAAAACCTCTTAGTATTTATTGGCGCGGTCACAACCGGTTTGTGGGAAGGCCTCTCCCCTAGGAGGGTTGAAGTCGCGAGGATGGTTCCGGAAGCCTGAGTGGAATACCGAAATCCATTCAGTAACTGAAGGGCTACCATTCGCAGTTCTCGGGATATCCCTATATTGGGATATTGCGATCAAAGGACCAAACGACAGATTTACCTTTTCTCGACGCGTCATGAACGGAGTATCCTAGTAGCCTTTCTTTAGGATTTATTACCCGGTGTCCCTCCCGGTAGGGGGATATCTAGTCGTTGTCTCAACACTCATATTATCTGACTTGGATTTCATCACCTTGCAGAGGATATCGTTTGTTTGAGTCACAATACTTTTAGTTAGGTGTTTGCATGATTCAACCTACCTTTGGTCTAGTTACACCTATTTTTTCTAGAAGCTGTTTGCATGTTGGTACTCTGACCATTTGTTGCATTCCTCCACTTATTGTAGCACAGCTGCTCGAATAAGTGCCTTTTTTTAGGTTGATTTTTTGGCTTGAGAGCCTTCTTTTTCACTCCCCTTCTTGCACCCTTAGTTGCATTAGGGTTTTGAGCATTTTTATATATATCACCACCTGATACTTAAACAGATTTTTTACACAAAAACTTATTTTCTCACCATTGAGAATTTTAGACGCTCTCGTCGTCTACAGGGCGAACTCCCAGAGTTCAGTCTACTTGGCTCGCCACGTCACCGACGCCGAGCCTTATCCCTTGACTTGACACATCGTTGGTCAACTAGACAATCATCTGATTCTGACACGCCTCACTTCACTTCTGATTCTGAGGCAGAATCCGAAAATCCCACTGCGTTATTCCCAACCAACATTATGTCTGGAACACCATTTGATCCACTCTTTACTAGCACCATAGGAGAGACGTCTACAGACCCTTCTACTACAGTGCCGTCCATGGCAACAACCACCCCCCTGGGTATGCCCAATATGGGCAACACTCCACATTTAGGAATGCCCAACACAGGGCCACC
Organism: Larix kaempferi; assembly: GCA_027924585.1. NCBI lineage: Eukaryota > Viridiplantae > Streptophyta > Pinopsida > Pinales > Pinaceae > Larix > Larix kaempferi. The sequence continues at coordinate 722,656 of BSBM01000742.1, forward strand.
TCCTGTTATAGGAATTCCCAACACAGGGCCACCACCTGTTATGGGCATGCCCAACATAGGGGTCACACCCCATCTGGTTTCCACAAACCCTATCCCAGGAATCACCACTACTATTCCTAACCCTGGTGTAACCCATGTTGCACTAGGAAGCGCTGGCCCTTACCAGACCACACCTATTGGAGGACATATACCTTCAATACCTAGCATACCTTTAGGTGCTACTGGACCCCATACCACCATGACTAGGCATGTCCCAGTCCCAGTCGCTACATCTGCTAGCTTACCATATATGGCAAGTCTGAACCTGCCAAACTTAGCTAGGCTCACTAATGACCCCATCAGACACGATCCTGCGTGGCCTCACATGCCCACCAAACTCCCCTCTAACATCCCTAAGTTTGAGGGTAAGACGGGTGAGGACCCCCAGAACCATATCATGTCCTTCCATCTATGGTGTTCCTCCAAATCTATAGTGGACGACTCTGTCCGCCTCCGGCTTTTACAGCGCAATTTCACTGGCTCTGCAGCCAAGTGGTATATCGAGCAGCCCCATGGGACGCATGCCACCTTTACCTCCCTTGCCTCCACCTTCCTGCAGTTCTTTCAGTTACCTGTCCGCTATGATGCGGGCGTCGAGATCCTACTGTCTTGTAGACAGAACACGGCCACCCATATCACTGACCACATTCATGAGTGGCGTCGACGCCGAAGCCTCTGCAAAATCAAGTTAGACGACCGTATCTTCTTAGATTGGTTTCTAAAATCCCTCCTCCCTCTCATTGCGAAGGATGTGGCATCTGAAAGACCCCAGTCTAAAGAAGAGGCCATCCTCAAAGCCCAACAGTTTGATCTCATTTACGCCCAGTCGGGTTATCTATACACAATCATACCCGACGCCCCACGATGCGACTCTTCATGCAGTGACGCACCAGGAGCATCTCATGCCGCCGATGGCATTATTGGCCAAATCACACCCCAAGCTAAACCTTTCATCATGGTGAGTACCATGCCTGCCCCAGACCTCTCTAGGGCTACATCCAGTTCCAGAGCGACAACTTCTTACGCTCCAGCAAACCAGACACATCATATTCATGGACCCTCTTGTCCACAACATTGCTATGGACAAGCGCCATCAGCATATGTACCTCCTACATACTATAACCAACCTTCTACACAGAACCCCATTCAGTTCTCGCCACAACAAATGCAGTACCCACGGCAAGCTGCACCAGCTAATCCAACACATCCAATAGCTCAGGGGTACCAACAACCCCAACAGGCAACTGGACCACCGCCAGCTCCACCTGCATATTACCCACCGCAACCTGCTCCCGCACCTGCGGCTCCCCACAATCCCCCCAATGCTCAAGGGCATGTGTACGCACAACAACATCAGCCCCAATACCCAAATAACCAATGCAACCAGGGTGGGAAACCAAACCGTGGAAGAGGACGTAACCGTGGAAACAACCAAAACCATAACCAAGCTCCACACCCTCCCCATCCTCCGCAAAATAATAACGCGGTGCCTGCTCATCAGAATCCTGATCGGCCACCTAAGCAAGCCAAAAATGCTAATTTACGAACAAACCATCCTTGTTCTATTTGCGGGGTCTATGGCCACTATACCCACACTTGCCCACATCTGGAGTGGGCTCGACAGCTATGGACAGATGACGCCCATCGTCAAGGGCAGGCGGCTCCTCAGCCGCCACCCAACCCCCCACCACCTCAACAACAACCTTTGGTGCTACAAAACCCTTTTCCAACACAAGGAGTGGTGAACACTCAGCCATTAGCTCCCCCACAGGGCAACGTGCCACCACAACAAATCACTTACGCCTCTCCTGATCAACCCATGTTTGATTCAGGAACTCACCACTTATTGATGATGTCCACTGCCGATGTCAACATTCAGACACGTCAGAACCAGTATGGCCCTACCTTCGAATCCCCCCCCCGTCGATAAGGATACTAACGCTCATCCCACTGATCAGACGCTACGTATACCACCGCTTCCACTAGATGGCGCCTCTAAAGCACCTCGTTTCCCACTCCGCCGTATCATTAACAACCCCAATGCACGTGATGCGTCAAATTACAACATCGTAGATGACTTAGCTCAATCTCCCGCAGCCATGTCTGCGTTAGAAGTCTTGAACAACTGTCCTACGCAGCGCAAGACTTTACTTTCCGCCATTGGGGCGATTGACCCAAATGATTCGAAATTGATGACCTTTGATTTGGACCAGTCCGAACCACGTCTTCCTTCCACCATAGCAGTCCAAGTTTCTATTTCTATTCGAAATCTTGTCATCCATCGGTGTATCATTGACGAGGGTGCCTCTACATGCGTCATGTCCACATTCGTTTGGCAGAAGTTGGGATTCCCTACTCTCCAACAATCCACCACTGCATTGCGGGCCTACAACGGCCGGTCAGCTCAACCTCAAGGTTTACTACCTAAGGTCCCCGTCCAATTAGGTGGGAAAACTGTGCTCATCGACATAGAGTTCATTAATGCCCAGCTCGATTATAACCTTTTACTTGGTCGCAGTTACATGTACGCCATGAAAGCGGTCGCCTCATCCGTTTTTCGCACCATGATGTTCCCCCACGAGGGACGCGTGGTCAAAATTGACCAACTCACCTACTATGATCCCAATGCCCCTGCAGCACCCGAGAACGTTCTCCCCATGGTTGAACAACCCACTTCTAGTGCAACTACCTCCTTTGTTTCTTCTCTGGGGCCCGGACTTTACTCAGATACACCAATGACCTCTACATTTCAGGCCATTCCACCACCGTCACCGGAGACCCACGTCGCAAACCTCTATACTCTTTCACAGAATACACAAGCACCCGGTAGTCAACCACCATTGGTCCCTAGTCACATCGGTGTCACACCCATCCACACAATCCCCTTTCTATTTCCTCCTTCGGGTGTAGTAAGCACCCCGATTATGGCTACCCTTAGTCTACCCGGGTTAACATTGGGATTACCCGTGTGGTATATTTCGCCTCCCATTCCACCATCGACACCAAATGTCATCCTCCAACCGGTACAACCTATTGTTACCACTACTCAACCTCCTCATGGTGTCACACTCCCTTCCTCGTCGACGAAACCATCTCCTGGTCTCACGATCCCTTCGTCGTCAACGAATTCTCCTCCTCTTGTCAAGCCTGCAGGAGGCAGAGGTCCCCAACCATACACTGCTATACCACCCCCTAAGGCAGTCAAACCCCCACCAGTGTTTCGAGCTCCTCCTAAATGCTCTTTGTGTGATGAGATAGGCCATCCAACTCATCAATGCCCACAGCTACCAGCACTCCAGGAACATATGAATATGTTGGACGATGATACCGACATCCCAGTCGTTAGAATTGAGCCACCTCCTCAGCCTCGCGACAGATCACTGCGCACCAACCATCCTTGTGCCATATGCAGTGTTTACAGCCACTACTCTCACCATTGTCCTGATCTCCCTAACTATAGAGCAGCATTGTATGAGTTAAACAACGTAGATTTGGAGATATCTCCTCCCCTCATCGAGGAGATCTACCCCCCGCCATCATCCTCGTCGGGAGAAGTCAATACAATCTATATGATTTCAACAACTTTCAAACCAGAACCCCTTGATCTATGGTCTGACTACTTCAATAATGATGAGCAAATTTTGGAGACACTCACTGCACCCGACTACCCTTGGGATGATATGCATCATCGCTCGTACTTCCTATCGGAAGCATCTACATCCACCGCATCCAACCAGCTATCGGTCGAATCGAAAGATTTCATACCCACTAAGGTCGATTGGTTAAAGGACCCTATCCCAGCACCGGATGCCTTTGAAGAAGGGAACATGTCCAACATTTCCCCCACTATACAGATAGACATTTCCACAACACCTGGGAAACCTGAGCTCATCTCGCTGGGCGCATCTTGCACTCAAGCAGAAACTCAGGCATACAAAAAGCTCTTTCAAGAGTTCCGTGATGTCTTTGCCTGGTCCTATACCGAGATGCCTGGTCTCGACCCTGCCATCATAGAACACCACATTGATACATGGCCTGAGGTACCCCCTGTTCGCCAGAAACAGCGACCCATTCATCCTTCCAAACTCCCAGCCGTTAAAGCTGAGGTTGAGAAACTTCGCAAAGCAGGATTCATTTATCCTATTCCGTACACCACCTGGGTGTCAAACCCCGTTCCCGTCAACAAAAAACAAGGCACCCTTAGAGTATGCACTGATTTCCGTGACTTAAACCACGCTTGTCCAAAAGACAATTTCCCCACGCCATTCATTGACCAACTCATTGATGAGTGTGCGGGCCATGGGGTCCTATCTTTCATGGATGGGTTTTCCGGATACAACCAGATTCACATTCGTAAGGAGGATCAGTACAAGACTGCCTTCACCACCCCATGGGGCACCTTTGCCTATCGTGTCATGCCATTTGGCCTTAAAAATGCTGGTGCCACTTTCCAGCGGGCCATGACCTATTGCTTTCACGACTTGGTCCATATCCTGCGAGTCTACCTTGATGACCTCACAGCTCGTTCCCGAAAACGATCAGACCACCTTAACGACCTTCGGCAAGTTTTCCTGCGTTGTCGGAAATATAAAATCCGCTTGAACCCACACAAGTGTGTCTTTTGCGTCCCGGCAGGCCGCTTGTTGGGTTTCATTGTTTCCCAAGATGGAATCACTGTCGATCCCTTGAAAGTCAAAGCCATCTTAGAACTTCCGCCTCCTCGCACGCTTCGGCAGCTCCAAAGTCTACAAGGGCGGTCCAATTTCCTTAGGCGCTTCGTTCCTGATTATGCCACCAAAGTCCACGGGTTCTTATGCTTACTTCGTACCCACATACCCTTTGTTTGGGATGAGCAAGTAGACACGGCATTTGAAGCCCTCAAGAAAGCTCTCACACAAACCCCCTTGATATCCCCACCGGATTTCTCTCAAGACTTCACCCTCTATGTCTCGGCATCTGAATATGCTGTGTCTGGAGTTTTGGTCCAAGAAGATGCCTCCCACCAAGAGAATGTGATTTATTACGTCAGCCAGACCTTGTCTGGCCCACCTCTGCGTTACCCATACGAGGAAAGATTAGCCCTAGCTGTAGTCTTTTCCGTGCAAAAATTGCGACACTACATTCTACTCAGTCATACCACAGTCGTGGCCGACTCCAACCCTATGGTCTATCTCCTAACCCGGCGGCTCCTACAAGGTCGTGTTGCTAAATGGGTCACTATCCTCCAGGAATATGACCTCACTTTCAGAACTCCCAAGAGCACTAAAGCCCTCGCGCTTGCTCACCTCATCACTGACCTCCCATCCTCTTTGACATCACCTGTTATCCAAACGGACCTGATTGACAAGCAAATCTTCATCATTTCGTCTGACGAACCTTGGTACGGAGACATTTTGACTTACCTTCGCACGCAAAAATTTTGACCACACATCAATCGTGACGGACGCCGTCGCATACGACACCACGCCCCCCGATACCTCTTGTTAGGGGACGTACTTTACCGACGCGGCGTTGATACCATCCTACGCCGATGCCTATCCCATAGTGAGGCAGAACAAGTCCTCAATGATTGTCACAGTGGTGCTTGCGGAGGCCATTTCTCCGGCATGGCCACCGCCCAGAAGATCATTCGGGCAGGTTATTTTTGGCCATCATTGTTTACTGATTGCATCACCGCATTCAAGCACTACCAGAACTGCCAACTTTTTGCCCCCAAAGCAAGAACCCCCCCCCCGCCCCCCTTCATCCAGTCATCACTGTCGGACCATTCTGCAAATGGGCCATTGACTTCCTCGATTGCAACCCCACGTCAGCCAGCGGGCATAAGCACATCATTGTGGCCGTAGATTATTTCACCAAGTGGGCGGAAGCCATGCCGACTTATAATTGCAAAGCTGACACTGCAGCACGATTTTTCTTCAGCCATGTTATCGCTCGTTTCGGAGTGCCGAAGCAACTAGTCTCCAACCATGGCTCTCACTTCGAAGATGCCGTCTGGAAAGAATTATCAACCATGTTGAAATTTGAACACCATTTCTATTCCGCCTACTATCCCCAAGGAAACGACCAAGTCGAAGCGATCAATAAAATTTTGAAGACCATTCTCCAACGTACTGTAGACAAGCACAAATCCAATTGGCACCACATGCTTTTCCCGGCACTATGGGCCTACCGCACCTCAACCAAAACCGCCACTGGTTTTACCCCTTTCCATTTAGTTCACGGTGTCGAATCCGTCCTCCCTATTGAGTGCCAGATCCCAGCCTTACATATCGCCGTTGAACTCCTACCGGACACTTCCCCGATCGAGCAACGTTTACTACTCCTAGAGCAGGCCGATGAAGATCGGCGCACAGCCATTCAAAACATGGAAGCATCTAAACAATGATCAAAACTAAGTTACGACAAACACGTCCACCCAAGAACCTTTTCTGAGGTAGATCTTGTCCTCGCTTACGATCAAGCTCATGATAAAACCGGAAAGGGAAAGTTCGTGTCTATGTGGCAAGGCCCCTACATCATACACACCTGCCTCGGGCAGGGGGCATACATTTTGACCGATTCAGAAGGCAATCCCCTACACAACCCACGCAACGGGTTGTACCTTAAACGATTTTACCCATAGAAAATCTGATGGACACCACCGTCCATTTTAGTATAGGCATACTTTCTTTGTTCACAAAAAATTCAAAAAACCTAAATATTTTTTTTTCTCTGCATGACCACAGATGGATCCTCTTCCACTCTGCTATGTCGGTTTCGCTGATGGTGCAAGCCGTTGGTCTCCCAATCTCGCCTCCGCATCTTGGGTAATATACTCCCCTTCACATGAGTTAATTCACATTGACGGAGTATGTTTAGGTGCTGCCACCAATAACCAAGTTGAATACGATGCCGTGACCGGTCTCCTGGCCGCAGCTCTCCAAATGAGCATCCGTCACCTCAACGTTTTCTTGGACTCACAGCTCCTAGTTTCCCAGCTCAACAATGATTACCAGGTACGCGATCCCTGTCTTTTCAGAAAATTCCCGCGCACTAAACAAATGGTTAGACAGTTTGAATACATTTCGTTCACACATGTCCCAAGACACCTCAATAGCGTAGCAGACCATATGGCCAACAATGTCCTCGACTGGCACACCAATCAGATCATGTCATAACCAAAATGTGCATCCATGTGCATAAAATGTGCCTCCACGAGCATATCCATAAACAAAATGCATCCATGTGCATAACATGTGCCTCCACGGGCATATACCAAAACAAAATAATGCATCCACGTGCATAACATGTGCCTCCACAGGCATAAACAAATAAAAAAATACTGCATCCACATGCATAACATGTGCCTCCACGGGCATATACAAAAGACAAATGTGCATCCACGTGCATACACAACCATATATCCAAATATATATACACATATATATATAAACCATGATAGTCAATATGTCATATGTGCCCTCAACACCCGATATACAAAAAATACATCAATCGTACAAAAAATGCTTCCCCATATGCTCATCAGCATTTGGGGGCAGATACAATATCATCTACTCATCAGGATCCCTAGGCTCCTCCGGCTCCTCCTCCGCTGGCCCCGCCGAGTCATGGCGAGCCCGAACTCTGCGCTCCTCTGGCGCCTCCTCCGTTGGCCCCGCTGGGTCACCCCATAGATGGATCCTCATCTAAGCCGGCTCTGGCGGGACATCCCGAGCACCACCCCTGTGCCCTGCCACAAACACTGTTGTCCTCAACAAGAGCGATCGCCACTCTGGCGGCGCACCAAAGCAACCCTCCAAAATATCCCGATCCAGGTCTCTCCAACCATCCTCGGGGAGTCCAGCTAGGATCCGGTCGAAGGTCTGTCTGACACCCTCTATGGCGTCATCTCGAGGGCCAACCCCTCTCCCACGAGCCACAAATCCTCCACCACGTGGAGGTGGTACCGCTGCAGGTGGATGGGCGACCACCATCGCTCGCCCCTGACGAGCCACGTAGTCGGCCGGTGGCACTGGACCCACATCTGCACAATGCAAATAAACCATCATATGCAACTATAATCATAGACTGATAAATGAAACAACACATGATATAATATAAAATAGAACACAAAACATACTGTCTAAACTCCAGGCCTGTCCTGGGGCACGAGGCATCTCGGGGTCGCCTCGGTAGTCCATGCCGACATAAGGGTAGTCCTCAATCAGCAGGGGCATCTGCTCCCACTGCTCATAAAAATCCACAGTGAAGAAACCATGCACACCACCGTCGCCACGAGGCATCATCTGCCCCCACCTCATCATGCAAGGCTCACTCACCAGACCAGCACGAATGGGTACCCGTGGCCGCAAGGTCAGCAAGCGCTCAAAGAAAAAACAGCATAGGAAGGAGGCATAACAGAACTCACCTCCCTCTCGAATGGCCTTGTCCAGATCCCTCCAGACACCAGCCAGAAACATCTGCCCCCAAGCATAATAAGTCCCCCGGAGAACAGAGTCCACCATCATCGTTTTTCCCCCAGACATACGATGTGGTGCAGCAGCACCCAATATCCTCAGAACACATGCCCCAACAGCCTGCATATCCCACTCACGTAGGGATCGCAGACTGATAGAGCTGTTCTGCAAAACAGCATCATCAACACAGAAGGTCTGTAACAAGTCCTCCATATCCACACCCGGCGGGATCCTCGGCAGGAGATCTCCCACCTCACCCAAACGAGGCAACCCAGTCAAGAAATAGACATCCGTGAGAGTGATCTCCAACCTCTCACCCCCAATAATAAATGCACCCTCCGCCGGCACCCACCAACTCACTAGCTTGTTCAGGAGCCGTCTCACTGAACGAATAGGTGGGATCTAAGCGAACTTCAAAAGTCCACTCATAGCCAGAGTCTGTCGCACCCCCGGATCAGTCTGAATCCTCTCCATAAGATCATCATCGATATCCCGCTCTCGCCACGACGACAATGGTCTCCTCAACATCCTGCCAGAAAACAAAAGAAATTTTTAGCCCCAGCACAAAAATTTAAAAAAAAAAAAAAAAATCCCATCGCGGCTTTTCCACCAAAAGCCGCGATGACCATCGCGTAATTTCCACCAAAAGCCGCGATGACCATCGCGACATTTCCACCAAAAGCCGCGATGACCATCGCGAGCTCCATGCAAAAACGCGCGATGAACATCGCGGATTTTGGCCAGACAGACGCGATGAACATCGCGACTATCTCCCATGAACTCGCGATGAACATCGCGGGTTCCCATTTCACAGTCGCAATGAACATCGCGACTGTCAGCCTGAAACCCGTGCGGTTCATCGCGGGAACAGACCCGAAACCCGCGATATTCCACGTTGGAGGGTAAACATGGAATTTCGCGGCCTTCGGGGCCCCGCCGCCAAACAAAAAAGACATAATTGAAAAGGCTAAGGCAAATAGAGTTACATAAAACTCGTAAAATCGAAAACCAACGGTGAAATCTCCCGGAAATCAAGAAATAGCTCTGATAACTCTATCAAACTCGCACGTAACAATGACAAGTCATTTGGGCCCCACGCCCTATTTATAGAAATTCCACCAATTTTCAACCAACCATTGCAGGATCATACGAAGTCCATTTCTCAAACCGTTGGTACCGTTGGAATCAGCACAGCAAGAACTTCATGCAGGTTCTTTCCTTTTCCCATTTTGACGCGGTCCATTTTTTGACCATTTATTGGCCCCCCTCGTCGCCTCGATTTGCGTGCCACACCGACCGTCGTCCATTTTTGACATGTCTTATATCGCTGGATTCAGTTTTCCGCGCTCGTGATGATGTTTGAGATCATTTCTCGCTCTCACCTTTAGATTTTTCGGGCATTTTTTCCATGCCTCCCTTGTCACCTCGATTTGCGTGCCACATCGCTCGTGATGATGCTTGAGAACATTTCTCGCTGTCACGTCTCGATTTTCAGGGCATTTTTCATGCCCTCCACACAACCTCGGTTTGCGTACCACATCGGCCGTTCTCCTTTTTCGACAATCCTTATGTCACCGGATCCAATTTTCCGCACTAATAATGATGCTTGAGACCTTTTCTCGCCCTCATCACTCCCTTTTAGTTCGGTATAATTTTATCCCTTTTTCGGGCCGAGCAACCCCTTTTACGAAAAAGGCACTTAGGGAGTTTCTGTTAAGCTCTTTTCTGACTCCTAAAACAATGAAAAGATTGCCGAGCAACCTTGCTTCCTTTCATGCTCGTTAAACGTATCTGAACGGGCGTTTACCTGGTATAAGTTTACCCCTTTTCCGGACCCTATAGACTAATTACGAAAAAGGAATACTCTAGTCACATCGGCTAGAAGAGTTCTCCATCTGCATCATTTTATGCTTTTTCGGGCCTTGGAGACTAAACTACGAAAAAGAACACCAATGGAGTTCACTTACCGCTTTCAGACTCTCTAAACATGAAAGCAACCATAAGCACGAGCCGTCCTGGGCTCACAAAATCCACAGGAACGTACCATTTTAGAGCACACTTTTATCCCTTCTTGGAGCTCATTAAAACTACGAAGAAGGAATCAATGGTGCCTCTTGGCGCCACAACAGATCACATCTAATCATTAGGCAGCTTCCCCATTTTGGTCACCTTTGTTCAGAGTATTCTACAGTATGTCACCTTGATAATCCCTCGACGGCACCTATCAGCTCGTCCTCCCCCACAGAGTCAATATATACCATTCAGTCAAAGCAATGATCCCGACACCTACAAGTCAGTTCCCCACGCTGCCAGGTCAACCATGTCATCATGCTCTGAACAAAGGAAGTTTGAATCTACCCATTTTTTGACCCAGTTATTTCCCATTCCCACAAGTATGTCAGTCCTACCATCAGTACTACAACACTTCAGTTTTACACCTCGTGCTCCTATCAAGGAAACATCATTGCCTTGTTAGTTGTTGGTCTCCCTCTGTCAACGACAACCACATTGATTCCAGAGGATAGACCTAGAGGTCCCTGTGTCTTGGACTCATCACCATTTATGATGAGTGCCTACGAATCATTTTGAGAGGAATCTTCAGTGCCTCTCCAAATGGTTGTTTCTCACATGCTCGACTTCAACACCTTGATCGCATCGTTGAGACTCGAACAGGGTATTCGTCCGTTTCACTTATTAGTCGAAGACCCCGGATACCTCCTGACTCCTCCACATTTGAGAGTCTTCCTATGGATAACACCAGTTACACTTTTTCTATAGATATCCAGGTTGCGCATGGCGACAGTATTCAGATGTACCCCAGTTTCATACTCCCTTGAGTATACAGTTACATTATTTCTCAGAGATGACTCATAGTCTTTGAGTCCCTATAGATGTTGGACACCTTCAGTTTCAGCAGTTCCTCAGTTATTCCAGTGTATCAGTTATTGAGATCCGTTATGATCAGGAGTACATCCCAAAATAATGTCCCCCCTGGACCATTATGGTGTACCAGTAGATTCTTTATGTATTAGATCCCCCTTATTGGGACTAATTGTTATGTATATGTCTTGATACGATCATGGGAATGCCCGCCTCGTCCATTATCAGAGATTATACCTCATTCATATTGAGGCCATGTAATATTTTTTGTTTCTTGCAGCTTCCAAGGGTCGTGGCTCCAGTCTCCAATCAGTCTCTTCTCCTTCCCAAACCCCTGAAAAAAGACAAAAGAACTATGATGTATATCGGCCATACGATGAGCTTCTACCCTCACACATCAGGGGGCAATCTGTTAACACCTAAAAAGTGCTCACTAGCTCATTCCCTTATTCACATGACCCATTTGTCCACTTTTCCACCATCTGAGCCTCTGAAACCAACAAAAGGTCACCAAAAGACCTTAGTACACCCATTTTTCCATTAAAAAAAGATTATTTTTCCTGAAAAGCATAAAAAACCCTCAAAAAGGGTCCAAATTCCCAAAAATATTAAAAAGGGAATTAAAATATTATTTTTATTCAAAAAAGGAAAAAGGAAGGAAAAGTACCTAAACCATGTTGGTCAATACCATTTGGTTTCCACAAAACCACAAATGGTATTCCCCACCACCAAAACCTATAAAAAGGTGGTAGGGGCTCCTCATTTCACATCCATCCATTATCTCATCCTCATGCTGCCGAAATCTTCCTTGAGCATTTTGGCCATTGTAAGCAACCTTGGAGAAGGAGACCTCTTGGAGCTTGGAGCTGCTCATCTTGGGAGTTGCTCAACATCAACCTTCACCATTGAAGGTATTACAGCAAGCACTTGCTTGCCCCCCATTTTTTAATACAAATTCATTCTTTAAATATTTTCTTGTTCTTGTTTTTTAAATGTTTACATTATTTGCTTATATTCTTGCATAGATCCATGATTAGTTTTGTTTAGATTAGTTTCTTGTTTTAATTCTATTGAAACTGTTGCTACTAGTTAGCAGGTGCCCATAGCACTAAGCCTGGTTGCAAAACCGGGCCAACAGAAAGAGAGGTTCTATCTTTGGGCTACAAAAAAATTACTTACAACTACAAACCCTACATTTGGTTTTTAAACCAACACAACAATAATATACCTTAAGTGTTTGTCCCTTCTTCCATTATATATTTTAAACTGAAAATATAGTTCATGGCCAAAGGTCCTTCCTAGTGCTTGTAGGCCGTTCTATGTATGACGTTTCCCTTCGTAAGTTTAAAAAAACATGATTCCATTTATGTTTAACAATCTACTTCATAAGTTTTATAAATATGTGCATATTCATGATTAAAGTGATAAGATAATAATGTATGAAGTTTTTAAAGTTATTATTTTTTATAATGGCAGTTTCTTAAAAATGTTTTTTTTTTCTTTTTTCTTTTTTTTTTTCCTATAACCATATAAATTCCTTAATCAATCAAATGAATATAGTTATATGTATATCTTATATATGTATAATATTTACACATAATATAAAAAATGTGATATATATAGATAATTAAAAGAAGATTGAAATATGTTTAAAAGTTTTTTAAAAATATTTTTATTTTTGTAAAAGAGATATTGAAATATGTTTAAAAGTTTAATTTAATGAATTAAGAGAATTTTTTCGGCATTTACATTGATATGTTAGAAGATTGTTTAGAAGAAGCAAGTTGTGTTAGAACAACCTTATAAAAAATAATCATCATGCTTCTTCTCTATGCTGATGATATTGTTCTTATGGCAAGGCTTCCCTATGATTTTGAGAAGCAATTATGAAATCTGAAGGATTTCTGCACCATTATGGACATGATCATAATATATTTCAAACCACGGTTTACATGATCGTAGAGGAAATAATTTGATTTGTGTCACTATGGTTGCTACTTATTTTAAGCATGTTTCCTTCCCTAATGAAAGGGTAAGGTTCTTTGTTTATTAATTTTATTGTCGGTTATACCATCTACTTTTGTTTTTTATGCATCGTGACCTAATATGAGAATAAAGTTAGTGTTCTATGATTCACATAGATTTATGGTGAGAGGTCATTTAAAATCTAAATCTATGGAGTGGTTGTTAATTATAATACATATATAATAATAAAACTTGGAAGTTTCTTAAGTTTGAAATATGATTTTGTAAATAAATGATAAGACATATTTTATGCAATGATGGTTGTTGCTTGTGATCAAGTGGAAGATCCTAGGAGGTTCATTTAGTGATTACTCTTGTTAAAAGTGAATTAAAAGTGTCAATCCCTTTTGATGTATAACAATTAAAGTGTCCATCCTTTTGATGTAGAATGACCAAATGTCATTCTCATCTTTTGCCCGAACAGTTACAATCATTGTGTTATAATATAATACCGTAGTTACCTTTCTGCTTTGCATAAAGGCTTCCTTTTTGCTTTGCAAAGAGACTTCTATCTATGCAAATAGCCCTAGATTATTATGGCTATTGTAGGATTTAATGCTTTTAAACCAATTGATTGCTCTTTTTAAAATTGAATTTGTCTTCTTGTTTACAACTTAATGGTAATGATTTCTTGGCTTTTGCATTAGCCTTTATAGCAATGGTTTCTGATACCGAAAGGAATCATACTTCACAACATTGCCAAGTTCACGAACAAAAGATCCATTTTAGGGACACATTTATTTAGGGTATGTTTCCCAATTGATTGTTGTATGAACCTAGAGCTAATACAACTATAGGCCATTCCAAGATTCAAATGTGTTCCAAAAACTAGTGTTACATATCTCCTATTTGTATTTGATTCACATTTTCCTCACCTTGTTAGCTTTTAGGGTTACTTTGAAATTGTTTACATCATGTTTGGTGGTGCTTCTATTAGTTAGTCTAAGATTCATACTTAAATTGCGATTTTGTTTTCTGTTTCAATGATGGCATTATGACCTATTGCCCATAATGTGCCCAAACTAACTTTATTTCCTTATGCTCTTTTCCTCTCGGCATTCCTTTTGCCCCTCTTGGGGCAAATGCTAGTATTAAATTTTATATTAAAAAAATTGTTTTAATAGATACATAATCAAACAAACAAGCACCTAAACAAAAAAATAACTTTGCCACATATGAAATAATAATAAGAAAAATAGCTTATACCAACTTAAATATTAATGATGAATGCATCATATCAAAATATAACATTGAATATATAAACTTTTGAATTATCAAATTTTGCAATTTTTACATAAATTAAAAATATATAATTATGAATTATATCTTTAATAATAAGAATAAGAAATAAGATAATTTTTTTCTATATTAAAATCTATGTAAAATATATAATTATGAATTATGTCTTTAATAATAATAATAAGAGATAAGATAATATTTTTTTCTATATTAAAATCACATCACTTTTCAAGTTATAGTTTTAACTAACTTTAAAAATACTTTATTTGTTGTTATTATTTAATTTAGAATCTATTTTAATCATTATTATCATAGTTTTATAAATTTATCAATTTTTGAAAATTTTAAAATATTTTTGGTTATCTAAATTAAAATTTATTAAATCATCATTATAAAATTTGAAACAATTAGAACTCCTCACATTTCAAAAAAATATCATTTAAAAATATTATTCAAGTTTAAAATGATTTAAAATTCAATTAACATGCTTCGAGGCTAATATAGATATTGATGGAATTGATTGCCCACATCGTACACTTTGGAAATATCATATATTACATAAAAGATTCCCACCTTTGTACATTTTAGAAATATTATATATTATTTATAAAAGATTCTTACCTTATTCCGTACTCAATGCATAAGTGATGGTGGCCATGGTGGCCACCTAAGAGTGTTGTGATGGAACATGAGTGTACGAGATGGAATTTGCTTTCCCTAGATTTTAGGGATTGATTTTTAATTGTCTCGAGATACATGTGAACGATCCTCACACGATACGACCGGACGAAGGACAGGACAGATGTCAAATAATTGTTTTTTGTTTTTTTTTTAATTTTTTTTGACAATTTCACATCCCACCAGGGATAAATTGTCAATTCATTAGTTTTAGCCAATAATAAAATAAGAATTTTGATTTTAAATATTAAAAAAAAAACTTTAATTTCAAAATATTAAATTTAATATAAAATTATTTCCAAACATTTGAAAATAGTATAATTCTTTTTGCAAAAAGTAAAAATAATTGAAAACAAGAGCCACAAGGTGGCAATGTCCCCGACTTTGAAAATGGCTAAGAACGATGGTTGATTGCAGAAAGAGATGTTTCATCTAGCTGGTTGGAGCATGTTGTAGGTGCAGTTGGCGGAAAGCAATATCCTACATATGTAGGTGCAGTTGGTGGAAAGCAATATCCTATGTATGTTGATGAAATCATGGAGGAATGGAATTGAGCAAAGGCAGGCAAGCAAAAAAAAGTTGAAAACAATGAGGCGAAATAGCCATGCATGTGTTCAAGCTAATTTCCCAAAGCAACTATCCTTTGAAAATTGTCTAAGTAATAGGACAGTTTCACATTCAAAAAGAAATCTATGTGAAGTTACTCAACAATTGGTTCACTTGCTTTTTGCACAGCCATTTAATAAGGATTTACATGTACAGGTTTTGTAATTTTATCATATTAGGCTTGTCAAGATTTTATCTGGAGTGGGTTGGTTATAGCATTAATGAGAATAGATACACGGGGCAATGAACTTTGGCTTTTTCAAACATACTCATTTGAATATGGAAATTAATACACATACAATAACATTAATTTTAAAAAAAGAGTAGATATGTGTGTATATTGGGTGTGTTACAAAGACATCTAAATGCCAACCCATTCAAACCCCTCCATTTATAGTCAGGGGATCTTTTAAAGAGAATACCGAGTCCACCAAGATAGATATACAACAAATCTCTATGTCCTCTATTGTTTTTTTCCTTTATGGGATGTCAGCAAAGATGACAATCTTGCTGAAGATTTATTTGCAGCATGAGATTTCAGCTATGGTGCCACAAAAAGAAATGACTTTAACTGGAAACCAGGTGTATTATTGCTAGGTCAATTCTGAGCTCCAAGAAGATGTGGATGGAGAATTACATTACGTTCAAGGTGGTGTGAGAAGGAAACTGGGGTTTTCTTTTTTGGAGCGACGGAGGGTTACTCTGGACACGGCGGAACCCTAGGCTATGGGGATGTGCACAGAATGGACCGCGGCAGTCAGTGACGCGGGTTGTTAGCTCGTTTTTTTTTGGCGGAATCCTTGGAACCTGTCCGGTTAATTTACTTTACCCTGGTCTGTGTTCCTTACCTGGGTTACGGCGGGCTGGAGGTAGCTGGTAATCATGGCTACCTATGAAGAACGCCTTGATTATTCTATTGACCCTACTGACGATGCGGACATTTGGACTCATCCTGCGGGCGCCGGGTGGCAGATAGGGTTTTCTCCTGGGGAAGGAGGGGCGGTGGTTACCCCTGCAGTGGACTGTGCCGCTTCTGGTTTTTCACCTTCTGGGTTTTTAAATCTTTCTCCGGATTTGGGACTGAAAGTTGCGCCCTCCCACGATACCCTTCCTATTACGCCTTTGAAGGATTCGAGGGTTCTTTGGTCTTCGGAACAGGTTATCACTGCACTGGAGGGCTCGGTGGATAGGCAGAAGGTACCGGTTCCTGCAGCCGCGGGTCATCTTGGAACTGTTGGAAGTTTGGTTTCTCCGGCGAATCCACTCCCTGTTTTATGTGCGGCGGACGGTGGGGATTGCTCGTGGTCGGGTCAATTAGAACCTTATGAACACAGGGGTTTTGCCAGCCCCTGTTTGGGCTCTGGTACTAGCTCGGATGATTGGGGCGGACCATCTTCCGGGGATAATTCACAGCAAACTGCACAGCAGGGGAAACGGGGTAAAAAGCGTTGGCTGAAGCTTAGCAGGACAAAGTATAACTATGCCCTGGGGGAAGATATCGAGTGGAATCGACTGGTCAAGATGACGGGTATCACATTGGTTGGCAAATCATTAGGTAGATCCTTTTCTCTCAGTACTATCGAAGCATGGGTGGGTGAACACTGGGCTATACCCCGGAGGTGGTGGAGCTTACTCGCAACTGGTTTGCTTTCAATTTCAATGAAGAAGCACATACCAGATGGGTTCTGAATTCAAACTGGAGTTGGGACCACTGCCCGGTGATGATCAAACCCTGGCATCCGATGTTTGATGCTAGCCGGGAACGACTGGATATTGTTTCGATATGGGTACGGCTCCCGGGTTTACCCCTTCATTATTGGTCGGAGCGCCATTTCAGGGGGATTGGAGACATGATTGGTACCTATTTGGATGGGGACTTTAGTTTTCTTCAAACCCGCCAGAGGAAGGTTGCCCGGATCCTGGTTAATCTGAATATCAGAGATGGACTCGTTCCGGATGTTACCCTCAGTTGGGGACCTTATGTGTATTCGCAGAAATTGGACTATGAAAATGTGCCTTTCAGATGCCGCCGCTGCCATGCATATGGTCATCCGGTCGCTGAATGCAATCTCCCTTTTCGTCGGAAGAATTTTGGGTCGCAAAAAGCCCCAAATGTTGCGTTTGTTGCTCCTCCCATGGAGGACCCTGTGGCTGTTACCCACCCTAATGTGGGTTTGGCAGGGGCAATGGGTCATGGTTCTCCTCGGGTCTCGGCGGATGCTCGTCCTGCTTGTACTACTACACCGGTTTCGGGTACCTTGGTGGATGGGGCTGAGGACTTACCTCTGGAGATGGGAGTGGAGGTGCCACACACTGAGGCTGCTGTTACGGTTATCACTGTTGGGGATGCTGGGGATGCTGTTACGGCTACTACTTTGGAGCCTTCTCGACCGACTGCCTTTACTGAACCTGGGTCTTCGTCCGCGGGTATACCTCGTTCCATTACTCCTCTGTCCTTACATTTTGTTTTAAATAATTTGTCTTTTGATAAACCTGATTGGATAGAGGCTCTGAGAAATTTGAATATCTCTACGGCTATGGAGTTGGATTTACCTAACGGTTTAGACCCTACTCTCCCTTCCTGCTCTTCAACAAACTCTGGGGTGCTGCTGCTTGACCATCCTACTGTGATTGAACCTATACCCACTGGAGAACTCTCCCCCTCCTCCCCCACTACTTCATCAGAATCCGGCTATTTCCTACGTTCCCTGTCGAAGGTCTCCCCGGGTGGGTTGGGTTATGGGGCCAATTCTACTGTCAAACCTGGTAAGGGCAGAGGTAGGAAATCCCATCTAGCTAAGGCTCAATCAAAGGCTAAGATGGACCTCATGGACGGAAAACAAGTGACTATTGATCGGGCGCTTAGAGCGGTGCGTGCCCAGAAGCGGGGTCGTTGATGAAGGTGATGTCCTTTAACTGTCGGGGTCTTGCTGGTCCCCATAAAAGATCAGCATTGCGCAGAGTGGTATCTCTTGAACACCCGGATATCATTCTGCTTCAGGAAACAATGGGTGTGGGGGAGACTATTAAGTCTTTACTTGAAGGTTGGTTTGGTGGCTGGTCTTTTGCTACCTTGGATGCTCGGGGACGGTCTGGTGGACAGGCTATAGGCTGGAATAATCGCACGGTTCAGTGTCATAATCTTTGGGGAATGGAAGGGGCATTGGGGATGGAATGCACTTCTGTGGATTTCAGCGAGAACTTCTCGGTGGTGAATATTTATGGACCCTATATGAACCGGGTTCCTTTTTGGGAAGGCCTTTTCACTCACCCCTTGTTTAATGAGGGGAATCTTCTAATTGGGGGAGATTTGAATTTCTCACTTGGGCCGGCTGAAGTGTGGGGAAACAGAGCTCGGACTGATCCATTGTCTGATTTCTTCACACACCAGTTGGTCACTCATAATCTGCTTGATATTGAGCCGACACTCCTTAAACCTACTTGGAGAAATAACAGAACTGGAGATTACAGAGTGGAAAAACGATTAGATCGTTTTCTGGTGTCTGAACTTTTTGTAGATAGGAACTATCTTTTGAGGCAGTGGGTTGGCTCGGGGGGCTCCTCTGATCACTTTCCTATTTTCATGGAGATGCGGGATGGTCCGTCGAAACCTCCTGGGCCACTGAAGTTTAATAAGATCTGGCTTAATGATGAGACCTTTACTGAACTTATTGGCAACCTTTGGGAAAACTACAACCCTGGGATTGGCCTCTCTGCCTCACAACAGTTCTCTGACAATATCAAAAGGATTAAAGGGCCGGTGAAGACTTGGGCTTATGAGAAGAAACATAGGGATGATCGGGAACTTAAGACTATTGAACTGGAGCTGCAAACCATTTATGAGTCTGGAGCTGGGGGACTTGGATCACTGGATGAGAAAGCCCATATGGTCTCACTGGAGGGTCATAGAAATAAACTTTTAATGGAAAAAGAGGAAACTTGGCGTTTGAAGAGCAAGGCACTTTGGCTATCGGCTGGAGATGAGAACACAAAATTCTTTCATGCCTATGCTAAGGGTAGAAAGGCGTCCAACACCATTTGGAGTCTGGAAGACAACTTGGGGATTTCCCAGACGTCTTTTGATGGTATGGCTGGGGTTGGGGTAACTCATTTCAAAACTCTCTTTAAAGCATCCACACAGGCTAACATTTTGGAGGTGGTCAGGATGGCTGAGATGTTTCCTCGGTTTGTGGAAGAGGCAGACAATCTTACTCGGATGGCTACTGTTACTGAAACTGAATTGAAGGGGGTCTTATAGAGCTTTCAAAAAGACAAAAGCCCGGGACTGGATGGATGGACGGTGGAATTTATTCTTGCACTCTTTGATCTTATTGGAAATGATCTTCTGCAAATGGTTGATGATACTCGTCGATCTGGAAATATTCCTGCTGCCATGAACTCCACTTTTATTGCCCTTATACCAAAAACCGATAACTCTTCCTCCTTATGTGACTTCAGACCCATTTCTTTGTGCAACTGTGTATATAAAGTGGTGTCAAAGATCATTGTTGGGCGCCTTAAGGGTATTTTGTCCACTCATATTTCGGAGGAACAATTTGGTTTCTTGGAAGGACGACAAATCCATGAGGCTATTGGGGTAGCGCAGGAAGGCATACATAGTATGAAAGCTCGGAAAATCAAAGGAGTCGTTATCAAGATAGATTTGTCAAAGGCATATGATAAGGTGAGTTGGTTGTATATACATTTACTCCTCACTCATCTCGGTTTTGCTGTGGATTTTATCAGGTGGATTATGTGTTGTATTACTACTGTATCCTTTGCGGTACTCATCAATGGTGCTGCTTCTCCTTTTTTTCGGGCTGAGAGAGGCCTTCGACAGGGGTGCCCATTATCTCCTTTACTTTTCCTGCTGGTCGATGAGGGGCTTAGTAAAGCATTGAAAAAAGCATGCAGGGAGGGAACCCTTCATGGTATCCATGTGGCTCCTGATTTTATTATCACACATCTGCTGTTTGTGGATGATATCCTTATCTTTTGCACTGGTTCGTCTAGGGACTTAGAAACACTACGGGACATTTTACAACTTTTCTCTACTGCCACGGGAATGGAGATCAATGAACGGAAATCCACACTCACAACCCATCTGCTCAGGGATTCTGAGATTGTGGCTTTAGGAAGGTTTTTCCCATTTACCTCCTTACCACTTGATGATGGCTTCAGTTATCTTGGGTTTCATTTAAAACCGAATGCCTATACTAAACAGGACTGGCAATGGCTTATTGAAAAAATTCACAAGAGGTTGAAGGTCTGGAGCCATAGGTGGTTATCGCGGGCTGGTCGTCTGGTTCAGGTGAAATCGGTATTGGAGGCCATTCCGGTCTATTGGATGTCCCTCTCTTGGATCCCAAAAGGAACACTTGAGAAAGTACGTCAATTATGCTTTCGTTTCTTATGGAGCGGTAAAGGGGACTATGTATCCCCTTGGGTTCGCTGGCAGAAGATCGCCATCCCAAAAGCACTGGGGGGATGGGGTCTTAAGAATATACATCTTTTCGCCAGGGCATTGGCTGCAAAAGGAGTGTGGAGACTGTTAAAATCGGAGAACCTCTGGACTAAAGTTGTTTTTCGGAAGTATATTGCCCCGGCTTCAATATTGGAATGGGTGCGGACAGTGGATAAAACATATCTGGGATGCTCCAACATTTGGAAAGCTATCATCAATTCATTCCCGGTGATTGGAGAATTGCTTGCGTGGAATGTGGGAAATGGGCAGACACTCTGTGTTGGGGAGGATCCATGGTTTGGCAGTGCTGGACAACATATTTTAAATGCAAATCTGATCTCTTCTCTTAGGAACTTGGGTATAACACTACTCTCACATTTGGCTACCCCGAATACTCATCCGTGGACACAGTCATGGGTGGATGTGGATTCACTGGCACTTTCTGAGGCTGAGCGGGTTGATTTGAGGGCTTATCTTGGTGCGTTAACTCGATCTTTTATTCATATTCGGGACAGGGACGATTATTTGGTATGGGAAGGCGCGCCTACTGGATTGTACACACCAAAGGAGGGATACATCAGCTTGAGTCTTTTCCAGAATCCTCGTGAACTGGTTGGGTGGTGGAAAAAGATCTGGAAGATACACTGTCCACTGAAACATCGCCTTTTTATGTGGAATGTCCTCGAAAATACTGTTCCTACCTGGGATTTTTTACAGAGGAAGAATCGGGTTGGGCCGGGGTGGTGCATTTTATGCAAAGCCAGCGAAGAAACCTGTTGCCATTTATTCCTTCAGTGTACCTTTACTGTGCAAGTCTGGGTGGAAGTTTCCAGAATTGTACAGGTTTTACTGGACTGGGCAGGGCTTACTGTTCTGGAGGCCTGGACTCGGTGGGTTTCGGAACCTAATGGAAAATCTTTCTTAAACCTTCCGTTATTGGTTGCGTGGGGCATTTGGATGGCCCGAAATATGATGATATTCAATGAGAAACTATGCACTCCGGTGGTAACTGCTGTTCAGATTTGTGGGTTCCGAGAGGCTTTCCCACAACATATCATTGCGGCTAAACAGAGAGCGGTCCTCCCTTTGGACATTGATGTGTCGACGCCTTGGGGATTTTATGACGGTTCTGCTTTGGGTTTAAAATGCGGGGGTGGGGCTATCCTACACCTCACTTCTAACCATTCTTTCACCCTTTCTTGGGGATTGGGGGAGGGGGGAAATAATTTTGCTGAAATTATGAGCTTAAAACTTCTCCTCATATTTGCACAGGAAAAAGGATGTCATGGGATTAATGTATTTGGTGATTCTATGAATGCAACAAATTGGACAAATGGCACACAACTTTGCAGGGATATTCGGCTTGATAATATTCTTCTGGACATTCTACAACTGAAATCTTCATTTTTACATTTTTCATGCAGACATGTTTATAGGGAGAACAACAAGGAGGCGGACGAGGCTTCTAAGGTTGGCAGGGACTTGGCAGTGGGGTTGTGGAAAGTGAAGGAAGACAACAATGGCACTCTCTATGAGTACTATCATAGACCCTTTATGGATGATAGGCTTGGAACGGTTCTGGCACATACTTAGGGATGGTTTTTTATTGGTTCTTAAACAGTCAAGGAAATTGATGGCAGGGAGTTTTTTTTTTTTTTTGTAAAAACAACAATGCTACAGTCTTACCGTGGATACTGGCAAGAGACTCGGGGAGTCCTCTTGGTTTTTTCTTAACTTATGCTTAATAGTTTCTCTATATAAACTTGGTATCATACTCCTGGAGGTGGTTATTATGAACCGATCGGTTGATAGTAAATGAACAGTTATGTTTTTATGATTAGTTTTTTATATGCTTTTCTTAAGAGGACAGTCTGATGTTTTTCTATTACATCGCTGTGAACTTTTATGCTCCTTAAGTGGACAATCGTATGCTTACTATGCATATTCAGAATGTAATTTTCTTCACTTGTTGAAATAAAATTACGCTTTTTTCCTTGGAAAAAAAAAAAAACCAGGTATATTATTAAATAGCAAAGAAGAAACATATTTTGTTATAAGCACTGCACAAGTACATTAATATCAATGCGAAGTTCTATTTGCTATGTAAATGTCATTAGATATATAGATATGTGTTATGGAGACACCATGTACAAAGTTTCAAAATTGCCAACAAAGGCATCTAAAAGATGCAAGGCACATATATTTGAACATTATACAGTGTGTAAAGCTACTTGTATATATTTGCTATGTTAAGAAACCAACCAAAAAAAAGCAAAACCATAGCTGGAAGAGCACACCAACTTTGCATTGTTTTGAAGTAACTATGGCTTTATAGACATTATTTGAAACTGGCATAAGATGTCTTCTACTTTATCTATGCAAAAATGCATTTTTTTAGTTGCTTGTTTTTCTTTCTGCATATATGCACAAACTGTAATCGGTCATTCTTAGAGCAGGAAGAATAATATAAGTAACAAAGGGGACAGATGATGTCAAGTTGATTGCCATTGTGGGATTTTTTTGCAGCCACCTGTCCCTGCACATGTTGTACAAACAAGTTAAAGCAATCAGCAAAATGAGAAGAATAAAAGTATTTGCAAAATTGTAAATAACAGATTTTATCATATGGAGTAGTACTTAGCAACAACAACATACTAATAGTAAATAAAAAAGCAGATGGTCCAAATTTTTATACTGTATGTAGAAGACAAAGAGCAGGTGTGAAGTCTGCATTGTTGCAGAAGACATAAGTTCAAAAAAGGCATTGAAAACTGGTTGCTGTTGAAAAGCACAAAAGTAATTTGCAAAGGGAATTGTTACTCTATAGTTTAGAAATAAAATGTTAAGTGGAAATGTAAATTTTGCAAAACCGAAACTGGAACTGGAAATGTGTAAAAGTAAACATGCCTTATGGTAAAATTACAAAACTGCCAATACATTATACTGGAATTGAAAAAGACATGGTTAATGAGCAATTGCTTTGGACATATGCAAGGGCCTTAATTGCTTTTAAATCTTACCAAATTGCATTTATTCTTGTGCTGATTTTTGGGGTTCTCCACTTTGGAGAAGTTTCTCTCTTGTTTTCTTGGGGTTTGTGCTACTACTATCTGGATGTACATCGTTCTCTATTGGAAGGTGTGAGCTCGGGGGAGACAAATAGCTTTGTTTATGGTTGGCAGATGATTGTTCTTATCATTGTGGTTAAATGAGCTCCACACTCATTTTGTTTCTGTGCTTTGACATTCTTTTAGTGATCCTCGTTATGCTACTATAAAATTCTGACACTTCTAGAGATTGGGGGTATTTCCTTAATCAAAGAGATATTTACTTGTTCCATAAGTTACTGGTCAGGTCATTTCTCTCAATATTTTTCTTTCACCCATTTCAAAGTGAACATGAGTCATGTAAATACATTGCATTAAGAGAAGCAAGGTGCACTCTTCAACCCAATATGGGTGAGATGTGTAACATAATGTATTGCTAAGAACTAGAATGAAAAAAAATTGAGGTCCAAAATGTAAAAATTGAAAATAAAAGAAGGCCAACAATAAATTAGAAAAGAATATAGTAATAAAATAAACCAGCATAGATCCATCTTAACCTTTTGTCCCTTGGTTTCTTTTTTATACCTTTATCTGTACAGATACAAGGTTAAGATGGATCTTTGCTGATATTATTTCTCTGGTTTCATATTATATACAGCAAAGTCTTCACCAGCAACAAGGGATGACCTAGGTTCTATCATCCTTCATTTAAATCTACTGTTGAGATGGCATGATCAAAGCAGTTTAAATAGTAATACCAGTGCCAACAGGTTTTGGTTCACTGGAGAGGTTGGTTGAATTTTAATCCTTCCACCAAGGGAAACAAGGCTACATTCTAATGACATGCTCGATGTGAATAACATACCAAAATAGGGAACGAGGTCGGGTGCAAGTCCGAAGCAAATTCGGCAGAGTAGATAGCTCTCAGACCTGAGGTATAGGTGAAGCGAGTCCATGTTTAGTAGTGTGTTCATGGCAAATTGAACCAGAAACAATCTTAGAAACCAACGTCTCTTCACCTAGGTCCAGAATCAGTAACTTAAGACAATAGATTGCAAGTATAAGGTGCAAAAATCTTACAACACAACTGTCTCTTTGTCTAGGTCCACATAAAGATGGAAATTGCACCAGAAACTTCAGACAATGAACTGTAAGTATAAACGCATAGAATTTTGTTGTGAAATATTCACACTCAACAAATGTAGCCTAGGGTCAAAGAGGCCTAAAGCCAAACCTCAATAGCATTTACCTATGAATCCCAACTCTCCCAGTTACTGCATTGTTGCCTGAACGTCGCTAATAAAAAATGTAAAAAGTCAAACGGCAACAACTCAAATCTTGTCAAAACCACTAGCACGGATCTTATTAATATCAAAATGTTCATATATATCAAAATAGTGAGTGGTCAAAGAAGGAAGACCAAAGCCCCTTGTTCCTCTCCTTCAAATTTGACAAATTTTCTATGATACGAATTAAGACGGATGGGAAACTATCCAATCCATTGTCTTGAACAGTTAAGCATGGTATTATGGGCAACACTGACATATTGTGATTCATTTTTTAAATACAAAAATTTACATATCCACGCGGTGTGAATTATGCTCGTAAATTCCAACTTTTTGCTAATTTTGGTGTCACTGTAATTTCATACATCATTGCATGAAAAGCAAAGGGCGAAGGCCACCAGACCAGCATTAATCTACATAATGCCTACCCTCCAGTGCTAAGTTTTTTAATCCATTAAGCAGGCACTCAAAGGAAAACACAAAAATATTCAATTTTACAGAATTTCAATGTGATACAAGCAAGACATTCTGTAATTAGCTACGTATAGTGTCATAAGCGGTGGAAGAAGAACACAATGTCAAAGGTCAAATTCTGAAAGCATTATGCAAAAGCATCGATATGGACAGCAAAAGCATAATCCATTCAATCAGCAAAAGCATAAGCCATCTAATCAGCAATAGAGTTTTATGTTATGGAAATATCAACATTACAGTTTTTAAATTGGCAAGGAAGTCTTTAAGTACATGCAACCATCAACTACCTAAACAGAACATAGTGTTTAGAGCTATCTTTGTTTGTCTTCTTTGTCAGACAGGGAAAACAACTATAGATCGAGCAGCAAGCGAAACTGAAAGACAATTTTTTGATGCAAAGTGCAAGTTCCTAGAAGTTTTCTTTATAGTAGAAAAACCTGCTTTGTACTTTGCTTTGAGCAAAAAAATCCATTTTGTTCTACTTTCTCTGCTTCTATTTCTGCATAAATGTACAAAGCATAATTACAGACTATCTGGAGAACGAAAATTGCAACCATGAACAAGACAACATTCAATGTTAAATTAGTTGGTGGTGTAGTAGCCTTTGCTAGTACCTGTTCCTACACAATGTGTGCAGATTAGAGTCAAAGCAATGATCGAAATTGCAATAATAAATATATATGCAAAGTTGTAAAAAGTAACTTTAATTATGTGAGGCCACTGGTTCATATTCCTCATTTGCTATAATAAGAAAACGTGAAGTTCATTTCGATAAAGGAGAGGATTCGAAATGCATTGTATCTTGTTCCTTAGTGGATGCAACTCCCAACACTCGTAAACTCAAAATACTGGATAGTGATGAGAATGGTTATCTATTGCTACAGGACATAACGACCTCCCTTTGTATTATTTGTACTCATGCTATGGAAAAAAAAAACTTATCCCTTATTGAAAATGTTGCTTTCAAAAAAGTCATGTACCTGTAGCTTAGAATGATGTTTAAAGAAATTAAATCAATAAAATCTAGACAAAAATTGCAGAAAAGGCTCTAGGTGTAGATGACTTTATCGAATTCTTGAATGAGGATTTCCAACAAAATTTGGCTATCCTAAAAATCATTGATCAAACAATGATATCATTAATGAAGATAACGTGGGTTTTAAGAATAAATTTAGTTGTTTTCGAGGAAACGAGAGTTTTGGCTATGAAAATTGCATGGAAAATAGTTGGATGTCGAGAAAGAGAATTGAACATGAGACCGATGGAGGACTTAAGAGATCCAAAGACAATTACAATAGAGGTCTGTCCAGGAGGGACTGTGAGGGTTCGAGAAAGGGGTTTGATAGAGCAGAGACCCCAAGATCGAACCACGAGTCTTGTTATAATAGATATGTGAGCGATTCTGCAAAGCTGTCTCCATGTGGATTGCATTCGGCTGAGAGGGTTACATGTGGATTGCATTAGGCTGAGAGGGTTCGTGGATTGAGTAACTTTTTGATTAGATGTGGTTCCAAGAAGGAGAATAACAAGTCCCTTAAATTTTATAATTGGGTCTTTCAATCAATGCAGATGGCCAAATTTACAGTTTTAGCCATTTCAAAGCTCTCGAAAGTCTTAATTGCAGAACATATTCTCAAAATGAAATAATATAATAATAAATATATTAATGTGGGCTAAATTTATTCATAAATATTTATATATAAAAAATTAACACTATAAAAAGAAACAAAATCAGATTAACTATTGTAAAAGGAGTGGCTCCATGTTTTCTAAAAGAAAATCACAGAAACCCTTGAGCACAACTTGCTTTTCTCACCTTTCTACTGATTCTGATTTGAGAGATGAAAACAAGAGAAAGAAGGTTGAGCTTAATTGGAATGAAAGGTTTTTTATGGGTGAAAGAACTCCAAACCAAGATGATGGAATTTGATTGAGAAACAAGAAAGAAGAAGTCGGTTTGGATAGTTTAGCAACTGGATTCAGAGTTAAGAGATTGAAATGGGATTTGAAAGATGAAATTGTTATTGCTTCTTTTGTAATAGACGATGTGAATTGTGGCTTAGATGGTCTCAGAAAAGGTTTTGGGATGAAGTGGCCAAGAAATTGAACAAGGAAACAAAGTAGTGTGCATCAAGTTATTTACCAAGTTCAAAAGCATAAAGAATAAGTAGTTTGTGAATCAAGTCCAGAACTTCCAAATTAGATTAAATACCATCATGAAAAACACAAGACACAGAAACACTAATAACATACTGAGATTTATAACTCAAGACACAGAAATACTAATAACATACTGAGATTTACAACACAAGAACATACATATCAAGGTTACACACAAAGCATTGTATTGATAAAAAAATATAACAAAAAATATGTGTGTTGTTCCAATGCAGAGCATTCACTAATATTAAGTGTTTCGAGTTTTGACAGCTGCCCCAGACCCTGTATGCCCTTCAGCTTCTCACATCTATATGCGGACAACTCCTTCAATAACCTTAAATTTTCCGCACCTGGAAGCTCTACTATCTTAGAGCACTCACTAATATTTAGGATCCGTAGCCTTCTCAAGTGAGCCAATCCCCATATTGTTTCCAGCTTCTCACATTTAGATGTCTTCAACACTTCTAAAGATACCAATGTCCCAATATTTTGCAGCTCCTCCACTTCTTTGCATTCACTAATGTCCAATGTTTTAAGTTTTGCAAGATCACAAAGCCCTTCTATTTTCTTCAATTCAGAACAATTGGTCAATTCCAGATGTATGAGTGTATTTGGCAATGTTCCAACCTCTACAAGATCATCACAGCACTTAATGATGAGATGTCGAAGGTTAGAGAAAACGACTGTAGGAAATGAGACCTCTGATTTTTCTGTCTTGTCCAGTTCTAAGTGTTGGAGCTGCATAAGAACTGTAGACATGTCAATGGAATACTCCAATTTATTCAATACTATTTTCCCTATTGACAGTGTTAACGCTTCTGTCTCTCCTTCAACCTTTTCAAAAGACATTTCACATAATGCACAGTCATAGCGCATGATGGCTGCTGCTTCAAAGTCTTTGAATTGTTCATTCAAACCAGTGGGATATTTGACAACATTTAATGGTAATTTTTTTCTCTTTTTTAAAACACATTCAACAACCATATCTAGCAGCTTCCTCTCGTCTCTGGTTATTCACAAGAAAATAAATGGAATTATAAAACTAGATGTGAATTATCAAATACATATTGTATCCAACATAAAGTGGGAGATGTCGGCCGCTCACCCATTAAATTTCTCTTGTAGATCTAATCCACTTATTTCTGTCTAGAATTTTTAGTAGAGAACAGAGTTTTCAGCTTTAGGACAGATGGAGGTATGGAGCTCTAAGTCCCTTTTAGATTGGATCGAAAACATAGTTCACTAGATTGGTGCTCATGAATTTTATTGTTTCTAAAGATAGTGTCATAGATTTGGTTCTTTGCAGGAAGTACGATTAATGGTGTTGACAAGTGCTCTACCACACAGAGATATTGATATTGGAAGTTTTAGATTCTTCATTTGTTCTGATTGTTGTAAACTCCATTCCTATTCTATATCTATGTTTTTGTTCATGGCGAGTTGCCAGAAAAGAGACTTGTTAATGCCTGCTACTGATCTGCTATTGTTGATTAAATAACAAATGGGAAAAGTATATAATCAATGAACATGATTAGGATGCAAGGTTTATGTGAATGGGAAATGACTTAATATTGTGTATATTTTGTAAAAAACAGGTTCAAATAGATTTACAAAAGAAGTTGCAACTGAGAATGTTTCATTTCTATTTTGAAATATTGATCAATGCCTGTTACTGATCTGCTATTGTTGATTAAACAACAAATGGGACAACTGACAAGTATATAACCAATGAACATGATTAGGATGCAAGGTTTCTGTGAATGGGAAAAGAAAAATGACTTAATACTGTCTATATTTTATAAAAACAAGTTCAAATATATTTATAAAAGAAGTTGCAACAGAGAATGTTTGAATTCTATTATGAAATATTGAATGCAAGTTGAAAGAAGGGAAAAATTGTCGAAGGTGTTTGGAGAAAAAGTAAAATTATGATCATACCTTCTATTCATAATTTTTTGAACTCGACAATCCTGTTGTTCATTGCCAAAGTGTAAAGCCCTTGTTGCTTCAATTTGCGAAGATTGTAAATGATCGAGGAAACACTGTTGCAGTATTGTTCATAAGAAACAGCTACAACATTGGGGCAACACTCTTTTAATTGTGTACGTCGAAGTGTACATTCAATAATCCCTTCTCCAGTCTCTAGCTTTCATTGCAATATGTGTTCATAAGTAGTTGGTGTTTCACGATTGCAAAATGTGCAAAAAGCAGTGCTTTGTATCATTGGCAATTTACACTGTGTGAAAATGCAGTGGTAGGGTGGTGCAAACACATTTTTTACTTTTAAAGTTCCATATACTTGTTGTAGGTAAGCAAACAGAAAACATAAAAAACATTGCAGTGAGCATGATTTTATATGAGGGCTATGCTAGGAAAAAGCACAAAAACGAATTTATGAAAACAACTGTGCAAATGCAGCTTTTGCAACATGGTATTTGAAAAGATCTCATTATAATGAGTTATATTGCTGTTAATTGAATTGCTAAATCTGGTACTATAAAAAAAGATTTTGAGAAGTAAAAAGTCTATATTTTGTTTATATCAAAAGCAGAAAACTTTGATATCGGTAATCCAACAGGGTGAATATTGAAGAAAGAATAAAATCTCTTTTGATAACCATGAAACTTCTCAAACTACATACGGAGAGCCTGCTTAATTGATAATGAAATGACAAAAAATCATTTCAAGTAACATTATACGAGGGATTCTTCTTGTCTGACCTGTGTTTTAGCTTCAATTATTGGAAGCAAACTTTGTATTGCGAATTCATCGTTTAGGGGATCTATAAATGTTGCTTGTGAGGTCTTCATAAGATGACTTCCTTTTGTACCTGGCCTTACAATGTTTTTGATTAGATACATAGGCGGTTCATCAAGTGCAAGTTGTTGTTGCACACAGAGGAAGAAATTTGTGTAGCTTTGATTAACCTGAAACTGAGCATGAATAACTGGAAAAGAATTAGTGAAGGGGGGGTGGTAAATAGACCAATGTTTTTTGTTACCAATTCTACTTTGTTTTTTTTGTACATGTAACTAGCAACAGATGGAGCGGCGAAAAAAAAACAAAAAAATGAAAGGAAATATAGCGAAAAAAAAATTGTTTAAAGAGAATTGACTTTACAATTGCATAGTCGTTTGTAGTTTCACCATCTCTTATGTAGAAGTCCAATTGTTTGTTGTTGTATTCACAAGCGACAACTATGACTGCGACAGAGCCAACGACATATGTCTCATCTGATGTAACCAGCTCACTGATTGTTGTATCTGGTGGAAGGCAATGCATTTTGCATACTTGTTCGATTGTCTCTATGACAGTTGTTGGCAATATCGCTATTGAATTTATGGCATCTCCTCGGTCATATTGACCTTTCTTCTTCAGTTCGAAACCATAAATTCTGACACTTTTGCCAGGCAAAAAGAAACTGCCAAAGCGATTTATCAAACTATCATTAATTGTAACTGTCATTGTCATCAATCCATTCTTGTCAACAAGATCTGCATGTAGAATCTTTGTCTTGACAGGGGAGTTTTGGTTACGATTTTGTGCAGGTCCATACACAACCAAAACATCCCCCTCAAATACATGCTTGTGTGTTGCAGCACATAGTTGTATTATTGACGATGGTTCAACTGCCATTTGCTTTAATCTATGCACATTTAAAAATAGCAAAAAGTGAAACAACAAATAGATTAGTCTTTCATTGAATGTTGAATTTTGTACTGAATGCACTAAAATGAAATTAGTAGAGAATCCAAACTAGATGTTTGATCAAAACACTGACATTTGTATTAGATAGAAGATCAAAGAATCCGGACAAGAATAGTGAATGAACAAAGATGTTGGATAGGAACATTACCTCTTAGGACTATTTGTTGTTGCATTTCCCGAAGGTTGCGACAATGTTGCCATTGGAATGGTCTCTGCAACATCTTGTGAGGAAAGAAGACTTCTTTCTATCGATGGACTGTCTAATGTCGAAGACATGGCTAAATTGTTTCCTTGATTGAAAATATTGTTTCTGATTAGTTGTTTTTTTGAGATGTTGTATTTGTTTTTTTCAATTTGCATATGCAATGAAGACTGAAAGCATATTAGAATATTCAAGAATATATTTCACATAGAAAAGCATCTAAAAAGAAGAGAAAAAACAACAAAGACAAAACAAAGAAAATGATGACAGCCAATTTTTTTCTCATCTTTTTTTTTTGTCAAAAGAAAATGAAAAAAATATTTTTTATATTGTTTTGTTGTGGCAGTAAAAGATGATATGGACGTGACCTCAGCAACAAAATGAACTTCATTCCAAATTTGCTAATATAAAAGAAGATGCATTTGTAAGAAACAAAGGAAGTGTTGGCAACAAACAGTACAGAAGCAAAACAAAATCAATGACATGAGAATATGCACATGTAAAAAAAGATAAAAAAAATGAGGAATACTATATGCAAATTGCAGGTACTGATAAGATACTAGTAAAATGATCTAACCAATATGCATCGGAAATGGTAAATGAAAGCCTGCTAATATCTATGTTTGTCCAAAAAAGGTCAATCATAGAACCATACTCTGTTGTAAGTATGTTTGTTTTTAACTTTAGACGTTTATTCTCCATAAACAATTCCAATCTCCTTTTCGATATTGTTTCTTTGTACATGTCAATGTTAAAGTCACCAGTTATTATGGTTAGCGTTTTCTTGTTGTTTTGTAACATAACGGAGTCCAAGACATCAATAAGTTTGTCAACAATATTATTTGGTTTGTTATAAATATTGACAAGCTGAAGAATGTTCCCAGGTAGTGCAATGTAAGTGACAATTGCCTCGACTGATGGCTCGTTAACAAAGATTGTTTCCATAATAGGAATCGTCTTTTTTACAACTGTCAAAAGGCCATGAACTGAATGTGTTGCAATGCAATTGTTTTGGCTTACAAACGCTGCAGTATCAGGGGGCAAATTCATATGTGTTTCTTGCAAACAAAGAATGTTTGATTGCATAAGTTCAAAGTCATTTGCAACATCATGAATGTGTGAAAGTAGACTTCGTGTGTTAAGTGAAGAAATGAACATGTGATTAGTATTTGGAAACGACTTAAGTCCATATTGAAATTGCAAAGAAGCCTGTTTCTCTAATCTATTCAGTTCTGCAACTACTTTTGATGAAACGGAGAAATTTTTTTCCTGTAGTTTGTTTAGAAGATAGAGACATTCAATGTTCTTTACACGTGACAATGCGGTGTAAACAAGACCATGTTTTGTGACTCCTTTTGGGTCAAATGCCAATTTCTCAAGTGTAAGACCTTGTGCTCTATGAATTGTTCGAGCACATGCTAATTGGACTGGGAATTGTACTCGGATGTAGTTTTTTCTCTTTCCAAGAGAAATTTGTGTTGTAACTCTTTTTATAGGTGTCCAAGTGCATAGGATGGAATCAGTGTAAAGATGTTGCATAGATGCCCGTGCAATTGCTCCAACCTTTGGATCTAAAAATTGAATCCATAAAATGTCTATTGTTGCTTTTTTCTATAATGTTTGAAGATGCCTTCAGCACCATTGACAAGGCCATCTTCAATTGAATAGTTTCTGCCTACTATTTCGATAAGCATGTGTTTTTTTAGAGTAATTGTAGATGGCAAATGAATTTTCTTATGTACGTCGGCTATGTTATCAATTTGATCAATTTTGGTGTCTTGAGCGACAATGGTAAACGCTTCTGTTTTAACAAGGGGCAACATCTTTGAGTTATGTTGTTGAACATCTTTGTTGCAATAATAAAGGAATGGAAATGATGGGTCAACTGGTGGTTGTCTATAGCATTTCCAGTTCAAATATTGTATATCATCAAATGTTTGTTTTCTTGTTCTGATTCTATTCAAGATCGATATAAAAGTTTCGTCTTTCTGTCTGACAATGGTTTTTAACTCATAGTATTGTATAGAATCATTCCAAAAACTGTAAGGGAATTTTTTATTATTGAAACTTGGGAAGTCAAAAATCCAAGAATCGTGAACAGGTTCTGCTTGGCAGAAATCACCGCAAAAGATGACATCTAGATTTCCAAATGGTTTTGTCGGAGTATGCATGATCTCACAAAGACGTTTATCTATGTTATGTAGCATGCGTGAACCTATCAAAGAAACTTCATCAATCAATAGAACGTGAACATGTTCATAGTCTTTGCTTAGAAGATCTAGTGTGTTTGAGCTTAATGTCATCAAGATCGAGGAACCAAAAGGAAGCTTAAAAGCAGAGTGAACAGTAATCCCATCTGCATGATATGCTGCTTTTCCAGTGAATGCAACAATAAGACCTTTTCTTTTCAATGGGTCGCTACCAAGTTCTTTTTCATAGAAAAAGACAAGAGCATCATAAAGGACCTTTGCAGTATGTGTTTTTCCTGTTCCTGCGCTTCCTGTAAGGAATATATGGATTGCTTTTGCAGGGTTGTTTTTTTTCCTAGCAATAATTTCTTTCACAATGGACTGTTGCTCATTGTTTAAACTGCATCTAGTCACAAAATATTCATCTTTATCAGGGAGAAATGGTTTTTTTGCTATGGTAAATGTATTTGGCGTTTCGAATAGTCGATTCTTTCTTCTACAGCGAAGATCATCACCAATGTCATACTTTTCAACACCATTCAATTTGAGTCCATCATTGGTATCTTTTGCAAAGTCTAGAGGAATTTGAACATGTGTTTCAACTTTGTCTTTTGCAATGTCAATATCACCCCATTTTGAAATTGCTTTTGCCATAATTTTTCCTTCAACATTTCCTCTTTGTTGTTTGTATTTTTCACATGCCTCTGTCCATGTTTGAAGGGGGTGCTCGAACAGATTGGAAAGATTTCTATAAGGCACAAAGAGCAATAGCCTTTCACGGGCAAAATTTTCAAGATCTTTTTCTTGTCTGTAATGAATGTATCGAATGATACATTGTCTGTTTCTTTTGATTGTTTTTCCATGAACCAGGCAATAGGAAGAAGTGTATTCAACCAAAGACACATGTTCCAGGTCCGGTGGGCGTTCAATGTACTTGTCTATAATCGATGGGAAAATGATGTCTTCAGAATCATCATGCTCCTTTTCTAGCAGAGACGATTTTTTTAAAACGACGGTTTTTTTATCATCTGGAGCAGTGTTGATAAAAATTGTGGTTCTTGAAGATGAATGTAGAGGTAAGGAAAGCACAATATGTACTGCTTGTCTAATAGACATTTGTTGCATGTTCAGAAACGTTTTTCCAAGCCTACGAATTGTTTCTAGTTGATTACAATTGTTTGAAACAGACTCTTCCTTGATTTTTTTCAAAGCCATTGTCATAGGCCTATCTATTTTCGTTATGTATGAGCTTACATATGTCGCAGTTGCATATGCATCTAAGATGAATTGGGCATCTGTGTTTGCTTGCCACAAATTTGGAATTCCTTTTGCAAAACAATTTATCCAAATATATGAAGGGTCTCTTTTTAATAGCAATGTTGGCCGCTCAATTGTAGAACGCACTAGTTCAATGTACTTGTCCCTATTTAAATGTAGTTCTTGCAAGAATGAATCAAAATTCATGCTCTTTGGATATTCTTTAGTTTCAAGAGAAAAAGAAAGGAGTTTTTTTTTTCAATCAGGGCATCCGATTTAATTTCAAGAGGTTCTACAACCATTGTAACATCAATAGGGAACATCGGGAATCGAAACCTACATGTAGAGTGTCTATGTTTTTTACATGTTCTTGTATGTCTATGAGTTTGAATTTTTATGAAGCCTTCTTCAAGTAATGAGGAGTCTGTCGAAATGTAGCAATCGACAAAAGAAGTTATTTCATCATTGCTATTATCGCCAAAGACGGGTGCATTTTCAATCCAAAGAAGCCCATGTTCATGCTCATTTCCTCTTTGTTGAAATTTAGTTGTAAAAAAAAAGTCATTTACTTCACCAAAAAGGTATTTGTTTTTCAAGATCAAGGACTTGAATGCATTCATTTTGTGTCTATAGTAACGGGTACAAAGTATAGGGTGTTTTCTTATTAAATCATCAATAACATCATCAGGAGGAAGTTCGTTGCAATTTTCTCTGTCTCTTTTCTCAAGCGTGTGCAAAGCATCACACAAAGGTTTCCAAAGATGTTCAACAGTAGAAAAGCTTACAAATAAAGTTGGTGGGACTAGTTGATGTATCATTGCGAAAAGATTTTTTTCATGTTGTCAAAATAGTCAGGAGATGTTCGAACGGCTTTTAGTGAACGATATGCAATTGGGGATTTCATTATCTTAATAAGGTTGGCTTTGCATTTCACATCTTTGGCTTTTAGTTTTTTCCCTTTTAACTCCCCTATGCGAATAGATATCCAAGCAGTGCTAGAGATTTGACCTATTAACACTTTCACTGCTTTGAAGAATATATTTGTGGGATGTGCTTCAAAATGTGTGCTTTCATGTTGAATTTCCCACTAGAAGATTTGTTGGTGTCGAAAGCGTTTGTAGATGTCATTGGAACAGCTGCATCCAAAGAAAAGTGTAGGGAAATTAAGTTCTTCAGAGAACCGATCTTGGAAAATTCCTAGGGGTCGGTAGTTTTCAAAAGGTGCAAGCTCAATGATTTTGGTGGCCAAGTCATCTATTAGATGGGTTTCTCCATATCCATGCACCAATGTCTCTGTGATTGGTTCTATGGATTGATCATGCGTATCTTCATCGCTTTCTCCCAGGCTTGTAAAATGTTCATCTACATCGTTTGATTCTGATGGCGATAGTTTCTTGGACTCTTGCTTTGCCAATTCGCGGAATGTTTCTTCCCAATTTGAATTGACATGTACATTTTCCATTTTGTAAAGATCCATGTCACAAAGGGTTTTCAATGCTTGCATGACAATATTTGGCCGAACATTTCCAGAAACGAAAGCATTCTTGTATTCTAGTTTTCGCTTAAGCATAACTGCAATGGTCTTGCCCTCTTCTAGGTTCCTAGGCAATGCTTTCTGTACTTTGTCTAGAGATGCGGGCACATTGATGATTGTTCCTGTCAACCCTA
Source organism: Larix kaempferi (assembly GCA_027924585.1). NCBI lineage: Eukaryota > Viridiplantae > Streptophyta > Pinopsida > Pinales > Pinaceae > Larix > Larix kaempferi. The sequence continues at coordinate 760,037 of BSBM01000742.1, forward strand.
CTTGAGCTCGTTTATAACCTAGTTTCCGAATCTGAGCAAAAGAAATTCTTGGTGACACAAGCCGCTCTTCAAGCGAAGTCAATTTGTCTACATAAGGCAATGAAGTGTTGCAACAAATATTAAGTGGTGTTGCAAACAATGGTGTTTCTGAATTTGAAATACTCTTTTTGCAATATTTGCATATGTATGTGTGCAATGCAATTGAAGAAGGCATAGTATTCCAAGGAAGACATTTCAATGCATAGAAAGTGTCTTCGTTGATATAGCGAACATCCCTTTTAAAGTGCAAGCGTCTATAGACAGAACATGCATGAATAGGGGTGTCTTGAATACTTTCTGAGTATTGTTTAAGTGATTTTTTTGCCTTCTCATATGCCTTTTGCTTTTGAAAGGATTGAAGCGCTTGTAGATGCATTTCCTTTTTCATGGTGTGTATGTTCTTGAACGGGGCAATGGATTTTTGCCGCTTCATAATGGAATCTTTCTCGATACATTTTTCCATCATAACTGAAATTTATGGGCCAATGCAAAAGAGTCTTGGTTTTTTTTTCGATGTTTTTTGCATAGAACAAGTTTTTTTCCTTTTGTTTGGCTCTGTTTCCGAATGTTCTTTGCAAAGGTCAATGAGAGGTTGTTGTTCAATGACACTGCAAAGAGTTGACTGGTGGAAATTGTCATTTGTTTTCATCATTGCATCGATAGTAAGGTTCCTAGTCATGGCATTTGACAACATTGGAGAATGTCTTTGAAGGCTTGTTTGGGACAAGGGATGAAAATGCGAATGGAATTTGTCAATTTCATGATGGAGAAGAAAATAGATCTTTGACGATGTATTTGTTGAGAAGAATTGATTTTGGACTTTGTAGGAATCTATGTTCAAAAGAAATATGTTGACTTCCAAAACCTCACACAACCATTGAATTGTGAAATGGCCACCATTTACATGGCCAATTGTATAAGGCTCTTCCAAATTCACTACAAAGGTTTGCCAACTAGAAACAAGTTGATTTTCTTGCACTGTCTCAATCTGAAGAAATGTTTGTAGACAACGGAAGGCTCTTGCATCATTTGAAACCATGCAATTGAAAAAATTTTGCGCTATTGTTTTTCTGAGGCTTGCACTATCAAATGTTTTTGTCAATTTTGAAATTGATTCAAATAACGAGTCACAACAGTGGACATCAATGCGAGAGATTAATTGGAATCCTTGTTGCAACAGACTTTCTCTTAAGCAATGAGACTCAAGGAAGATATCTTCACAAGGGTCAACACAAGAGGTATCCGATTGTCCATGCAAAATAACATAGTCAGGTCCAAGCAATTTGTATGAAATCAAAGGTTCGAAGTGCCCAGCAGTTGGGGTGTGATCATGGAATAGAATATTGTAGCAATATCCAGGATACGAAGGGTTAAAATGAAGACATTTCCTTTTCCTTGTCAATGACCATACAACAACAGGGACATTTAACCAATTTGCAAACCATTTTATGCAGAAGATATCACCCCAAAGGCCATAAACATTTTCTGCATCCGGTTCAGATGCGGTTTGGGACATTCATTGCAGATAAAGATCTCTATTCTCTATCCCATGCAATTCAGACAAGTATAAAGGATCCAATTCCAAGTTGAGAGAAGAAATTGCAGCTAGATCGTTTGCAGCTAGACGCAAACGGAAATGGTTTATGGCTGCTTCTCTTATTTCCAAGGATGTGTACCGAAAATGCAAGAGGACAACAAAGGCGTCAAAGAGACAATCTCCATTTCGGTAATGAAAAGCTTGCAAACGAAACAAATGGTTTCTTGACAAAGCAATATCAATACCATCAAATGCCCCTCGTATAATCGGAATAGATCTTGCTCCTATGCTAGAACATTGATTGTGTTCAATGCTCTCCATCACAACAAGAAAGATAGCAAGAAAAACCTGCATGGCAAATGCAACTTTCGAAATAAGCAAAAATAAGTCACATTGTTTGTGACACTTGTACGCAATGAACCAAACAAAACAGTATCTTCTGCATAGCCACTTGCAATGAAAGCTATGTTGGAAAACAATTCAATAGACATTTCTGTTAGAAATTTATTTTAAATCGCGTCTGTTGAAGAGTTTAGATCAGTACCACTTTTAAATTTTTTGTGATTTTTGCGAAAAATAATTGCCTGTAATAACTCTAGGAATTACCCAATGGTAAGCTAATAGACTTGTAAATGGCTGCCTGTAAACGCTTTTGTGGTACACTTATTGACATTTGCATTTTGCAAACGAAATGAGAGAGTTACAAATCAAGAACAGGTTTTTGTACCTTGTTTTGTTCAATGGATACTTTATTCATATTATGTAGGTATGTTTGACCAAAGGCTTACAATAAATTTAATGTGTTTGTTCAAAATTATAAGCTGACCTAGATATGCATTTTTCTTCTTTGCACCTTTCAGTGATACGTTTCATATAGAGCCCAGCAAAGGATATTTCAGAGAACTTGAGTAGACTCTGGATTTTCATCTAGATGACGTAGCCAATCTTGCTGGCAAGACTACGACTCTTTAACTGATTTGTTGATGTTCTAGAGATGAAATAGTGATTGTAGATATGCTGCAAAATAATTTTTTGTTTGTTTGTTTATACATATCATTTGTAGCTTTTGGAAACATAATCTGACCAAGTATATACCTACTTTGCCTCCCCATTGCCAGTAGCAAGTAAAGAATATTTCTTGATCTGTAGGAGTGGGCATATGTTTTGACTCACTATTCTTTCCTTTTGTTAAGGTTCCGGTGTGAATTCTAGACCAGCTGTCAACATTAATCATTCTGGGGCATTACAAACTGTTAACTTGAGTAAGGTGAAGAACGATTTCGATATTTTATGCAAATTTAAAATGAGTGGCATTGGGCATCGACCCTATTTTTATGAGCATAGACTAGAAAAATTCATGGATTGCGATGAGCAAAAAAGAAGTATAATATATATACAAGTGCAAAGAGAATGAAATATTTCCAATGGACACATTGCAAAACAATATATGTAAGTATTATAGCAAACTGGAAGACCATTATTTACAAATAGTGACATAAGCCAAATAGGAAAAATGATATCTATTACAAAAAGCAAAAAAATATACATCTAGCAAAGAAGCTCGAAGAGAATTCATTCTAGCAATGAAGGAGTGAATGCACATAGCTATGAACTTTGAACTTGTTATTTAAAAAGGCCAATTAAAAAGCTACATTGCAAAGAGCTCTGGTTCTTCTAGAGAAGAATGACAATGTATAACTGATATCAAGCAAGAATAAAAGTAATAACAATATGCTAAGGAAACAAATGAAAAAAATAGAGAAGACATTTAAACTTTGCAACATTTGGACATTGTCTGGCCAGCATCACCAACTTGGCTGGACAATCTTTGGTCAAAATGCAATCATCCATTTATCAAATTGGATTTTTTTTTAATGCATATATGGATTAAGACCCTAAGAAAACCCTATTGCAGCTTGATTATGCAATGTCAAGAACCAATATTTGCAATTGAAATAACTCTTAGCATATTTAGACTACATGGAAAAATTATGCCCAAAGATGAGCTCATGGAGATATCAAGTTGTTTAAGGTATTTCGGAATGGTCTCTGAATCCACATAAATATTCACTCAGTTGAATAAGACAATAATAGAAACATCATGATAGAAGGGAATTTGTAAGTGTGAATTTCAAAGGAAATAAAAAATGAATTTAGAAAACTGTAATCAAATAGAAAAAGATTGAATTTAGAATATATATTCGTTGAAAGCAATCTGCAAAAGAGATATAGCTCATGATGAACAACATGCTTTACTAGATTTTGCTACACTCCAAGATGCAATCATCTACATCACCTACAAAGCAAAGAAACAGAAGAATGGAAAAATCAAGATTTTTTGGGTACAGAATCTGTAATTTGCAAAATAAATGGTTTCTTGTAAATTTGCAATTCCAAGTTCAAAATCAGTTCTCTAGATTTAGCCCTTACATGAAACAGAAGAATGGAAAAAACAAGAAATTTTTCTTGTAAATTTGCAGTTCGAAATTCAAACTCAGTTCTCCAGATTTAGCCCTAACGTGATTTAGCAAAGAAGCTGGAAGAGAATTCATTCTAGGAATGAAAGAGTGAATGGACATAGCTATGTACTTTGAACTTATTATTTAAAAAGGCCAATTAAAAAGATACATGGCAAAGAACTCTGGTACTAATATTAACCAAGAATAAGAGTAACAACAATATTCCAAGGAAAGAAATGAAAAAAATAGAGAAGACATCTAAACTTTGCAACATTTGGACATTGTGTAGCCACCATCACCAACTTGGCTGGACAATCTTTGGTCAAAATGCAACCATCCATTTATCAAATTGGATTTTTTTAATGCATAAATGGATTAAGACCCTAAGAAAACCCTATTGCAGCTTGATTATGCAATGTCAAGAACCAATATTTGCAATTGAAATAACTCTTAAAAGAAGGAAATTCTATATTGAATTTTTGAAGAAAAATGGCAAAAAAAAGGCCTTAAAAGGCCCAAATCTTAGCATATTTAGACTACATGAAAAAATCATGTCCAAAGATGAGCTCATGGAGATATCAAGTTATTTAAGGTATTTCAGAATGGTCTCTGAATCCATATAAATATTCACTCAATTGAATAAGAGAATAATAGAAATATCATGATAGAAGAGAATTTGTAAGTGTGAATTTCAAAGGAAAAAAAAAATGATTTGTGCAAGATAAAACTGTAATCAAATAGAAAAAGATTGAATTTAGAATATAGATTCGTTGAAAGCAATCTGCAAAAGAGATAATTTGTAATTTGCAAAATAAATGGTAAAACTCAAATTTGGTAACTATGGCAAAAATTTGTCATAACTTATTCAAATTCAATTTTGAAGAAAGACATGAAGTTATTCAAATTCAATTTTGAATAGGCTTTAGTTGAAGCCAGAGCCATAACTCACTCATCTGGGTTTTTGTTGAATCCTCGAAGCCATAACTCGTGGGAGTTTTGATGCCAGTGTTGTTAAATAAATTTAATTAATTGAATTAAGAGATTTGGTTTCAATTTACAAAAAATCTTATAATCTTGTGGTATTAGCAAGTGTTCTTTGAGAGAAAACAAATAAATTTCTTGTTAAAATTGTATAGGCTTCTTATCTTGCCAATCAAATAGGGAAATGTAAAAGCAAACAAAAAAAAATTGTATTTGCTAACTAAAAGAGTTGAAAAATGTCAATATGACATTGGAAATGTTCCAATTACTTATCCACTATAGTTTATGACAAATCAATAGAGGCCAGATCGCTATGCACAATGGAACTATCATTGTTTCCAGAAGAATATTGTGCCAGGGAAAATTAACTCTGCAAAAATACATGTCCTAAGGTCTTGATGAAACTAAAGTTGTTATTTTAAGACCATTGCAAAGCTTCTATGCAAACTGTTTTTTTTTTTAATTTTCAAAAAGAGTTGCAGCGCATGCAGCATAATAGACCATGGCAAGACATAATCAACAACAATTAAACTCGGTGTTGGGAAAAAAATTGAACATATTTTCTTTTGGAAAAGGTTACATACTATTGTTATGGGTGGATGTATTTGACATATTTTTTTCCAACTTTGCTCAACCGAATTCCATTATCCGGTGGGAGAGGGGAAATGGAAGGGCACAAGAGCCGAGCACTCTATTGCAGTTGTATATGCAATTTGTACACCTCCATACTGGCCGGGTATGAAATAAAAAAGGGAAACACACTAAAGATGAAAACAATGGAATATTGCTTATGCGATTGTGAAATGAAAGGATTTTTCTCTTGCAAACTGCAATTGACAAAGACAAATGCTCAAAGAAGGTGAACCTATTTACAAGAGCAGTATGTTTGTCTCGTGAAGCATTGTCCCGAAGATTCCAATAATAGTATTATTGTATTGAATTTTAGCAGTGGTGTTGAAATTGAAATGGATACAAGGCGGAATCGCTAGCCACTCAAATGAGTTGCATGGCAATCGGGAGTGGGAAAGATGCGGTTGCGATTGAATGGGCGAAATACTCAAAGAGGGTTCTCATAAAATAGATTGTAGGACGCCCTGATGGTGGCCCTAAAAATCTAATTAATACAGTTCTCGGGGGCTAATTCTTCAAACTTTTGACTTTTCACGATCCTTGTTTACCTAGTTGCCAGGTGCCTAAGACAAGTCATCGAAGTGTAAATGGACAATGCAACTAAGTCTTGCGAGACTGGAGAGATGCATACCAAGCTGGTACGTCAGGTATATATCTCGTATTAACTTTTTACCTCCGGAACTTACACGCTGGGAATCTTTGAAGTGCCCTTACGCTATTGTGTTGATGGCATCGAAATCAGGGATAGATCATAATTATAGAAATAATGAAAAGCTATAAGATAGCTTCTTGCATGAATCATTGACTGGTAAAAAAGATGGTCTGACATTCAAATAATGCTACCAATTGTAAGCAGGATAGGAAGGCGAGCGAAACCATTAGGTAAGGCTTTTTGGCGTACGTGGATATAAAATTTCATCCACCGGATGATAACAGAGCTTGCAATCAAAGCTGAGAATCTCAGTTGATTCCATCACATGGTGAAACTTTCCATCTCATAACTCAGTGCATGTCATTGGCTTCACTTCACTGATGCTTTTTGGGGTAGCAGAAGAATCTCAACTATCTGCACGCCATCTATCAGATTGGTTTCTGCAAGGCTCTATATATATATTGATCATATTGCAGTTTTCGAAGCTAAATAGATCTCTATCACAGAGAAAGTCAAATGCTTCGGAAGACTAAAATCCCTAAGAGCGCAAGTGGATTTTAATGAGTTTGAAGAGTCTAGATGGTAAAAGTAGAGATCCATCGAATTGAGGAATCAAATAATTCATGAAATTCAATGCTTGGCATCGAGTTTTTGTATCAATATAGGTGCCTGTGATCTATCCATATTGGATGGGCGCTTATGGCATTATGCCTATAGGTTTACCACCACCACTAGCCAAGTTCGATTCTCATCACACCACGCTTTTAACCTCAGAATATGAAGCCGACATGTTGAAACACGTCTCCCCCACCTCAGTACAGCAAAGAAGCCGAGCCATTCATAGTGTTTCTCAGCTCTCACCCTTTCCAGTCGTTACCTGGGAATCTTTAAAGCCGACATGTTGGAACAAGTCTCCTCCACACCTCTTGGGGTAAAGAAGATGGGAAGGAGCCGTCAAGAACCGTGTTCAAACAGTCAGGCATGCACCGTGTGACTTACTAATTTGTCGCTATACGCGGGGTAGATGATTCCGCGGTAACGAAAAGGAAGCAATTATGGGAGGGAAACCTTCTCTCATTTGTAAAATTCCAAAATCCAAAACTAATAGAACATACACAAGAACAAATTCGTATTTTTTTTTCCTATACAAAAAATGGAACAGAAAATGCAATTTGAAGCTGAGGAAAAAGTTAGAAGAGGCACCTGTTGAAATTGCAAAAGACACAACCCGTTGTGCTTCTGCCAAAAGATGCCAGAGAGGGCAGACTGCAAACGAGGAACTGCAAATGAACCCGAGGAATAACAACTGCAACAAGCTCCCGAAATGTGCAACAGAAATCGCCGAAACAGATTGCAGACCCAAACAACTTGAAATGGCAATGAAAGACGAAGAGACCAAGGTTGATAGGATATAAAACCACGAACTAGCTAGTTGCCATACTGAAAAAATAAATGAGGACGACCCCTGCACAGACTTTGGGGAAGCCATCACGAAATCCACCGAAGCTGCATTTAACACAAACCAGAAACCCATTCCTGTACAAACTACAAAGCCATTCCTCATCCGGCACAGGAAAACCAGGCCACGAAAACCCTAGACCAAACTTTGGGGAAGCCATCACGAAATCTACGGAAGCTGCATTTAACACAAACTAGTCGAGAGTTAGCAACTGTACGATAACAAAGATAAAATAGAAACAATATGTTAAACCCTTCATTGTTGAAGACTTACCCTTGTATAACTGGTGGTCATCTGAAGAGGTTTTCAAGCATTGAATACCTCAGTGCTCAACAGAATTACACTCCTTTAGGAACCAACGAATTCTAGATTTGCAGAGGTAGGTTTTAAACAAAAACAACATATTTAGTTTTGAACCCTCGCCCGTCCTCCAGGATATAAAAGGGTATGACAGAATCCAGGACAGGGGCATATTCAACAGGAATTCTAAAACCCACCTCGACTAATTCTAGATTTGCAGACGTAGGTTTTAAACAAAAACAACATATTTAGTTTTGAACCCTCGCCCGTCCTCCAGGATATACAAGGGTATGACAGAATCCAAGACAGGGGCATATTCAGCAGGAATTCGAAACAACTAACATGTTGGCTTAATACTGCCCTCAAAGGAGATAAAATTAAGCGATTCAATTGATAGAGCTATCAGTGCGAGCTGACAGCTCTGGCAAGACGCTACGTGCCCTCTACAAAATGAACTCAACTTTAATAGAAATAATAAAGGCTAAAACCAGCCCTCGCACCGGACGACCTCGATTGGTACATGGGAACACCATAGTTAAAACCAGATGCCATCGCGCCGGACAACCCATTCCTCGTCCGACACAGGAAAACCAACCCGCGAGGACAACCCACCATAACATTTAAGAAACCATGACACCATCGCGCCGCCGACTCCTGGGGCGCAGGAGCCAAGGCACACGTCACTGCACACGGCGCCAATCAAAACACAGCAAAATAACACATTAAAATTTCGAAAATACCTTATTTTTTCGAAACAAAGGTTCCAACCTTTGCCTAGAGTTCATTGATGAAGAGTCACCCCAACTAATGCCTTTGGACGAAATCCTTTATATCGGGGACATAATAAAAAATCCTATCCGATTGCTATTTGGCAGGTATAAAAATGAGCTATGCATACACGGTCACATCTTTCATCTCGCATAGATGGCAATATATTATTATCATAATAAAATATACCCACAATCCAGTAATAGCAAAGTTAACCTATGTAGTCTTTGAGGTCAAGTTGGGTTAACGTATGGTTAGGGCACTGCTGGAGAGTCTTTATATTTAGGGTTAAGTCTATACGCTCATAACAGCAGTCGATGGTGATGATAACAGCAGTGGATGTGGATGGTGCGGCTGCTAGTGGAATGCCTATGTCGGCTTAGCAGCCTGTTCAAGCAATGCGACGACCTGTTTTGATCCATTAATGGCTTTTGGGCGGAAATCAAAGAGGCCATTTCAATGCCCAGCTGCCATTGTTGGATGAATGGAGGCCGTTCCATTGCTTGCACACGCTGCGAAATCGCCATATGCAATCCACTGTCAGCCGTACTGACGTTTTGTCTGTCAAATGCTCCCGCAATCCACTCTTCCAGTGCCCTAATCACTCAGCTCTCAGTCATTTTGCTTCAACCCTGTAGCCAATCTGATAAACGAGGATTCTAGCTGCAGAGGGCATAAGCGAAGTTGGGGGAATTGTTCATGTGTAGAGGTTACGAAGGACATGGATCCTCCTTCTATGTATGAAGATTCATATCAGGAGGGTTCTGTTTCGAAAATGGTAAACATATGACCGGCGGATCCTATGTGCTTCAGAGTCTCGGAGAAAAGTCGTGGAGTTGGCTTCCCAGGTGCACGGGCTTCGAACTGAAGGCTGACAAGGTCTGGTGAAGCTTGGCATACATTTGACAGCCATCACTGTGTTCTCTTTTTTTTAATGTAATATTCAACATTTAGTTGATGTATTTTGGTTCTTTCATGTTAGATTCGGCTTTACCCTTTTGGGTTAGCTTAGAGTACCCTCGCAGCTTGGTTTCATGATTGTAGTTTTTGGATCTGTTGGCCTTTTTGTGTATTAATATTGGACATTAATACAGTCTTCTGTGTATATTGATCTTATCAAACCATTGTTATCATCATTAAGGCTGCATATATTACACGAACATTCTATCCATCTCATGTCTTCTTTGATGTAATATTCAACATTTATGTATATGTTTTGTTGGTTCCATCGGATAGATTGGGGTAACGTTACAGTTTTGTCTCATTATTCTTAATGAATTTTTCTTTCAGAACAACATTATTATTGTTGTTGTTTACAATGGCATTATCTGTGTCTCGGGGAATGCTTTATTGTGGTTTCCATTTTTATATATAATACACTAGTTTACAAAAGAAGAGAATGTATTACTTGTTGTTAGTTGAACACTCCAAGATTTTATACATGCTAATCGTGGTGTCGATGTCAACGGGGGCATGCTTGAATTTTAATCTATTTTTCTACTCAATTTTTGGGCTGGGAAGTGCATTATCGTTAGTTGTTTCTCTTTGGATCGATCTTCATGTTGGGGTGTTTTCAAGCTTTTTGCGTAAAATGATTTTTGGCTCATTAGGATTTTCGACATTTAGTTTCATCTCATGTTTAATCTTTCAATTTTGATTTTCAAAATATGGAAAGTAGAGCTTAGTCCATAAGGGGATATGATCCCCTTCATCTCACTACCTTGTATCCAGAAAGGTAGTCGTATAACCTGTCATTGGCTTGGTCTAATACCAGTTTCTATTGATAAATTCTTGAAGAAGAAGCTTCTCAAGTATTATGCTCTAAACACTCTTCTCTTCCTCTTTGACAAATTGAATCTTCGTTTTTTTTGTTTTAGATGTACATTACTGAATTGAAGGAGTTCAGATCCGTCATATTTTACAAAATCTTTTTAGAGATCCCGAATAGATTTGTCCACTTTTTCTCAAGGAAAACCGTTATCCACTTTTTCTGGAAGACTCCTTTTTAATCCCGTAGGAAAACCGTGTGGGTATCTAAGCACTTCCCTGTATTCACGACAATGGAAATCTGTTGGTGGAGAAATAAACCCTGAGGCCTTTTGGATGTATCTCAAACTACTTAAATACTCCAACTAGCCCAGTAAAGAGAAATGTCTCCTAAATAGGAATTTTGGATTATCCAATGATGAAAAATCTGATATTTTGAGAAACAAAAAGATTCGCCCATAATGTTATATTATAGTATACAACTAAACTGAGTTTTGTCAAAGTCGACTAAACATTTAGAGAACAATTTCGTTGTTTACATGTATCAGACTTGGAGGTAAACTTTTGTCAAAGTCAGACTTGTTTTTCATCCTTTTATTTTTTGGGTATGGGTTTTGCCCCTGCTCTGGAGACTAAGTATGGCCTCGCTGATATAAAACTTAGGTTTTCTAGCAATTCTAGAGAAACATGCAAATTCACGAAGTCTTAAATCTATGAGCACCTACGGACCCTAAGTTCTTGTCTCTGTCTCCTTTTGCTGTCCCGTTTGTTCCTTTGTCTTCCACCTAGGCTTCTCTTAAGATCTTTTGGTTCCTAACTTACTCTTGTACCTGTATAGTTAATCTGATTTTTTTTCCATCAACCTCAACTCACTCGTTACTTGGACCGTTAAAACCTGACTTATAATACAGCCAAAACCCGAATTTGTTCTATCAAATTTGCTATATTGCCTTCCATCTCGTCCCTCCTCTCATCCTCGCCTATGTTTCCCACAGCCTTCTTGATTAAGGTGAATGTCCATTTTGTGAGCTTGACTTGAGCATTCTTAAACCTCTACATTTTGCTCCACAGACTGACTTGGATGTCTTAAATGTGGAATTCCAATTTCAGTGTGGTTTTGTATAAACTTGTATATTTAGATATGAAGGGAAATGGCCCATTGGTTGGCCTACTGGGTTCTCTTCCTTTTTAATTATGTCTCCTCCCATTCTGCGGGTTTTGTCGTAAAATACTTGGGTATGTAGTCTAGTCTTATTTTCTATCTGCCTCTTAAGAACACATTCTCCATTGCATTTTCGTTTTCGAGGCTTCGATCTTTGGGCTGAGCCTTCCTTGGGTTATGCAGACTACACCATTTGCCTCTTTACATTCTGTTTTCCGTTGCATTTTCCTTGGTTTTCCTTCTTCGTTTGGTCTTCGAGCTTAATTCTCCGTCTAAGGGTTTGATATTTCCATTTGCCATGGTAAAGCCATAAGAGAGAAATTAGAAATTTGGCAAGGGAGAAAATTATATGATAAGATTGAAATGTTTGATAAACTTGTGCAAGAAAAACAATATTAGCAGAATCTAAAGCACAAGATTAACAATGCCACATTTACACATTATACATAAGATTTACTCTGGAAACCCTTAACCAGGAAAAACAATTTACTTGACAGTTGCACCTCTCTATCTGGTTACATTAACTTCACCTTTCAGCTGCACCTCTCTCAATCTCATTTATTAACTCTCTATCTCGTTACATTAACTTCACCTTTCAGCTGCACCTCTCTCAATCTCATTTATTAACTCTCTATCTCGTTACATTAACTTCACCTTTCAGCTGCACCTCTCTCAATCTCATTTATTAACTTTACTGTGTGCATTACAATATTCAGGTATTCTGCAACATCCAAAAACTTAATCTGATCAGTTCACCCAGATTAGATTACAACCCTAATTCTCTAATTAGAATAATTTATTTTGCAACATCCAAAAACTTAATCTGATCAGTTCACCCAGATTAGATTACAACCCTAATTCTCTAATTAGAATATTTTTTTTAGTAGGCAGAAAAACCAAAACCGTTGGCCAAAAAACATAAAATGGACCAAAAACAAACTCAATTTTATTTTGGGTTTTCCCAATCCCCATTAGGAGGCTAGCAGGCTTGCATCACAGCCAAGGGAGGGAGTGATCACTCTCCCTGGCCCCTTTTTTGTTGGGATCAGACTAAGTCTACTTACAAAAAAAAACACATATCCAACAAAGATTAGGAGGGGATGGATAAAAACCTAGTGCTAAATACCTTAGGTTAGAAACTGGGGCCTGAAAGCAAAAAGCTGTTATTGGCAGCAGTAGCTCACTACACATATCCAACAAAGTTTAGGAGGGGATGGATAAAAATCTAGTGCTTTATTGTGGTTTCCCTGAAACTATTTGAATCAAAGTATGATTTTCAAGTTTTTCTACTTGGGAGTTAATTCTCTTCTAGAGTGCTCGATATTTGCCTGGAATTTATTCTCAATAGTTTTCGCTTGTGTTTGTTCCTAGTTTTGCTACGAATGTCAAACATGCAATAATAGATAGGATTTTCACTCTTAAGAGAGGGGACTTCCACCACTAATAATGCAGGTCTAGAAACTATTCTGATCCAAGGTACGAAGGCTTGGTAGTCGCAATTATTCAACACATCAATACTGTGCGAGATTTTTTATGCAGTGCGATTTTTGATGCTCACAAAGAGATATTGTACAGCTGGCCAAGCGGCGCAAGGAGAGACTTCCAAGAATGCCAAAAACATAATTATATGTCATAATATATTGCTTAGTGGCAAACTCATATTCCAAGATATATGGTGTGCTTGATATTGAGCTTAGTTGTGTTTATTGATTTTTGCTTATTACCAATACGCTTGTTAATTGGCTCAACTTCTCAAATGCGCACAACATATTCAATGAGCCAAAACGTGCAATGATAACCAATTCGGCGCATTATTATGTATGATAATATATGGTGCCTGTGATTATTATGAGCTATAGTTGTGAATAGATTGAGATGTGTATTTATTGATTCGTCTCAATTACCAATACGTTTTGATAGTTGGATAACTTTACATGTACGCACAACATATTTAACGAGCCAAAACATGTAATAATAATAATATGTAGTACATGTGATTATTATGTCATTGGCTAGTTATTACATTAGATATTGCTATTATTTTAACTATTTTATTTAGTTGGGTATTTGAAACATGAAAGATATCAATCAAGAAAGAAGGGTAATTGCTTGACAACAATGTGACCGGGGCCAGGTTTTCCATTAAAGCATTTAATTTTGGAGCCATCGATTTTCAACTTGACATTCCAATTAGTTTAGAATCTACTTAGGGTTGAACTCTGAAGACCTAAAATGGTCATGAATGTTTTTCGTTGAAACATTCAATAACAAGATTCTATATTGTCGATCTCCTATTTAACATTATGATGTCTACAACCTGAGAGAGAAATCGGTTGATGAACAATTAGAAAAATTCTAGCAATGAAACAAAGACAACTAATTCATAGTTCATATATACGCCAAGACTTTTCTTAGTTGATGGTGGACCATTGAGTTATAGGAGGAACAATGATATATCAGTGTTTTGGCCAAAAGCCACATAGGATGTTGGTAATAAAGTTTGTAAAAAGAATAATAAACAAGAATAATGGACAAATAAACACATTTAACATAGAGTTTTTAACGTGGTAAAACCCCAACACTTGGGAAACATCCACTCGACAAAGTATTGATATTTTATTCTTCTCAATAATGGAGATTACATATAAAGCATTCCTCTATACATACATTCTTTTCGGTTACATTTACTCATTTCCAAAACTACATATAAATACATGGGAAAATGAGTTACGTATATGAGTGAACTGCCACCTGTTAGAGAAACTACCAATCAATCAACAGTTACAAGAAACTACCTTAGCTATGGTTAATTGTTAATTAGTTGTCACAATTTTAACAATCTCCACCTTGACAACAAATTATCTAATACTTTGTTGAAAACTATTTAACACTTCTTTTTCAAACCAAGAAAAGCCACACACCATCGTAGCTTCTCTAACAATATTGGTTTTGTAAACATATTTGCAGAATTTTTTTGAGTATGAACCTTTTTGGGATCTACTCCACCTTCACTAATGGCTTGTCTTACAAAATGATACTTTACATCAATATATTTAGTCTTACTATGATAAACATGATTTGTAGCTAAATGTATAGCACTTTGGCTATCACAAAAAACAGGCACACTGTTCTGCAACCTTCCAATTTCTTCAAGTAGAACTTTTAGCCAAATTGCCTCTTTGCAAGCATGTGAGGCAGCAATATATTCAGCCTCCGTAGTGGATAAAGCAAATGTTTCTTGAAGCTTTGACATCCAACTTATAGCTCCACCTGCAAGAGTAAACATATCTAGAAGTAGACCTTCTTTTGTCCAAATCACCTGCAAAATCTGAATCAACAAAACCGCATATAGAATCATTGTTATTATTAAAAGTGATATAATAGTCACTTGTGCCTCTTAGATAACGAAGCACCCATTTCACTGCATTCCAATGTTCTTTTCCCGGATTTGCCATGTATTTACTGACAACACCTACTGTATGTGAAATATCAGGTATAGTACACACCATCGCATACATTAAACATCCTACTGCATTGGCATATTAAACACAAGACATATAATCATTTTCTTCGTCATTACTAGGACATAAACCTGAAGAAAGCTTAAAATGGAAAGCCAACGGAACATTCACAGGTTTTACCTTATTCATTCTGAATCTTAAAAGTATTTTCTCAACATACTTTTCCTATGAAAAACTAAGCTTACCATTTTTTCTATCTCTGCGTATTTCAATACCCAAAATTTGTTTTGCAGCTCCAAGATCTTTCATATCAAACGCCCTAGCCATCTGAGCCTTCAACTTGTTAATCTCGTCCATGCTTTTACTCACAATAAGCATATCATAAACATACAATACTAAAATAATGAGTATGTCATCCAACTTTTTGAAGTACAAACAATGAACACTTCTAGTATAACCGTGGCTCACCATGAAAGAATCAAACTTCCTGTACCATTACCTGGGTGATAGTTTCAGGCCATACAAGGATTTTTTGAGCTTGCAAACTAATTTTCCTTTATGATGTTGCACAAAACCCTCTGGTTGTTTCATAAAAATCTCTTCATCTAAATCTCCATGTAAAAATGCAGTTTTAACATCTAGTTGCTCTAACTCCAAATCAAGCGATGCAACTAGTGTTAACACAATACAAATAGATACAAGCTTAACAATTGGTGAAAAAATCTCATGATAATCAACACCTTCCATCTGAGAATACCCTTTTGCGTCCAATCTGACTTTGTATCTTTCAATCTTACCATCAATACCTTTCTTTAGTTTGAAGACCCACTTACATCCAACAACTTTTCTATCTTTGGGAAGTTCAACCAAATTCCATGTCTTGTTCTTGTTCAGAGAATCCATTTCTTCTTCCACAACCATCTTCCATTTAGCATTGTCAACACAATCAATGGCTTCCTGAAAACAAGAAGGTTCTCCGTCATTAGTAAATAAAGCAACAGACGAAACAAAATCTGTATACCTTTTAGGAGGATTTCTCTCCCTCGTAGATCTTCTTGGTGTAGGTGGTGTAGGTTGTGGAGTTTCCACAATTTCTTCATCTTCTATGACTTTCTTTATCACCATAAACTTTTTCTTATTTCTTTAAGTCATTAGAAGATGGAAACTTCAGCTGAACTAGTTGTTTTGACGGTACATGTTCCTGTTCCACATCAGCTTTTACATTTTCTGATTTAACGAGAGAAGATTCATCAAAAATTACATCTCGGCTAATGATAATTTTACGAGCAGTAGGATCCCACAACTGATAACCTTTCGTCACATCATCATATTCTACAAAGATGCACTTCTTTGATCTAGGGTCTAACTTAGAACGCTGATTTTTAGGAGTAAGTGCATAAGCTTCACAACCAAAAAATTTCAAATTCGAATAACTACAAGGTTGACCAGTCCATACCTCTTCCGGAATTTTACAATTTATTGCGATTGAAGGTGACCGGTTTATTAAATAACAAGCATTAGAAACTGCTTCTGCCCACAACTCTTGACCCAAATTAGCATTGATGAGCATGCACCTTGCTCTCTCTAGAAGAGTCATGTTCATGCGTTCTGCAACGCCATTTTGCTGAGGAGTGTATACATTTGTTTTATGTCTTACGATCCCTTCTTCTTTGCAAAACTTTTCAACTCTAAAGAAGTAAACTCACCTCCGTTATCAGTTCTTAAGCACTTGATCGTCCTGTCAGTTCTTTTTTCAACCATAATTTTAAAACGTTTGAAAGTATCAAACACATCAGCTTTTCTTTTTAAAACATAGACCCAAACCTTTCTTGAAAAATCATCAACAAACAACACAAAATATGTTGCTCCTCCATAGAAAATAGTAGGGTATGGACCCCATACATCAAAATGTATGTAGTCAAGAACACCTTTACTTGCATGAATCCCTACTTTGAATTTTTGTCTATACTGCTTTCCAAATATACAATGTCTACAAAACATCAAATCTAAAGATTTCAGATTTGGAAGTAATTTACGATTCACTAATACCTGTAGTCATCTCTCACTCATATGACCAAGACGCTGATGCCATAATCGAGTGGATTCTGATGCCACTTCAGATATCAATGATGTTTCATTAACTTGAGTTTTTTCAATCAGTTTGTAAAAGTTTCCTACTTTCAATACCTTCATGACCACTAAAACACCCTTAGATACTTTCATTACCCCATTTAAACCTGTAAACTTATGACCACAAGAATCCAACACTCCCAAAGATATTAAATTTTTCTTTAATTCAGGCACATGTCTAACATCTGTTAGTGTCCTTATAGCTCCATCAAACATTTTAATTTTAATACTTCCAAACCCAACAGTCTTACATGAAAAATTATTTCCCAAAAGAACTACACTGTCATTAACTATCTGATAAGAAGTAAACCATTCTCTACGAGGACAAACATGGTGCGAAGCACCAGAATCTAATAGCCATTCCTCATCGTATTCAGAAATATTACAAATGGACAAAACCTCATCAATCATACCTAAATCAGTTTCAATTGAATTTGCCTCAGATTTGGAGTCTTCCTTTTTGGATTCTTGTCTTTTCCAACAGTCCTTCTTGAGATGACCATTCTTGTTGCAATACCAACACTTGAGTTTGCTCTTTTTGCCATTTGATTTAGATCTAGAAAAACCTCTTGATTTTTCTCCTCTTTCTTTGGATCGACCTCTAACAAACAAAGCTTCTGGTGTAGAAGATTCAATACTAGCTTTATTTCTTAATTCCTCAGACAACAAAGCTCCAACCACAGTGTCAAATTCCAAAGTTTCAGTTGTGCTAAGACTAATAGAAGACACTACATGACCCCAAGACTCAGGTAGAGTAACTAAAAGATTTATTGCTTTATCTTCATCTTCAATCTTAACATCCATACTACTCAATTGGCAAATAAGAATATTAAATACATTCAAATGTTCTGTAATCTTCGTACCTTCTTTCATCTTCATACCGTATAGCTGTCTCTTCAAGTAAATTCTGTTTGTCAAAGACTTTGTCATATACAAGCTTTCCAATTTGCTCCATAAACTCGCTGCTGTCTTTTCTCTAGCGATATTAAATAAGACATCATTCGCAAGACATAAACGAATTGTGCTAAGTGCTCTGGCATCTAATTCCTCCCATTCACCATCTGTCATAAATAAGGGTTGTTTTTTCTTGTCATCTAAGGCCTTCTGCAACCCTTGCTGAACTAAGAGATCTCGCATCTTAAGTTTCCACAATTCAAAATTATTCTTGCCATTAAACTTTTCTATTTCAAATTTAGAACTTGATATTTTCACCATCATTTTTATTTATTTATTACAAACTTCACAGACTTTCCAAATATATGACCAAAATCTTTTCTCAATAAACAAACAAAGAATACCTCTGTTCACAGGCAAAATACTAATTTTTCTACTGCACAAGCGGTGGACAGCTTTCACGCACAACCTCCAGCACAAATGGTGGACTGATCTTCTGCGTTACTGGATCATGCGCTGATACAACCGAATGGTGGCTCTCGAACGGTGGCTCCTCCACGAACTCAGGTCTCTGTAGTTTTATTTTGGACAGGGCCGCACAACCTTCACCGGCTCCACACGTCCTCTGTCTACGAGCGCTATCACCACTGCACGGGTCTGCTTTCTTTAGGCAATACTGTGCACACCTGCAGCTTCATGTAATCTCCCCATTGCACCGGCTAGCACCTACGCGGGCTCCTGCTCCATTGACCGGCTTCCTTCTACGAGACCAGCTATAGCCTCCTGCTTCACGAACCGTGGACTCCTCAGCAATATTATGGGCTACGGGCTCTCCTACGGTGGTGGCTCCCACTCGGTGGTCTGCACTTCTTCCAAAGA
The DNA here is from genome assembly GCA_027924585.1 of Larix kaempferi. Classification (NCBI taxonomy): domain Eukaryota; kingdom Viridiplantae; phylum Streptophyta; class Pinopsida; order Pinales; family Pinaceae; genus Larix; species Larix kaempferi. The sequence goes on from BSBM01000742.1 coordinate 779,155, forward strand.
CTTGCTACCCACGCTTTGAATGGAAACCGACTCACTTTTGGATGGCAAGCACTTGCTCTTGGATGGCAGTCTTGAACTTCATGGTTCTCTCTGGCTCTGATACCACTTGTTGGTAATCAAGTCTGTAAAAAGAATAATAAACAAGAATAATCGACAAATAAACACATTCAACACAGAGTTTTTAACGTGGTAAAACCCCAACACTTGGGAAACATCCACCCGACAAAGTATTGATATCTTATTCCTCTCAATAATGGAGATTACATATAAGGCATTCCTCTATCCATACATTCTCCTCGGTTACATTTACTCCTCTCCAAAACTACATATAAATACATGGAAGAAGGAGTTACGTATATGAGTGAACTGCCACATGTTAGAGAAACTACCAATCAATCAAAGGTTACAAGAAACCACCTTAGTTATGGTTAATTGTTAATTAGTTGTCACAATTTTAACAGGAAGACGGTTCTTTATAGTCATTGAAGAATATTTTTTCAGTTGCATTATGTCTACAACTTTGACAACTTTGTATTGGAGTATTAGATGAAATATTACGTTGGGGGATTGTTGTGTTAAAAATTCATTCATAATCTCTTTAATTTTATCTTTGATCACACTATTCGTTTTTAAATTCCTCTATGAATTTTCATTGTGAAGATTTATAGGGAGATGGTCTAAGATAATGTTTTAGTCAATATATAGGTAGAATTGGATGTTTTAGTCATTTGCAATGCTACAAATAAGTGATCATTTTCTAGTTCATTTGTTAAACCATCAAGAAGATATTGAGCACATCAAGAAAATATAGAGAACATAAAAACTGATGGAAAAGGTTCAGTCTATATTTTTCTTAATGATCAAGATGAGCAATATTCAATATGTACATAATAGTGTATAAATAGTACACATTGCACAATTGACCTTTAACGCAATGACCGTTAGGGTAAGATAACAAACTGAGATTAGTGTTTTCAACATCCCCCCTTAATTATAAGTTTGTTCTTTCCTGAAAAACTACCACTACTTGACAATCAACAATGTGTCGAACGAATATTCAGAGGGTTGAAGATCATCTCTAAACCTTGAAATAATAGCAGAAGATGAAGGTTTCTACTAAATTGATGGTTTTAAGTTGACCATAAACTATCCAAGAGCTCAAAATCTATGAAGAGGTAGTTTCATGATGACCACTAACCAAGAGGTGGTTTTAGGTTGACCACTAACCAGCCAAAACAATGAGGTGGTTTTAGGATTGCCACTAACCATGTCAACATTAATGGGGTGGTTTTAGGTTTACCACAAACCATGTCAACAAGTTCCATATCAACTTGGAACTTGACTGAAAAATGTAGATATAATCGCCCCCCTGCCAGGGACAAGGTGGGAAGATGTTAGGAACCCGTGTCAACCCTTCTCTTTACTATGTTAGTATATTGTTGTTGGACGCATATGCTTTGTAAGTCGTCCCGTAGTATTTGTTGATCCATAGTTTATATTAGCCCATAGTATTGACCCATATTATTGGACACATATGCTTTGTAAGTCATCCTGTAGTATTATATGTCCCATGGTTTTGACTCATAATATTGGGCATAGACTTAGTATATAAGCGTGTGTTGAGGTCATTGAAAGCATCGTGAAGTTAATTGTATTGAGCTTGCTCAAAGGAGGTTGCCCCCTCGAAGTGGCCCGTGATCAATATAAAAGTGATTCTGAGTTCTATTATTTCTGATATCTCGTGTATTTGCATTAATTAATTATTGCAGGTTCATCACATCTGGTATCAGAGCACTTTCTTGGGCTCGTTGGGTGGAATTTCTACCAAATTTTTTTTCGCATCTATTGCAAGTTCGGATCTGGGGATAACCCCTATCCGCTTAACTGTGGGAAGTACTTGGGCATAATCCTTAAAACTCATTGTGAGGAGTACCACAGAAACCCCAAAGTAGCTGGCACATTGAGAGGACCTGCCAGCGAAAAGGGCAACGACCCCTACCTGATTGACTAGTTCCCACCCGTGAGGTAAACCAAGAGCTGTCGTTTGTGGCAAAGCGGTTATCATTTTTACCTAAGCCGTGGAGTGAGGGGTACTGCCCCAATACGCAAGCCGTTAGACAACATTGGTAGTTGAGTGAATCCCCTGAACCGATAGGAAGCCACACATACCTGGGGTCCATATCTATTTTCAGCTAAACTGTTGCCGATCACTTCCGCTCTAGATCCAGCCGTTTCAGATCTATTCTGAAAGTCGTTCCAGATCTAGTCGTCGTTTCAAATCCAACCGTTTTTCGATCATTTCCGCGCTGTTGCGGATCCCTTCCGTGCCGCTGTTGCCGATCCATTTCTGGGAAAAAAAAAAAAGGTATAAAATCCTGTTTTTCGGCCATATCTCCCTTGTTTCAACTCTGTTTTCCCTAAAACTTCACTGACATCCCTGCAATCCCATTCTGCATATTTCATTCCTGAAGACCCTATCCCAAATTCCACTTCCCAAGACCAGAAATCTCACATTTGTCTATTTTTAGGTTTTGCCATAACTCCAATTTTCACCCAAACGCCGTCAAATTTTGCCACCCTGTTCCTTTCCTAATTCTGCTTCTTTGTCTCTCTCTACCAAATTTTCTCATTCTTTCACCCTGCTTCTGAAATCATCATTTTTTGCTTTCCTGTCCATCAGAAAGTGTCCAAAACCTAGTCAAACCCCAATTATCCATCCGAGTTTTTCCCAAATCCAAATCTTCCTTTACTAAATAAGCTTTTATTTGTGTTTTTCTATCCATTTCCAAGAAAGAAAAAAAAAACCATCGAGGAAGAACTTGTAGCCATCCAAACCAAACTCCAAGATATGGATGAAAAATTTCTCAGCCTCCATCTTCAGCATTCAACCATGAACAATAACCGAAAGCCAGAATCTTTTGCAGCCACTGGGTTCTCTTCTTCCAACAATTTTCGTGGGCCGAAGCTTGATTTTCCTCGCTTCAATGGTACTGATCCGACTGGATGGATATACCGAGCAGAACAATATTTCAGTCTACATAATACTTTTGATGTCCAGAAAGTTCCACTTGCATCCTTTCATTTGGAACAGGAAGCCCTTCAATGGTACCGTTGGTACATCAAAGCTCATCCCTAGCCAAACTGGACAGATTTTTGCCAACTCATTTTGCCACGATTTGGTCCTAGTGCTTTTGACGACTTCACAGGAGAACCCACTAAACTGCACCAAACTGGCACAATGAGAGAGTATCAGACGGAATTTGAGAAACTAGCCAATCACATAGAAGGATTGTCTGATGAATTCTACAGGAGTTGTTTTATCAGTGGTCTCAAGGATGAAATCCGCTCAGAGGTCAAAATGTTCTATTCCAACACAATGATGGAAGTCCTAGGGTTGGTTGAGTTGGCAGAGGACAAGATCCCAGCTCAACAACGCTCCAAACCCACCTTTGTTCCCTTCAGAAATATGGGTTCCCAACGACCTCCCATCACGCCTGCCCCGCAACCAACTCCTATCAAGCATTTGTCTGAAACAGAGATGCAGGCACGCCGAGAAAAAGGGCTTTGTTATAATTGTGATGAGAAATTCACTCGGGGACATAGATGTGTTCAACAAAAGCTCTATCTATTGGATGTGGATTCTCCGCCTGCCTCAGAACTTGATGAAGAAGCTCTAGATACAGTAGATGATCGGGTCGACATTCAACACCCACCTGTTGACACCCCATATCAGGACGACCCACCCGAGCTCTCTCTCCATGCTGTAACCAGCGTCACCACCCCACAAACAATACGAGTCAGGGGATACTTCAAGAAGCTCCCTCTTACCATACTCATTGATTCTGGTGGCACTCATAACTTCATTGACCCTCAGATTGCCAAACAGGCTGATTGTTTTGTCCATCCTTGATCCAACTTTGAAGTCATGGTTGCCAATGGGGGTACCTTACCTTGCAAGGGGAAGTGTCACAATGTGCGTATCTCTATGGAATATTATAACCTGCGCTCTAACATGTTTTCCTTATTCTTAGGCGGATGTGATGTGGTTTTGGGCGTTCAATGGTTACGCACACTTGGCCCCATCTTATGGGATTTTTCGGAACTTTGGATGAAGTTTTCAGTAAATGGGGCACAACACAAATTAATGGGCTTACAACCAGGGTCTCTTTGCATCATCAGTTCACATCGCCTGGAAAAAATCCTTAAGAAGAATTCACATGGTATCATCGCTCAGCTCCATTCCCTTCAGATGCACCCATCAATGGTCTCCACTACTTCCTTGGATAGATATGCAGGTGTCTTTGCTGAACCAATGAGCTTTCCGCCTTCAAGAGACCTTTCCGGTAAGAATTTAGTTGCATCTACCTCTCAGCAGGAACTGATGGCTATTTTGCATGCAGTACAGAAGTGGCAGCCATACCTATTAGGGAATTATTTCTGCATCAAGACTGATCTCCAGAGTCTGGAAAATTTTCTGGAACAATGGGTCTCCTCCCCAACACACCTGAAATGGGTTATCCAACTCATGGGTTATCCCTATGCGATCACTTACAAGAAGGGTAAGGACAATATGGTGGCAGATGCTCCTTCTCGCATAATTGATGACCCAATTTCTCTTACAGCTCTTTCTCTGCTTGCTCCAAATTGGTTGCAATATGTTCAACAGGGCTATCTATTCTATGAACTCCATGCTTCTTCATCAGCAGGGCACTCTGGGTTCTTCAAAATGTATGACCGGGAACAATGTAACTTCTTTTGGCAGGGACTAAAAATGACAATTTAATAAATGGTGGTTGACTGTGATACTTTCCAGGTCAACAAGGGTGAAACAACACTCCTTTCGGGATTGCTCAAACCCTTGCCCATCCCTACACAGCTTTGGCCAACTATTTCTATGGATCTCCTAGCAGCGCTCTGGTGGTACAATACCACATCTCAAAGGACACCATATGAAGCAGTCTATGGACAGACACCGCCAGTTCTTCTTCCATACACCCTTAGCAGCTCCCCAGTTCAGGAAATTGACTCGGTTCTTCGAAACTGCGATCAGATTCTTCTCATTCTGCAGGAAAATCTTCACATGGCCAGAATTCGCCTGAAACAACAAGCCGATCAACACCGTTATGAGTGCATTTTCCGCGTAGCTGATGGGGTTCTTCTTCGTTTACAGCCTTACAAGCAATCCTCCCTGACACTCCAAAGGCGTCAGTGGCCCGAAATGCAACCCAAGGATGCTACTGGGGAACCACTTCTTTAGATTCTGCAGCAATTTCTCCAAGCAAATCTTTGAGGACAAAGCTTTTTCTAAGGGAGAGGGGATGTTAGGATCCCGTGTCAACCCTTCTCTTTACTATGTTAGTATATTGTTGTTGGACGCATATGCTTTGTAAGTCGTCCCGTAGTATTTGTTGATCCATAGTTTATATTAGCCCATAGTATTGACCCATAATATTGGACGCATATGCTTTGTAAGTCATGTCGTAGTATTATATGTCCCATGGTTTTGACTCATAGTATTGGGCATAGACTTAGTATATAAGTGTGTGTTGAGGTCATTGAAGGCACCGTGAAGTTAATTGTATTGAGCTTGCTCAAAGAAGGTTGCCCCCTCGAAGTGGCCCATGATCAAGATAAAAGTGATTCCGAGTTCTATTATTTCTGATATCTCGTGTATTTGCATTAATTAATTATTGCAGGTTCATCACAGAAGACTCAAACTTTCTTGTTTTTTACCATCATTCATCCCCCCTTTCAAGAACAATCTGTCAACTGCAAAAATATTCTTGGTTGTTTCATGTCGTGGAACAATGTGGATGCTTTCCACAATGTATGCAAGGATGAAGATCAAAGAAATATGTGTCCAACTTTATCACAATGTTGGCATTTCAATATTTCCTGCAAATATGAAGATGAAGTTCCAGATAAATCGGAAGATGAATTTTCATTGAGGAATTCAACACTGAAACTAGATGGGTTTTTAATAATCAGGAATAAAAAATGTAACTATTTCTTTGTATCCAAGGCCAAGTCTATGTTGGTTATGAACAAGTTTTTCCCAAGGTCTAACAATGGGCTTTGGAAGTTGAGCACGACATACATCATCTTCATTGAAATCACTGACTTTGCTGTGAGTAGTTTGTAAAATTCAAGCACAACAAATCTATGAAACAAATACAACAGTTACTAGAGATGCATGCTGCAAATTGTATGTCAAAACATTGATGCAAAAGGTTTGTAGCAGTTCATGCATTATCATAAACTCAGAAGATGATTACAATGTGTAACAATGGCTATAATAAGCCAAGCAATTCGAATTCCAGAGAGGTCATTTGAATTGAATGCATGAGAGTGGCTTACTTGGTAGTTAACACCACTCGGCACATCATTTACCCACTTAATTACTATGTAACTGACTCTAACAGACTCTGAAACTATCTAACTAAATCCAGAACTCAATTGAATGCCCAAAATTAGGGGAGGGCGCCTTTCTGACTTCAGTTAACTGAATATTAGGTGAAAATAACACTAAATGAAGTTAACTAGTGTAGTAGGGCACCTTTCTAATCCCCGTTGGATGAATATAATAATAAATACTGTCAGTTAGACTGAGTAGGGCGCTTTAGTCATGCAAATCACCTGATCTGCTGATGATGTAAGCACATAATTGAATCAAAATACTTAGGATAAGTGGAAAATTAAGTTGTGAAGCTCACATAAATGATATGTGGTTGGAATATGCTCCAACACCCCCCCTTAAGCTAATATCATGTGGAGGAGTAAAATAAAAATATTAAAAGGGCCCAGCAACAAAGGCCATAGGTCACCCAGTACAAAGATAATCCTAAAAATGCTCAAAAAATCCAAGTGAGGAATGAGGGAAAAAACTAGTGGGAAATAAAACCCCCCCTCAAACTGAACACTGCTAGATTTTAAACATCAATTCAATATGATCTAGGATCTTATCTAAGAGAATAACATGTACAACATATCAATCACAAGAAGCAATCACAAGAGACAATAGACACAGAGTTTCCTTGGGGAAAACCAAGAAGGTTAAAAACCACAATAACTTCCTCAGAGATAGATAGAGCAATGATACAATAACCCAAGCATAAGAGATAGTCTCCTAGCAGCAACTTCTCCTCCTCCACTAGTGCGCCACTCTCCAATGAGTGTATAAGTGAGAAAATGAATGATCAAAAAGAGTGCCTTCCGCACTCTATTTATACATGACTTGACTTGCCTAATAACCTTACTAGGTCAGCCTCAACTTAATCACATAATATAATGCTGATAGGGCCGACCCCACTAGGGTGGTCTAATAACCCTTTAACCCACATGACTTATACAGGGCCAACCCCATCAAGGTGGTCTAATAACCCATCAAGTATAAGTTACGACACTTACAATATAAATGACGACACTTCCGTATAGAGGAATAATAACATCTTTATAGGAATACAATATACATATATGAAATACATTCCGAAGTTACAAATACATCAACACTCCCTCTTAACTAGGAAGGTATTTCTCGACACAGATCTGCTAGCACAAGTCTTCTTCTCTGGATCATCGTCATCGAATCATTGTCATCGTTGTTGCTTCTATCTCAATCAATCTCCAATCTACTCATCATAGGAAGTTCTACAGAGCCAACCCTTTTTCATACTGGATGTAGGCCTAGCCTTCATGTAGGTCTTCATCATCTATGCGAGCAAGCCATCAAGTAGGTACACTTCAGGACTGATTACACTGCCTCTGTAAAACCTGCAAGAGCATCTTAGGACTGATTACATGCCTCTGCAAAACCTGTATACCCTACTGTCACATCATCGTCTTCAGATCACCTCATAGTCCACAGAGCACAACCAAGATGCACATCACACATCACTTACACTCACCGGCATGGGAAGACACACTTTAACCATCCGTGAAAGGCTCGACACTTATATCTACACCATGGGAAGACACACTTCAATTATGCGAGAATGGCACCGCACTTATATCCATAGCCATGGGAAGACACACTTCAACCATGCTAGGAATGACACAACACTTATAGCACGACCATGGGAGAACACATCTGTCACCATGTCGGAAAGGCTCACTCATCCCTTACATCTCACCATGGGAGAACACATCTATCACCATGTGAAAATGGCCCAGTCCTTACATTTCAGCATAGGAGAACACATCTATCACTATCTGAAAATGGCTTCAGCCCTTACTTCTCAGCAGAGGAGAACACATCTAGCACTATCTGAGAATAGAACCAACACTTACATCTCACCATGGGAGAACACATCTATCACCATGTGAGAAGGGCTCATGTGCATCTGTGTCTCCGGATTCATCACTTCCCCTTGGAAGGAATCTCGATCTTAAGTACACCAAGTCTCTCTTTAAAGTACTCAAACTTCACCCTGGCCAGTGGCTTGGTCAACACATTGGCTATCTGCTCGTCTGTCACAACATACAAGAGCTTCACTGCTCCTCTCTACACCATATCCCTGATATAGTGGAACTTGATCTCAATGTGCTTCGACTATGGAACACCAGGTTCTCTGACAACTTCACACAACTTTGGTTGTCACAATATATACAAGTAGTACTCAACTGGAGATCAAACAAATCAGACAGTAGCTTCCTAAGCCATACTGCCTCACAACTAGCCGAACAAGCTGCGACATACTCTGCTTTGGCTGTACTCAATGCCACATAGGACTGCTTCCTGCTAAACCAAAAGATCATACCAGATCCCATACTGAAGCATCACCCCGAAGTGCTCTTCCGATCAATGGCATTGCCTGCCCAATCCGAATCAACAAAACCCTCCAGGTTAAACTTTTGATTCGCCTCATACTTGAGCCCATAATCAACTATACTCTTCAGGTACCTCAGAATATGCTTTGCAGCTATCTGGTGAACATGTCTCGTATCTGTCAAGTAATGTCTCAAGGTGTTCACCACAAAGCATATATCTGGTCTCGTATTCGTCAGGTACATCAAGGACCCAATCATCTGACGATACATCGTGGCATCAACCGGCTCATATGAAGCATCACACAGAAGATTCAGGTTCGATGCCATAGGTGTGGCCATGGCCTTGCATTCCATTGTCCCGAACCTATTCAGGATCTCTACTGCATACTTCCCTTGTCCAAGGAAGATTCCATCCGCACTCTGCCACACCTCCATGCCTAGAAAGTAGTGCATCATACCCAAGTCCTTCATCTCGAACTCGACAGCAAGCTTCCTCTTCGTATCGGAAATCAATCCATCCTCACCTGTCATAAACAAGTCACCCACATACAATAGTAGTATCTCTAGATTGCCTTCCTCAACCTTGTAGTAAAGGTTGGAATCTGCTTTACTCTTAGTAAATCCCAAACTGCATAGGAAGCCATCTATCCTACCATACCAGGTCCCGGGTGCTTGTTTCAAACCATACAGGGATTTCTTCAGTTTGCACACATGAGTCCCTCTGTCATGTGTCTCAAACCTGAGTGGCTGCTCCACATACACTTCCTCTTCAGCTGTCACCTACCCAAATTTTGAGATTATTTATTTTATTTTCAAAAAAATTATGTTAAATTATAATTACAAAGTTTTGTAATGATGACCAAATCTGGTCAAGGATGTTTGTAATGACATATTATTATAATTTAATAAATTAAAACAGGAGACAAACACCCAAGGGAACTGTTAAATGAGTGTTCACTGACCCACTAGGAGGAATAAGCTGTTAGAAGGCATGGGACAGGTGTCAGCATTTGCACTTCACCACTAGCTGTTGGTTATGGGACAACTACCCCTAAATTTGTGGCATTATCCCCCAAGTGGGTGGAGTAGAGCTGTTAGCTCATTAATGACCAGGTTAACCACTAAAAATCCCTAGGCAGCCTAGATAAGGCAATTCGAATTGAGCAGGGAGCTCTACATTATTTTCTGTAGAAATAATTCCTCAAGTGTATCAGGTGATCACTGAGAGATTCGAATAGGGAGGCTAAGTGGAAGTGCATTGTGAGTCTGCTAAAAATATTCTTAGAAGGAAACCAGAGGTGGTGGTGCAGGTCCCTTTGACTGCTAAGTTTATATGACTGAATGATCTACATTGTTGCTGCAAGTCGATGACCTAAGCTTCTACGGATTCTTCTTCCTAGTGCTTCAGTGAATAGGCTCGGGGGTCCTAAGGAAAGTAAATTGGCTGTCTTTAGGAGTAGGTTGGGTGGAACAGGCTTCCTAGGTTGTTTGTTTTCTCCTACATTCAATCAAGTTCTACTATTATGTCTTGTTATTACCAGTTAAATGATTTTTTGCAATCGTAGATTTAGTATTTATAGTTGATAGCATACAGAAGTAATTGTTTTCAATTTTTGACTTAAGTATGATTTTGCATAATGATGGTTAAGTAAATGATATGAATGATTAAATATATCCTCTACATTTTTCCCATACTGTTTTCTGTATAGTACTCTAGTACAGAGAAGCATAATTAAATCAGATGAATGATGGGCATAATGCCAAGTGAATGATTAAACTAACACTGTAGTGTTTCTTTTAAATCTATAATACCAATTATTTATGTCTAAACCCAGAATATAGAATGGCATATCATAAAACAGATATTGAAGCATTTTTTTACTTAGCAACAAAAGTAAAACATTTCATTTCTGCATAGAAACTAGGTTTTCATTTATCACAAATCTGGAGCATGGTTCACAGTTTCAAAACAATTAAAACATTATCAATTACAAAACCAAATTCTTTGCATTTCCAGTTGAGCCGAGGGATAAAACCCTCTCAGAAGTTACATTTTGTTATAAATTGTCTACGCCGAAAACAACACTACAGGCTTAACGCCGAGTCGGTTGAGGATTTCATCCTCCCCGGGCTGCCAAACAACTCACAACCTTTTCGACGAAGATCACTTCCTAATCCCAGATTAAATTTCGGCTAAGAACACATCCAACAGTGACCTAATCGAATCAACAGGGTAACCACCGAAGCTTACCAATTCTTATGCAGCTACCAGTTAAACAAACTCGAACTTGGAAGCCGAATATAGAAAGAACTTGCCAAGCATTTAAGTTATGGTCAAAACGTATCATAATGGAGGTTTTTAGTAAAATGAAATAACATTTATTACAACTAATAGAAGGGATAGGTTCGAAACCTGTTACATTACCTCAATAGCTAGTTTCGGAGTAAAGACATCGCAACCATTGTTAAACCTAGCCACCATTTCACTTCTAAACGCAGGAGAGGTCGAAGACAATGCAGAAATTCTACTATTCAACATATACAGAAGACCGAACACTGGATTCAACCTACACACAAGATTACTATCGATCTCGAAGTTCTTCCATTATCAATTCAAGTGCTGTAACTCTCATCATAAGCTCGGCTCTTTAAACTATTCAAATTGGTATCAGAAAAACCAACAAGTCACGGGTTCAAATCATGGAGGAACTCAAAAGAACTGACTAAGGAAACCTTGGAGTTTCTCGGCCTGTCGGCCTCTCCACAGAGCCACCTCCCAACACACTGAATGCCCAGGGAAAACAATAAACGCATAAACGTAGTGGATTTTAGGGTTAAGACCAAAGTACAAGACCCACGTATGATCAACGGTGGAGATTCACTTGATCAACACTTCGTTTCCCCAAGCAACTACCATATTTATGACGGGAATTAATTTCTTTGCCACCATGGAGACAACTAGGACAAACCCTAAGCGAGATCATTTACAACTCGACCTTGTAAACTGCCTTGTTACTTTACCTTCACGTGACATAGACCACGATGGTAGCCATGGTGACTTTCCACTGAATCCGGTTGTTGGGAGTATTAAATGCCAAGGGTGAATGCGAATGCTTGCCAGCATATTTTTCCACTATTTTCATTATTATCCAAACCTTTCACACGTTGCTATGTTGAATACGGTTTCCACCCTGTCATAACATATTCCATGTGCCAAGTATAGTTTGTCTTGATAAGACCTAGTTATATGCATGGTATTATTTCTAAGGTTCAAAGGGTCACAACGTTTGTATCTATGCAGATAGTTTACATGTTATACAAATTCAATAGAATTCGCATATAATATATGCCATAGGATTTTAGATATAGTGTTAAGGGATAAATAGGACTAGCATATAGTTTATATGCATTGAGAATTATACAATCAAATAGAATTTGCATGCTATAGGAAATACATAGAACTTGTTAGTTGTTTACAATATAGAAATTATATTGAAGATGACATATGTTTTATACTATAGGGTATGTAAATAACATGGTATATAGTTCTTGCACATAGTCAATATATCAAGGAATTGTATTATACTTGCCTACAGTCACGTATGATAGAAAATGTATGGTAAATGTATAAGTTTGCATAATATAGGTTAGAGCAAGAAATACATAACAATCAAACATATTAATATGAATACCTGATATTAACGGAAGAGATCTTACCGATTTTTTTTCAACATTATTCTCTAAACTATTAAGACACGTGGAGATTACTGAAACTAGTTAGGAACTCTTCTGTCACACTTCATAAACATTAAATCTCTTATCTGTAATCTGCGAAAGGAACGATTCAAATTCTTTAGCATGAATGCTAAGTAAGCCTCGGGGTACCCTCAGGACCCCTTTCATCATCAAAAGAAGAACAACCATTAGCACTTGTAAACAATGATAATTGACAAAACATTAACATAAGTATTATAAAAATATAACTGAATTGCAAATAGCATCTGAGTGTAAACTTGCCGTCATCATAATTAATTATTAGTTAAAAGAATTAGCAATCATTTCATTTTCGCATTAGCATTTTAAATATTTAATGCTATTTTAAAATTTTGTGGATTTTTTGGGATGTTACATGTGGTATCAGAGCTCATGTTCGAACTCTCGGCCTGAAAAGGTCCAAAGAACACGCAACATAAAAATTTTATGACAACAAAAATCTTTACTAATTAAATTATTTTGTATATAGAAAATTGTTTTCTAAATTACAGGTATGGAAGGATCAGCTGAACACATGGAGAACAAATTTCGACCAGACAATCATACCAATAATATCACTAGACAACATTATAAAGAAGAAGTCCTTGGTGAATTGAATGACAGTTCATCAGTATTGTTACATGCCTTGCAGGAGTTGAAAGCAGAAATAAGATCTGTTAAACAGGATAATGAGATAATTCTGAAGGCACAAAAAGAACTGAACCAAGTACTGTTCGATCAGTGTACAACTGATGAACAAGATATAAGGGTTGAAAATGCCTCCAAGATTGAAGACTTACCTCATGGAAACAAGGATAAGAAAATGAAAACTGATGATGAGAATAACAGTTCAACATCATCAGGAGCTGCCATCGAGACACGTAAAAAGAAACGTAATTATTCAAGTGATAGCAGCGAAGGGGATTACAAACCAAAAAGAAAAATCCATAAACAGTATGAGCAAATTTCTGGGGAGTTCAAGAAGATCAAACCCCCAACCTTCAATGGTGAAACTGAGAAAGGAGAGACAACTGAAGCATGGCTGTCCGGCATGAAGAAATACTTCCAAATTTATGATTATTTAGAATCATTGAAAGCAAAGATGGTCATATACAACCTGATCGGGAAGGCATACATTTGGTGGTAGGAAATCAAAAGAGTGAAGGGAATTAAGGACAAGGATGTGAATTGGAGCACTTTTAAACGGTACTTCAAAAAGAAGTTCATATCTGAACAATATTACGAAGAAAAGTCCAAGGAATTCTATGATTTAAGACTGGGAACTATGAACATGAAATAGCTGAACAACAAATTTCTGAATTTGCTAAGGTATGTGCCATACCTTGTGGAGGAGAAACCAAAGATCCAGAGGTATCTGAGTTGTCTACCTTTCAACATCAAGGACAAAATAGAGTATGACAATCCAAAGACCTTAGAAGAAGCCATGAGGAAAGCAACATTCTGCTATGATCAGAACCGGAAAATAGAAAGGATATCTAACTGGAAAAATCATAAACCCAACAACTTTGAGCTGAAGAAGAAAAATTTCAGGTTCAGTGGAAATTATGGTTTTCAAAAGAAAAACTTTCCAAATAAAAAATTCCAAGGAAACAGTCCTAGAAATAATCAGCAGCAGAATTTTACAGCTCCTAGAAATACACCCAATGTTACCAGAACTAATGACCAGAGGACACATATAAAATGTTTCGAGTGTCAAGGTCCTCATTATGCTTCAAACTGTCCCAATAAGAAGCGTACAACCAATAATATTCATTCCATACAAGCTGAACCTACTGTGGGAGACTTGGCAAGAGATATGCCCAGAATTAATGCAGCTCTAGACAACAGGCAAGCGGAGCATCAAGTCTCTATGGTAGAGGTTGAAGGTATGCTACAAAACCACCCTGTTTCTATTTTAATTGATCCAGGCGCTAGCCTGAGTTATATATCTCCAAATATAGTAGAAAATTTTAATATGAAAACAGAAAAAAATTTAATAAATCCTGGTTAGTTAGATTAGCAACTAGAACAAAAAGAAAAGTGTCTGATTTTGTTGAAAGTTGTGTTTTATATATGGATTAGTTAAAGACACAAGCCAAGTTAAATGTTTTACCTTTAGGATCCTATGACATCTTAATTGGAATGGACTGGTTAGAAACACATCATGTTATTTTGAATTGTTATGAGAAAAGTTTTACCTGTCTAAATGATAAAGGAGAAACAATAGAAGTAAAGGGTATTCCTAGAAAGACATCACTTAGAGAGATTTCAGCTATGCAAGTGAAAAGAGCAATTAGAAAAGGATGTAAGATGTTCACAGTGAATGTAGTACATGAGGAATTAATTACTAAAGATGAAAAACTGAAACTAGAAGATATACCTGTCCTAAAAGAATTCCTGGATGTTTTTCCAGAAGAAATTCTAGGATTACCTCCGAAGAGGGATCTAGAATTTACCATTGAGCTGATACGGGGTACGGTACTGAACTCCAAAGCTCCATATAGGATGAATATATTGGAATTAAACGAATTAAAATCACAGTTGAAGGAACTGATTGATAAAAACTATATAAGGCCCAACGTGTCTCCTTAGGGAGCACCTGTTAATTTTGTTAAGAAGAAGGATGGCACTTTAAGGCTCTGCATAGATTATCACCAACTGAACAAGATGACAATCAAGAATCAATATCTGTTTCCCCACATCAATGATCTATTTGATCAGCTGCGAGGAGCAACAATATTTTCAAAGATTGATTTAAGGTCAGGATACCATCAAGTTTGTGTGAAGGATGAGGATATTTTTAAAACAAACTTTAGAACTCGATATGGACATTATGAGTTCGTATTCATTCCATTTGGGTTGACTAATGCCCCGATAGTATTTATGTGCTTAATGAATAATATTATGCACAAGTATTTGGATAAGTTCATCATTGTGTTCATAGATGACATTTTGGTATATTCTAAAAGTAAGGAAGAACATGACGAACATCTGCGTATTATTTTACAAGTTCTGAGAGATCATCAGTTATATGCTAAGTTTAGTAAGTGTGACTTTCACAAGGATAAGATTCAATATTTAGGTCACATAATCTTTGAGGAAGGAATTTCGGTTGATCCCGATAAGATAAAAGCCATTAATGAATGGCCGGTTCCTAAAGATGTGTCAGACGTACGATCGTTTATGGAGATTACAGGATATTATGAATTTTTTTTCGAAGATTGCAAACCCCATAACCTCCTTACAGAAGAAGGGGAAGAAGTTTGTATGGGATCAAAAGTGTGCAGACAATTTCAAGAAGTTGAAGGAATTATTAACTACAACACCTATTCTGAGAATTGCAGATCCTAATAAAGATTTTATAGTATGCACTGACGCATGTAATGACGGACTCGAAGGAGTCTTAACACAAGAAGGACATGCTATTGCATATGAGTCTCGAAAGCTGAAAATACATGAGAAAAATTACTCTACATATGATACGGAATTATTAGCAGTAATTCATGCCTTAAAAATGTGGCGTCACCATCTTATTGGCAGAAAATTTACTTTGATGACAGATAACATGGGGCTGAATTATTTACTAGATCAAACGAACTTGAATGCTAGACAAGCTAGATGGCTAACATTTCTAAATGAATATGATTTTGAAATTCAGCATATAAAAGGTAAAGAGAACAAGGTTTCTGATGCTTTAAGTCATAATGCAAAGATAAATTTTATTTCAGCCATCAGTACATACACAACAGATTTAGAAAGTCAAATTTTCGAAGGGATTAAAACTGATGAAGAGTATAGAAATTTACATGAGAATACAACAGAAAGTAATTCTGAAAATTCTATGGCAAATTTCAGGTTAAAAGAAAATGGATTGTTGCTATACAAGAACAGATTATATGTTCCCAACGTACCAAAGATAAAAATTCTGATTTTAGATGAGATGCACAAAAGTAATTATGCTGGTCATCTAGGTTATCAGAAAACCATACTATGCCACGGAAAGATTATTATTGGCCTAGGATGAAGGATGAAGTTGCAGAATATATAGCTAAATGCTTTGACTGTCAAAGAGTAAAGGTTGAACATCAGCATCCGACTGGATTGTTACAGCCATTATCTATACCTAGTTGAAAATGGGAGATCATAAGCATAGATTTTATTATCGGACTACCAAAAATCAGAAACAAAATGATTCCATCATGGTGGTAGTGGATAAATTCAGCAAGGCAGCAAATTTTATACGAGTAAAAACTACTTATAAGGCTCTAGATATTGCAGAAATATTTATGAAACAGATTTTTCGATTACATGGAATACCAAAAATGATAGTTTCAGACCATGATTCTAAGTTTACTGGAAACTTCTGGAGATCTTTGTTTAAAGGGTTTAACTTCAACACAACATTTCATCCACAAACAGATGGACAGATGGAAAGAGTAAATCAGATATTGGAAGACATGCTAAGGATGTATGTTAAGGACCATCCTGGTAAGTGGGAGGACTACTTGCATTTAGCAGAATTTGCATATAACAACCATTATCATGCATCATCCAGGCTTATCCCTTTTGAAATTCTTTATGGTAGGAAATGTAATACACCAGTTTCTTGGAATGACCCAGTTAATAGAGTTATTTTAGGACCTGAATTGTTGAAGGAAATAGAACTAACTGTGCAATAGGTACAAAGAAATCTTAAAGCTGCCCAAGATAGGAAAAAGAGTCAAGCAGATCTTAAAAGGACTCATAAAGAGTTCCAGGTTGGTGAGCATGTTTTCATTAAGGTAAGACCAAAGAAGAGCTCATTAAAATTGGGAAGCTGTGCCAAACTGGCACCCAGGTATTGTGGTCCTTTCGAAATTTTGTCAAGGGTTGGACCCGTGGCATATCAACTAGTTTTGCCACCAAATCTATAAATACATAATGTTTTTTATATTTTAGTTTTAAAGAAATATGTACACGATACTACTCATGTTATAAATTGGACTGATGTACAGGTGGAACAAGATGACAATTTTCAGGTGGAACCAGACTGTATCCTCGAAAGGAGGGAAACTCTACTCCGGAATCGCACCATTGGGAAGGTAAAGGTGCAATGGAAGCACCTTAGTCCAGAAGAGGAAACCTGGGAGTTGGAGAGTAGTATGTGGGTAGCATACCAAGCTCTGTTTCAGGAACACTCGAAAAATCAATGAATAACATCGAGGACGATGTTGAGACTTAAGGGAGGGTGTATGTCACCTACCCAAATTTTGAGATTATTTATTTATTTTATTTGCAAAAACGTTATGTTAAATTATAATTACAAAGTTTTGTAATTATGGCCAAATCTGGTCAAGGATGTTTGTAATGACATATTATTATTATTTAATAAATTAAAACATGAGACAAACACCCAAGGGAACTGTTAAATTGGTGTTCACTGAACCACTAGGAGGAATGGAAGCTGTTAGAAGGCATGGGACAGGTGTCAGCATTTGCACTTCACCACTAGTTGTTGGTTATGGGACAACTATCGCTAAATTTGTGGCATTATCCCCCAGGTGGGTGGATCAGAGCTATTAGCTCATTAATGACCAGATTAACCACTAAAAATGCCTAAGCAGACTAGATAAGGCAATTCGAATTGAGCAAGGAGATCTACATTATTTTCTGCATAAATAATTCCTCAAGTGTATCAGGTGATCACTGAGAGGTTCGAATAGGGAGGCTAAGTGGAAGTGCATTGTGAGTCTATTGAAAATATTCTTAGAAGGAAACTAGAGGTGGTGGTGCAGGTCTCTTTGACTACTAAGTTTATATGACTGAATGATCTACATTGTTGCTGCAAGTTGATGACCGAAGCTTCTACAAATTCTTCTTCCTAGTGGTTCAGTGAACAGGCTCGGGGGTCCCAAGGCAAGTAAATTGGTTGTCTTTAGGAGTAGGTTGGGTGGAACATGCTTCTTGGGTTGTTTGTTTTTTCCTACATTCAATCAGGTTCTACTGTTCTGTCTTGTTATTATCAGTTAAATGATTTTCTGCAATCGTAGATTTAGTATTTACAGTTGATAGCATACATAAGTAATTGTTTTCAATTTCTGACTTAAGTATGATTCTGTATAATGATGGTTAAGTAAATGATATGAATGATTAAATATATCCTCTGCATTTTTCCCATATTGTTTTCTGTATAGTACTCTAGTACATAGAAGCATAATTAAATCAGATGAATGATGAGCATAATGCCAAGTGAATGATTAAACTAACACTGTGGTGTTTCTTTTAAATCTTTAATACCAATTATTTATGTCTAAACCCAGAATATAGAATGGCATATCATAAAACAGATATTGAAGCATTTTTTTACTTAGAAACAAAAGTAAAACATTTCATTTCTGCATAGAAACTAGGTTTTCATTTATCACAAATATGGAGCATGGCTCACAGTTTCAAAACAATTAAAACATTATCAATTACAAAACCAAATTCTTTGCATTTCCAGTTGAGCTGAGGGATAAAACCCTCTCAGAAGTTACATTTTGTTATAAATTGTCTACGCCGAAAACAACACTACAGGATTAACGCCGAGTGGGTTGAGGATTTCATCCTCCCCGGGCTGCCAAACAACTCACAACCTTTTCGACGAAGATCACTTCCCAATCCTAGATTAAATTTCGGCTAAGAACACATCCAATAGTCACCTAATCAAAGCAACAGGGTAACCACCGAAGCTTACCAATTCTTATGCAGCTTCCAGTTAAACAAACTCGAGCTTGGAAGCCGAATATAGAAAGAACATGCCAAGCATTTAAGTTATGGTCAAAACGTATCATAATGGAGGTTTTCAGTAAAATGAAATAACATTTATTACAACTAATAGAAGGGATAGGTTAGAAACCTGTTACATTACCTTGATAGCTAGTTTCGGAGCAAAGAAATCATAGCCATTGTTAAACCTAGCCACCATTTCACTTCTGAACGCAGCAAAGGTCGAAGACAATGCAGAAATTCTACCATTCAACATATACAGAAGACCGAACACTGGATTCAACCTACACACAAGATTACTATCGACCTCGGAGTTCTTCCATTATCAATTCAAGTGCTGTAACTCTCATCATAAGCTCGGCTCTTTAAACTATTCAAACTGGTATGAGAAAAACCAACAAGTCACGGGTTCGAATCGTGGAGGAACTCAAAAGATCTGACTAACAAAACCCTGGAGTTTCTCGGCCTGTCGGCCTCTCCACAGAGCCACCTCCCAACACACTGAATGCCTAGGGAAAACAATAAACGCGTAAACGTAGTGGAGTTTAGGGTTAATACCAAAGTCCAAGACCCACGTATGATCAACGGTGGAGATTCACTTGATCAACACTTCGTTTCCCCAAGAAACTACCATATTTATGACGAGAATTAATCACTTTTCCACTGTGCAGACAACTAGGACAAACCCTAAGCGAGATCATTTACAACTCATCCTTGTAAACTACCTTGTTACTTTACCTTCACGTGACATAGACCACGATGGTAGCCACGGTGAATTTCCACTGAATCCGGTTGTTGGGAGTATTAAATGCCAAGGATGAATGTGGATGCTTACCAACATATTTTTCCACTATTTTCATTATTATCCAAACCTTTCACACATTTCTACGTTGAATACGGTTTCCACCCTGTCATACCATATTCCATGTGCTAAGTATAGTTTGTCTTGATAAGACCTAGTTATATGCATGGTATTATTTATAAGGTTCAAAGGGTCACGACGTTTGTATCTATGCAGATAGTTTACATGTTATAAAAATTCAATAGAATTCGCATATAATATATGCTATAGGAGTTTACATATAGTGTTAAGGGATAAACATGACTAGCATATAGTTTATATGCATTGAGAATTATACAATCAAATAGAATTTGCATGCTATAGGAAATACATAGAACTTGTTATTTGCTTACAATATAGAAATTATATTGAAGATGACATATGTTTTATACTATAGGGTATGTAAATAACATGGTATATAGTTCTTGCACATAGTCAATATATCAAGGAATTGTATTATACTTTCCTACAATCATGTACGATAGAAAACGTATGGTAAATGTATAAGTTTGCATAATATAGGTTAGAGCAAGAAATACATAACAATCAAACATATTAATATGAATACCAGATATTAACGGAAGAGATCTTATCGATTGTTTTTCAACATTATTCTCTAAACTATTAAGACACGTGGAGATTACTGAAACTAGTTAGGAACTCTTCTGTCACACTTCATAAACATTAAAGCTATTACCTGTAATCTGCGAAATGAACGATTCAAATGCTTTAACACGAATGCTAAGTAAGCCTTGGGGTACCCTCAGGACCCCTTTCATCATCAAAAGAAGAACAACAGTTAGCACTTGTAAACAAAGATAATTGACAGAACATTAACATAAGTATTATAAAAATATAACTGAATTGCAAATAGCATCTGAGTGTAAACTTGTCGTCATCATAATTAATTATTAGTTAAAAGAATTAGCAATCATTTCATCTCCGCATTAGCATTTTCAATATTTAATGCTATTTTAAAATTTTGTGGATTTTTCGGGATGTTACATCAGCTACACCATTCAAGAAAGCTGTCTTGACATCCATCTGGTGTACCTTCCATTTCATCACTGCAGCCAGAGCAAGTAATAATCTAATGGAAGTTTATCTGGCTACAGGAGCAAAGTCTCTTCATAATCAATCCCTTGTTTCTGGGAGAAGCCACGAGCTACAAATATCGCTTTGTATTTCTCTATGCTACCAACTGTAGCATGCTTGATCTTATAGATCCAGTTGGAAGTCACAACAGACTTCCCTTCAGGTCTTGGGAACACATCCCAAACATCATTCTTCATGATCGAGTGGTACTCTTCAATCATTACTTCATCCCGAATCCTGGGAACTTCAGATTCTTCAATCGATAGCTTTGTTGCTGGAGTAAATGTTGTAGTCCTTGTTTTGTAGGTGATGGTATACGATCTTCCCTACAAGACAAGTTAAATTGCATGATTAGAAACATCTCATAGTTTTCAGAACAAATTATTACACGTAAAGAAATATGTCATATAGTCATGCAATTAATTTAGCCAATGCTTCAATACAACATTTATCCATATCCCGTAACTTTCTAGATGCCTTCCAATCTCTACCAGAACATTGTTAAGAGTGTGCACAACTGCCAACATGTCAACAAAGAGGTTTCATTCTAGATAAGTATCAATGGAATGTTGTACAATGCCATAGGCCACTTACCCATTACATGCATATTAGTGGTATACTGTTCATTAATGCAATTATTCTAATATGAATGATACACAACCTAAGTCTAGAAACATAAGTATATACATCATTGAACAATATTATTTAAACAATCAAATATACAAGAAATGACAATTCAAATACTTATCTTTGTTTGTTTGTTGGGTGGACTCCCTCTCAATCTTTGCTTCCTTGCAGGAACTACTGGAGTGTGCTCCCTCTTGATCTTTGCTTCCTGGATTACCTGTCCTTGAACTTATATCCATCATCGATCACTATGCATGCTTACTAGTATCATCATTGTGTTAACCTCGAGATCTCATACATAATCATACATTCATTAGTATAATCTTAATACTATCAAAACACAATAATCTTAAACATGTATAATCATGATCATTTCAAACACAGATAATAAGCATTAGCATTCAAAGTTTCAGGGGAGACTTCTCTTACTCATGTATATTCATATTTGACCATAGAACTCTTCTGGTTAGTCATATCATCAATCAAGGTAAGAGACATAATATGCATAAACCCTAGATTACTCAAACTTGTAACTTCATGAGTAATCATTATCAATCATACAAAAGTATAAGATCCTTTACATAGGGTAGGATTCTAACTTGATATAGGAAAAAGCATACCTGGTCATCATATTTGCTAGTTATGTCTATCAATGTTTTTCTCTTCAATGACCTGCATAACTCATAAGTTAACCATTGTAGAACCAAATTATACATACCTCTATGTGATCCATGACTATGGATGAGTCTTTTTCTTCATGTCACTATGGTCTTGATCTAGGACTTGATTTGTACCTTCATGTTATCGGATAACATTCTCCTCATACAACACCATAGTGCATTAGTACAGTCATAATTCAATCATAAGTGTCATAACCCTAATCAATGAATGTATTCTATCATGCATTCATACTTTTACTAGGGTGATAAGACAAGTCTAAAATTAAACAAGATTGTTACTAAACTCAATAACATGAAGACAATCATATTATAAACTTAATCATGAACATATTTCAAAACATACCTGTAAGTCATACCTATCAGATTGCTTGTAGTAGTTGTTATTGTTGTTCCTTTTGTTCTTAGGACAATCTGAGGAAAAGTGTCCTCTCCTTGGTATGTGCTGTGAGAGATTGATCTTCATTCCCCATCTTTTCTTCTCGAGCTATAATACGAGCTTCTTTCTGTGAGAATTCTTCTCACAGCCTGCTAAACGAGATAAGTTTCTTCCTTGCACAAATTCCTTGGATGAAGGAATCCCATGACCTAGGAAGGCCATTAAGAGTGGTCATTACCACTTCTCCATTCTCTATAGCTTCAAGTTGTTCTTTTTATCTGGGAAACCCTTGAAGAGTAAGACTGCATGGTCTCCGCATTCTGGATCTGGATGTTCTTTAGTTGATTCCTCAATGTCATCTTCCGATTTATGTTCTTCCCTTCAAATAGCTTGGTCAAGGAATCAAACATCTCCTTAGGTGTCCTTAGGGAAGACACATGGGGTATGAGATAGTCCTTAATAGAATCAGCAATGATTCTCTTGGATTTGACCAAGTTCTTCTTGTGTGAAGTCTTAGTCTCATCTCCCTCTGGAACTGGAACCTCTTCACTTGTGTAAGTGTCCAACTCATTCTCTTCTAGGATTAACCCAATCCTATACTTCCATGCTCGGAATTTATAAGCCCCTTCAAGCTTATCCTCAAGCTTGGTGTGGTGAGATATCTTAAGAAGTACTGCAAATGGAAATAGAAAATTTATTAGGTCTTACCACTTGATTTGTTGAAAACTCGATCTGGAGCTAGATTAGGGTTTGTCAGAGAAACCCTACAAATTCAAACTTTGAATTTCAAACTTCTAAAATGATAGAAAGATGCGCCTTGATGAGCTGATCAAGCTGGTATACTCAGAATTTGAAAAGTGCAAAGTTTCACCCCTCAAATTTTCTTTTCAAACTTTCGGATTCACTAGGGAGGACCCTGAATTAGGATTTGATTTTCCCGGAGCTTCACCCATCCAAAAAGTTCGATCGTGGTCTCTAAACTTCGATTTTTCAGAGGAGCTTCCAGCCATGGTCTCATATTTCAGAAATTCCAACTTTTTTAAAAACCCTAATTTTCGGCTTCACTAGACATGACCCCAAACTAGGGTTTGATTTTCCCGGAGCTTCACCCAACCAAAAAGTTCGATCCAAAGCTCTAAACTTCGATTTTTCCAAGGAGCTTCTAGCCGTGGTCTTAGATTTCAGAAATTCCACTTTTTGTGGAAACCCTAATTTTTAGGTCAAAATATGAACATGCTCAGAATTGAATTCTGTTTCGACAAAAAGATGCGCCTTGCTGAGGAGAGTCAATATAGCCTCCTGCCTTTCAAGGTCTGTGGAGAGAAACCCAAAAAATAAGCAACCCTAGCTTCCGCAACTGCATAATGTCTTCTTCTCCGGTTAGCTCTGATACCATGTTAGATTTTAAACATCAATTCAATATGATCTAGGATCTTATCTAAGAGAATAACATGTACAGCATATCAATCACAAGAAGCAATCACAAGAGACAACAGACACAGAGTTTCCTTGGGGAAAACCAAGAAGGTGAAAAACCCCAATAACTTCCTCAAAGATAGATAGAGCAATGATACAATAACCCAAGCATAAGAGATATTCTCCTAGCAGCAGCTTCTCCTCCTCCACTAGTGCGCCACTCTCCAATGAGTGTACAAGTGAGAAAATGAATGATCAAATAGAGTGCCTCCTGCACTCTATTTATACATGACTTGACTTACCTAATAACCTTACTAGGTCGGCCTCAACTTAATCACATAATATAATGCTGACAGGGCCGACCCCACTAGGGTGGTCTAATAACCCTTTAACCCACATGACTTATACAGGGACGACCCCATCAAGGTGGTCTAATAACCCATCAAGTATAAGTTGCGACACTTACAATATAAATGACGACACTTCCGTATAGAGGAATAATAACATCTCTATAGGAATACAATATACATACATGAAATACATTCCGAAGTTACAAATACATCAACAAACACTGAAGGATCTAATCTGTCCTCACCATAGTAGAACTCACCCCCGACAGTGAATGGAGGTAAGAGAACTTCTCAGTGAAGCTCTTGGTGAAGATGTATGCAATTTGCTCTTTTGTAGGGCAATATTGCAGTACAATGGTTTTGTCATGCACAAGCTCTCGGATGTAGTGCATGTGGATCTCGATATGCTTGGTCCTCAGTCTCTGAAGCGGATCTGTTGAGATCTTGATAGCACTCTAATTGTCACAGAAAATGACAGTAGAAGTGGTGCTACCAATATCAAACTTTGATAGAATACCCTGCAACCAAACTGCCTAAATGCAAGCATTGACTGTTCCTCGATATTCTGCCTTTGATGAAGATAAGGAAATGGCGGCCTACTTTTTGCTTGACCAACAAATAGGCCCTATGCAAATCATGAAATCATATCCAGAAGTGGACTTCCGATCAATGCTATCACCCTCCCAATCTGAATCAATGAATCCAACCAAGTCAAGATCGGAATCTGCAACATAATGAATGCCAAAAGGTCTTGTTCCCTGCACATAGTGCAAGATCCTTTTTGTTGCCTTCCAGTGAATATCAAAGGGCTGCTACATGTACCTTAAGGCTATGTGTCCCCTTGGGTAGCACCGGTATTATTTGTTAAGAAGACGGATGGGACCTTAAGGTCGTGTATTGATTACAGGCAGCTCAATAAAGTGACAATCAAGAACAAGTATCCATTGCCAAGAATTGATTACTTGTTTGATCAAATGAAGAAAGATAAAGTGTTTTTCAAGATTGACTTGAGGTCTGGGTACCATCAAGTGAGGATTAA
This sequence comes from Larix kaempferi, assembly GCA_027924585.1. Lineage (NCBI taxonomy): Eukaryota > Viridiplantae > Streptophyta > Pinopsida > Pinales > Pinaceae > Larix > Larix kaempferi. The sequence continues at coordinate 804,845 of BSBM01000742.1, forward strand.
GGAAGAATACATTCACAAGACGGCTTTTAGAACTAGATATGGTCATTATGAGTTCACTGTGGTGCCATTTGGTCTTACCAATGCACCTGCTACATTCATGTGTCTCATGAATAGTGTATTCAACAAATATTTGGATAAGTTTGTGATTGTGTTTTTGGATGACATTCTTGTCTATTCAAGGAATGAAGAAGAACATGAGGAGCATCTAAGGATGGTGTTTCAAGTCCTTAGAGAACATCAGTTGTATGCCAAGTTAAGCAAGTGTGAGTTTTATCAAAAAAGGGTGCAATATTTGGGTCATATCATTTCTGAAGAAGGAATTGCAATTGATCCAGAGAAGATTAATTCCATCATGGATTGGTCTACTCCAAAGAATGTTTCAGATGTTAGATATTTTATGGGCCTTGTTGGTTACTACATAAGGTTTATTGAAGGTTTCTCCAAGATAGCTCATCCAATCACTTCATTGCAAAGGAAGAATATCAAGTTTGTATGGTCTAAAAAATGTGAGAAAAGTTTTCAACAGTTAAAGGAGTTACTTACCAGTGCTCCTGTTTTGAAGATAGCAGATCCAAAAAAGGATTTTGTAGTGTGCACAGATGCTTGCATTGAAAACCTAGGTGGAGTGCTCATGCAAGAAGGATTTGTGATTTGCTATGAGCAAGGAAATTAAAGGAGCATGAGAAGAATTATGCCACACATGATTTAGAATTAGCAGCCATAGTACATGCTCTCAAGATGTGGAGACATTATTTGATGGGAAGGAGATTCGAGCTTAGAACAGACCACATGAGCTTGAAGTATTTGTTTGATCAGCCAGAGTTGAATGCTAGGCAAGCTAGGTGGATGGAATTCCTTTGTGAATTTGATTTTGAAATTAAGCATGTAAAAGGGAAAGAGAATAAGGTTGCAGATGCTCTTAGTAGAAAATTTCATGTTGCAGCAGTAAGTATGTGCAAATCAGATTTGAAGACAAGAGTCCTTGAGGCTCAAGCTAGTGATGAAACTTGGCTTCAAATTAAAGAAAAGTTGTAGCAGAAAAATATGGATGAAAAGTGTGTAGCATATCAGCATGGTGAAGATGATATCTTCATCTATAAAGATAGGTTGTACTTTCCAAATAATGCAGATTTGAAGAAGCTAGTGATGGATGAAATACATCAAATGCCATACTCTGGACACCCAGGATATCAGAAGACTATAACAGCAGCAAGAAAGCAATACTTTTGGCATGGTATGAAGAAGGACATAGCTGAGTACATTGCTAGGTGTCAGAAGTGCCAACAAGTCAAGGCAGAGCACCAACATCCAACAGGATTGTTGCAGCCCTTACCCATTCCGGAGTGGAAGTGGGAAGTGATCTCTATGGATTTTATAACAGGTCTGCTCATGACAGTGAATAATCATGATTCAATCATGGTTGTGGTGGACAAGCTATCAAAGGTAGCTCATTTTATTCCAGTAAAGTCCACTCACAAAGCTAATGACATTGCAAATATTTTCATGAGAGAAATATTCAAGTTGCATGGATTGCCTAAGGAAATAATTTCTGATTGTGATACAAAGTTCACTTCCAATTTCTGGAAAGAATTGTTTCAGGAATTGGGAACTAGATTGAATTTTAGTATAGTATATCATCCTCAAATAGATGGTCAAACGGAACAAGGGAATCAGGTTATTGAAGACATGCTAAGAATGTATGTGATGGATAAACCATCCAAGTGGGAAGATTACCTACACTTGGTAGAATTTGCGTACAATAATGGACATCATGCATCATTGGGGATGAGTCCATTCGAAGCATTGTATGGCAAAGGATGCAGGACTCCAGTGAATTGGGACAGCCCGGTGAACAGGGTAGTACTTGGACCGGAGATGATCAAGGAAATGGAACAGGAGGTTGTTAAGATCAGGGAGAATTTAAAGGCAACTCAGGACAAGCAAAAGAGTTATGCAGATTTGAAAAGAGTGCATAAGAATTTCAGATTGGGGATCATGTTTATTTGAGAGTGAAACCAAGGAAAAGTTCTCTCAAGTTGGGAAGTTGTGGCAAGTTGCCACCCAGATATTATGGGCCATTTGAAGTCCTTGATAGGATAGGGCCAGTTGCATATAGAATTGTGTTTCCTACTAACATAAGAGCTCATAATGTTTTCCATGTATCTTTGCTTAAGAAGTATGTACATGATCCTAATCATATGATTGATTGGAATGTGATACAGGTGGAACTTAAGGGAGAGTTCCAAGTAGAGCCTATGCGCATCCTCGACAAGAAGGTCAATTTGCTCCGGAACAGAGCCATCGGGTAGGTAAAGGTCCAATGGGAGCTAGAGGATACCATGAGAGAGGCATTCCCATTTTTGTTCAGTTTTGAGAACACCGAGGACAATGTTGTTCTAAGGGGGAGGGGAATGTAATACCCCAATTTTGACCCTTATGAAATATTGGTTTTTAATGTAAATATTGTATACATGCGATATATGTTTCCCTAGCATGGAGTTCAAGGCCAAGGCCCCTCTAGGGTATGTTCGGATTTTATTTAGAATGGGCAAGCATTTGATATTTTATTACCCATGTACTATTAAGCCATGCAATATTGTAAATGATGTAAATTTTTGATATTGCAATAAAATACCAAAACTGGCTATGGGAGCAACGAATGAGAAGGGGCCATGTGTATTCCACTAAGGAGTGGTGAGGGGGTTGTGGGGGTGAACCATATGCTTCCAAATGCCATTGTGAGAACTCATTTGACTTTCCTTGCTGACTTTTATTTCTATTGTAAGGAAGTTGTTGAAGAATTCAGTCCATGGATTCAATGGAGCATGGGCAACCCAGAAATTTGTATGGCAGAGTATGGGCTCTGTTTTCTTGTACCACAAGTCACTCTACCTCATAGGAATGGATTTTTCCTCATTCCCATTCCATTGTTGAGGAACCAAGCATCAGTTTTCATCCATTACGAATTCCCAACAATGAGAAAAACCAGAAATCGCAACTTTGCAAGAACCCACGTTTTGAAGAGCCATAAACACCCAGAATTGGTATTTGACAGTGAAATCCAATGGGGGATCCATAAATATGAACCTTGAGGCAAAATTGAGAGTATTAGATACCCCAAAATCCATTGGAAAACCCAGTTTTTACAGCCTAGAAATGAAATGACAGGATTGAGTTATTGGATAACAGAACTGTGAGAAATCCAAGGGTGAATGACTGAGCAAAGGTTGGGTTTGCTTGATAAAACCAGTGAAGGCCAGCATATCAAGGAATTAGTAGCTGGACCTTTCTATGCCCACCCTGGAGAGCACTGGAGGGAAGGGACGCCTGAAGGACTGTGCAATAGAGAAGGGGACCTGTTGGGTGTGGTAGGTATTGTGGGCGCCATAACTGTGGAGTTTAGTTGAGATGCCAGTAGATCTGTGGATGAGCTCACTGGATTAGAATTTCCCTCCTTTGTCTTTTGTATGCTTGATAAACCCAACTGTGTGTTGGCTTAGCATAGCTGTTGAGTGAAACCATGGCTGTGAGTGAGCTTGTTTAATTCCTCCTTAGTGGATACACAACCCAGCTCGGGGGTGATATCTCAACTGAAAGAATATAGGTTGGACATAGATCTATGGTTGGGTGGAACGTTTCTCTCTCATAGCCAGTTGTTTGGACAACTTCATCTCAAATAGAAGTATTCTCTGTGGTTTAATTTATATGCATTCTGTGTTCTGTATGTGTTAATTCTGAATGTTAATTATTCATGTTAATGGAATCGATATGAAGTATGTGCATAGCATGAGAAGGGGATTGATTCTCTGCATATCGAATCATCATTCACTTGTGGTAGATATGTTGATGCATTATAATTGTGTGTGTGCAAATATGATTTAATTCCGTTGTGTTTATATTGAGTATGAGCTTACACACATAAGTTTTAAATTGTTATGAATTTCTGAGTAAAGTATGGGGTTGAGATTACCAAATAAGCCTGGTATGTTGGTCATGTTTTCCTTCCTTGCAATGGATTGATAGAAGGGGATGTGACAGAGTGGTATCAGATGCCATGTTGCAGCACTAGGATTGCTTGGGACAAACTCTGAGTTACAGGCAGATAACAGAACGTTTTAACACGGTATTGGAGAAGTTTGGGGTGTCATTTTGATATGGAAAAATGGTAGGATCAGATTTCTCAGATGCAACAGAGGATCACACCATTGCATAGATCTCTCCAACAGCTTTCCAACGGTACCAGACTCGCCTCATTAGGTCAAGGGATGAGGGAGTTATGAAACCCGAAAGTTGCAGGGCCAGAGGTGTTCCAATGATGCAACCCTTGCATATCCCTTTTGATGATTTGATGTCTGGAAGGCCTTCAACCATGGAATTATTTTGTAGCAGCTGCAAATATTTATAATTTAGGTATCCAAACTTCTCGTGCCATATCCAGATAACCTCATTTCCACGAGTCAGAAGGGCACTTGGCTTTGAATACAACAAAAAATGAGAAAACTCATAGGTTTTGGAAACATGATTTGCATTGCATGTTGCAATGAGTTTTCCGATGCTAATCTCAGAAATTTCAACATCATTAGGGCTGAATACAACCTTCTAGGGAAAACCAGTGTGTGTCATATGATACACAGGAAGCATGTTCGAAGCTAGAGAATGAGCATAGAGAACATTTTGAAAATCGCCATGTTCTAAATGAATAGTACATTTTCCTTTCGAAGAAATTTGTGAATCATCTCCCATGTGGATGGAGATGCAGTTGTCGGAGTCTAATGATGAAAATGATTCTTTTTCTTGAAACCATGTGATTCGAAGCTCTTGAATCTATGAGAAGAGTTGTAGAATTCGAAACACTTGCCATGAGTGCATGACCTCTTTCTGCATGATCATTATTGTCCTTCTTCCTTGCGTCATCTAGAAGAGTTATGTTTTTTTTCTCCAAGAGAAGGGCCATCTGATCAATAGTTTTCTTCATGCATGAGCTTTTAGGATGAAATCCCCTACCACAGTAAGAACACTTTGTCTTCTCCTTTCCCTTTTGCTTGTCTTTTCTTGAACCTGAGGGCTCATCTGACTGCTTGGTTTTCTCCTTTTGCTTGGAATGTTCAAACTTGGTCTTCTCTTTCTTTTGCTTTCCTTTAGCATTCGAAGCCTTGGGTCTTCCAACAAATAGGGATTGATATTTGGAGGATCTCATGGACCCCATCTGAACAAGCTTGTCATGCTCTTTTGTTAAGGACTCAATGAATGCATTCAAGGTAGGAATCTTCCAATTCATGATGGTGAGTTTTCTGAATGGAAAGTAGAGACAAACACTGAATAATCTGCTCCTAGTTTCGTAAGGATTGAAAGAATCAACTGATCATATTTCTTCTCGATACCACATTGCTTCAATTGAAGCACCAAATGCTTAAACTTGGTGAAAAACTCATTGATGGTCTCGAAATTCTCAGGATTTAGGGAAATTAGTTCATTCTCCAACTGATAAGCCCTCATCTCATCCTACTTGCCGAAGAGTTTGGAAAGTTGTTTCCATACTTCTTTCGGAGTCTTCAATCCGCTGAGATGGAAGAGAAGATCTTTCGAAATATTGAAACATAAGAAACCATAAGCTTCATCAAGCTTATTGAAGAACTTGGACTTCTCTATAGCTGCATTAGGCTCTGGTTCTGCGCCCATAGTAACTATGTAGAGTCCTTTGGAGCACATCACTATCTCTATATCATCCTTCCATTGATGATAGTTGAAAAGAGTAAGGAGATTCTGTGAAGAAGAGTCCATCTCTGCTATAGAAAATGCAATAGGAGGCTGTGAGAAACCTGTTGTTTGCACTAGAATATGTACTTAGACTATAAAAGTACAAAGCTAAAACATCCAAAATAAAACATGCTAAAGCTTTGAATTTTACATATGGTGTAGAAATCATCCAAGAACAGGGTAATGAATTACAAATAACATATGATGACTAAATCAGAAAATAATCTTGGAGAAAATAAAAAACTCAAAATACAAACATAAACCTTGTGAAAATAATTATTTCAGAAATCATAAACAGGGAAACACTCCATAAATGAATTTAGTGAAGTCCACAAACCCAAAATATCTCTAGGATAAATACTTTTATCAGAAAGTGAAGTGATGAGAAAGGTGACCAAACAGATCAGAAACTTCAACTAAAATATAAAGATCAAAACATGGCTTATATTATATATATTTCTTTCCAAAATAACAGTCTTCAAGTGCTTACTGAGAGTCAGTCATATGTCTCTGATATAGTAGTTTCATATCATATAACCCCTTCTCTGAAATGAAATTCCAACCCCTACCCCTACTAGCCTTCGTCTTTTTATATTATAAAAAGTATTCAAAAATAAGTTTAATGGATCCACATTTTAAGTATTCGGATCTATTCAAGAGGTTTACAAAATAAAGGAGATTCTAAATACAACAAACCTAACTCCTAAAACTATGACTTTCAGTTCTATCTAGATGTGTCATCAAAATTTAATTGACAATTGTATGAGTATCCCTGTTTCAGGTCTGATGAGCTGCTTCTGCCAGAATGGTGAGTCCATCCAATGCTTGAGACCTTTTAATAAGTCGAATTTTCCCTTCCAAAACTTGAACTTTACTTGATAATTCTGCATTTTGTTTTGTTAATTCTTCAATTTGAGCTTGTGCAGTGTTTTTCCTTTTTAAAACTTCCTTTGCAGCTGCAATTAGCTCCTAGTAGTGGCCACTTACCTCCTCTAAATATTTTCTTAACCTCCTGTTGGCCTGCATCATCTTTTCATTTGAATGATTCAGATATTCATTCAGGGTCTTGTAATGTTGTAATGATCTCTTGAGAACTTCAACCTCCAATTTTGTCTTCATTGGCCCCTGATGTACATGATGTTCTTCATCATTTAAACTTGGAGAAATTTCGAGCTTTCTAATGAGAAGATCTTCTTGGGTTTCAGAAAAAATCCTTTAGCTTTCTAACATTTGCATCCTTTGATGGAATTTCTAACTAAACAGTTCCTGAGCTCGATCCAAATTCAAAATTCTGGATCTTTTCGTCTTCATGAACCTCAAAACTCTCTTCAATTAATTATGGAAAGGTTTTATCATTCTTCTCTATGTCTTCAAAGACCTGTTCTGCATGTGGTTCTGGTTTTCTGATCTTAGAGTCTTCCTCACTTGAAGAATCCTCAACTGTATTAATCTCTTATTTTTCCAATTTAGGATTCAAGATCCTTCTCATATTCATCCTTAGTATATTTGTTGCCCTGGTTTTAGGCCTCCAAATTGACATTTCAAGTTCAGATAAAGGCTTGACAATGGTTTCAGTATTAGGAGAATGAGCCATACCTTCTTCCATTAGCCCCTCTCTGGTTACATTAGGAGTATCGGGGGCAGATGTAATGTCTTCATTACATGTAACCAGGGGCCTTTCTTCTTGTGGATGCTCTTGATCTAGTTTTTCTAGTTCTTTTTCCAAGCCAAACCCTTCTGCTGAACCTACTTCTTCAACTATATTTCTTTTAAGCCTTTTGGTGGTGCCAGGTTCTCTTTGAATTCAATGCCTTCCTTGGGAATTCCTCTGTTTACTAGCAGAGTTCTCAGCTTCCTCATGATTTGCAATCTTCTCAGGTTCAAAACCAGACCAGAAAAGGAAATGCTGACACGCACAGTTCTTTTTATTGAGTTATGTTGAAACTATTAATTTGACTAGGCCATGATGAAAGAAGGACTGAATTGTGTGATCAATGTGGCCCTTTACCTTGTTAGACATCTTGATAAGTATTTTCAGGAATTAAAATGGTAAATTCATTCTCAATTGTCCATTTAGATGTAACAGGAACCTGAAGTGATATTTATATACTGTGGCAAACCTCCCTTTGCAGGTTATATAACACTGCACAGTGCGATAGCTTCCCTCCATTCTGGTTTGACAGTTCTGAGGTGAATGCCTTTATTCCAATCCAAATATTCAAACCCAGGAAACAAGAATAAACTCGAGTCGAATTCGAATGGGATTTTTTTGAACCAACGCTCTCCTTCAACAGATAAGCCCGTTGATTCAGCTATCAAACCCTCGGTTAGCTGAAACTTGGGTTTGAAATTCAATGAAAGAGTTTGAACAATTTTTCATAAAAGATTGAGTAACCTCCATGTGAAATTCAATTCACAACAAGATTTGATCAAACAATTACACTCACTCACAGAAGATCTCACACAACTAGTCAAAGACACAAAAATTACTCACAAAGATACAATTCTGTATTAACTTCTCCTGAATAAAATAAATCAGCAAACCATATAAAAGTAATAGGCTTCTATTATATAACATTACAACAGAGATTCAAATGGCCAAAGATTCCATTTGGATCATCTCATCATCAGACTTACTAAAAATATGCTCATCCCCCCTAGGTGGCAAGTATGCTTTCCAAATCACTCCAAAGGCTCACGAATTGATAAATTAGTGAGTTGAAGGTGATGTATGATGAAAAAAAATTCCAAATACAAAATTTGTAAAGAAGAAACATTGTGGAGTGTCATGGGTGCAAAAAAGAAGTTTCCTAAGGTGACTAGCTTTTCCCCATAGGGTAAAAAGCAGTAAAACTCAGAAGTGCGCATTTCCTACCAAATCTTATCCATAATATTTTAGGAATGCGCTCAAATGGCCTAGGTAGCTTGTGGTCCACACTTTGGAAGTATTGTGGTCCCCCCAATGTTTCCTTGTGATCAATACAAGGCAATTTTCCTAGTCTATTACATAGGAATTAACCATAGAAGATTAATTAATGCAACCAATGTAATTAAATGACAAGGTAGGAAGACTTAATATTCCAACACCCCCCCATAAATATGACTTTATGGTCTAAATATCAGAAAATAGAAATGCTAAGGGCCCAGTAACAAGACTTGGTTACCCTGTACAATACTGTCAGTCCACAAAACAAGGACAGAAGGAAAAACTCATGGGAAAAACCTCCCCTCAAAACATGGACATATCAAAATTGAAGGATTGTTGATCAACCCTTCACTCCACCACATGTTCAACCATCCCAAGCAGTGATCTAAGATAGTTGAATGTATTTTCTGTGAAAGCCTTGGTGAAGATATCTACAGTTTTCTCACCTGTGAGGAAATACTGCAAATGGTCATGCACTAAGCCTCTGATGTAGTGCATATGAATCTCAATGTGCTTTGTCCTCTGCCTCTGTACTGGATCACTTGAAACTCTAATAGCACTCTGATTGTCACAAAAGATGACAGTAGGAGTACTAAAAGCAATCTCAAACTCTGAAAGAATACCCTACAACCATACACACTATGTAGCAACATTCACTGCTCCTCTGTACTCTGCCTCTGCTGAAGATAATTCTATGGCATTTTGTTTCTTGCTGGACCAGCAAACAGGGCAACCTCCAAGCATGAATACCAATCTAGATGTGGATTTCCTATCAAGGCTATCACCATCCCAATCTGAATCAGTGAAGCCCAAGAGATCTAGGCTAGAATTTGCAACATAGTGAATCCCATCAGTCTTTGTTCCCTGCACATAATGTAAGATTCTTTTTGCATCCCTCCAATGAAGCTCATGTGGCTGCTCCATGTATCTTGATGCCACACTCACAGCATAAGCAAGATCAGTTCGAGTGTGTGTCAAGTAAAGCAAGCTTCCAATCAATTGTCTATATAAAGTGTTGTCAAACCACGGTGTAGATTCTGCATCTTCTAGTCTAACTCCAGAAAGGAATGGAGTCTTAGAAGGCTTGCAATCAACCATATTAAACTTCTTTAATAGATCAGATGCATATTTTGACTAAGATACCTTGGTTCCATCTTTTGTTTGAGAAATCTCAAGCCCCAAAAATTGCTTAAGAATTCCCAAGTCACTCATGGAGAATGCTTGGTGCAAAGCGGTCTTCAATGAAGCAATTTGATCAGTAGAGCTACCTATGATCAGCAAATAATCAACATGCAACACTATAATCATTATTGAACCATCAATCAGCTTCATATACACATTAGGATCAGATTTTCACCGAACATAAGATTGTGACAAGAGGAAATTGTCTATTTTGGCATACCAAGCCCTGGGGGCTTGCTTAAGCCCATACAAGGACTTCTTCAACCTGCACACAAGATTAGGATCTGATGTATACCCTTCTGGATGATGCATATAAATATCCTCTTCAATATCCCCATGGATAAATGCACTTTTCACATCAATGTGGTGCACTTCCCATCTCTTAGATGCTGCAATTGCCAAGACTAGTCTTATCGAATCCTCCTGTGCAACAGGGGAAAAAGTTTCATTGTAGTCAAGGCCTTGGACTTGTGAAAAACCTTTTCTACCAGCCTAGCCTTATATTTTACTTCTGTACCATCAGCTACACATTTTGTTTTGTATATCCACTTGCACCTCACCAATTTTCTGCCTGCGGGGAATTTGACTAGCTCCCATGTTTCATTCTTATGCAATGACTGAAAATCCTCATCCATGGAAACTTGCCATCTGATATCATGTGAAGCTTCCTCATATGTCCTAGGATCAGAATCTACCATCATAAAACACTTCTCAGAAAGGTAGGGGTCATTCACATTGAGAGCAGTCTCAAATTGTGATCTAGTCCTCCTTGTGTCCTGAGGATTGCCCACTAGTTCACCTGTTGCTTGCAAAGTCTTAGCAGACCATTTAGGATTTGTAGGTGAGTTATAATATGCAATAAAATGGTCCTCATTATCATAAATATCAGAATAAAAAAATTTAATGGCATCACTTACTTCTTCTTCAGTCGGCAGTGAAGATGGTACTCCAATTTCAACGCTCTGTGAGGGCACTTCCTCAAACTAAACACTCCTTTCTATGAAGGATTTTTGAGTGCTCATGTTCAGAAAATTATACCCTTTAGAGTCCTCTGAATATCCAACAAATAAACATGGTTGGCTTTGGGGCTACAAATCCCTCATCTTCTCAAATGGAATCCTAGCCCAAGCCTTTGAGCCAAAAATCATGAAATGAGAGATATCAGGTTTGTGACCTGTCCAAGCTTCAAAAGGAGTGATACCTTTGAGAGATTTGTGTGGAACTCTATTCTGAATGTATGTGGAAAAATTTATTGCCTCATCCCATAGCTTGGGAGACAATGACTTTGCCTCAAGCATACAAGTGGCCATCTCCTTTAGAGACCTGTTTTTCCTCTCATCAACCCCATTTTGTTGAGGTGTATATGGAACTGTGTGTTGCATCTGAATGCCTGAAGAGGCACAAAATTTCTGAAAATACGATTTCACATATTCACCACCATTATCAGATCTGATCATTTTAATATGCCTACCATACTAGTTCTCAACTGAGGCTTTGAATAACTTGAACAGACCAAAAACTCCAGATTTTAGCTTGATGAAATAAATCCAACAGTACCTGCTAATGTCATCTATGAATGTGAGGATGTACTTGGCATGGTTCAAAGACTCATGAGGAAATAGACCTGCTATGTTAGTGTGAATAAGTTCCAATGGTGCATAGGTTGTCTCAGTGGTAGATCTCTCATACTTATGCTCAAGGTGTTTTCCTAGGATGCAGGATTGACATTCACCTTTGGAAAATCTAAAATTGGGCAGCTCTATAACCATCTCTTTATCATGAAGTTGGGAAAGGTATTTATAATTTAGGTGGCCAAATATTTCATGCCATAGTTTGTTGGACTCATTGGCATGGTTTAAAAGAGAAGAAGGTGAGGGATTTGGCACAAAGTGAGAAAACTTGTAGATTCTAGAACAGTGATCAGCAATACCAAATGCAATAATTTTTCCTGTTGAAATTTCAGCTATCTCAACATCATTGGGGGTAAAGGTTACTCTCTTGGGAAGCCCTGTATGGGTCATCTGATAGACTGACAATAGGTTTGCAGCAAATACAAGTACATATAATACATTATTAAATGAACCAAACTCGAGATCTATGCTACCTTTGCCTTTGCTAGAATTTTCAGAATTGTCTCCCAATACAATATTTGGACCACTGGAAGAGTCAAGTGAAGTGAAAAACTTACTTGTAGACACCATGTGTCTCAAAGCACCGGAATCAATAATGAATGAAGAAGGTTTGGATGTGCTGGCCATTAGTGCATGAACTCTCCCTTTATCATCAGAATTTTGTCCTCCATCCTTCCTCCTTGCGCTCTTTGGAAGAGGAATGTTGGCTTTCTCCAAGAGTTGAGCCATTTGGTCAATGGTTTTCTTCATGCAAGAGCTTTCAGGATGAAATACCTTGCTGCAATAATTTCACTTTGTCCTCTCATTCTTCTTTCGGATTCTTTTTGGAATTTGAAGGTTCTTCATTAAATTTCTGCTTGTCTTTCCTCTCACTGGTGGGCTTCTTGAAATTGCCCTTCTTCTTCCCTTTCGAACCCCTTGAATCTCCAACATTTAGACAATGGTCTTTGGATGGATTTTTAATGGCTCCCATCAAGACCAATTTGTCTTGTTCTTGTGTTAAAGACTCCATGAATTCTGAAAGTGTCGGGCTCTTCCAATTTTTAAATGCTTTCCGGGTGGAATGGAAGGTTGATACAAAGACTGAGTAGTCGGGGCCAAGCTTGGAGAGAATGGTCAAAACTAATTGCTCATATTTTTTGTCAATTCCAAATTTCTTCAACTGCAATACAAGAGATTTAAATTTGGAGAATAAATCATGTAGATTATCAAAATTTTGTGGACTCAAAGAGAATAGCTCGTTATCCAATTTGTGGCCTCTCAATTCATCGGTTTTCCCGAACAATTATTGAAGTTTCAGCCATACTTCATTGGGATAAGTGAGGCCATCAAGATGAAACAGAATCTCTCTGGATATAGTGAGACATAACATCCCATAGGATTCATCCCTTCAATTGTGCCATTTAGATTTCTCTACTGCCGAGGTTGGGTCAGTTTCAGTTGCCATTGTCACCCTGTAGAGCCCCTTGCTCCTCAGTAGAATCTCCACCTGTGCCTTTCAATCAAAGTAATTGAATGGAGTGAGGATGATATGTTGTGAATGATCCATGGATGCTCTGAAATAGCTTATGGATTGATTTTGGTATACTTCTAGATGCCAAATTGCGCCCTGTAGAGAATAGAATTCACCCGGTGGATTGATCAATGCACCTTCCTTGAGACTGGTTGGATCTTGCAAGACAATAGAAGGAGAAAGGAAATTCTTGAAAGCTCTGATACCATGTTAAATTCATTTCACACCAAGATCTGATCAAACAATTACACTCGTTCACAGAAGATCTCACACAACTAGTCAAAGACACAAAAATTACTCACAAAGATACAATTCTGTATTAACTTCTCATGAATAAAATACATCATCCAACCATATAAAAGTAATAGGCTGCTGTTATATAACATTACAACAGATATTCAAATGGCCAAAGATTCCATTTGGATCATCTCATCATCAGACTTACTAAAAATATGCTCATTCCCCCCTAGGTGGCAAGTATGCTTTCCAAATCACTCCAAAGGCTCACGAATTGCTAAATTAGTGAGCTGAAGGTGATGTATGATGAAAAAAAATGCCAAATATGAAATTTGGAAATAATAAACATTTTGGAGTGTCATGGGTGCAAAAAACAAGTTTCCTAAGGTGACTAGCTTTTCCCCATAGGGTAAAAAGCTATAAAAAGCAGTAAAACTCAGAAGTGCGTCTTTCCTACCAAATATTATCCAACATATTTTAGGAATGCGCCAAAATGTACTATGTAGCTTGTGGTCCACACTTTGGAAGTATTGTGGTCCCCCCAATGTTGCCTTGTGGTCCACACAAGGCAATTTTCCTAGTCTATTACATAGGAATTAACCATAGAAGATTAATTAATGCAACCAATGTAATTAAATGACAAGGTAGGAAGATTTAATATTCCAACACTCCATGTTATAACCTGTGATTTTCTCAGAGAAAGTAAAACAACCGACCATTTTAAACAACTCTGCGCATTCAGGGAATTATTCTGCCCATTCAGTGTTGACCGGTTCGAGTCTACACAAGTTGCCACTCTTCTTCATGTTACTCGCTCACTGGATACCTGCTGAGTCTAAACTGTCTGAAATGAGCTCCTTTCAGCCAACGAACATATGTCTCGATCCTCTTGCAGCGATGAAAACGTGGAGCTAGGGTTAACCACCGATCTCTAATCTCAAGGCATATGTTGTAGAATGTCGAGCTTGATAGATGTTGTGTTTTCTATGACCAAAATCTTGGGAAAATCCTTCATTAAAACTCATGTATGAATATAGACAGGGGCTGAACCACGAACTTCAATGATTCATCATTCCGACAGTGCACGTATATGTAAGGTCTCCTGATTACGCTTCCAGAATACATGAAATCACACTTCACTCACAAAATATGCATAAAACTTTTTATAAAAGGGTTAGGAATAATATTAAAGTATATATTTGAAGACTAAAAGGAATATTTAGTGATTATAAGCCAATGCTCAACCAAAAATATAAAAATAAAGTATTTAAGTGGTATGACTAAAAATTTAAAAAAAAGATAAAATAAAAGAAAAATAGAAAGAAAAACAAGAAATAAAGACCAAAACTAGGAATACAATTCCAACTTTAACATCTGGCTCCAGCTGCGGGATGGAATCCTCCTTGTGAGGTTCCAAGATCACGCAGACTAGTGTCCTCTGAAATCTGAACTGAAAGCATCCTTTTATTCTTCTGAATTTGAAAATGAACTTTATACAATTCCATTGGGCTGGAGTCTTATTGAATACTCACTAATATATATAATGAATGAAAGGGCCAATATTTTCAATAGGTGTAAAAATGTTTAAGGAACCGCCCATTCACTGGGGTTGAAAGTTCCTCACCTTCTAGATTTTGCAACATAAAGGTATTGATTCCTAGAATCTTTGAAATTTTGAAAGGTCCCAACCATAAATTGTCAAATTTACCATGTTTTACTTTCTCATCTTTACGGGCATCCCACCTGAGTACCATGTCTCCAAGGATAAAGGTATCTTCATTAATTCTTTTGTCAAACTTCTGCTCTACCTTATTCCTGTAAGTCCATGCTCTTTCTTCCAATGCTTCCCTTTCTTGCTGCAACTCAATCAGTAGAAAAAATATTCTTTGAATTTCATTTGGTTCCTCATCACAGTCCTGAAGTAATTTCATTACTGGAATACCCAACTGAACAGGAAAAACAATATGAGTACCATAAACAAGCTGAAAAGTAGACAATCCTATTGCCTTTTTAGTGGTTATTCGATCTGCCCAAAGAGCATATTTCAACATAGTGTCCCAATATCTTTTGTTCTAAGATAACATATTTCTAATGCTATTAATGATATTCTTATTTGTTGATTATGCCATCCCATTTTCTTGAGGATAATAGGGCGTAGAATGTTTAAGAAAAATACCATTTTTCTCACAAAAATCAATCATGGCTTTAGATTTAAAAGCCAGAGCATTATCAGTCAATAATTTTCTGGGACAACCAAACCTGCTTAAAATATTCTCTTGTATGAAATTGATAATAACCTTATCAGTTGCATTTCTAGTGGGAATTGATTCTACCCACTTGGTGAAGAAATCAGTGGCTGTTAATATCCATTTTTGTTGTCCACTTGAAGCTGGATTGATTTCTCCCATGAAATCCAATTCCCATTGTTGAAATGGAGTATCTACTGCAATGGGATTTAATGGTAAAGATTGAAGCTTTTGTTTACCTACAAATTTCTGACATTGTATATAAGGTCTAACTTGAGTATAGACATCTAAAAATAAAGAAGGCCAATATTACCTTGCTCTTAAAATTTTAAAGACTGTAGCTTTCCAATACTTATGACCCCCACAAGCACCTTCATGTGATTCTGAAATAACCAAACCTGTTTCTGACTTTTCCAAACATCTGAGAAATACCGCTCTTGGATCTTTCCAATACAATTGTTGATTAACAAGGCAATACTTAGTAGATTTAAGCTTAATGATTTGCTTTCTTTTTTGTTTAAATGAGAAGGACATTGCAGATGCAAAAGAAAATACACTATATCAGCATACTAAGAAGAATCAACATATTTGTCCAGAATGTGCTCCTTATTTTGTTTTGCTTGCAACTCATCTTGTGTTGGCTGATTTGCTACCAAATTAATGCCCAAAGCTTCACAATTGGAATCAGCTAGAAGTCTAGCCAAACCTTGTCCTTTTACCAGCTTAGTAGGCCTAATTTCAACATTATACTCCATGATTTTAGCTATCCATCATCCCCTTTTTCCTTCACTTTCAAGCTCTATTAAAATCTCTTTGACTACAACGTTAGGTACATAAGCTATGATTTTAGAATACATAATGTAAATTCTAAAAAATCTCAAAGCCTTGACCAATGCATAAGCCTGTTTTTCCAATATAGTATATTTCAATTATGAATCCCTCTAGGTCTTACTAAAGAAAGCAATAGGTTGTTATAGTCCTTCTACATTCTTCTGTAAAGAAAAGATGCTATAGTATCTTGAGAGGAAAAAGAGAAAAACAGAAAATATTTTGAAAAATCTAGACTTACCAACACTCAAGCTTCTGTGAGAGCTTGTTTAATTTTTTCAAATGAAGATCTAGCATCAGCTGTCCACCTTACTTCTTGATCCTTTTTCAACATTGATGTTATCTGCTTTATAGTCTCTGCAAAGTTAGGGATAAACCATCTTAAAATTTTTATCTTTCCAATAAATGACTGAACATCCTTTTTACTTCTTGGAATACTGATTTTAAGAATAGCTTTGACACGTTCAGGATCTATCTTGATTCCATCTGCTGAAACTATATGACCTAAAATTTTACCTTCTTGGACAACAAAATGAGATTTCTTAGGATTTAAGGACAATCCATATTTTCTGCACTTCAAGAATGTTTTCCTAAGATGTTTAAGATGCTCTTAATCGGAATGAGAGAAAACAGTAATATCATCTAGATAAATTACCACAAACTTTTCCTTTTCTCGAACAAAATCTATATCCATGGCTCTCTGTAAGGTTGCACCTGCATTCATAAGACCAAAGGGCATTTTTTCGTACATAAAATTCCCCCGTGGAGTAGTAAACATTGGTTTTTCCCTATCATCTGGATGCACGAAAATTTGATTATACCCTGAGAAGCCATCAATGATTGATATTCTTTGAGCACCCACCACCTTCTGTAAAATCTATTCGATCTTGGGCAGTGGATAATTATCTTTAAGGGAAGACCTATTCAAATTACGAAAAATCCACACACAACCTAATTTCACCATTTTTCTTACGTACTGGTACCAAATTATCTACCCAAGAAGAATATATGAGAGGTGTTGTAATCTTTGCATCTAACAGTTTTTTAACCTCTTTTTCTATGACTGGTAGCAATGTTGGATTAATTCTTCTTAATTTCTGTCTAAAGGGCTTAGTGTTTGGATTCAATGGAACTTTATGTTGGATTATACTTGTATCGTAGGTCTTCAAATCCTCATAGTACCATGCAAAGCTATCAACAAATTCTTTCAATAACTTGACATACCTGTTTCTTTCTCCATCTGAAAGTGCTTTAGAGACTTTAACCATTTTAGGTTGATCCACAGTACCAATATTACAGCTTAGTACATTTTCTTCTGAGGACTGTATAGTAGGCTTCAATAGAGTATCATCTTTAGAAAATAGTCTTTCAAGGGGAACAAGGCCTTTTGAAATAAAATTTCCTTTCAATTCAATTATTTTATGATCAGTAATTGAATTCTCATAATATGTAACATTATCATCAAATCCATTATCATGATTTTGATCAATCAATGAAGTAGAAAACTCACCTATCAATTCCAAAAGCTTTTTAATTTCCTGATTATCTTGAAATACCTTCCATTGTTTGATGGCACTGAAGGTCTGTACTTAACCTCAATGGGATATTTTAACTGAGTTTGTTTTGGAATCCTAAAATAAGTAGTTTCCAAATCCAATGAGTCTGTTGTTTGGTTATGATCCCTAGGAATAAAAGATATATTGAAAGCCAGAAAGAAATTATCCACCATATCCCATACCTCATTCCTATACACTTTCAACAATTCCTGTTTTACTTGATAAATGTCCTTCACCTGCTGAACTATTAATTCAGAGTCACCAAAAATAGTGAGTTGTTGAATTCCCAGATCTTTTGCAGCTCTTAGCCCAAGTATTAATGCTTCATACTCAGTTGTATTGTTAGTTGTCTAAAATTCTATTTTTCACATTAAACAGGTAGAATCATTAATTATATCTTACAATATTATACATGCTTATATAGATTTCCGAGACGCTTGGGTTCCTTCCCGTTACATTCAATTACAAAGAACAAGTTAGAACGGTTCAACAGTTCAACTGTTACAGTCGACTGGAAGACAGAGAGACAGTATGTCGAAGTTTGACAATCGACGGTCGCATATCGACGCTGCTTGTCAATGTCGCAAACTGTGGGGTTGCTGAACATGTCGAAGCTGTGAATGTTTCGAGGTGTGTCGAATTCAAGACTCGTCAGAGTTGTGTCGAATTTAGAACTTGTCAGAGCTAACCTGTCGGAATGGAAACTTGTCAAGTTGAAGTCGTGTCGAAGTTGAAACTTGTCGAAGTTGCATCAACATCGATGACTTGCCAACTGCGATGCGGATTAGACCTCCTTCCTTAAGAAACAATGGACCCCATTGTTTGGTCGTGAAGGTGAGGAAACTTATCGTTTAATTCAGTAACAGAGTACCACTTTCCTTGAGATGGGATATGGCCAACCTTGGCAACCTGGAACAAGGGAATGTGTTCATCCTTGTATAGCATACTCGTCGTCCCACAATGGTGTCGCAAGGAAGAGGCTCCTGAACATCTGGATGGATGTCTTCAGGTTCTGCTGTCTGCAATTCATTCTGTTCCAACAAGGGTGCATGGTATGGTCGAAGTAGATCCACATTGAATATTGGATGCAGACCCAAGCACACATAGTAACAATCATAAATTCCATCTCCAAGGGTGATGGGTGGTCATCCTGTAGTCGGCTTTGTCGCGAAGCTTGCTTTCCCTTTTTGCTTGATTTCCAGTTTGTTGGCATAGTGGAATACATCCGCAAGTGTAGTAACAGTCATAAATTCCATCTCCTACTGGATGTACTGAGATAATCCGCTAATGTAATTCAGAACAAGCAATTTCTCTTCTTCTTGGATGTCAAGTCTCGCCATGAGTCGATAGAACTCGTCGGTGTAACTCTGTACTGATTGGTCTTTCCATTGCCTTAGCTACTGCCACTTCTTATACTGCTGCTCGAGGTATTTCGATGGGTAAAATTCCTTCCGGATGTGTTCGATGAATTTGTCCCATGTGTCGATGGGGTCTCCGCTTTTCTCCATCTTTTTCGAGAGGTTCTCCCACCACCAGTGCACGTAGATTGACATCTTTAAGGATGCAATGGTGACTTTTTAAGGTTCAGAGAGTTGATTTACAATGTAATAGGATTCCAATTGTTGCACCCAATTGTCGACGGATTCCGTGTCAATCTTACCTTCAAGATTCAGTATCTCCATATTCATTTGCACTTTGAAGGGGATAATTTTATTGGAGTGAATTCTCGTCAAATATCCTCCAAATGTCTAAGTGAATCGCATGAGAATCTCATTGAATTGGGCGAACATTTCAGTCCGTTGTCGAGCCAGCGCTTGTTCGATAAGATGTTCCATCTCGTCGGCTGCATGTCTATTGTTTGTTTCTTCTGTTATTTCTGGAGGTAGCATCTGCTTGGATTGCTGAGATTGTGAGCGAGTTTGAACCAGAATAAGTCAGGTAACTTTGAGAGAAGTGTATACGCATAAATTAAGCATGAAAACTGAATGCTCTGATACCAATGATTCGGGTCGTGTCTAGGAAGCACGAGGGGGGAAATGGTTCGACTGAATGAGTCGGCTCTGTTATGGCTGAAGCAATTAAGAATAAGAAGAAGGAGCAAAGTAGGATTACACTACATAGATAAACACAATATGCGCAGACAATCTGCAAGAATGCGAACTGTTCTTCTCTATTGTATGTAAATAGGTAGAATCATTGATTGTATGTTACAATATTATACATGCTTATATAGATCTTTGAGACACTTGGGTTACTTCCCATTACGTTCAGTTACAAAGAAGAAGTTAGAACGGTTCAACAGTTCAACGGTTACAGTCGACTGGAAGACAGAGAGACAGTCTGTCGAAGTTCGACGGTCATCGGTCGCATATCGACGATGCTTGTCGATGTCACGAACTGTGGGGTTGTTGAACATGCTGAAGGTGTGAATGTGTCGAGGTGTGTCGAAATCGAGACTCGTCAGAGTTGTGTCGAATTCGGAACCTGTCGGAGCTAACTTGTCGGAATGGAAACTTGTCAAGTTGAAGTCGTGTCGAAGTTGAAACTTGTCGAAGGTGCATCAACGTCGATGACTTGCCAACTGCGATGCGGTCATGGATTCACTAAATTGACCATTATTAAAAGGGGAGTATTAGAAGCCTATGCAAGATGGGAAGCAAGATATGGAGAAGTATTAAGATTTTGGATGGTACCTCACTTTGTTTAGAGCGAGATTATCTTCTTTCGTGTGCCTACAACTTCGATCTTTTCTATTTAGTAATGTAATCAGGCTTTATTTATATTTTATGGAACATATGCAACCTTTTATTCTTGGAACAAAACTTTTGTTAGTAGTCTCCTACTTCATTTTTCCTAGCTTTCTCTTTTCTTGTCTATCACATTTTGTTGTTTGCATGCATGCATTCTTTAAAAAATGTTACATATTAACATTTGCTGGCACAAGCGAAATCATGCACTGCATGTTTTTTCTAAATTATAGAAAGTAACTGCATATACTTGTTCTAAATTAGAGAAAGTAATTGCATGAATTTAGTTTTTTTTAATTTTCCCTTTCACAAAATTAATTTAGATATTGCAATTAATATCTTACTCTTTGAGGTCAAAAAAGTTCCAATAAGATATGTCTTGTCACCCAAAACAAAATCAATCATGTTGATGTGTTAACATAAGAAAATGTAAGTTTGTTCCATAAGCACAATGAGAGCCATTAGAGTAAAAAATTATTTTTTATGCCCTAGACTTGCATATTCTTCTTAAGATTATTATATACAGTTGCTTAATTATATGACCTTGTATGTATTACTAAGAGTTGATGTGGAAAATAATGACAATATATTTATGGCATCATTATGCACCGCCATTTCCATCGGTGCTCAAGTAATATTAGATGCATCTCATGCGTGATTGTTAGGTTGGGTGTTTTAATATTAGATGCATCTCATGCGTGATTGTTAGGTTGGGTGTTTTAATATTAGATGCATCTCATGCGTGATTGTTAGGTTGGGTGTTTTAAGTTTACATGGTGCAGTTTCAATATTCATAAGCACTACGTACAATTCTTCTAGGTACTATAAAGAGTACCGTTATAGGTGTTTGCAACTTTACGGGTTTAAACAACATGCAAAACAGTTGGAATTTTTTTTTTTTTTTGTGTAGGTGGAAACCATGCCTCGTGAGACCACAAGACACTAGGTAAATTGTCTTTTATCTACTTATTTAAAATTGAAAATTTGTCAATAATTTGCTTATTTTTCATTTTTTAAATAATATGCAGTTTGTCATTCGGCTCACCATTAATGGTGCGTTCTATGCACAAATTGTCCTACCACCAACGGTGCGGTTTTACAATCTAAAAGTACCATTGACGGTGCTTTCAATGTACATCAATAAGTGCACCATTTCTCTTAAAAAACATTATAAGCGTCAACAATGTTGTGTCTATTTATTAACACCACATCGGTAAAGCGTGAATAATAGTTAAAAATTTAGTCATTCGGTGCTTTCAAAACAAATCAATAAAAAAAATCCACCAACGTGTGGTTATTCACTTTGGAGTTAGTTAATCGATGCATTTTTTATTAATGATGGTGAATGAACTCCTTGACATTTAAGGTGAAGTGGAATGGGTGCCTTGATCCAAGGGGTTGTGATAGTGCATACACCCATGATGGTAGAATGCTAAGGCTCAACAAAGGAATTATATAATGGAGGATATGATGTGAATTGTTGGGGAAAGAGAACCTTAAGTATATCAATGGAATAATTGGATATGTGCAATGTCTATGAAGGTGATACGGTGCCTATATGTAAGGTTTAAGGAGATATACCTCATAAGGAAACAATGGGCCAGTGAGTGAGAAATTGAAGTTGTCTAGTCAAAATACTACACACAAGAAACAAATACCACAACATATAGTGTATATGGTAAAATATTCAATGGTGCAAATGGTATAAAAAGTGGATAACCGTAGTTGAGGAAATGGTTGAAAATTGGGGTCCCAATGAAGTCCCATGGGGAATGAAACAAATGTTACCATAACGAAGAGCTCACAATCCTAATTGTGTCAGTGTGTTGAACATATATACTAATCTCTTGAATAAGCTAGTTGAAGTTCATTTCAAACGTCTATAAATAGGGGTGGGGTCCACATTTCAAAAATCATCTTTCTCGTTCAATTTACGACTACCAAAACTATTTTCATTGATTTTGCGTGATTGGGTCGAAGATTTTTCAATCTGAGAGTTCTAGATATGCCACATTCACCTTTTTGTTATTTTCATCCATTTATTTTTTATTTACAGCCCTTGGGTGGATGTACGGAACCCTACAAGGGAGGCTACGTGTTATCTGGATTTATGTGCGAATGGAATGAAAAAACATATATAGAACCACATACACAGATATATTGCAAGGAACACGATGATACAATAAACACAAATTATATTAAATGGCGGAAATAAAACAGACTGTAAAATAAAGCAGCTAGAATAGTGGTAACTTATCTCTAAGAAGAGATGTGATGACCACGCTCATTCATGGAAAGGTGAATACAAAAAAAGGCTGAAAGGCCCTATTTGTCATAAGCATGAGGGACCTATTTGTCATAAGCATGAGGGAAAGAACCCTAAACATCCAAGGTGGTTAGTTGAGCAGTCAACTTTCTGGGGTCATAAGTTTTGCATATGATCTTCGTTTGGATCACTTAGTAGACCATTGGAAAGATCTAGACGAGGAGTAAGATAATGGATCTAGCCGAATAGGAGCCTACAACTATCGTTTGGGCCATTGTGGGGCCAAAAACCATTGTTTCGGGCCTCAAAATGGCCCCAGAAGTTCAAGACCCGAAAAACCGTAGAAAAACTAAGAGAAAATTTCCAAAATGGAAAACTATTTTGAGCCAGTGGAATAGGTGGATGGCCATCGATATCCATCTAGATCAATGCTGGTTTCAAAGGATTTTCCATGTGGAAGAGTGTATCAATTCATTCAACAATAATGTACCATGCAAGATGCATGATGATGTCCCCATTCAACGAAACCACATGATTGTTTATGAGACCACTCGCATTACCGTGCTACGACGTTGTGAATATTCCACACAGGAAATATGTGTAGCCTTCTGTTGGAGAGGGTCACACCCCCATAGGGATTACCTGTTTTGGGCCGCACTATTAATCCATGCAATAGTTATTGACAATTGTTACATGGCAGTGCGGCCCATTGGCGTAACTGTTGAGTTGTTTGACTGTGTGGACTTTGGTTAGATAAGAGTTTTTGGGTTTTATACTCATGTGGGTATGTCATGTGTGTTGTAGGTCTTGTGGGTTGCACAATCGCGTGACTATTTTCAAAAATTCGCACGATTGTGGCTTTACTTAGTTTTTAAAGATATATGAGTTAATTTTGAGGTATTAACTTATCTTTTGCTTGGTTTTTTTACAAGATACTGAGATGGCTATTGAGTGGCATGAGTGTCACTTCAATGCCTTGCAGGATGAAGTGGCTCGACAGCCTCAAGTTCGACAACACATAATAGAAGCAGGGTTTCTTTACTATTGGGACTATCCCATGATGAGGTCCAATGATCAACACATGTGGGACATGATAGGTTTATGGAGTCCCCAACTGGACTGTTTCGTTGTGGATGGTGAGAGGACCAATCTCAACCATTTTGATATTTACTTTATGATTGGTCTCTCGATACGAGGGATTCGAGAGGAGAACCATCCATCTCTGAGTGGTCAGTGGACTCTTGACTAGTTGATCACCAAGCACTATGGGGGAGATCTTGTAGTGAAGAAGGATGGGGGCATCCTTCTTTCATCTATGTAGGATTTGACATTGTAGGCAGTGGGGACCATAGTGGTTCATGTGTTGGGGGTTTATGTTAGCCAACGAATTTGGAGGACAAATTATCCTTAAAGAGAAGGTCAAGGGTGATAGGGATAATGTGGTCTGGGCACGCATGTTGGCTATCAACATGCATGCTCAATTATCTAGGTGTTGTCTTGAGGGTTATGGGTAGTTCTATTATTCCTCAATCCTATGCTCCTTTTTCTTTGAGCAGTTTCCATCATTGAGGCCACCTGTAGTTGTGCTTGTTTAAGGACCAAGGGAGTCTCATGTGGTGTTATAGGGCACAATGATGCCTTGTATTGGTGGTGGTCAATTGGGTCAGGTGTTCATGTTGGACAACCTAGCTATTTGGAGACAAAGGAAAGGGTCAGTGGAGGGGTACCCCTGGTGAGGGGTTGACTTCAGGGGAGATCCAGATTTCCCTCCTCATCCTCCTGGTGATGGATGGGGAACCATGGGTGAGTAAGTCTTTATATAATAATATGCTCATACTTTACTTTTCGTCGATTTCATGCATGCTTTGGTTATCATATACATGTGAGATACTAATTGTTGGTGTTATTTGTTGGATGCAGATATGGGACATGTTCCTCCTCTAGTTGAAGCCACTCCTACAGTCGCATCAACAAATCTTGGTCAATATTGATTTCAACGAGAGGAGGTATTCTTCCAAGAGGGGGTAGGAGGTAGAGGTGCCAGTGGGGGACCCCAACAGTGGGTGACCCCAATGCTCGGTAGATCGAGCTTGAGTGTTGGTTTGTGGTTTTCGTTGAGGATGTGGATAAGCGACTATGGGATGAATTGGTTGATGGACTGGTGGTGACATGCCTCCATATGTCAAATGATGTGATCCCTAGGTGGCGCATTCTCTTGCATCAAGCATGTGTGATTGGATAGTGCCATTGCATGAGGGATACGCAGGGGACAATATCAGCAATAGGTCCTGCACAAGCAGGATTTGTACCCCTTATCGCAATAGTCGTCCCATCAGTAGTGTCCCCACCACCACCACCACCATCAAAGGCGATGGATACCCAAGAGGAAATGGAATGTCTCGACTTGATGGCTCCTTCCTATCCCGAAGAGAGATGTGTAGATATGTATGGGCCATGAGCCATAGTTGTGTATGGGTTGTGAGCTCCATTTTGTATATCTATTTTGATGGTTTCCTATGGGAGGCAATTTTTTTATGGACCCCCATAAGGCTATTTTTTATGCGACCCATGAAGTGCAATATATATATATATATATGCTTTCGGTTTTCTAGACTTGTGTTTCAAATGTAGGAAAATGATGTTTTGTTATGTATTTTAATTTATTCATATGTGATGTGGTATGCCATAAATTGATGGTAAAAACATAAACTTTATTTCCTTTAATGGAAAATGGACTAATCAATGTAATAAATGTCAATACAAAACCTCATTTGTGATGTGATCAACAAATGTGTTAGAACTTCTAGGGACATGGATGAATGCTATGGTTTCACTGAATTTTTAAGCCAAAAGTTGAACTCGTAGGTATTTTCGCCATAAGCATGGATCACAAACATGGAAGATGTTATTGAACTATGCGACAAGGAGTTGAGAATCCATATGGACGTAAAGATGGTGAATGTATAAGTGGACTGCATCAACCAATAATCCAATGAAGACATCATACTCAACCTAGTTACTAATGATTAACCGAGACATGCACCACCGGTGTGGAAAGTATAATATGCATCCGGGTGTAAATAGCCAGAGTAGTGGATGTGATATTCTTTGACCAACGACTTCCACCCTCAAGGAAGTCAACATAGAAATCTTTGTTTAATGCCATATACAAAGGAAACGAGAGTGATGTTTGAGAAACAACAAGTATGGAATGGTAAAAATGATCAAACAAAGAAATAAAAATGGTGTATATACAATGTTTTTGGAAAACAACTGTGTGGGTTGAGGGTAGAGTTTCTTCAAGTATGTGACCCATTAATAGGGTTGTTGAGAATACCTCCTTATGGGAAACCTAACACATATGCACCTTTTGGGATGCATCATTTGACAATATATGGTCTTTTCTAAATGGGGACAAAATTATTAGGTCCTAGTTTAGTGTCCTTTATGGTGTCAAAAATGAGGAAAATATTGCCTTCGCTGAAGTTGCAAGGGAAAACTTGGTGGTCGTAATGAGTTTTGGAACGTGCCTTCATGGCCTTCTTTTGATGTAATGAGATGCAATGTTCTTCGTTGAGATGTTCCAAATTGAGCAAGCATTGATCAAGTGCAGTACGATCAAGGAGTAGTTCAATGACAATTTAGAGTGTGGGAATCTTGCACTCGATGGGTAAAACTGCCTCGATGTCATAAATGATATGAAAGGGAGTGAATACCGTGGTAGTTTTAAATGAAGTTATGTATTCCTAGAGTGTAAAGAAAATCGTGTGATGCTAATTGGTCTTGTTCTTGTTAATTGTCCATCAAAGCACGATATTGAAGCATTTACAAGGCCAATTGTTTAGGTATGGAAAAATGTGTGGCGACGTGATTGAAAAAGAATCTATTAGTTGTCGTGTTATCGTTGTTGAAGGTGGGAAGTCCCTCAGCCCACTTAGTGAAGTAATCAATGGAAACGATGATATACTTTATAGTTGTCAGTATATGCAGGCTGACATTCCATGAATTCAATTTCCCATTTTCAAAATGTATCAATTGTGATAATGAGGTGCAAAGGAGCTGAAAGAGCTTTGTTTTTTCTTGAAAATATTTGATAGTTATCACATTGTTTGATGACATGAATATAGTCTTTGAAGAGCGATGGCCAAAAGTATTCGACGTGGAGGATTTTTTGGGAAGTAGCCAACTCAAACAAGTGGACACTACATGCACCACCATGGCAATCATTAAGGAAACACTCAACCTCATCGTGAAATAAGCATCATCGTAAGATGGTGTCAAAGCCTCATCGATAGAGAACATCTATGATGCGGAGATAATGAGAGGATTGGTGATGAATATAACGATGATTGTCATGTTAGAGATGAGAAGTGAATTTCTATGTGTGGAGATATGTTAGGGTGTCTCTATACTAGTGGTATTCAATGGACAGTACAAACAAGTGTTTGTTTGGAAACTGATCATTTGCAAGGGGTCCTACAACAACAATCAAGAGGTTATTTATAAACTTTATGAGGGCCAATGATTTCTTAATTTTGGATATCACAAACTCAAGGTCAAATTCCTATAGAAGAACAACCCATCTAGCATACTTACCATTGTTAATCCGTCGACCTAATATGTATTGCATGGGGTTTGATTTGATGAACACTATTGTCTTTTGTAGCAAGATATAGTTGTGTAGTTTCTAGATTGAGAGGATATGGTAAACACAGCTAATTTCTCATTATGGCTATAATTGAGTGGTGGTCCAAATAGAGTTTCATTGATGTAGTAAATGGCGTGCCCAAAATTATCTTTGCTTGTTTGAACTAAGACATCAATGACCAAGACGAGGGATGTCGAAACATAAAGGATAAAATCCTAGTTGAAGTTGGGTGGGGAAATCAAAGGAGGAGAGGTAAGTTCGTTCTTTAATTCCTTGTATGAATTTTGTCTTTGATCATCCCATTGGAGGTGCATGTCCTTTTGAAGGAGATGTAGAAATTCCTAGACTTTCATAGCATAATCAAGGACAAAACAAAGAAGAAATGATTGGCTTTGCCTTGGATGCTCTACAACTAATGTTGCATATTTGGTGGGGTTATTTGAGAATGGATTGAAATTTTAAGGGATCAATGGTGATCCCCTATTGGGAGATAATGAACTTGAGAAAACATCACATTATGGTGCAAAAGATGCATTTGGTGTGGTTCACGCATATGTTGTATTGTCGACATCACAAAAAGATGGTGCGAAGTTCGTTGAGATGGTCAATTCATTTTTTGGACTTGGTTGTGAGGTCATTGAGGTACATCAAGATGTTTCATTCCTGGTCATTAAAAACATAGGACATAGTAGGATGGAATGTGGCTTTAGTGTTATTGAGTCTGAATGGCATAACACAATAAGCGTAAGTGCCCCATGCTATAATACAAGTCATTTTGTGCTAATCCTACTGGCATATTTGGATCATATTATATCCAAAAAATACATCCATAAAAGATAGCACTTCATGTCTGGCACAAACATTGACCACTTGGTTGGTGAAGAGGGTTTGGAAGATGACTTTTAGACATGCCTAATTCAAATCTCTGAAATTAGTACAGAAACGAATGGTGCCCTGTTTCTTGTTAATGGGGACAAGGTTGTATACTCAAGATGTGTAACCAATATGGTAGATGAATCCTACTTGATTTAGTCTCTCAATTTTCAATTTGATAGGAGGTGCTTTGGAGGGGTGAATTGGACATTGTTTATGTCATACTATCAAATCATTAGGCCATCTGTCAATATGTTGTTCGACAATGGTAATATCGAACCCTAGAATTTCTGCGTATGACCAAACAAAAACATCCCTAAACTCTTGGAATAATGCTGACATATTATACAACCTGATGAGAACCCTCCAGAGTTCTCTTTTTTTTAAAGGTGAAATTTAGTCACTATTTTTATCCCTAAATCAAAAGGTGGTGCTACTGGTAGCACCTTTTTTTACCGGGGCTAAAATTAGATTTTTTTAAACCCCGATCGACTCCATTGTAATCAAGATCATAGATTGATTGTCGAATCGAAAAGTAATGCTACCGGTAGCACCTTTTTTTTCAGAGCTAAAATTGCATTTTTTTTAAACCACAACCATAACAACTGGTGTCATTGTAATCAATACCCTAAAATGGGTCATGCTTGAAACTGTGTCCCTTAAGTCGTGCCTCCATGGCACCCCAATTTTTCTTTCCGGGGATAAAATTAAAACTTGTTTGAAACAATGGCCTTAACAGGTGACATTGTTGCACCAAAAATTCCAAAATCAACCCTCGAATTGAAAAGAGGTGCTACTAGTAGCACCCCTTTCTTCTTTGAGTTACAATTACTAGCAATTCGAACAAGGCCCTAAAATTTTTTGCTATTTTTTTAAATCACAACAAAAAAAAGACAAACACACTTGTGAGAAAAACAATTAAAAAATAAAAATACATTGAAACAAAGTCAAAAATTTTAGGAAACAATTAAAAAAACAAAAAAAAAAACATTAAAAAAAAAACAAAACAAACCCCAAAAAAGGTTAAAAACAAAAATTCATTTAAAAATTAAAAAAAAAACAAAAATTAATAAATTTAAAATAACAAAAATTGAAATAAAATACATTAAAAAAATGTAAAAAAAAAAACAAAAAATTGGAAAATAATAATAATAATAACAAAGTTTAAGTCTTCACGTTGTAAAGGGGGGGGGGGTTCCTGGAATCACCTCCTCCCCCTCATTCCCCTTTACAACATGAATACTCTCCATGGCTTTATGATATGCTTGGTCCCTCCCCTCATTCCTATTTTCAATGTGAATACCCCCATGGCTTAAAGCCATGCCCCATGTAAAGAGGAATGAGGGAGGGGGGTGGGGTGATTCCAGGAATCTCCTCCTCCCCTGTTCGGGTACACAGGGTACTACCAAAGGACCGAACACCAAGAGAAACCACTTCACACAAACAGATCACAGATCAACACACCGATGTTTTGACGTGGTTTAAACCCTCTTGAGGGAAACACTCCACGGCCCCGGCCAAATAGCTTCTACGGGACAATTTATTATGCAAAGAAAGAAAGTTACAAATGAGCTTCTCATAATCGATCAACTAAACAATGACCCTCCATGCTCTTTAAATAGAGATCATGGACCAATCGGGTTTTAAGACACGGATCAAGGTTAGGTTTGACCTAAGAGAAGTTGAGCCGTCGGATCACTCTATGTCGGAAACATATCGTGACCGTTGGATTAAGTATTTACAAATGCATACTAATGCATACTAAAGAAACACACTATCCCTGACGGATATATTACACAAGTTGATCTTAACTAACTCCTAAGTGTCTAAATATCCTAACATCCCCCCTTAAGAGCAACTTGGGATAGGATTGAAGGATTTACAAAAGTGACACTATTAGGAGAAGGAAGGAGGCATTAGAACCTATCCCCCCTTAATGACAAGTTCCTGAACTCGTAACATAGATCGAAGTTTAGAAAACTTTGCTTCTGTAAGAGACTTGGTGAAGATGTTTGCAACTTGATCATCTGTAGGGCAAAAGAGCACTTCAAGAACACGATCATGAACAAGATTTCTGATGAAGTGCATATGTAGCTCAATGTGTTTGTTGCGTTGATGTAGAACTGGATCTTTGGCAAGCTTGATGGCACTTTGATTGTTGCACCAAAGTGGAGTAGGCTGCTGCTGCTCGAATCCAAACTCTGAAAGGATCTGTCGAAGCCATAAAGCTTCCTGACTGGAATTAACTGCTGCTCGATATTCTGCCTCTGCTGAAGAAAGAGCAAGAACTTGTTGTTTCTTACAAGCCCAAGTAATAGGTCCAGATCCCAGACTGAAAACATAACCTGCAGTAGACTTTCGATCATCAGGATCGCCGGCCCAATCTGAATCAGTGAAACCAACCAACAAAGGTTTCCCCCCTGTACTGTAATGAATCCCAAACTGAACTGTACCTCGAATATATCGAAGTATTCTCTTAGCTGCTTTCCGGTGACTTTCATGAGGTGTCTGCATATAACGGGAAACATGACCAACGGCAAAGGAAAGGTCAGGACGGGAATGAGTCAAGTATAAGAGACTACCAACAAGCTGACGATACAAGGTGGCATCGACTTCAGGTGAAGTACAAGTGGCAGAAATTTTGACTCCAGACTGGAAGGGAGAAGGGGCTGGTGTACAATCTTCCATGTGAAAGCGACGAAGAAGGTCACAAGCATACTTAGACTGAGAAAGAAAGATTCCTTCTTTGGTTTGTAGGACTTGGAGACCAAGAAAATAATGAAAATGTCCTAAGCCTGACATTTAAAAATTTTGTTTAAGACTGGATTTCACATGGGTTATAAGATTAGGGTCACTACCAGTAAGAATAAGGTCATCAATATATAGAACAAGTATGATGAGATGGTTTCCTACTTTCTTGGTATAGACGTTGGGGTCAGAATGGCATCTAGAAAAACCAGTGTCAAGGAGAAAGTTATCCATTTTGGCATACCAAGCTCTAGGAGCTTGCTTAAGGCCATATAAGGATTTCTTAAGGTGGCAGACAAGGCTAGAGTTATTCTGAATATAGCCAGGAGGTTGTTCCATGTAAATTTCCTCTTGTAAATCACCATGTAAGAAGGCATACTTGACATCCATTTGATGGACTTCCCAGTTGTGTAAGGCTGCAAGGGAAAGAACAAGGCGGATGGATTTCATTTTTGCGACGGGAGCAAAGGTTTCATTGTAGTCAATCCCTTCAACTTGGGAAAAAACTTTGGCAAATAACCTTGCCTTAAGTCTTTCAACACTTCCATCTGATGCATACTTAGTTCTGTAGACCCATTTACATCTGACAAGTTTTCTTCCTTTTGGAAGAGGTACAAGATCCCAAGTATCGTTCGCCATTAAGGAACGATATTCTTCATCCATGGCTGCATCCCAATCTGGATTCCCTGAAGCTTCTACAAAAGTTTCTGGATCATGATTCTCAGAAACTTGAGCCAAAAGAGAAGAGGCTTGCTGAAACTGAGAACGTGTTCGACGTTGATCTCTAGGATCACCGGCAAGATCACCAGCTGCTTCACATGTTGAACGGACCCATCGAGGAAGCACTTGTGCTGGTGCAACTGGAGGAACATGAGCAAGCGGAGGTGGATTTTCATCCTCACTGTCATCATCAGAAACTGGAGTTGGAAACCTGTCAAGGAAGTTGGAAGAAGAAGAAGAAGGCACAAACGTCGAATCAGGCTCGCGGGCCAAAGATGGCACAATCGCCGAGTTAGGCTCGCAGGCCAAGATATTTTCATCAAATTTAACATCTCTTCTAATGATTATATCATGAGAATGTGGTTGAAGAAGTCTATAACCTTTTACATTTTCAGAATATCCAACAAATATGCACTTTTCACTTTTAGGCTGCAATGCTTTCCGTTTTTCATCCGGAATGTGAGCCCATGCTTCACTACCAAACACACGGAAGTGACTTACATAAGGTTTAGTTTTAATCCATGCTTCTTTCGGTGTTATACCTTGTAATGCTTTAGTGGGGGTGCGATTAACTATGTAATTTGCACAATTAATGGCTTCAGCCC
This sequence comes from Larix kaempferi, assembly GCA_027924585.1. Lineage (NCBI taxonomy): Eukaryota > Viridiplantae > Streptophyta > Pinopsida > Pinales > Pinaceae > Larix > Larix kaempferi. Next base: position 837,328 of record BSBM01000742.1, read on the forward strand.
AAAATTGAAGACTTAGTCCCTTAGATTGGATCATACAATTAGCCATTTCTTTTAAAGTGCGGCTCTTCCGCTCAGCTACACCATTTTGTTGTAGTGTATATGGAACAATGTGATGTTGTTGGATGCCTTGTTCAGTGCAGAAAGTAGTGAACTGTTTGTTAACATATTCTCCTCCGTTGTCAGATCTGAACTTAATAATTTGATGACCAGATTGTTTTTCAACAAGGGCCTTGTAGGCCAAGAACATGTTAAATACTTCGCTCTTAAGTTTTAGGAAATAAACCCAAGTGCGTCTGGTGTAATCATCAATGAAAGTTAAGAAATATTTGAAACCAGAAAAGGAAGCAGATGGAAGAGGACCACACAAGTCACTATGCACAAGCTCCAAGGGAACCGAGGCGTGCCAAGAGGCACGTTTGTCAAAACTGTCCCGATGATGTTTTTCGAGTACACAACCGGAGCAAACACCATCTCTGCAAGATACCATCGGAAGACCTGTCACCATATTTTCTTTACATAGTTGTTGCAATGAGCGATAATTTAAGTGACCAAATTGCTCATGCCAAAGTTTGCTCAAGTTATCACTATGAGCAACAAAAACTGAAGGGAAAGGTGATGACCCAAAGTTGTTAAACTTGTACAACCTGGTAATATCATCAACAATTCTGGTAGCTAGGACCTGTTGAGGATCTTTAAAATCCTTGATTACAACTTGGTGAGGTGTAAAGGTCACAGTTTTACCTTCACCAGAATGAGTGATCTGATAGACTGATAACAAATTGTAGGAAATTCTTGGAATACATAGTACATCACTAAAATGAACATTATCTACTGGAACTGTTCCAGCTCCTACAACACTTAGAGATCTATCATCACCAACAAATATTTGTTTGGTGTTACATTCATGCATAGTAGAAAAGATGGCTTGATCCTTAGCCATATGATAAGATGCTCCAGAATCAATGAGCCATTCATTTGAAGTAGAAGAAGAAGATACATTATAAGAATAACCAGAAGCACAAAGTGCATGTCCATGAGAGGCAGATTCTGAAGGCGAATCTAGGCTGATGTGGTGCTTCTTCATTGCTGCTTCTAAGGCTGCCATCTTCTTGAAACACTTAGATTCATCATGATTATCTTTCCCACAATAGTTGCAATGATGCTCAGTCTTCTTGCCTTTTGGCTTCGATCCTTTGTCATTTTTTTAAAAAGGAGTTGACTGAGAGGGTTTTGGACCCTTGTTTGACTTATTATTGCGAAAATTTTGTTTCTTGGGAGGCTTGGACTTTTCTTTCTTTTGGGACAATAAGGCTTTCCCAGATGTATCTGCATTGTTGATTATTCCAAGATGAATGAGTTTATCTTGTTCCCTAATCAAGGAATCACAAAAGGATTCAAGACTAGGCTCTTGATAGCTAGCTACATTCAAGGATGCTTTCATGGAGTAAAATGTAGATACAAAAATAGAATATGCAGGTCCAAGTTTGGAAAGAATATGATAAATGCATTGTTTGTCTTCCCTCTCAATCTTACATTCTGCACATAAGAGCTTAAGAGTTTTGTACTTAGATAAATAATCTTGAATGCATGAAAAGTCACTTGGATTTAAAGAAATCAACTCATTTTCGAGTTGGTGACCTCGAATTTCATTGTGTTTACCAAACACAGATTCCAGCTTGTCCCAAGCAGCATTAGGTTCATCAATTCCAGATATGTGGAACCGCAAATCAGTAGAGATTGATATCCCAATCAATCCAGGAGCTTCATCACATATATTTGCCTATTTTATTTTCTTATCATCATCAGTGGATTCTTTTTCTTTCCCTGTGGTAATTCTGAAAAGTCCCCTACTTCGTAGAACATCCTCCATACGAGATTTCCATGAGAAATAGTTGGAACTGTTAAGTAGAATATCACAAGGGGCGGCCATATTTGTAAATGGCTGTAAAAGCAGAAACCAATAGTCTGAATGTGAAGATCTTGAAAAAATATGCGGTTTCAAAAAAAACGGCACTGAAAACTGACTATGTATGATGAAGTTATGCTTGAACTAAGAAACTGTTGAAGATGTCCCCAATAGTGACGTGGCAGCTAGAGAATGTCCAGCAAAAAAAAGAACCCCCCTCTTCCCAAGATGAACCTTTTGACAATCACTTTACAAGAAAGTTGCTTTAAGTGAACCGCTTTTGTAAAATAAGTGATTTCACTTTTACAATGATATTACTTTTAAATAGTGCAACAAAAAAAACTTAAGTGACTCACTTGTATTTTTATTTTTTATTATTTAAGTGAGATGCACTTTTACAATAAAGTAACTTGAAATTAGAAATTGCATGCATTTTTTCTTTTAAAAGTAACTTCCTAAGACTTGAAATCAAGACCTATTAAGGAATAAAGCAACTTTGAACCAAGTGAGCTAGATTAAAAGGTATGTAAAATATGGGAATGAGGAAGGGGGCTTTTTTTTTTTACTCTTCTTGCTCGGTTTGCATGCTTGCTCTTTTTCCTGCAAAACAAACCACAAATCGAAACAAAAAAAAAACTTTTCCACAGTTGTGTACTTAGATCTTGTTAGCTTGCCCAGAAAGTCTACGTTTTCTCTCTGTTTCTGATTTGCCGAGATCGCGCAAGGTGCACCGCAAAGAGCATACGCAGCCGAGAAAAACCCTTTCCCTTTCTGTTTCTGATTTGCCGAGATCGCTCAAGGTGCACGGCAAAGAGCATACGTAGACGGGAAAGCAACAATTCGAACCCAAAAAAAAATCTAACAGTAAAAAAAGATGAAATATGAGATTTTTTTCTTTTTAAAAAACGAAATAAAAAAAATGCGTCACTGTAACATTATACCTTCAGATCTGATGAAATACGCGTTTCTGGAGCAACCGGGAACTGTTTTCGATCAAACGAAAACTATTTCTCAATGGAAACAACGCTCCGGACGCAATGGAACACCTCCCATAGCCCAGAAATGCACAGAAATACTAGAACTAGAAACTCTTTTGAGTTTTGGCAACAACAGTTCAAGATCTAGATCATAACCGGAAGCGGCACTTCATAAAAGCTCTGATACCATGTTCGGGTACACAGGGTACTACCAAAGGACCGAACACCAAGAACAACCACTTCACACAAACAGATCACAGATCAACACACCGATGTTTTGATGTGGTTTAAACCCTCTTGAGGGAAACACTCCACGGCCCCGACCAAATAGCTTCTACGGGACAATTTATTATGCAAAGAAAGAAAGTTACAAATGAGCTTCTCATAATCGATCAACTAAACAATGACCCTCCATGCTCTTTAAATAGAGATCATGGACCAATCGGGTGTTAAGCCACGGATCAAGGTTAGGTTTGATCTAAGAGAAGTTGAGCCGTCGAATCACTCTATGTCGGAAACATATCGTGACCGTCGGATTAAGTATTTACAAATGCATACTAATGCATACTAAAGAAACACACTATCCCTAACGGATATATTACACAAGTTGATATTAACTAACTCCTAAGTGTCTAATTATCCTAACATCCCCCTCATTCCCCATGTAAAGGGGAATGAGGGGGAGGGGGAGAGGGGGGGGGATTCCAGGAATCTCCTCCTCCCCCTCATTCCCCTTTACAACATGAATACTCCCCATGGATTTAGGCCCTCCCCTCATTCCCCTTTTTAATGTGAATACCCCCATGGATTAAATCCATGCCCCATGTAAAGGGGAATGAGGGAGTGGGGTGGGTGATTCCCGAAATTGCCTCCTCCCCCCCATTCCCCTTTACAACGTGAATACTCCCCATGGATTTCTTCCATGCTTGGGTCCTCCCCTCGTTCCCCTTTTCAAGGTGAATACTCCCATGGCTTAAATCACCTCCTCCCCCTCATTCCTCTTTAAAATGTGAATACTCCCCATGGCTTTATGTCATGCTTGGGCCCTCCCCTCATTCCCCTTTTCAATGTGAATACCCCCATAGCTTAAATCCATGCCCCATGTAAAGGGGAATGAGGGAGGGGGTCGGTTGATTCCCGGAATCTCCTCCTCCCCCTCATTCCCCATTATACCGTGAATACTCCCCATGGTTTATGCCATGCTTGGGCCCTCCCCTCATTCCCCTTTTCAAGGTGAATACTCCCATGGATTTATACATGGGAGTATTCACCTTGAAAAGGGGAATGAGGGGAGGTCCCAAGCATGGCATAAATCCATGGGGAGTATTCACGGTGTAAAGGGGAATGAAAGGGAGGAGGCAATTCCGGGAATTGCCCAACCCCCCAAATCCATGGAGGTATTCACGTTGAAAATGGGAATGAGGGGAGGGCCCAAGCATGGCATAAAGATAAGGGAAGTATTCACGATGTAAAGGGGAATGAGGGGGAGGAGGCAATTTCGGGAATTTCCTAAAGCCATGGGAGTATTCACCTTGAAAAGGGGAATGAGAGGAGGGCCCAAGCATGGCATAAATCCAATGGGAGTATTCACGATGTAAAGGGGAATGGGGGGGAGGATGAAATTTCGGGAATCCCCCACGCCCCCAAAGGCATGGGGGTATTCAGCTTGAATAGGGGAATGGGGGAGGACCCAAGCATGGCATAAAACCAAGGGGAGTATTCACGATGTAAAGGGGAATGAGGGGGAGGAGGCAATTCCATGAATTACTCCCCCTACCCACCCCCCCTCAATTACCCTTTACATGGGGCGTGGCTTTAAGCCATGGGGGTATTCACCTTAAAGGGGAATGAGGATATTAAAAAATAATAATAGTAATTCTTTTTATATTTTATTTTAATATGTTTTATTTTAAACTTTGTAGTTGTTAATTTTTTTGTTTTTATTTTATTTTTTGTTTTTATTTTTTTTTTTTAGTTTTGTTTTTTTTTTTTTTTTTTTTTGGTGCTTCTCGCAACATCACTTTTCAATTCGGGGGTCAATCTACGATATTGATTGCAGTGGCGCCGACAAGGGTTTCAAAAGAATTGTAATTTTAGCCCCGGGGAAAAAATGGTGCTACTAATAGCACCACTTTTCAATTCATGGGTTGTTTTTTATGCAAAAATATGAGTTTTTATGGCTAAATTTCTCGTTTTGAGTATAAAGTTCTCGTCAAATTGTATAATGTGTTTGCTTTGTAAATGACGAACTCTTGTTGGGAACAAGAGGATCCAAGTGAGATGTTTTCTAAGACCCCGTGAGTGATATAAATATCCGCCTTAATGATAAGTGAAATGTTGACGATATCACCTTCTTCAAAAGCTTTGGGGGCAGAGATTGTTAAATTTAAACCAAATAGACTAGCAGGATCACTGAAAGAAGCATAATCACAAGATAGACACAATATTTACCCTGGGAAACCCTCATGGGGTAGAAAACCCAGCAAAGCTTTCCTCAATAAGATGATTAACCAAAATACAAGATGTGCTCCCTCCTTCTATTCCTCCTTAGCAGATCTCCCAGACAAGTGCGCCTCTTTTCACAAGTGAGTGAGTGTTCTAATGAGGAGTTCACCTCCTCTATTTATACACACTCCTGACCACCAAAAATACCTAATGGGGCCGACCTCTCCTGGAGAAGTCTAATAACCCCTAAAACCTAACTTCAGGGCCGACCCCCACATGGTGGGTCTAACAACCCTAGTTAACACAATTCCTCGGAGGAATAAACATCTCCGGATACATAATAAAATCACATCGGAGGGATGGAACATCTCCGGAATAAATAATGTACAAATATAATATTCTTAGAAGTTACAATATTCAACACTCCCCCTTAACGAGAAGGATATTATAACAACATCTGCAGGAGCAAGGAGTCATTTACTACATCATCTATATATCATCGGAAGCTTTCTTCAATTCATCATCATCAGTAACTTGACTAGTTACTGGAACATCAACATCATCAGAGTTGATAGTACTCAATCATCAGCATCGTCATAACAGCATCGTCAACACACGATCATCAGCATCACGATCAACATCGTCATCACACGATCATCAGCATCGCGATCAACATCGTCATCACACGATCATTAGCATCGTCATCACACGATCATCAGCATCGTCATCACACGATCATCAACATCGTCATCAGCATCGTCATCACACGATCATCAGTATCGTCATCACACGATCATCAGCATCATCATCATATGATCAATCCAGTTCTCTATGTCCATGGATGATGCAAACCAGTCATGTACCTTTTGAACCGAAATCCAGGGACGATCCAGTCCTATCATGTACCTTTTGAACCGAAGTCCAGGGACGATCCAGTCCTATCATGTTCTCGGAGACCACATGTCTACGGCTCAGTTTACAAGACCAAAGTCCAAGGATGATCCAATCCTTGCCGTACATTTAGGACAGCGTCCAAGGATGAATTAATCCTCCACCGTACATTTAGGACCACGTCCAAGGATGACTTAATCCTCCACCGTACATTTAGGACCACGTCCAAGGATGACTTAATCCTCCACCGTACATTTAGGACCACGTCCAAGGATGACTTAATCCTCCACCGTACATTTAGGACCACGTCCAAGGATGACTTAATCCTCCACCGCACATTTAGGACCACGTCCAAGGATGACTTAATCCTCCACCGTACATTTAGGACCACGTCCAAGGATGACTTAATCCTTCACCGTGCATTTAGGACTTACGTCCAAGGATGACTTAATCCTCAACCGTGCATTTAGGACCTACGTCCAAGGATGACTTAATCCTCAACCGTGCATTTAGGACCTACGTCCAGGGATGATCCAATCCCTTCACATGTTCACCAAGAACTTTATTTTCGAAGACATATGTCTACGGCTCTTCTTTAGGACTGAAGTCCAGGAATGATTCAATCCCTTCACAACAAAACATGTATCCTCATCATCAAAACATGTATAACCACAACATGTATCATCATCATCAAGACATGTATAACCACAACACGTATCATCATCATCAAGACATGTATAACCACAACATGTATCATCATCATCAAAACATGTATAACCACAACATGTATCATCATGTATACATCTATCATCAAAAGCATGTATATCTAATCATCAAAAGCATGTATACATCTATCATCAAAAGCCTGTATACATCTATCATCAAAAGCATGTATATCTAATCATCAAAAGCATGTATACATCTATCATCAAAAGAAAGAATATAAGAGTCCTACATCTAAATAATTCTAGGTAAATAAGTGCAGTAAATAGGTAACCTCATCATTGATGAGATAGACTTGTTTGTCAGATACTGTGCTACTCCCCCTTTCGAGGAGGGTCCTTCTGAACTACACCAAGCTTGTTTCAGAAATGGTCAAACTTCACTCGAGACAGAGGTTTGGTCAGGATATCAACAATTTGATCCTCAGTGCTTATATACTCTAGCTTGATAGCTCCTTTCTGCACCATATCTCGTATATAAAAGTATCGGATCTCTATGTGCTTTGACTTATCGTGAAATACAGGATTTTCAGTCATCTTGATGCAGCTTTGATTATCACACATAATCACAGTGGGGTCCATTTCTAAGTCAAACACTCCAGATAAAAGTTTCCGAAGCCATACTACTTCACAGCTAGCAGAGCAGGCAGCTATATATTCAGCTTCAGCAATACTGAGGGCCACACTCGATTGTTTCTTGTTGAACCATGAGATCATGGCAGATCCAAGACCATAACATCCACCTGAAGTACTTTTTCTATCTGAGACACTACCTGCCCAATCAGAATCTGAGTAACCATGTAGTCTGAGTTCATGACCTCCAAGATAAAATAGGCCAAAATCTAATGTACCTTTTAGGTACCTCATTATATGCTTTGCAGCTATTAAGTGAACCTTTCTAGGTTCTACTAGATACTGACTTAGGGTATTTACAGCAAAGCATATATCAGGCCTAGTATTGGTTAAGTACATTAATGATCCAATGATTTGTCTATATAGAGTTATGTCCACTAATTCTGATGAATCATTAACTAATAACTTTAAGTTGGAGTCCATAGGAGTGGCCATGGCTTTACACTCCAACATATCAAATCTTTTGAGAATCTCCACAGTATACTTACCTTGATTTAGAAAGATTCCTTTTGGTTCTTGCCATACTTCTAAGCCTAAGAAGTAATGCATTAATCCGAGATCTTTCATCTCGAATTCTGAAGAAAGCTTCTTCTTGCTTTCAATAATTTGTTTCTCATGTCCAGTTAGGAATAGATCATCTACGTATAACAGCAATATAACTGGTTCATCATCCATCACTTTGAGATAAATATTTGGGTCAGCTTTACTTTTGGTAAAGCCCATGCTAGTTAAGAAATTGTCAATTCTTCCGTACCAAGCCTTGGGAGCTTGTTTCAACCCATATAATGCCTTCTTCAATTTGCATACATGAGTTCTTCCATCATTAACCTCAAACCCTTGAGGTTGCTCTATGTATACTTCTTCTTCAATTACACCATTCAGAAAAGCTGTCTTAACATCCATTTGGTGTAATTTCCACTTCATCATGGATGCAAGTGCCATGATAGTTCTAATTGAAGTATACCTAGCAACTGGTGCAAAATTTTCTTCATAGTCAATTCCCTCCTTCTGAGAGAATCCTCTATCTACAAATATTGCTTTGTATTTTTCAATGCTTCCATCCGCGACATGTTTTATTTTGAAAAATCCATTTGGAAGAAACCACACTTTTATCTTTCGGTTTGGGAACTATATCCCAAACATCATTTTTCATTATTGACTGATATTCTTCTGTCATTGCTTCTACCCATTCTTTCTTCTGAGCTGCCTCTTCATAGCTAGTAGGTAGTTGATCCACAAGATCACACATCAAGGCCATATAGTTGGACACTAGTTTTGGTTTCTTTCTTTCTCTAGTGGAGCCTTCAGGAGCTCCATATCTTTCAGCCCCTTGAATAATATCTCTAGCCCATGTTGGCCTTCTTTTCTTGGATAAGTCTGTAATAGGAGGCTCTTGTGGTTCCAACATGTCATGATCCTCTGGAGAATCATCTTCAGGCATGGGTACAGCCTCTGTGATTCTGGGAGAAGTATCTTCTTCATAGATTTCATCAAGTTGGCACTTCTTGGATTTCTTGAGAGCTGCTTCTTCATCAAATGTTACATCTCTACTTATTTCTATGTGATGAAAGCCTGGAATGTAAATTCTGAAGGCTTTGGATGATTCACAATAACCAACAAATATTCCCTTCTTACCAGAAGGATCCAACTTGGTTCTCTTTTCTTTTGGAATGTGGATGTACACAGGACACCCAAATATTTTAAGATGACTTACCTCAGGCTTCTTACCTGTAAATACTTCTTCTGGAGTTTTGAACTCAAGAGCACTATGAGATAATCTATTTTGCACATATACTGCTGTCTTGGTTGCTTCAGCCCATAGATACATGGGAAGATCTTGATCATGTATCATGGTCTTCACAGCTTCCATGATTGTTCTATTTTTCCTTTCAGCCACCCCATTTTGTTGGGGATTATAAGGAGTAGTTAGTTCCCTTTTAATTCCAGCTTCTTTGCAAAAGTACTCAAATTCCTTTGAGGTAAATTCTCCGCCATTATTTGTTCTGAGAATCTTGATTCTCTTCTCTGATAGATTTTCTATTAGAGCCTTGAACTCTTTAAATTTTCCAAAGACTTCATTCTTACCTTTCAGCAAGTATATCCAAGTTTTCCTTGAATGGTCATCAATGAATGAAAGATAGTATTCAAACCCACTTAGAGAAGTGGTGGGCATTGGTCCACATACATCCGAGTGTATTAGTTCTAAAATGTTCTTAGTCTTTGTTTCACTCTTTGGAAAGGGGTTCTTGATATTTTTCCCTTTCTTACACCCTTTACATGAGCCATCATGATCAGCTTTCAAATCTGGTAATCCTATGACTACCTTGCTTACATAGGGTAAGGCTTTAAAGTTGATGTGAGCTAATCTTCTATGCCATAGCTCACTGGGGCTAGAGATCTCATGTGCAAGGGCAGCTTCTGGATGGCCCTTGAGTTTATAGAGACCTCCTTCTTCTTCACCAATAACAACTGCATCTTTAATTGTTTTTCCTTTGGACCACATGAGTACTTGTCCATCTATGAAGGCTACTCTAAAACATTTCTTATCTAGTGCTGAAATAGAGAGAAGGTTCTTCTTTAAACCTGGTACATATAAGATGTCTTTCATCTTCAAAGGTGTTCCAGAATCTAGCTTATAGCTAGCTTCACCAATTCCTTTGATGGGATATTGGTAGTCATCTCCTAGAGATACTTTCTGTGAAGAAGACTTTTCTTCAAGATTTGAGAAGGTCTTCCTTTGACCTGTCATGTGCTTGGAAGCACCACTGTCAATGAGCCATGTATCTTCTCCAGGAGATACAGATCCAGAGAGTGCAGAGAATAGAACATATTCTTCTGGATCTTCTTTCTTCACCTTACATCTTTTCCTTTTAGGTTTTACCTCTACCTCTTCTTCTTCTTCATCTTCTTCCTCTTCTTCTTCTTCACTATCATTTTCTGCCATATGTGCATGATGTCTTTTGTGGAAGAACTTCTTCTTTTGAGAAGGACAAAATCTGGAGATGTGTACTAATTTATGACAATTGTAGCATTCTACTGTGGAAAGATCTCTTGCTGAATTTGGTCCTCTTCTCTTGTTAGATCTAGAGAAGTGTTGAGATCCTTTGTGGTCAACTCTCTTGAGATGACTCATTCTTCTTCTTTTGGTATGAGTGGCCAAAGCTTGGTCATCCTCTTTGAGAAGATATTCTCTGTTTGCAACCCTAGATTCTTCTTGAACACAATCCTCCCATACTATATCAAACTTCATGCTCTCTTTCCTAGCACACATGTTTTGTATAAATGACTCCCAAGATCTAGTGAGACCATTGAGAGCAGTCATCACAAGTTCATCCTCATCAAGGGTATCACCAATTGCATCTAGTTGTTCCTTAATTTGTGAAACCCTTGAGAAGTAGTCTTGAATGGATTCTCCTTTGTGCATCTTGGTGCTCTTCAATTGAGTCCTCAGGTTCATCTTCCTATTGATGTTCTTTCCTTCATACATTCTTCCTAGGGCATCATACATTTCCTTTGGAGTCTTCTTGGAGGCCACTTGGGGAATCAAGTGGTCTTTAATGGAATCAACTATGATTCTCTTTGCCCTAATCAAATCCTTCCTATGTTTTTCTTTGGCTTCATCTCCTTCTGGTTCTGCAACTTCTTCCTTGATATACTGAGCAAGATCATTCTCCTCAAGAATGAGACCAATTTTGTATTTCCATGCCCGGAAATTTTCTATACCTTCTAGCTTGTCTTCAAGATTAGTGTTTGGAGCCATCTTCTCTTGGGGGAGTCCAAGAGACAGAGCAGACTTACCTGAAAAGTTACTTTTCACTTTTCCGGAATCTGGAACAGAATTTTATCGCACTTTTGGTAGAATTAGGGTTTGACTTTCCCGGAGTTCTACTCAACCAAAAAGTTCGATCTATAGCTCAAAAGAATGCTCTTGAGAAGGGCTACCCAGCCATGTAATCAGAATTCAAAAATTCTAACTTTTTTCTGAAACCAAAATTTGACGTATCGCACTTTTGGTAGAATTAGGGTTTGGATTTCCCGGAGTTCTACCCAACCAAAAAGTTCGATCTAGGGCTTAAAAGAAAGGTATTTAAAAGGGCTATCCAGCCATGCAACCAAAATTCAATAATACCAACTTTGGGCTAAAACCCTAACTTCACCGGAGAGAGAGAGAGAGGTATTCTTACCTTGTGAAAGATGTCCTATTCAGTACGGCTCTGATACCATGTTAAATTTAAACCAAATAGACTAGCAGGATCACTGAAAGAAGCATAATCACAAGATAGACACAATATTTACCCTGGGAAACCCTCATGGGGTAGAAAACCCAGCAAAGCTTTCCTCAATAAGATGATTAACCAAAATACAAGATGTGCTCCCTCCTTCTATTCCTCCTTAGCAGATCTCCCAGACAAGTGCGCCTATTTTCACAAGTGAGTGAGTGGTCTAATGAGGAGTTCACCTCCTCTATTTATACACACTCCTGACCACCAAAAATACCTAATGGGGCCGACCTCTCCTGGAGAAGTCTAATAACCCCTAAAACCTAACTTCAGGGCCGACCCCCACATGGTGGGTCTAACAACCCTAGTTAACACAATTCCTCGGAGGAATAAACATCTCCACATACATAATAAAATCACATCGGAGGGATGGAACATCTCCGGAATAAATAATGTACAAATATAATATTCTTAGAAGTTACAATATTCAACAGAGATAGGATTTTTGAATCAATTGACATGGTCGGGAGGGATAAAATCATTGATTTTAATGGCATATTGATCGATTGTTTTTGTAGTGAATGTGTCCTAAGGAAATAAGTAGAAACAATTATGCAGATCGCCCCATAGTATCTCAGAAGAAGTCATGGCTTCCCGGATGTCTTCATATGAGTGAAAAAGGTGATCAAGGAAGCTTTTTGGAACACTGGGTCCAAATGTGATAGAGTTTGACGTATGATTGTTTGCAACATCAACATAGTGCAAAGGTGTTGTGTCAATCACACTATATGAGCCCATGGATTTGGTGATCGCGTTTGATGGTGAATGATGAGGCCAACGAGCTGACATCAAGGTATTTACTAGTGGTGTACCAGTGATGATTCTAGTTCAAATGACAATTGGTCATCAGACGCAAAAGCAATGGATTATGATATGTAAAATGTGTCAACATGTCCAATCATATTGTGTGACTACGGAAAAATATCATCCTAAGGTAGGACATGTTGAGATTCCAGGGAGGAATATATGTGGTGAAGTTGGCTTAATTTATCAAGGTGCACCACTCGTTCTTTGTGTAAGACAAGGAATTGGAATGATTAATGTAGTAACAACCCACAACGCCAACATGAGTGAGTGGGTTGTCCAGTTAGCAATTTATGAGCAGGAGACTGGGTAGTTCTGGTAGGACGAATTGTGGTCATGTCTAGAGGTAGCATGTGAGCACTTTGTGGACATACAAAACATTGAATGAGGGGAGATATCTCCTCATATTTCAATACAAATTTATTAGTGACAGGTTCTATGGGAACTGTCTAGGTGTGACAAATAGTAGCAAGAGTAGTTTAGAATCTAAGGAGATCCGAACAATGATGTGTATAATGACTAAACTAAGAACAAATAATGCATATATGGCTTGTGCGAAATATTTTTCTCTTTAGTTTGATAGGCTCTTCTTTTGGAACAAATATTATTCCCATTGCAAGTGAATTGAATGACTCATTGGTAGGTGTCGATAATAGGTTTCTAATTTTAGGCAATAGTAGGCATAGGGTTGTGGGATGGCCTGTTGTGTCGCACAATGCACATGGTGGGGGAACTTGTGTAAGTGGCTTACTAGAATTGGGGCTAAGAATTTCCTTACCTTTTTCATGGAGGGATTGATGCCCCCAATTGTGGACTTGGAGGGGACCAATGGTTGTGACATGTTTATATTTTTCGACCATGGAATCTTAGATGGTGAGGCACTAACCAAAGTGATTGGCGTAAAATTTATATGCAAATATGTTTTCAGGGTCACCTCCTAGAATGAGGGTTTTAAATACCAAACGGGGATCCCAAGGGATAGGTTAGGTAAAGTTAGGGTGACCATGACTGGTGTTCCTTGTATTCCCGGGGAAGGGAAAATGAATGGTACTTTGATTATTGGTGCCACCAATGGAGGGAGGGGAATGCCTCATTCTTCAATGACTAGCACCACCAAAGGAGGGGGAAGATTGGTGCTTTCTTTAATGTAGCTTTCAAAACCTGGGAGGATATGGAAGTGGTTATAGATAACAATAGTTGATCTATATAGGAGAAGATGGTGCACATGAGACAATCCATGGCTAATGGTATGACTGGTGGAGTTCCAATGTATGCCCCAATCAAGAAAGAGTCTTTGTAGACTCCTAGCCCTATCTTGCTAAGATATAGGGGGTTCCTGATGCCAACGGTAGGCATAATGCTATCTAGGTTGTCCGTGGGGCAGTTCTCATAATATGTAAGTTGGTTAAGGGTGACCACTTTCCCATTATGGAGGAACATCATGACGCAAAAAATCGATAAGGACACTCCCTTCATGGCATACATGTAACTACATTGAAAGAGGATGTTATAGTGAAATTGTGCATCAATTACTTTAACATCAAGCAATACCATCTTCCACCCTAGTTCAATATGGGCATTCTGGTATAGGCCTTGCGGTTGTGAAGGATGACCATTGCATGCCTCGAGGGTGATAGAAGAATGGACGATATCTATGCATTCTAGTTGTTAAATCCAAATGTTTATGAAAATGATGTAAGTGGATGCACCATCGACAATGCATCAATGAATGTTGATTTTTTTTTATTGTGATAGGTATTTGGAAAGTGACTGATGATGGTAGTTAGCGTTTTCCACTGTCGAGGTTGAAGGTCATGAGGCCTGAATACAAAATATAAATGGCACCTAATACTGTAAGTAGAGCCTTATTTTGAGAAGGACGGGATTAGAGAACCTCAAGTGTGGACATGGAGACAAGTAACTGGGCAAAATCATCTATAATGCTATAGTTATGTGACACTCTCATATGAGGGTTGTGAGTAGTACATCGTAGAGGTGGATTTATTATCCTGGGAATAGGGTCACTACTAGGATGTGGAATTTGCAAGGATTTACTGGTGGACGCTGGGGCATCCTCTCGTTGTGTGGGCCGATTTTCCAAGGTTCCATAGGCTTGATTACGGGTCTGGAGATAAATGTACACAACATTCATGTAGATATTTGGTAGGAACCCTTTGTCACTGGGGGAGGGTTATTTTGTGTCCAGGCTTCTTGCAAGTGAGAAACGACTCCTTGATTAGTGAAGGGGTGATGCAACATAGCTTGTTCAGGGGGAGTGGTTGTGTTACCGTTGGGAATTTTTGCACCAATTTTCTTATGGGCCTATAACATCTGTTGACATTCTGGTATCAATGAAAATGGTGAGTGTAATGTCCATACTCACCACACATAGAGCAAGCAAATTTAGTTGTAGATTTTTGTTTTTCCTTCCACTAGTGGTTGTTTAGTATCAGTGTTCTGGTTTTGGTTTCCAACATTATGATTAGGCTGGTTAGGGGGATTCCCCCCTGCCCTGGAGTCTAGCTATGTTGTTTAATTTTTCCTTTCTTCTTTCCCTAATTTGGTGGATTAGGGTGGTTTTCTAGTTCAATTGTTCAAACTATTGAACTTGTTGAACAAGGGAAGGTTGAACAAAATTTACCATGGCATGGGCCATAGGGTCAGAACCAAGGGATCCGAGAAATGGAAAGTATGGGTTTTTCTAGGGCATGGTCCATAAGGACTAGGTGTACCATATGAATTTGATGTAGGTTCCTAAGGTGCCATAGGGTGGGGATTCACAACAACTGGTTGTGCCCCCATGTTGGAAAAAGTAGGACTTTATGGTCCATATGTTATTGGTCCAAAAGGTGAATTGGTTCCACTTTGAGGAATATTGATGGTTGGGGAGGGAGTAGGACCACCTTGGATCAAGTTTGACATAAAGGACCCATATGGGGAAAGGGATTTACCCCAAATGAGAAACCACCCTAACGATCCCATCTACAGTGTGTGATGTCCCAAGGGTGGTTTGATCAAGTGACCAATGATGAGGGGCATCATATATGATTATATATAGATATCCTAATTGAACATACATTAAATCAAAGTGTTGGGCTTTGAAGATGGCCTCATCTTCAATTTGTGGCATGGTAGTCACGACGTCTTAGCGATCAAAGGTAGGAGATACTTAAGGAACTAATCCAATAAGAATTTTTGTTGGATTAAAATTTTACACGGCATGCACCATTGATGCTATTTATGAGTGTGGTCGACAATGTGGATAGATGTGTTCTTCCGTAATTTTGAAAGAATATCCAAGCCAAGGTCATGGTAAAATTAGAGATAAAAATAGGTCAGGAAAGCAGTCATTATGGACGTGAAGGTGGAATATGTTCCCACTGAAAGATTGACATACAATTTAGTTATTATTCCCATGAGGATCCTTTGAAAGAGCTTAAGACAAACGTTGTCTTTGAATATGTTTTTGGATGAGCACCATAGTTGAAATGACATCACATGATCAGTTGGGTCATCCCCCTATATTCCTTCAAACTTTTGAATGTATGAGGGTAACTTAATAACCATGTTATGCCATGTTGGGTCATGTTGGATAGGGTTGTTAATGATTTCAAATAAATAGGGGAGATTTAAACCCGTGTATGGTAAACTAGTTAAAGTAGGAACTGCCATTATGTGAGGTGGGGTTGTACCTATGCTTGACATGGGAGGGATCACAACTAGTGTGTAAGGGGAGGTGTTAAGTAAGGTATGTCTAAGTAAAACAAATACAATCACTATTGCATGTGTGTGTGTGGGTTAAGTAGTGGCCTCTCGCATCGAAGAACAAGGGAGGTGTAGTAGGAACTCCTCCTCTTATGGGAGGAAGGATTTGAAGCCTCAAATAATGATGAAAGGTGGTCGGTCTACTATGATGCTAGTTATGAGAGAAGAATGTGAAAGTAGCAACTAAAACAAATCAACGAATGAAAAAATATGATGGCACACTTAACATATGCAAGAATGGTGCAAGAGTGTCTGTCAAAGGAGCATAAATGTGGGTTTTTATATGTTCCCGATTACACAAGGTTCTTTCCAATTTAAAGAAATGATGTTTTGATCCTATATAAATTATCGTCCTTCCTCTAAAAGTAGAAATTGGGCCTTAATTAGATCTCTTGTTAGATGGTTATGAACCCACTAAAGATGGCTAGTGAATATATGAATGAATCAGTTATAATGAGGGTTATTGGGGCTATGTTCTGGAAGGATTGGAAACATTTCCAATAGCCAGCAAAATATGAATAAGGTGCAAATGCATCCCATAAATTCCACTTGCTGAAAAATCCTAGTTCTTGGACAGTAAGATACCTTTTTCAAGTTTGGATTTGAGGTTCAGACTCAAACGGTCTAGTGTCACCTCCACAAAGAGCTGTGTGGATTAATGTGGTAAGAAAAAACAGCTTGACCTCAGCTTTAGCACCTTGGGAAACACACCTTTTTATCTGAGTTTGATTACACTTTCTATAGTATGATTTTGGAAGTTCCTAAAAGTCAACAAGCTCTATTGTTTCACATGAAAACAAATTGAGAGGCATTGTCTGGATGCCTAGTCCAACAATATTAACTTAAACTATAAATTGTTTTGTGACTTCCTGGTAGAGCAATTTATATTGGTTTAAGATATGGGTTGATTTTAAAGAGTTCAATTTTATCACTTTATGGGTGCAGGATAAAGATCATATTTGAATTAGAAGAGTCTTTAGGTCCCTTAGTGTGTGCTTGAAGTAAAAAAACACATGTTATTGACAATGCTTGAAGTAAAATGTTTTGCAAATAACTTATAAGAAAATAAAGCAAGGAGACATGAACATGTGTTGTTCGTTTACACTTTAATTATTTATAGATCACTACCCTCTCCTTCATGTGGTAAATTATTTAAGGTATTGTATGTGCCAACCTCTGGAGGAGTAATTAATACATCAACTGCTACCTTTCAATAGATAGGGTATCAAACTTCATGGGACAATGTAATTCAACCCATGTATACTTGTGATACCTTAGAGATACTAAAGGAAGTTAAAAGAAGAATAATGGAAAGATAATGGGAAGTCACATCAATTGATACACTCGATGCCCAAGCATAAGAAATAGTTTTTCCCATATATAATTTTGAAACAGGGAAATTTGTGGTCACTACAATGGATTCCTTAACTCAAAATACCTAAGCAGAGATGAAACCACAAGATTGAAGAGCTATCCAAATAATATTTGAGACAATAGGAGTTCCACCTAAGGATGATATCTCAATGGATAAGGGTTCCAACAACATTTTTATGACAAATATCTTAAAGATGACTCCTCTAGTGAGAGATACAAGAAATCGTTGGATTCCATTATCATAAGGAATCGTTTTTCGAATTCCTGAGTCAGTGAGTAATATGAAAAAGACAAGTTGCAAGCTAGATTAATCTCCATTGAAAAGGGGAAGTAGGAATAAACTGAGGTAATTTCCCTCTTACAAGAGAAAGCTAAAAGAATAAAGGTGTTGGAAATTTCCCAAATGACCCCTATATTTCCAGTGACCTACAAAATGTTGGAGCAAAGACATAAACTGATTGAGGAAGTGAACTCCCTAAGAGGGGAAAAAATTATGCAATATGAAGACATTCCTCCACCTGTCATAAGTGAAAAACATTTCCATCTACTAGAAAAAATATTCCTTAGGTCCTCTTAGGCATCTCTCTCATTGGAAATAAAACCATACTAGCCGATAATCACACTGTTACACCAAAATCTCGTCATCATGAGTCGTGTGTCATCTATATGCCCTGATCCTTAAATTCCTTGAGCTAAAACAATGAAAGAGAAGTTGTTGTCTATCACTTTAACCTTTTGTGGTCACTCCGACGCACCCTGTTGTCCAGCCAGGTGCGTCAAGTTCAAGGTGACATTCTCTACAACTTAGCAGAGCGCGTCGGTGACGCAGTTTGCTCTTGTACAAAGTGTGTTGATAACCCTCTAGCACATGTTTCCCTTGTGCAAGGAGCATCGCAGTTGGTTAAAATGGAAAAATAGAAGCTTCGAGCGACTTCTCGGAGCTTGGATGGAGACTTATCCCTACTTACATGGAAAGGTGGAATTTGATCTGCTTACCTAGTGGGATTATCCCTTAAGCCTCTCCCTGAAATCCTCAACCTCTCCTATCCCTTTATCTCTATATATATGAACCCCCTCTCCATTGTTAAGAATGGAAGGAGAGAGTACTCTTATGCTGGTGGAATTTCTCTAGGTGATCCTCTTCATCCATTAGGAGGCTAGGAATTCAATCTTGGAGGCTAGGATTGTTGGAACGAGGTTATGACATCAAAGATTTGGTTGTAACATCTCTGTAACATCCCCAAAAATTCACTAAAATTTAAAATTTTCAAGTAGCATTAAAAGCTTGTATTAGCTGTGCGGAATTATTGTTAGTGCTAACTTTAACAATCTAAACACTGATCAATTAGTTTCAATGATGACATATTATATAAATGATCGCCAGTGGTTAAAATTTTACGACACTTATAACTAACGATGATTGTCGTAACTCCTTGATAGTCTATCTCACTGTATGATAGTTACTTAATGTTGAAGAGTTCTTGAATGTCATTCGTATGTCATAATGTTTATTTATTACATTATGTTGTTAATGTTGAAACATGAATTGACATCGTCATTAATTATTCTATGATATAAATGATTCTAGAGACTAACTGGTTGTTTCAATGTAATGAAGGGGTCCTTAAGTACGCCCCGAGGTTACTTAGCTATCGATAGCTAACACTCTTCACTTCACTTCTTATTTGCAGATTACAAGTAAGAATGAGATTTCAACTAACGCATCCTCGATGTATTTCAATTTGGAATTGTTTGTACAATATTTAGCCTTTGATGTTAATTACGAGAGTGTAGAGATATTTAATTATGTGCAAGGGTAAGACCTCCCCTAGCTAAGAGTATCATACTCGGGATTTTAATCATTTTGAATATCAGTCATATGTGTATGTTTTCTGCTTATGTTGATTATCCGATTTCAATGGAATATTATACATTTACTAAACATCTGCTATGGTTTAAAATTGTTTTCTCAAATGTTAATTAAAGGTGAGTTATGTATTAATAGTTTTATTATAAACCAACCATGGTTTGCTAAGCATACCCTTTTAAAAAGGAAAATGCCACTATCTTTAACTATCCTTTTGCAATAACCAAAGGTGGAATTCCTACCTATCCATTTTAACTATCCTTTTGCAATAACCAAAGGTGGAATTCCTACCTATCCATATTATTTAGTATAATATCAATGTAAGCGTTTTTAGCATAGGCATACATTTTATATGCTTTACATTGCTTATCCAAGGTAATAGTGATATGGTCCAATTGTTAGATAGTATACACTACATGATTTTATACGTTGAACTATATGCATATACTTTACATACTTTACACTTGCATCCAACGTTATTGTGATATAAACTATTGATTGAATAATACACACTATATGATATTGAACCATACCCTAACTATATGTATACAACCAAAAAGCATACAAATCCAAACGTTGTAAACTATGCGAAAGGTATGAACTGTAATCTTAAAAAGTGTAAACCAAGCACTTTATGTTATATGGCATGAAATACGATACTAACATGTAATGGAAAATGCGTTGGCAGGAGTACTGGCTTGTAGTTGTAGTTTTAAATGTTATTTATTAGGGTTTGGTGGATCGTAAAAGGTCTACCCTCGTGGACAGATCTACACCATCGATCTAGTAGGTGGTCTTAGGTTTTGGGATAAACCCTAACCTGGCATTGATATCCTATGCATCACACTAACTAAATATGCATCCATAAAACAATAAATGTAGTGGATACATCATCCCTCAACATAAGAGAAACTCATCAAAACCTCTCATAGGTGAAAATGTTCATCTCAAGCAAGCTAGGGTATCACACACAAAAACCTTACCCAAGGTCAAGCACTTGATCTCCCAAGTAATCAACATCTACAATACAATATCCCTCTTACATTAGAGTTATATTAGCCACAAAAATCTCTTCTACCATGTTGATTTTTTTGGACAAATGGAAATTAATACAAAATAGGAATATCACCTCCTAACTAGAGCTTTCAATGATCTTAAGCCTATGAATTTTTGTCCCTAGGGCTGTTTTGAATATAGAAAAAAAAAAAATAGTAGAAAGTAAACAATATTCCAATCCTTAACAACCCAATATTCTATTCAATCCAAGGAGAAAATACACCAAATCATCTAGATAAGTTTCATCCCTCTAGGACAACTTATTACACAAATACTAGATTTAAAAATTCACTTTTACAATAGTTATAACATAAGTAAAATAATAGATATAAAGTAGAAAAGAAACCCATAAATTATTCATTGATGATGTCAAATCACTCAAAAAATTGTCCTTTTACTTATGTCAAATAATCAAGACATATATAGCATAGCCTTCTCTCAAGGATAGTACAAACCACTAGCCCTCTAAAACCCTATCTAGGGAAAACAATGAAAACCATTGCTCTACCAAGGACCTACAACATGCAAGAATCACTCCAACAAATCGTCCAAGGCAAGACATTATCTTCTCTTCCTCATCTCCACCATGTATACCCTAGGGATTTAATATAAAACCCTAATTGTAAACCTCTGACGGATAAACCCTAACCCTAGACTTCCAAGATTCTTTAAAATACTCTAAGAAGATAAAGAAACCCTAGTGACTCAAGAGAGAGAGAGAGAGAGAGAGAATCAAGTGCAAATAAAGACCAAGAGAGAGGGAGAAGAGTGATCATCACCAATGTATCCTTCATAAGAGTAAACCCTAGAATCTCACATGAATCAAGGTCCAACAAAGAATACGTCTCTTCTATACTTCATATCTCCTCCTAGGGTTCATGAGGAAACTCTAGCAACTTCCTCCAAGAATCTAAGTACACAAAAATGAGTACAATGATAATAAATGAGAAGGACTCTCTCATTCCTCTAGAGATATGGGAGATAAGGGAGGACAACAATGTAATGTGGAAGCAATCGCTCACAGCAAATATACAATAAACTCATGTATGCTAACATAAGTGAAGCGCTCTAATACTAAGGGTACACATGCCATCATCCAACATGACATCATACACTGTAAGGCATCCAATATGATGTAGTTGTACAAGCTATGTCAATTCCCCTCTATCAAAAACCACCTCCATGGTCTCCATGGATCATCCTAAGCCATGCACTCCACTAGGTCAATTTCCCATACAAAAATATTGTCACAACCAAGCATCCCTAAGCCAAATCCAAGACCAAATAGAATTCCAAGCTACCTCATGATATTTAGGATTGATGTCGTTCTCCAAAATGATCCTCTTCCTAATTAGGGTGTTGTCTAAGCAAGCGAACCTCTCCATGTGACCATCATAAATGATGTCCCCCAAGGTATCACGAGAACTCCAACACCCTAAGGAAGAATACCAAGACAACACCTAACTGAGGTCAAGAAATAAGTGAGCAAGTTGTCTCCATTATGCAAGTCCATCATGGACCATCTCCCATTTGATAATACATCTCAAACCATCTAGGGGAGAACATACACCATGTACTCCAAATCTCATGAAGCGCCCCAACACATGATGTAAACACTTTCATAGTAACCCCCAAAGATAACAATTAGCACAAAGGACTTAGTGGTTATAAGGATTAAGGGATGATTAGAATAAGAACCGTAGGGGTTACAAGGGTTTTAAGGGTTCTTAAAATGGTAACCTCAATGGTCATAGGGTTAACGAGGTGATATACCAAGGATCACGGGGATTATTATAAGGGGGTTTTTTGCACTAGGACTTTAGGTGTTATTTCATCAGGACCATATGAGTTATATGGGTGATAGAATTTATTAACATGAGGACCATAGGGGTTATAGTTATATATTGGGTTAGAAATAAGGTATCCATATGTAATATAAGGGTTATTACCATGGGAACCATAGGGGTCCTTAATAGAATGACCATATGAGTTATAGGGGTTATTAGTACATAGATGATAGAGGTTGTTACCATGGAGACCATAGGCATTACTAGGATAAGGACAATAGGGGTTATAAATAATTTTTATATAGGTTAGAGGGGTTATTAGCATAAATATTGTAAGTTTTATAGGGGTTATTAGGGTGGGGACCATATGGATCATCAGCACGGGGACCATAAAAATTATAATGTTGTTATATAACCCCCATTCTCTACTTTTAATGTATTATATAATAAAAAATGTATGATATAGTGCTTGGGTGTATACATGGATGATAATGCATCCCAAACCATATATTTTTTATTAGTCATTAGTGTGGATGATAACTTGGATGTTTGCTTAGATGTTATAAGCACCGAATAATGACCCATTTTTAGATGTAAACTTGGATGCACTTAAGGACATTAATGTGAACATAATTGCCATATTTTTTTATCATACTCGAGGACATTGTTTTGGTCATTTGTAGAGATGTAATAAGGACCATAATAAGTTCCAATGGTCACAATAATGGTATTATTCAGAAAAATATATATATATATAGGGATTTCAAACTCGAATGTTTTTTAGCCTCAAATTCTCAAAACCTTATAGAATTCTTCTTGTTTTCTCACCTCTAAATATGATTGCAACATAGGTGTTGTTGAAATAGATTTCTTGGTAGAGCTTGTATGACCTTGAGACTTCTAAGAATTGTCTGTCACGCCCTTGGGTGCAACTGAGACTATCTAGGTTAGGATTTTCAAGCATCATGTGGATGGTTTACGTTGAGACACAACATGACACTAACGTTCTTTACTAGCATTCAAGACCTTTTAGGTGACTAAGGGCCAATTATTTTAATTAACATTGGAAGCTAGAGGTCATTTATTCTCCTAAGAGGCTTGGGTTTCCATATTAGTTTGAAAGACCTTATCCATATAAGAGTACTCCATAGTGATTGGACTTTAACAATGGAAATTGCATTTGATATGTTAATATAACCCATGAAATGATGAATAGTTTTATCCATGACATGGATATTGATGAAATGAAATAAACATGGATATGCATATTGGGTAAAGTCTAGAAGACCCTCTCTAACTCATAAACAAAATTTCCAACGGGTTGAGTTAGGGTTTCTAGAAAATTTATATAATTGAACTAGCAACCAAGGAAGCATATATATTGGGTAGTGAATCACAACAAATGCTTATATTGAAAAAATATCAAATACAAATTAAAGCCACCCACTTCATAGGATGTAGGTTAAATAAGTCAAATAATGAATTCAATTATTATATTCATGTCTAAACCCTTTAACATAAATAAGTGGTTATTATATAATGAAATAAGGATAATTAACTTATTAAATATTTCTGGAAAAAAAATATATAATTGTAAAACATTTTTTCTAAATATCAAAATTATTCAAGTTTATAGAAATATTCAAATATTATTATCTATAAATTTTATATTTTATTAAAAGTTTTACCTATAGTATAAGGGTTAGTTCAATTGATTGAACAATTTGTACAAGGCGCCTGATTGACCATACGTTATAGGTACAAATCCAATCAAGTTCCTTGGGGTTATCAATCACTATTATGCATAACAGATTATTAGTCACTCTCCATATAGATTAGCCGTTCTCCATCTAGATATTATAGGGAAGAGGAGGAGATGTTGCAATGTTTTCCTAAGAAAAATTCCCAATGGATTAGTGATTGGTTCGAACAGAGTTTTTCAAGGTAGAGTTTGATATGAGGTATTTAGTTCTTATCCAGGTAAGGTTTGAGTCTCGTTGACTACTACTATATTACCAATTGCTATAATGATTGGTGGTTGAGCTACCATTCATTTGAGGGAAAAAGAAATCCCACAAAGTTTTCTCTACAAAAAAAAATCAAGATTTTATATTATTTTGTAATGAAATAAAAGTGTCAAAATTATTAAATTATTATATATGTATAATATGTATATATTATAAATGTGTAACCATTCATTATATATTTAAATTTAAAAGCAGTGATTAAAAATTCTGCATTGGATGTTTCAAACTTGTATAAGCCTTTACACCTCTTTCTTTTGCAAGCTCATTCCCTTTTAACATGATCTTGAAACCATCATTCTCAAGAGATGTTTCTATTTCTACATCTAATAGATTCTCAATCAATAATATTTTTTTCTGTATGCATCGGGTATTCGATATTCTTACATGGATTTTGTGATGAAATTCTCTTGGTCCATGGCTTTGGAACAAATGTTTATATGAAGATGGGAGACTTCTCGACAATACAAGAACCTTCCCATCCTTGGGGACAAGTGCCTCTGCTGGAGCAAAATGACTCTCAATAATCACATGGGTCATGATCCAATATTTTATTTCCTTCTAGCATATTCAAATGTACTAACCATTACTATAGGAATGTCTCTCATCTCAACTTCCATCTTATACAATGCCTATAGTGATTTTCAATACTCTTTCGCAAAGTGAACAAGTTGGATATGTCTTACAAGTATTTTAATGTGTATTCATAACACTAGAGAGTAACATGTAGCATTTTATTTATGTTCAAGGATTACTTGTAATCCTTAGGAACCACCTCAACCTAATATCCCAAATGTCTTTTTTTCTTTTAGAACCATCTACATGAACCATTTCTACATTACACCATCCATCATGTCAAACTTGGCATGTGCTCAAAGTATCCTTAATGTTGACAACTTGCATGCCAATTATAAACACCATCTTCTTGAAAAATTATACAATTAAAATCTTCAATTCCTATATTCATGTTATGTATATCTAAATCATTTTATATGGTTATTTAAGATTTATTTAATTCGTGAATTTAGTTTTATGAATTTCTATTTAAAACTTTAAATTTACTCATTCCTATTTAAAATATTATGTATGTCACTCGATAATTTAATTTTAAACTATCATGAATCATGGTATTTATATTTATTTTTTATTTTTTATATTTAAAAATTATATAAATAAATTAACATAACTTTATTTTAACCGGGATATTATTATAATTATTTTCACTGTTACACAATAAATCTATCATATAGCATATAAATTGGCATAAATCTATAGATAGTATTATTATTTTAAAAATGTTTAACAAGAAATCTATTTTATACGATAAACGGATTAAGAACATTAAGATTCTTAACTAAAGTTTTTTTTATAGTTGCTTAACAAATACAGAAATAAATATTTATTATTTATCTCATATATATATAAGCATAACTCTATCTTAACCTAGATATTATTATTATTTTAACATTGTTCAAATAAAAAATTATTATTATTATTTTAACATTGTTCAAATAGAAAATTATTATTATTATTTTAACATTGTTCAAATAAAAATTTATTATATATTATTAACTGATAAAGAACACTGAGGTTTGCAACTGTACTTTTTTTATTGTTTTTCTAATCCAAATTGCTTAACAAATACAGATGACTATTAATGTTTTTCTAATCCAAATTGCTTAACAAATACAGATCCATTATATATTATAAACTGATAAAGAACAATAAAGTTTGCAACTGTACTTTTTTTATTGTTTTTCTAATCCAAGTTGCTTAACAAATATAGATAGCTATTATTATTTTTCTGATCCAAATTGCTTAACAAATACAAATGCTAAATATTTTTAATTTAGTGTTTTTATATTTAAAAAATATATATATAAACATACATAAATTTATCTTAACTGAAATATTATTATTATTTTAACAATGTCCAACAAGAAATCTATTATATATTGAGTTCTTTTATATATATATCTCTTAATTTAGATATTATGATTATTTTAACAATGTTCAACAAGAATTTTATTATATATTGATTTTTAATATTTAAAAATGTATAAAAATTAACATAAATCTGTTTTAACTGGATATTATTATAATTTAAACAATGTTCAACAAGAAATCTATTGTATACTGTAAACAAATAAAGAACATTGATGATTGTTACTAGAAGTGTTACTTAAACATACAGATACTAAGAACATTGATGATTGTAACTAGAAGAGTTGCTTAATAAATACAAATACTAAGAACATTGCTTAATAATATAGATATTAAGAATATTGATAATGTAACTAGAAGAGCTGCTTAATAAATACAGATACTAAGAACATTGATGATTGTCACTAAAAGAGTTGTGTAAATACAGATACTAAGAACATTGATGATTGTAACTAGAAGAATTGCTTAAATACAAATACTAAGAACATTACTTAATAAATATCGATATTAAGAACATTGGTGATGTAATTAGGAATTGCTTAATAAATACAGATACTAAGAACATTGATGATTGTAGCTAGAAAAGTTGCTTAATACATATAAATACTAAAAACATTGCTTAATAAATACAGATATTAAAAACATTGATGATGTAACTAGAGGAGTTGCTTAATAAATACATATACTAAGAACATTGATAATTGTAGAAGAGTTGCTTAATAAATACAAATACTAAGTAGATACCAAGTATTATCAGGATTGCTTAATAAATCACGAGTAAATATGGATCCATGTGAATCTATTCTAATGACTTTTAACAAAATGAAGAATAAGAATCTCTAAAAAAATGTTGTATTTTTATCGAGTTTTTGGTGTTTTTATTAATATTTATATTTAAAATGTATAAAAATTAACATAAATCTGTTTTAACTGGGTATTATTATTGTTTTAACAATGTTTAACCAGAAATCTATTATATACTATAAACAAATAAAGAACATTAATGATTTAACTGGATATTATTATTGTTTTAACAATGTAACAAATCTGTTTTAACAGGATATTATTATTGTTTTAATAATGTTCAACCAGAAATCTATTATATACGATAAACAAATAAAGAACATTGATGATTGTAACTAGAAGAGTTGTTTAATAAATAAAGATATTAAAAACATTGATAATTATAACTAGAAGAATTGCTCAATAAATACAGATACTAAAAACATTAAAAACATTAATGATTGTAATTAGAAGAGTTGCTTAATAAATACAAACATTGATAATTATAACTAGAAGAGTTACTTAATAAATACAAATACAAAAGATACAAAATATTATCCAGGTTATTTAATAAATTATGAGTAAATATAGATCCATGTGAATCTATGCTAGTGACTTCTAATAAAATGAAGAATAAGAATCTCAAAAAAATGGAGAGTATTTTTATGGATTTTATTTTTCTTACCGGTGTTTTTGTTAACAAATAGAAGAGTTGCTTAGTAAATACAGATGCTGATGATTGTAACTAGAAGAGTAGCTTATTAAATACCGGTGTTTTTGTTAATAAATAGAAGAGTTGCTTAATAAAAACAGATACTAAGAACATTGATGATTGTAACTAGAAGAGTTGCTTAATAAATACCGGTTTTTGTTAGGTGTTTTTGTTAATAAATAGAAGAGTTGCTTAATAAAAACAGATACTAAGAACATTGATGATTGTAACTAGAAGAGTTGCTTAATAAATACCGGTTTTTGTTAATAAATAGAAGAGTTGCTTAATAAATACAGATACTAAGAACATTATGATTGTAACTGGAAGAGTTGCTTAATAAATACATATACTAAGTATTATCCGGGTAACTTGATAAATCATGAGTAAATATTGATCAATGTGAATCTATGCTAGTGACTTCTAATAAAATGAACAATAAGAATATGGATCCATGTGAATCTATGCTAGTGACTTGTAATAAAATGAACAATAAGAATCTCTATAAAAAAAAATGGAGGGAGAGTATTTTTATCTAGCTTCTTATCTGGTGTTTTTATTAATAAATTCGGGTACTAAGTATTTTTATTGAGTTTCGTATCCGGGTTGCTTAATAAATCATGAGTAAATATGGATCCATGTGAGAATCTATGCTAGTGATTTTTAACAAAATGAAAAGAATAAAAATCTCAATAGAACATGAGTATTTTTATCGAGTTTCTTATCCGGTTGCTTGATAAATCATGGGTAAATATGGATCCATTTGAATCTATGCTAGTGACTTTTAACAAAATGAAGAATAAGAATATCTTTATAAAAAATGAAAGTTGAGAATCTCTTAGCCTGTATACAAGGAAAAAAGGCAGATATACCAATTTGAAGTGCACCAAATTTTACCAAGATAAAAACAATGATGAACCATAGTGTAGACATGCACTAAGAAAATAATAATAAATGCATCCACCGAATCATCATCATGGCAAACACGAGTATTAGGACATTTTCCCTTTCACCCATAAGTATATATTGCAAGATGTCAAACTCTTTACCCTTCGAGTGGATAAGAATATAGTAATACAATTTACTATACAAAGATTAAAATAATAACGCACACATACTTGAGAACATTGTCAGCCTTAAATTTACAGGAGTCGATCTTTAAGAACTGTCACAATATTTAAGCCCTATACAGTAGTGGTTAATATAACCACATATTTATGTACAGTCGGAAAAGACAGAACTGCACTCCTGTGCGTTGTTTCTGTATCTTATTCATGAAACCTTCTTGGTACAATAAATGAAGACGTATGCTTGTAGTCTGTAGAAGTTGAGAATAGTTCCAGATAAGCAGATTGGGCTATATGAGTGTAGAACATGTGAGTTTTCATTAACTTGAAAAATTCAAATGATCCTTCAGTTGAAATACTGGCACTATCCTTCGGCTACAATACTAAAGCCAGTGTAATAATTAGTGCTGCCACCGTGCATACTAAAGCCTGCATGCATTCATATCAGAAAGAGTCACCTTACAATGTTGGATGTTTTTGGCAAACAAAAAGGCGCAGCCAAAAGTATATAAAGTTTGTAATCTACAACATACCTTCAAAATAGAATAAGAGAATTATAAACAGACATGTCATATCAGAGATTTAGAACAAGTTAAGCGGCGTTTCTAAGAGAAACAAGCTCGCAAACAATGAAGTTTGTTGTTTTGCGACAAAAACAGCTTCAAAGAAAATATGAATGCTACTAAAAAATGTGACTGACATACAGGAATAACGAACCGATAAACAATATCCACTCAAACATAACAGGGAGCCAGTAAAGCATATCATATGGCTAAAGGAGGATATGAGGACAGCACTCCATGGATGTAGAGCAAATACAAGTCATGTTCGTATTAATCTTATGCATAGAATCAAAGCGATATAGCTCGATTGCTTATTGAACTTTATTGTGATGCATGTGTACAAATTTGGTCTAATCCATATTTGATATATTTATTAAAATCTTCCCATATATGAATCCTTTAATCTATATCAAAGCTGTGTGGTAGACGCATAGGCACGTGCTTCCGAAAATTAGTCCCCCTTTGGCAATTAGCAAGATTCAACTTTTCTGAGTGCACTTTAATGGTTTATCTTTAGCCCCACGTGGTTTGTTTATAAAAACTTTCTATGGCATCAATTTGTACGATATCCTAAATTTCAGGATGTTTCGGTGTGATAAACATGGGCTCAAAGAGCATCTGAAACTCGGGACATATAATCATGCCATTAACACAACCCTCAATTGCATTGCGCTGAGTACAATCTAATGCAAATACATTGTGGAAGTGCAAAAGCAAATCCAGGAAAGGCTAGTGGAGTGGTGATTGAAGATGATGAAGACAGATTGATTCTTAATTATGCATTAAGAACTGGCGATACTGCTAATAACGAAAAAAGAGATTATAGCTCGTTTAAATAGAACTTGTGCAAGGCTTGACAATTAAAAAGCTCTTGATCCTAGGAGATTCAACGTTCTCTTGTCTTATAAAAAGAAGCTGGAGTATGAACAATTGGAAGCTTCAAAACTATACTGAGGAATGCATTCTTTGCATGAGTATATTAGAAGGAAATTAAACACAATGACAAATACAATGAAGGGGATAGATTATGCCCCTTGAAGGTTAATATGGCCAACTTTCAGGATGCGACTACTGCAATGCGATTGATATACTAAGATTATTGTATTTTAATGATCTGCGGTGATTTGCCGATGAAAAGGTTTAAAGTTAAACAGTATGCCTATTATCATAAAGCCTTATAAATATCTTTGGAGCTGTTAAAAAACTTCTAATGAGAGCCCAGGATGCCGAACAATTTTTTTGAGGCAGTCCTGTAACTTTTGTGATTGAAATTAAACAGCACCCATCTTCAAATTTTCATTGTGAACAGCGCAGGTTAGTGCAGATAGCAGTCATCAATTCATCTTACACACGGAAATTGAATATGGAAGGGATCTCAGGTGGCACCAGCAAGCTGGGCAAACAGCCAGTTACTAGTGTGTGGGTGAAATCAAATATTGAAAAGGCCCAGGTGATAGAGAGAGGGCCAAGGTAATTTTAGCAGGCATTGCCAACTATGGAATTCCACATGTATGGCAAAGCGGTGGTTTCATAATTCATTGACAACAATATAAAGCTTGAGGAGGTATTCCCACAATATCTTGAAGATGCACAGCAGAAAATCAGGGAAATTAGAGAAGTACACTGGGTAGTTTGCGGATGCACTAGGTAGTTTGCGAAAAGTTGCAGGCAAAGATGGGATGTGGTTGAACAGAAAACTATTGCAATAGGTGATAATGGGAGGTGTGAGGGATTTCGTAAAGTACGTGGAGAGAATTCCTCCCTCAGGCGATCTTAAATTGTAGAACCAGTTTGTCCTGTGGAATAGGACAGGTTTGTAGTAGGAGGCAAATACACGAGGCCAAAGGGCAACTTTCGTTTTGAAAAAGAGGTTTTAAGACTTACTCCTGGTTCAAATTCATGTTCAAGTTCTGCGACCATGAGGTTTGACAACAATTTGGCAATGAAACCTATGTAATAAAATTCACCATTACGTTCGAGAAACTATATAATTTGAAAATTTTGAAAAAAGAACAAAATATATATTATATATATATATATAATTCCATGCACTCGTTCAAAACACACATGATAAAACTGAAAACTGCATGCCAACATTAAACATATAATTCAAAAAGACTATCTGGTTAAAATTTTAAGGGTTTAGGTTAGGGTTCATAAATTAGGTTTTTGTTTTTTTCCTTCTAAAAATTGAATTTGAATAAATCCACCTTGAAGTTTGCCTCCAAGTACAAATTCTATTGAAATTCAGGGAGTTTTGGCTCCAAGTACAAATTCTATTGAAATTCAGGGAGTTTTGAATTTCAAGCCTGAAATTTGCCCAATGGAATGACTAAGAATTATCTATAAATCAATCCTTTTTTTCTCTAAAAGAAAACTGAGAAGGTTACATATATCTTGATTCTTCAAGATATTTTAAATTTGGAAAACATGCACTTCTCAAGCATAAAAAGCACGTTGAAAAATTGGAACTTGTAGAGACTGTCATTCAATGTGACCACTGTTGAAATTTATAACCATTCAATGTGACCACGGTTGAAATTTATAGCGAGGAAGGTCTTTTACATTGCTGGGTGTCTACGCATGTCGAAAGGCAAGACCTTCCTAGTCATTAACTTTTAGAGTTATTAAGTTAATGTGAGTTTTAATTAAAGTTGTGAGTGAAAATTTATTTTTATTTCATAAAGTGTAATTTGTTTCACCCATGGAAAGTGGAGAGTCCTTTGGGAAGGAAGAGACAAAGTCACTTTCAGTCACTTGACAAAGTCATTCTCATCATTAATAATAAAAAGAGAAGCATGAGAGTTTAGACACACATTCCAAAAGAGAGTTTTGGATATAAGTGTGAGAGGCACAATTCCCAAGAGAGAGAGTTTGAGCTGGAGGGAAGAGGAGAGAAGAGGTGCAGTGAGGATTGGCACGCATCCCAAGGAGAGGGGGCATGCATTCAAAAGAGAAATATCAGCATTAAATGCAGTCCGTACAGCTTAGCATTAAATGCAGTCCGTACAGCTGAGCATTTAATGCAGTCCGTACAACCAAAAAACACTTCCGCAGATGGGGGCACAGAAATCGGGGCATATTGGGCACAATTTTAGAGGCTGGGTTGCAAGGATTTCAAGGCACTACTGCTGAGGTAAACCCTTACTGTTTTTACCTAAGTTACCGGAAACGCCTATGTGGCCCCTCTGAAACGCCGTTCCCCGTTTCAGATACTGATGCGGATGGGAAACGGCTGTGAAGCGGCTGTGATCCGTTTCAGCTGATTTGGATACGGATCAGCTGACTTTGATACGGATATGCCCATAAATGATTTGCAGGGACATTTAAAAGAATCTGTTCGTGAGCTGCGGCCGGGAGTAATCTAACATGTATTCCGTGTAAAAAGTTTATACTGCGATTGGATTGGTTACTCGTGCCAGAGTCGACGTTTTCACTGTGCCTTTTTACTGAATCCGATCGGTATTCACCTGAAATCGTAAACGTTTCTCTGTGCCAATGTGCCGAATCCAATGGGTATTCCGATGGGTATTCACCTGAAACCGTAAACGTTTCTCTGTGCCAATGTGCCGAATCAACGGTGGCTATTCCGATGGGTAATGCAATTTGAAGGTTGGTCGTCGAGTAATTCTTCCAGCGCCGGACGGGTGTTCCACTAAGTCTCGACGTCATTTATTTTTTAAAGCACTAATGAAGGGATCTAATTTAAATTTTTAATTTGGGTATAAGGTTACTTAATATTAGATGCATAGGTTATTATATTTTATAGTAAATACTTTTGTATATATTAACTATTAACTATATATATTATATTGTATAAGTTTTTATATTAAATATTAAATGTTTTTTATTTATAAATGTAATATAAAATTATATATTTTATAATTTTATATTACATTTATAAATAAAAAACATTTAATATTTAATATAAAAACTTATACAATATAATATATATAGTTAATAGTTAATATATAATATATAAAAAAAAAGTATTTACTATAAAATATAATAACCTATCATCTAATATTACGTAACCTTATATATATATAAAACCTTAAGGCTTATATAGGGAAACAACATATATATATATATATGACGTTTCCCTGCCGTATCGTATCTGGCCTTTTTGAAAATTTGCCGTATCCGTGTCCCCCCCCCGTATCCGTATCCGTTTCCGTATCCGCTTCAATGCAACTTAGGTTTTTACCTGTTGCTGGGTACTGTTACAGCATTTAATTAGTGACAGTTCTGTACAGTTTGACTGCTTATTGTTGCACAGAAATTGAGGGCACTGATTTGTAGGATGTTGGACTATGTCCTTGCGCAATGTACAGAGAATTTAATGCTGAATAATGCTGTTGTAACTTCTGTGTATCATTTCTTCTCAGCTCATAATAAAATCTCTCTTGTGGACTGGTTTTCCCCCTGGGAGTTTTTCCAGGGTCTTTGGACCAAAAAAGACTGTCAAATGATTTTTCAGTCTGTTGTTCATAAATTATTTTCCACTGCAAATGTGCTTAACATGTATGTTTTAGCTTACTGTTATATGGAATGTGAGCATGTGACATGCTTTGAATTTTTCCTATGACTGTAGAAGACTAAGACCAGAGTATTTTTAAGTGATTGACTGAGTTTTAAGTCTGTCTGGGAGAAATCTATAGCTGTGCGTTTGAGGACTGATTTTTTAACATGGTATCAGAGCTAAAGCTCTGAGTAATTCAGCGGACTGTTTTGTGGCAACTGTGTATGCAAGAGTATTGCTAGTTAGTACAGCGGAGTGTGATTTTTTTGGGTTTAAAACTGAAAATTTTGCAGTTTGTACAGTTGGGCATCTAGCCATATGATGGGAATACGAGAAGTGTTCCTTAGAGTTTCGGAGACAGGCAAGTTGGATGGGTTGGATTCTAACTCGAGTCAGGAGGTTCTCTGAAAGTAGCAGGAGGGATGTTTGTACTGGAGCTGAGGGATGATAAATATAACATTGTGTTCCAGGATGGACAGAGGCTTCTATATTCAAATTTCAGAGGGAGCGACCTTGGTTGCAGCGGTGAGGCATGGCATCAGACAAGGCAAGTTGTACAGGTTGTTGGGAAAGCCTGTAGATGGGTCCAGGGAGATCTTGGATGCAATATCAGTGTCAGAGATAGAGGGAAAGCGAAATACTCCGGAGGTTGAGGTGGTACCGAGTATTCAGTCTTCACTTCAGGGAAGATGGGCGTGAGGCTTCTTCCAGTACTGTCAGAGGAGATGACACTGCAAAATGCTCAAGAGTGCGAGACTCCTCTAGGCATGTGTGATTGGCACAGATTTCAAACATGTCATCCAGGGCAGGTAGTGAGACAGGCTCCAGAGTCGGAGATAGTTGCTATAGGGGACAATGTGATGGGCTTGGAGACAGATCCAAGTGGAGGATTTGCGAAAAGTACCTCCCTCACTAAGAGGAAGTGTTGAAATTTATAGTCAGGAAGGTCTTTTACATTGCCTGGTGTCTAGGCATGTCGAAAGGACTTTGGTGACTTTCCTAGTCATTAACTTTAGAGTTATAAAGTTAATGTGAGTTTTTATTAAAGTTGTGAGTGAAAAATGATTTTTATTTCAGAAAGTGTAATTTGTCTAACCCATGGGAAGTGAAGAGACAAAGCCATTCTCACCATTACTAAAAAGAGTAGGAGAGTTTAGACACACACATTCCAAAAGAGAGTTTTGGAGAGAAATGTGAGGCACAATTCCCAAGAGAGAGTTTGAGCTAGAGGGAGGAGAAGAGGGGCATTAAATGCAGTCCATACAGCTGAGCATTTAATGCGGTCCGTACAACCAAAAGACAGTTCCGTACAGAAGATGGGGGCACAGAAATCAGGCATGCTGGGTACAGATTTCGAGGCTGAGTTGCATGGATTTCGAGGCACTACTGCTGAGGTAAATCCGTACTGTTTTTACCTGTTGCGGGGCACTGTTTTCAAGGGTATTGTTACAGCATTTAATTAGTGACAGATCCATACAGTTTGACTGCTTATTGCTGCACAGAAATCGAGGGCACTGATTTCTAGGAGGTTGGACTGTGTACTTGAGAAAAGTACAGAGAATTTAATGCTGAATAATGCTGCTATAGCTTCTGTGTATCATTTCTTCTCAGCTCATAATAAAATCTCTCTTGTGGACTGGTTTTCCACCTAGGGGGTTTTTCCAGGGTCTTTGGACCAAAAATAACTGTGTCAAAAGATTTTTTCAGTCTGTTGTTCCTAAGTTATTTTCCACTGAAAATGTGCTTAACATGTGTGTTTTAGCGTACTGTTACATGGAATGTGAACATGTGGCATGCTTTGAACTTTTCATGAGACTGTAGAAGACTAAGACAAGAGTATTTTTAAGTGGTTGACTGAGTTTTAAGTCTGTTTTGGAGAAATCTGTAGCTGTGTGTTTGAGGACTGATTTCTTAACAACCACGTATCCCAATAAATTTTTCAAAGGAACTCTTCGCAGCTTTAGCCACTAGATGTGAAACATTCTCAAATTCCATTACATGGTTAGTGACTTGGCAATGCTTTTAAGTTATCACTCTACATTAATTTTATCTCCTTGATCCTTCCTTCAACAACTAACACTCCAAAAGTTTGTGGTTATCAGTTTGTCATTGACATGCTCTAAGTATTAAAAGCACAAACTCAGATAACAACAAACAGATATAACAGATAAAGAACATGGGATCCATATATGTCAGGCCACTGCAGCCAGATCACTGGAACAAAGGAGATTGAAATGTTCCCGAAAAGTAAAAACAACCATTCATTCGTACTCAAAGTTACTAGCAATCCAATTAAACAATAAGAAATGAAATAGCATGGCAGTGTCAAGATGAGTAACCTATCCTAGCTTTGCCATTTTAAGAAAAATTCAAATAATAACAGAACACAATCATCTATAATTTCAATTATGTTATCTTTAATTGCACTGTACAGCAAGTTATCAAACCCTATGTTTGAAAAAACGTCCTGCATTTAATTACCATGTCAAGCTCATATTTAAAACAAAATACTCCAGACTATAAGTAAATAGTAATCAATATTGTTTCTTTAACTAAGGAATACCATAATAATCAGAAGCATTCAGGTTCCAAACAAAGCAAAGAACAAGAAGATCAGCAATACCAGAAGTTAGCTCAAAAGACAACATACATGATATTAATAGCTAGAATACAAATTTCGCGTTCTGAAACAGAGAGTTGCACTTACAGCAATTGCAGATGCCCCAAGACCTGGTCGCTCTCGTGGGTTCTTGCGTGAGTATTTTCTTAAGTACAAGAATGCAGCATAGTACCAAAGTGGTGGGAAAAGAAAGCCCAAAAGAAAACTGCCAACAATGTTCAATATGAATTTGATTATTTCACTGTCTGCAAATTTTACAATAAAATAGAAAGACAAAGGAGGTCAAGCTAAAAAAGCACGCAAATCCATTTCCATTAATCTTCTGATGGTTGATTCTCAGTGTGACAATGAAATTGAAATAACAGCATTTTGACTGAACAGTGAAAACTAGTCAATCACTTGTATGCATTCTCTCTGCTGTTTTTAATCGTTTTCCTATGTAAACACTTTATTAACTTAATAGCAACATTCTTTTTATATATACATAATTTCTTCATAGTTCAAGCTCATTATATAAAGTCAATTACTCTGTTAGCTTAAAAATAAGGCAAAGTATTTTAACATGCCAATTATTTGAGTACATGTAATTCTTAGAACTTGTCTTCCATGGCAGAGTTTTCCAGCCATTGCTCTGTTCAAGGTGTAGAGATAGTTTCATGTTAAAAAATCACACAGGTGTTTTCAGTGCCCTTATTTGTGATTATATCACAATGTCAAGTGCAATAACGAAAGATCCATTCAGTGCCCATCAACCCTGATTAGAAAATCCAATATATGGTGGAATTGTAAAAGACAATGCACTTGTACCAATGCAAATACCACCAACAGTAAACAAAATTTGCAAAGAAAATATACCAACTTCAAATATCAGTCAACAGTGCAAAAATGTAATTAGCCACATCTGTTTCAAAGGGCTTTATAAGATGGTCTGGTGATGGCAATGATTTCACCCATACTCTGCATACTCTGTAGATTGTAACAAATCTGTACATTGTTTCTAGTGTTTCTTTAAAAAGACCTTCGAAAATACAACTACATTTTTGTAGCTCTAAGCCTGGCAATAATATTTACAACGTGACTATTTCTAACAAATTTTCCAATTGAACCTTCATCATGCAGCTTTATGTTAGTAGACATAGTGGTTATAAATATGTGACCAAAATAACATTAGAAGCTAAGGTTAGTGGTTAGGTGGTTAAACCACCATAACAAAACCTAGGGTGCTATATAATGATGTGTAGAAGGTTGAGAAACTTCAGAACGTGGTAACTGTGTAATGTGGGCATCCTATCTCAGGCTCCCATGTTGATACGGAACGTGAGTATATTCCCCCCAGCTCAGTGCTCAAGGAAAAAGAGGGATCCTCCTCCTTTGGGGGCATAGCCATCTAGGGGCTTATTGCATTTATTAATCAATAAATTGTTGTGTTAATTGTTAGTTAGGGCATCTCTTTCCAGCACTGAGCTGCATGCATGTGCATATAATATTGATTTCCCAGTTTTGAGTGGCATGCATCTTTAGAATAGGGTTTTGACTTGGACAGTTATGTAAACCTATAAGAAGGGCATTTGCCTCATCAATAAGACTGAGTTACCTGTTCTGATCTACTCTAATTTCTTGTTTTTCTCATGGTTCTATCTTTTCTTTAAATCAGCTACGGCATTTTTGTCTTGACTCTATCTCTGAATAGTTTTGCAGGAAGGTTGTTTCTTATCACATGTACTTGCGGCAGCATCTCATTAATATATTGAGATTACTATGCTCTCCAAATATGCTTGTGAGAATTGTGTTATGTATGCACCCGATACATGGTAATAGAGCATGATATCAGATATACATCCCAGAGTCTGAAAGAAAAGGTTTAGATTAATTCAATTTTGGCAAAAAGAAAAACAACACGACATCAACACCAAGACAATGTTCTTAGAGGTAAATTACACGTAAGTGTATTTCTTTTTTTTTAATTGTCATTCAAGTAAAAGTTCTGCATGGAGGTAGTGACAATGATTC
The DNA here is from genome assembly GCA_027924585.1 of Larix kaempferi. Lineage (NCBI taxonomy): Eukaryota > Viridiplantae > Streptophyta > Pinopsida > Pinales > Pinaceae > Larix > Larix kaempferi. The sequence continues at coordinate 876,077 of BSBM01000742.1, forward strand.
CTGCAGATGACAACATTCAGTGTATTTTTCGGCAGCCAATGAGCCAGTGTTTCTAGCAACAGAAGCTCATATTGAAACGCCATGTTATTGTGGAATATTAGCAAATTTTCAGCAGCAATTAATGTCAAAAATGTTGGCAGCATCATCATGTGTCCATGTTCATGATGCCACAAGTACATGAACCAGAGCCCAAGAGAGAATTCAGAATACCCAAATTACATATGGCACTCTCAAGTTTTTCAGCCCTCAATAAATTATTATATAGCACCCTATGTGAGTTACGGTGGTTTAACCATCTAACTACTAATCTTAAGCTCTGAAACATTATATTGGTCACAAATTATTAACCAATAACATTTACGTCTACTAACATAAAGTTACATTATGTATAAGACATTAATAAGATGGATATCAATTTTTGCTCTTCCAGCAGTTTTCTTGATGAAGGTTTATTGTGAAACTGATTTAAAAAAGCCATGTTGTAATTTTTAATGTCAGGCCTCCAAACTGCAAAATAGTAGCTGTATTTTCTAAGGTATTCTAAAGAAGCACTACAAACAATGTACAGAGACTCGTTGCAATCTGCAGAGTATAGGTGAAATGAAAAACATTACCAGCACCAGACTGTCTTCTTGGACCCCCATTTTTCTCTTATGAATGGAGCCCAGGTGCTTATTCCAAAAACTATGCAGATCATCGCACCCTCCTTAAAGTTATCAATAATTAAATTAGTCACCTAAAACGAGTAGGTGATAAGCACTAATCATCAGTTTAATCACTCTTGGCAGAATAGTATCTCAAATCCAAATAAAAGAGCAGACAGGATTGAACAAAGAACAGCTCAATTAAACGTTAACCATATCACTGTTAACTGTCCACTATCATTGATTAAAAGGATTCAAATGAGTTTTCCTCCGATTTCCTTCTTATTCTTGACCATCTTCCAAGCCTTCTTCTCTCTGTATTACTTTCTAAAGTCGTGGAAAAAGCTACTGACAGAATTTTAGTTCAAAGGAAGATCACTAAAGTCTTGAGAACATGATCAGACTCTGAAGTTGCCACTTCAACATGTTAAAGAGTCAATTTGATGCCCTTCAATCAGGCTTCAGAAGAATTCGATAAGAAGTCTGCAAATGCAAGTATAAAGACATCAAACTAAAAGACTGCATTGTGATATAAAGAAAACATGAAAGAGTTTGGAAGAGGACCTGGAAGACTGGCAAAATCCCACAACTTATTGGCAAGTCCAGTAGTGATAGTGAGGACTAAGAAAAATCTGAAGAACCAGCCCCTCCTTGTAAAACTTTTATGTAAGCTTCTGATATAGAGGGTAATGCTGCCCCCATTTTGGTAAATATGCCTCTAGCCTTGCTGGCTTTTGCAGCCAGTCCAATTTTGTCTGGAGAAATTCCACAGAGACTGAAACCTCAGCAACTCTAAAACCTCAGCAACTCTAAAGGAAAGAACTAAGGTACCTGGTATTATAGCACTGTGCCGTTGGAGATAATGGTCAGATTTAGAATTTAGATGTATGAGGACTTGGACAAATAATAATGCTCACGAATAAAGTGATGTAATAATGGAGCATTTAATGTAGTAATTAATGTAGTGGTTAATAACTTAATAGTTAGGTAACTGGTACTCATCTCTCCTTGATGAGGAACAGGTCAGATCTTGCTGAGGCTCTATCTCTGAAACCAATAACATGTAAAGACTAACTCACAAAATAGAATCCTTGAATCGATAGAGATGCTTTATTCATATGGCCAAAAGCCTTTTATAGTTTTGTAAGGATCCCTTTGTTGACTAGAAACTTAGATAATTTATAAATCTAACTACTCAACAGAGCCCTAGGCTAATGGTGCAGTCTTTATTGATGTGCCTTCATGGGAGGTGTGTTTTATGGGGAGACGAGCCTTCTTGTGCCATATCAATTCCTCCCAGTTGTTGATGTATATGTAACTTCAGAATGTATTTCATCTATGTATTTCATATATATTTATTGTACCCTTATTAGAGATGTGTTATTCCTCTATAAGGAAGTGTCGTCATGTGGATTGACAAGTGTCGCAAGTGTGTGTACTTGGCGACGGGTTATTAGACCAGCATGTGTGGGGTCGGCCCTAAAATATATATTATATTGTGGATGTACCTAGCTAGACAAGTCGGCCCCATAAGGTCACTGGGCAAACAGATTAGTATAAATAGAGATCGGGAGATCTCTATTTTGATCATTCGGAAAGTCACACTTCTCTCACTCAGAAAGTGGTGCACTAGTGAGGAGGAGGATCATCTGCTACTAGGAGACTATCTCAAGTGTATTTTGGTTGTACTTTTGTTGAGCCATTGCTCTCTCTATCTCTGAGGAAGTTGTGGGGTTTTTCACCTTAGGGTTTTCCCCACGGAAACTCTGTGTCTCTTGTCTCTCATGCTTTTGATTCTTGTGATGATTGACATGCTTGTTATGATTGATATGCATTGATATACTGTACATGTTATTCTCTCAGTAAAGATCCTAGAGTATTGTGAATTAATGCTCAAAATTTAACACCAGTTTATGTCAAAAGTGTCCCCACTTTCCTTCTGGTTTAGGAATTGCCCTAGATAATGTGAAAATGCTGCAAGGACATACAAGAAGAGGGAAAGCCATGAAACTATGCATAGTGTTTCAAGTCCAGAACTGTTTAGTGTTGATAAGTAAGAAAAGGTTTAACTGTGAAAAGAATATGGTTGAGAGTTGTGCTGCTGCTATAATATGAGTGCCTGATACTGCAGTCATGATAATCTGCCATGGGAAGTTGTTGATTGTTTCCATTGTAAAGAAGAGTGGAGTCAAGGTGTGGGGTGCCCTGCTCGAGCAAGCAGCCTTTACAAGAAGAGGAAAGGATGTGCATCAGAGGAACAATGCCATAAAAACAAGTACAAACTACAAGGTGCCACAAATGAACCATATCTAAAAATATTTGTGCCTAGGGTGGACGAGCTAACCACAAGATAACCCAATGTTAGAAGATGTTTGATGTTGAATGTACAGCTGCTACTGAATACTGGTACCATGGTGGCGATGTGGACCACTAAAGGAACCCGGATGGAGCTATGACTGCTAAAAACTATGTTGCACAAAACTCCTAAAATGCCCATGTACCTGTATAGGAAACCCATGGAAACTCAGAAACTTCTCGGAAACACCCAAGGACCCATGACCAGCTTGGGACCCATGGGAAGTCTAAAATACCCTAGTTTATGGAAAATAAAACCAAATTAACCTCCAAATCATTTCTAAACCTACCTACAAATTAACTTATCATTCTTATTTTATTGTAAGATAATATGTTATTACAAAAATTATATATATAAATATATACTGCATTTCCCCTGGCGAACCAATTTGGAGGGGAAGCGTTCCCGTTTCCACGTTTTGTGCAACTTAGGCTGAAAATATTGCTGAAGTGCAAGTGTGAACCGTTAAAGGAATTGAACAAGTGTATGCCAAAGGATCTGGGTGGGAGAACGACCTCCAAGAAACCAGATCAATGCTGAAGAAGTGTTTTGGGTGGGATGTTGAACCAAAGGAGACCCATAATGACTGCCAAGAGCAGATAGGGTGGAGGGGCAGGAACCCAGTCTTGTATGCCAAAACTAAGGAACTAAATCAATAGAAAATGAGACCAGTTGGGAGAGCGATCTCCAAGGAACCAGCCTGATGAAAGCTGGGTGAGAGAGAATCTCCAAGGAACCATGAGCAAGAAAATAAGAGCTTGTGGGAGAGCAGATCTCCGAGGAATCAAATTGATCTTGAAGATGATTGTTCTAGGTGGGCATTAAGTCAAAGAGAACAAAGATGACCAGCCAAGAGCAGATGGGTTCAAGGGGCAGACCCCAAGAAAACTAGAGTTGTACACCAAACGAATCTGGGTAGGAGGGCAATCTCCAAGGAACCAGATAAATGTTGAACATCACTGTTTTGGGGTGGATGTTGAGCCAAAGAGAACTAGAACGACTAGCAAGAGTAGCTGGGTGGAGGCACAGACCTCAAAGAACCCAATGCTATACGCCACACGACTCTAGGTGGGAGGGAAAACTCCAAGGAACTAGATTGATGCTAAAGATGATTGTTCTAGGTGGGAGTTGAGCTAAAATGAACGATAACAACTACCAAGAGCAACTAGGTGGAGGGCAGACCTCAAGCAACCCATCGTTGTATGCCAAATAGATCTAGGTGGGAGGGTGGTCTCCAAGGAACCAAATCAATGCTAAATATGATTGTTCTATGTGGGTGTTTAGCCAAAGAGAACCAAAACGACTACCAAGAGCAACTAGGGCAGAGAGGCAGACCCCCAGCCAGCACTAGATGAATTGGAGATTGTCTATGTATAAAGGTGCATTAACCAAACTAGTGTATGCCAGAAAAAATAATTAAACAAATACAATAAATAAAAAAATAATATATCTAGCTGAGTCGGTGGTGTGGTAGTTTCTTGTGGTGATAATGACACCATGTCTCACACAAAATATGTGTAACCATGTCTTGTTTATTTTTGTCCTAGATAACTACATCAAAAGAAAGAACTCTAAAACATATATACACAAATCTCAGTTGAACAATAGTTGAGTGATATTGCTGCAACAAGGAGTGGGCTAAGAAAGAGCCCTAATCTCAAGATGAACACAGCCAACCCAGTGCCTAGAGATAGGCATCCACCGCAGAGAGAGAAGGGTAGGAAAGTCATGAGAGTTTTATTGGTATGTGTGCAAGAACATCCTTCAGCTGCAACGGGCCCAACATAGTAACCACTGCCATTATCTTCCATAGAGATGTGTGGGCTAAGAGAGAAATGCCATGGACAAAAGCCATGTGAATGGAGCTCACAAAAACTAATGTGTAAAAGAGAAACAATCAAATGGAGTGAGTGTCTAAAAAGTGTGCTAGATCCACATGCATGAGTTGACCTGACTAAAGCCATGTGAGAAATCTAACAATGAGCCTCCGTTGTGGTTGATTTGTCAGGGTCAACCATCTAACAAAGCTCAGTTACTTGAGTTGCAACCATGTAACACTCTTGCCCAAATTTATCTAAAGAGCAAACAACAACAAAATAAAAAATATGTGCCATGTTATCCTATGGCTCTAACATCTTGTCAATACCATGCACAGATTCGATTGCTTCAGGTAAGCACCATAATTGTCTGCAATCATGGTGAATATTGTGGGGAGGGGAATGCAGACTTGGTAAGAGGACAAAGTTTGTATTAGGAAGGGTGGGGTTCCTAACGTGATCCCTTCAAAAATTAGGTCAAAAAGAATATGAAGCATTAATCAGGAGGAACTCTTCAAAGGCAATGAAAACGCTAGACAATGTTGCCCTAGGGCTCATCATGTAGAGAGGAAGGGTAAAGAAGTGCCCCAATGATATTGCTACCCATAAATAAAGATTTGTTGTGTGGCAAAAAAAATGGAACAATAGTGTGACTAAATAAAAATCATTGGAGGCGATCCTTAATGCATTGTTGTAAGGCATCTGTGCGATAAAACAGATCTGCTAAGCAAACAGTATATACTAGGCCATTGGATTCAAAAAGACCTACTGCTCATGCAGAATATGTGGAGATGTATACACGGAAAGAAAGTTGTAAGTAAGATGGAGATTGGGGATGAGAATCAACATTTGTATTTGTCGAACCACTTGCCCCTTAGTAGGGATTGGACCCAGCTTGACATAGATTGTTAGGTATCAAAGGAGAACCAGTGCCAATGAGCAGAGGCAACACTGTAAGCAAATACCATGACTGAGTTGAAACATTTGGAAATGATGGTTCTGCTGGATATTGTTATGCTCCCCAAAAGGGTTTAAACATAGCATTCAATGCAAGGATGCAAACAACTGTGGGTTGTTGAAGATCTCGAAACCCTCACACTTCCTCTAAAATGAAAAAGAATATTTGAAAATTCTAATGGCTCCTAATTTGATTGTGATTGCATTAGGCTCAACACTCAATTCTTCATTGTGGACACTTACAATGGCATCATTTAATTTGTGGGTTGTTTACCACCAATCCTTTTCAAGATTGCGGTGTGCAGTCAAAGAAGGGAGAACACCAATATTGCAACAAAATGAGGTGTGGAGGATGTGCAGATCCACAAAAATAGCAGTAGAAATAAAACCCTAAAGAAGGTGAGAGTCAACAAATGTAAGTACAGTAGGACTTGCTGCATAAGCAGAGAGAATGTATAGCGTGTCCAAGAAAAATCATAGTGAAAACCTGAATCCAAAAAGATACCTAGGGTGGGAGGTTAGAACCTTGAAAATAAGTACAACAGGAAATTTGGGTGGGTGAGCAACCTTCAACGAAAAACCTAGATCTACGAGAGCAAACCTGAATAGAAGGCAATAATACCAATTGATGAGGAATAGGTAAAGATCTTGTTGAGGCTCAGAAAGCCTCACGTCTAGAAATTGATAACATGTAAAGGAAACCCCAAGAATAAAGAGAATACCACAAAATATAGAACCCTTAAATAGATAGTGATGCTTTATTCACATGGCCAAAGGCCCTTTATAGTTTTACAATGATACCTTTTGTTAGCGAAGTCGAAATTAAATAATTCATATATCTAGCCACTCAACAACTTGCAGGTGCGGCCCTTGGCTTGCAGTCTTTATTAATAAACTATTATGGAATCTTTATTGTTGTGCCTTCATGGAAGGTGCATTTTCTAGTAAGGTATGTTCCTTGGGAGGTGAACCTTCTTGTGCCATACACTCCTACCATGTAATGAGACATTGCATCATCTAATAAATGAATCCACCCTTTCTTATTCTAGGCATATCCATGTGCATGCTTTTGCATGTAATGACAACATCTGTATTTTGGAAACAAAAAACACCTACAGGTATGGTTGGGACATCTGTATACTTCCATAAATGTTTAATATAAAATTGATTTGTTAAAAAGAATGTTAGTTGAACATCCAACATCTATATGTTAGGACACAACAGAAGTATGATGCCAAGGACCAAAAAGACCATGGAAAGCTATGGGGCATACTGTCTATCCATAAGATGAAAATGGTACATAGAAGAATGCATAGGCTTAGTGAACAATAGTTCGACCTTCAACTGAAAACACGGCAAGATAACAGAGTGCAAGAGCTCAAGTGTATGGAAGGGTTGACGAACTTCAGTAACCTTCTAATTGGCATCTTGGGCTCGAGCAAACTCAAAAGACCATTGATAGTGTGGATTAGCTTCACTAAGGAAAGATGAGAATTTTGAGACACAGTTCAAGGTTTGCACTGAAACCAAATGCTAGAGCAGCTCGAGGAGGCCCTTAAGTTTAATGATTATGGACAGTGGTAGACACTCTTTGGATAATCATCTTACTCATTGGAAATTGTATTGTACAATCATTTAATGAACCCAAGTATGAGGGAAGAAAATCAGACATAAAAGGTGGCCTCCATTGATGTCAAATGAGTTTCTGGGTTTCTAAGCAAATTGTATCCAGTAGGCGGTCAAAGGCATTAGCATCCAAGCAACTACACGAACATAGAGTCATAATTGGTAGGAGATAATATCTAAAAAATTATTCAAACCATAGTAGCAAGATTCGAATACGATTAGATATAGAAAAAAATACATCACAAAAAAATCTAGTACAACTCCAATACATATGTATACATCTCATAAATTTTGTTCCAAATTTTGGAACAACTTCAGCATTAGGAATGCAGAGCTAATCAGACAAAATAATTTATTCCTTTAAAATTTGATGATTTAGTTTATATTTCTAGGCATCTTCTTAATATTTTTGGTTGTTTTGGATATCAAAGACAACGTATATCATCAACCATATCCACACTGTACAGAAAATTCACCAAATGTCATGCTGCTACTGAATTTCCATACAGCAAATGTCAACACGACCACATCTTGCCACTATGATTTGAACCACACATCCATATGACCATCCATGCCTTATACTGGAAGTTAGTTGGTACATGGTTTTAGTGACCTTTCAAGACATAACATGAATATCACGACTTGGCATCACTATCTTGAACTTCAGAGGGTGGAACTATCTTATGGAAGGTCCATAATGGTGAACTATGTCACGTGGTTCGGGTTCTGAAAATAAGGGACAAATCAGCACCACAAAAAACTCGGGAGAAATTGGAAATATCAAGAGAAATTGGAGATATTTGTAACAATGGTTAAAACAAGTAACCAGTTGATCCAAAAGGCATTCAGAATTAAATACATTGTTGATTGTCCTTTCTAGCCTAGTTTGCATGCACTTTCACACATTTTTGAGGGCTGGAATCTTCTGCTGTTAAACATCTCTCTTTGCTGGTCTAATTCTCATTGGATGTTTGTTGGTTAAACATTGGATGTTTCAGAGTGGAAGTTTGCTGGTTAAACATTGGATGTTTCAGAGTGGTTCCAAACTCGTCGGCTTCATATGGAGAAAGTAGAATTTCATATCCCATTCAAAATTAAGCAAACAGTTTTCAAGATTTTAGGATTGGCGGGTTTTTAACGTTTCCACTGGATTCTATCATGTATGAGGGTATGGGATTGGCATTAGTCAAGAGCACCAAGCTATGGGATTTTGCATCATGTAATCATATCTATGAGAATTAATGTAGACATGGGTTTCCTTCTAAAATGTCATTTATGTGTATCATTCTTATTTTCTTGCAAGATGTGTTTTTTTTACTGAAAACAAACTATATATCAATATTTTTTTTGTATTTTTATACCATGTTCCCCCTGCTTACGCAATTTGGGGGGCTCACGTTTCCATGTGTTCCCATTTCAGAAATATGTCACCTATACGATTTTCACATGTTTGGTGACATAAAACACATTTTCCATGGAGCACCCATGCTTCTTAGCACTTGGATGGCATCTTAACACAATTGGTTTCCATTACTAGTGTAATGTTCCACTTGTCTTTTCTCTTGGCACGTATTTTCATACATGGTTGTACTTTATTGCTTGTAGATGGGGCCATCCCCTTTCTCATGGAGTTGGTTGACTATTGTGGGCACCATTCTCTTGGATTTGATGCTTCTTTGTTGATTGGTGGGATCCTTATTCCATGGATCTAGCTTTTCATTAGAGCAAATTTGAGGTCTAAAATGGGCCTCCTAAGGAAAATAATAAAATAATAGATGTACATTTTGAAGGAAAAGATGCAAAACTACTTTTTAATTCGTCTTTTCAACTTATTCTCAGTGGGTTTTACTCAACTTTCGAGCGGGAGCACTCCTTGGATGCAGAATTCAATTTTGCATCCATCGAGTACCCACACTACACACTTTTGATAGATACCACCCCACGAAAAACGAGAAATACATTAAAAACGTGTTACTTTTGGTGGGGAGGAGGGCTTTATCCCTCAAAGCCCTATTCCTTCCCTCCAAAACCGCAACCATGGACCCCACCGCTTGAACTCCTCCTCATTTCCGCTGGTTGACGCAAAGCGTCTTAGGAATCCATGGGAAGCATTTTGGGGAGCTATCCGAAGCGTTTTTAAATGCAGTCGGAAGCTAAGGGAAGCGACCACAGAAGCGATCAAGAAGCGGAGCAAAGCGAGAGGGAAGCAAAGCTTCCGATCGCTTCCTCAACGCTTCATGACAGAGGTAGGGAGCGATGGAAAATGCTCGGAAGCACGCTATGCCAAAATGACCCCGACCGGAAGCGAACAGGAAGCAAGCTTCCGAGTAGCTTCCGCCGGAAGCTAGCTTCCAAAGCGGGGGGGGGGCGATGGGGGGGGCACTTCCCCGCAACCTAGCTCCAGATGACATCATCAGACAATGTATCGGTGCCTTCTCAGTGGGAGATATAGCAGCAGATATTTACCTCCTTATCTCATCTTACGGACATAAAGTAGGTAAGCTCATTTGTTGGGCATGTTAAGATTCAATATGATAAGATAGAAAACATCAATATTACATTCCATTTCACAACAATAGAATATACAGGATCACTGAAAAGAACAACAAGCACAGCATAAACACAAGAGACACAGATTTATCTTGGGAAACCCTCATGGGGTAGTAAACCCAACAAAGCTTCCTCAATATAGATGACCACCAAATAGAAAGATGTAATCCCCAAACATGAGCTCCTTCTCCTCCATAGCAGATCTTTCTCTCACCTATGCGCTAATCACAAGTGAGTGAATGTGTGTTAAATAAGGAACACACCTCCTTTATTTATACACAACTCCGACTTGACTTTTACACTAACTAGGTCGGCCCCAACTTAACCACTTAACATAATGTGACAGGGCCGACCCCACTAGGGTGGTTTAATAACCCTTTAACCCACATGACTCATACAGGGTCGACCCCACTAGGGAAGTCTAATAACCCAAGTTACCACATTCTCCACGGAGGAATAAAACATCTCCGGATATACAATAGGGTCTCCACGGAGGAATGAAACATCTCTGGAATAATAAAGTACAAATATAATATTCTTAGAAGTTACAATATCTCAATAGGGCATTTGTTGGGCATTTGTTGGGCATTAATAAAATTATTGTCTTATCTAATACCATATGTTTTCTTCAAAACCAAGAGGTTAGCTCATAAAATTATTGTCTTATCTAATACTATATGCTTTCTTCAAAACCAAGAGGTTAGCTCAACCAGCTGTCATCAATGTCGTGGCCATTTGACTACTTCTGTGCCAGCAGATATCCAATTCAAATCCCCAGGGTTAGGCACACTGGTATACATTAACAGGTTGACCAAGTCTGCCATCCCACAAATGGGAGAGGCATCCCTTGTGTCTTCCCACAAGGTTTTCCTTGGGGAAGGCACTAAATTGTGACATCCTTTGCGTACAGTTGGTATGACTCTGACATACTGGACATTCAAGCAATGCTTTGACGCCTTCAGCGCATAGATGGAAATAAGACAAAAACCACCACTTAAGAAGGAATAGCAAGCTTGGACTTGAATACTTTCAAACATTAACACCTTAGTCTTCCATAATCATCTCTTCCTGATCCAGGGGATAACTATAGATGTTTTTGCTTTGAGATCAATCAAGAATATTTGAATAATTTACAGAAGGTAAAGCATCAATTGTCAATTGTGTCTAGCCCGAGTGGTTGTGAAATGGAATGTTGTCCTCCCCACCTAGGTTATATTCCCATAAGTGACATGTTGAGCTCATAATAAGTATATTGTTGCATTGGCTTCAAGCCCTGTTGCTTGGCATTGCACCCTGACGAGTCTAGGGTTTTCCCTGGGTACCTGAGAAAAAAGCTTAAGCATCAAATGGTAAAGAATCTGAATGATAGCTAGATCTTGATAATATCAAGGCATCAAAGAGCCTTAACTAGATTTTGAGATATTCCATAAGCTCAAATTTTTCCCTACTCTATTATTTTGTCGGGATGCTGCTATATTTGGCAAGGCATCCTGAATTTCAGTATATTCTAAACAATGAATAAAATATTAGCACACTTTGAGCTACTATTTTTACGTAACAGCATAGAGAGCTTATCACAATATGGTAGCCTAAGGATATATTTATTGAAGCCACCATCCACCCAAGGCATGTTGCGGATAGGGAGCCATTAGGTCACAGATTCAAATCCAGGCAAGTCCCTTGAGGTTACCAGCCAGTATTGTGGCTGGCGGTTGAGATGCCCTCTATCCAGGTATTCCAGGAAAGATGGGGAGATCCCAAAAGGTCTTTTTTGGGAAAAAAATATTTCTTGAAGCTAACTTAAATGACTAAATAGAATGTCTGAAACCAAAATAAAAAATAGCAAATACAAAATGAGAATATAATAATGACAGATTTTACCACAACCCCTTCAAAATTATTAATAGACTCGATGCTAGCTATTTGATCTAGAGACTCTAGGATTTGCTGTCAGCAACCCACTCCTTGATATTGGTTTGAAGAAAATAAATTAGCCAAATGTGCCTAAAAGCTCTACCTTTGAGAGTCAGGCTCTACCGACCCAATGTTAAAGACTAAACACTAGCAAATATTCAAAGGCTATGAATCAGAAAAAAACTGCAAAGAAAATCTAGGTTCTGATTGTCAGGCTCATTTTCATCTATTTTTGCACACAAAAATGAAATAGCAAGAAATTTTTTATTCAACAAATCAAAGGTTTTGAGGATAACTTACGTGAACCAGCCGATTCCACAGCCAAAGCATGGAAGTGGTTCATCATATAGTCCACCAGAAAGATACGGCTCTATCAAATACTCATCACTGTTACTTCTGATCAATGTATACTTTCCTTCATCTGGCTTCGCAGCTGTTTCTTTATGCACAACACCTGGATCAATATTTAAACAAGACACCATTTTCAATTTTGCCAACTCATCTGCACAGTTATCAGTAAAGACTGGCTACTGTTGAGATGAATAGAACATATTTTTAACATGCAACAACGTCCAGCAAACTCAGTAAAGAGTGGTACAATAAATGCATGTAACCATTAAGAAGTTACCGGGTTAAGAAAAATAGGTGACTCTTGCATAAAGTTTTTTTTTTAAGTTTCAATATTCACAATCTTTTACTAAGCTCCAGCCAGGCAAGTTCTTAAAAGAACATATAGAATCAAGATTTAACAACATATGTGATAACAATCGATGTTCTGCAGTGGTATCCAGGTCATATGAGAGCTTTTGCTTTGATTGCTATTGCAGATATACCCGTGTCACTTGGTGCTGTCAGAATGCTTATTTTAATCACCCACCGAAGTCTTAGATTCAAAGATTAATGTCCTGTGGGGATTTTAAACTGTTTGTCCTACTTGAAAAAACTGAATAAGCGAGAATATAAACAGGAATAAACTGAAATCTAGACGTATGATAAATATAATAAATCTTTCTTTGTAGAAGCAGTTGTTGGTTCAGATGTTTAAATCAGATATTTAGACATTCCGAAAATTGTTGAAGCTTGAGACACTTCTTTTATGAAGTGAGATTCACAGGTGGCATTGGATTCTTGGGCATGAATTCATCTGTCAATTAAAAAGGAATAAGCCCACCTACTGAAATCTAGATGTATGATAAATACAATAAATCTTTCTTTGTAGAAGCAGTTGTTGGTTCAGATGTTTAAATCAGATATTTAGACATTCCGCAACATTGTTGAAGCTTGAGACACTTCTTTTATGAAGTGAGATTCACAGGTGGCATTGGATTCTTGGGGCATGAACTCATCTGTCAATTAAAAAGGAATAAGCCCACCTACTACTAGAGACAAGTTCTCCCTCGACCTAAAGGCTAAAACACGCATGACAATATTGAATAGAGTATTCATTACATTGTTAACTTTGTTACAGCTCTTGGTTAGTAAACTATAATACTTATTGACTCGGGAACTTTGTTACAGCTCTTGGTTAGTAAACAATAATACTTACTGACTCAGCCCTGAAACAATCCAAATTCACTTGGACCAATCAAACTTGGTCAAACTTGCCAATACCCACCGAATTTGACCAGATTTGCAAGTACTTGGCAAGATTTCCAATACTCACCACGTGGGAACCAAATATTCGTCCAGCCAAAAATAAGACAAATGCAAAATAGAACCTTCATTCTTCATCTTTTTCAGTTCTGATTTTTTCAGGGAAGGTTTTCTACAGAGAGAAAGCTGTATTGTATTTTTGCAGCCAATTTGGAAATATTTTTCAGGACTTGATAAATGTCAAAGGCAAAATCTAGGCATCTTATTTTCGGCTTTAGAAAACGATTGGGCAGGAATATTTCTCAAGATATGCAATGGAGGGCACACACCAAACTTGTGACTCAATACCACCTACCCTCCCTATACAATCTCTTTTTTTCCAATGCAAAATTATCATGGACTTTATGGGACTTTTGGGGGTTTTCTTGGAGTTACTGTTGGCTGTGTTTTTCTCATTAAAGACTAAGGGCAAAAGAAAAATCACTATGAAAATCGTAGGAGGGAGGAACTTTGTCTAGCCCTATTGCAAATACCTGAGTGCAATAAAGTGGAATGTAATTTTTACAATAAGCAAATAAGCGGGTGAATAACCAGTTAAGTACCACCTGGCAAAACATCCATGTCATAAGACTTTGCCCAAATCTGCCTACAAGAATTAGCCATCATGAAAATGACAAATCTAGAAGCCACTGAAGCTGCAAAAGTGAGACTAAATCAGAGCTGAATTCGGACAAGGTTCATCTTTTGCATCCTGTCCACTTTCTGCAGCTGAAACAACTTCTAAGACTCCTAAAGCTTCTACTCCTTTTCTTCTCAACCGGGAGCCTCTAGTTAAAGAAAGTAATGATTTTTAAACACGGTGTTTTTGCTCCACATAGTACACCTGGAGGCTGAATCTCAACCTAGCCTAAAGAGCAGAGGAGAGAATTTTTGGATTTTTTCAGATCTACCTTTCTATGTTGCTAGATATCCATGTTGGTAGGCCACGATTGAGGTTATCATTGTTTGTGGCCAGATTTCAATGGTCCTAGATATAAGGTTCTTAAAGGCAGGATTTTAATTGAAGTTGTCGAATTTGGTGTTTGTGACCTAGATTTCAATGATCCTAGATATAAAGTTCTTAAGGGTAGGATTTTAATTGAGGTTGTCAAATTTGCCCGATGTTGTCAAAGTGATCAATCCTAGTTATTTAGTCGCATTGCTTCTTCCCCGGATCCAATATGCATAAGTCTATTACAGATGTTAAAACAGACAGAAGCTTTTGCCTCCATTCAATACATAACAAACAAAGCAAACTTTGGTTGCCTAATCCAATCAGTCCATCAATAATCAACAAATATGATGGTTCAAGTTTACTGACAACCATGTACAAAGGAACTGAAGTGCAACATTCCTTATCAAGCAACAAAAAGAAGCATACAAAAGGAAGATGATACTTCAGGTTTGAATATTTCCAACAAGCCATTAAGGTTACCTTTCTCCATACTTTCCATTTAAAATTGATATTTTAAAAACCAGATTTCGTCTCACAGGCTCCTGCAAAAGTCAAAAAGAAAAGAAGATCAAGCTCAGCAATGTTTTTCTTCAAGTCCCTATAGTCTACAAACTCGTCTATTTCAATATGCAAATGCATTGACATGCAAACATTTCGAAATTAAAGATATCTCCAATAAACTTTGAAAGAATATAATTTATTAATTGTAATGACAATGCATGAAGTTTTAATTTTTGCCACCTATATTGTCACCTAGTAGGTAAACATAAAAAATGGAAAACAACATGACAAATATCAATGTTGATTTTCCACAAACTGCAAACCCTAGAAGTGGGCTAGAACTAGTGAGTCTAGTAAAGGAATGACATAAAACAGCAGTTTCAAGAATGCTATAGGATCCTTCAAAACTTCTAAAAGAGGTGAATAGTAAAGTTTAGTGGGAAGGGTTAGAGGATGATGAACAGTTTTGTGGCTGAATGTGAGGTGCGCCTGCAACAGAAGTAGACAAATTTTCACCACTAGGTCTCTTGCAGTTATTAATATTGAATTGTAACTGGAAGGGAAAGAATCTCAATTGTTTGATTACAGCTCCTAAGAAAACGGCTTCATGAATTGTTTTTATTTGTCTACTTTGAAGGACTGAAAAATTTAAAATATAAAAAGTGTTTGTAAGTCTCCATGCAGCCAATATTATTTATTCATGCCTTTTTAAATAGGATATGGTTTTTCTAATTAATACATGGTATAACCTCATACAAACACTTGTACACAAAGGTGATTCCATTTCTACTAACTTCTAAGTGACATGAATTTAAAATTAGAAGTTATAAACTCTGTTTGTAACGCCTACTGTATACAAGTTAGAAGGTTCTTTAGTTACTAAACATAGTGACTTTGTTATCTTTGTTGATAGAAAACTATAAGAACATTCAAAATCAAGTACAACACTTCTATTGTGTAGATTAATTTTTACTTATGCAAGATTGATTGAAATGGCAGATTTTGAACATTTTAGAGGGTTGTTTAAGAAATGGGGGAAAATTCACAAAATGTTCTGAACACCTAAATCATGCAACCTTTTCAAGTATGCTTTGAGTTCTCCTAGGGATAATGTTGTTGGATAGCTTTGAAAAACATCACAATTGATATTCCGTTGTTGGGTTTAACGCATCTTAGAACTTGAGGTGGAACTCTTTATGCCATAACTGCTCCACAAATTTTTGGGCCTAGCATACATTGCTTAGTCTATTTGTCATTTATAGACAAAAACATTCCATCGAGGGAAGTTTGAATTACCTCCTCAAATGAAAGCAAGCTGATCAGCACTGAGGTTGACAGTGTCAAGTTGTATCATCAATTTACTAATTCTAACAAGCACCACTCCTTACAAATTTTGATATGGGCCAGAGATGGAGCACGGTAGTAAGACCCAATACACTTTCAGGTTTCAACAGTGGGCAAACACTGACTTGGCTCAAAAATACATGAAAATTGTATTCTCAACTCTAGATTATTGTACAGGGGAGGAGCTCCCTTAAGTAGAGGATAATTTTGTTTGAGTGTCAAGGATAACTTCTTGAGAAAATATACCAGATCGCAGAAACATTTATCTCAATTGCATATAATAATAGTGAGGAAGATTCTGACATGTTAATCCTACATACAGTTACAAAGTGAACAATCATATCTTCTATAAAAATTGAATTGCTAAATAGGACTAAAGATAATAACTAAACCAATAGACAGAGCCTAAGGAAGGAAACTTTAAAAAAAATGAAAAGAAAGCTGATCCTTTGGAAGGATATTTCAAAGGTTCAAAAAAAGCACAAAAAGCAATGGAAGGTGAAATAATAGAAAGCAAGACAATACCCTTTAACTCCAAGACCACAATTCTTCTGAAAAGGAAAACCAATAAGGTGCAGGTCTCAACTCTTTTTAGCATTACGGATGCCTGTGTGGATGGAAATAGTGAAAATTTATTAATTAAAAAGTCGCAATAATGCAGTACAGATCCTTTCAAAGGAACATAATCGGCTATAAGTGATCCATAAGAGATGATGTTCAAACCTCAAAGGGGACTGGGGTTGCAGAATGACCCCAATAATGGTTATGCTTTACAGGAAAATATCTAGGCACATGTTTTAATTGCTGTTGAAATTCTAACAGCTGAATTTTACCTGTAATTAAATGCTATCTTTATTGTTCCTTGAAGGCAAGTAGTTCATCTCAGTGACTTGGATGTTCAGTTACCTTTAAAATATTTTAGCTTCAAGACATACGTGAATATCACTGTAAGCTAGTCTTCCAAGAAGATACATGCTAGTACATGAAAGATTCAGTTGAGAATGAAACAACTTAAGAGAAAGCACACGAATCTCAAGCCTCAAACCCTTTGGCACAAAATAGTGAATCCCCTTCAACAAAGCCAGCTAGTTTGGCCTTAATGCTAGCTGCTTTCTAGATTCCTTTCAGGACAATTATACCAACAAAGAACAAACAACTTTCTGTTCCAAAAAAATATCACAGTTTTGACCAGTTATCTGAAAATTTGGACAGATAAGAAAAGCTGTTGAATGCTACCCTAGTTCACTGGTAACAGCTAAAATTACACTTATTACCTAGCAGTTTTCCATCCAATAAGAATTTGATATCAAACAATTGAAAGCCGTATGTTTTTTGCAGCATGTTGGTATTGAAGATGCTTCCTTAGTGCATTGAAGAGTGGAGTAGCCACCACCAATCAAGAGGCGGGACACAGTTTTACACTTTGACAGTGAAAACACTTGTCAACTACCCCCTTGCAGGAGCGCACTGGCTACTTTTTTGAGAAATCGAACCCTAATAGGGGATGTAACATCACACTGCTTTCACCAACCTGGTTCAGCTCTCATGGGTTTTGCCGCATGTTAGAAACAAATGCTTAAGCTAATATATCATAACAGCAATAATTATAGTAAACAGTAGTCCATACAGAAAAATGAGATTGAAGAGATTATGACCACAAGAACAACGGCAAGTTAAAAAGGCACTGCTTCTGCATATATATTAGCACTTCAGATTTAGCTAATTTTAGTTAGTAAAGAGCAAGGACAAAAATATACCAAACACATGAAAAAGCAATTTACTTCGGGGATTAACTTTTAACGAGTTCACCAATTGGTAAAGTATTTTTTTTCCATGAGAGAGGTGCAAGATTCAAATCTCTCTTCCACTATTAGAGGTATTTGAAGTACATTAATGCCGCAGAGTTGGGGCACTGGGGGTATTTATAGTACATTAATGCAGCAGAGTTGAGGTATATAGCTTGTCACAGATCAATCAAACCAAGGTGTTATGGGCAAAACAAAACAAAAATATTTCCCCAAAAAAATAGCAGAAAAGGCGAAGATGTGATGCAGAAACGGCTAAATGAAGAAGAAATGTTCAAAAAAATATGAAACAAATAAGCTGGCTGAAAATAAACGAAGAATCGCCAATTTTGCCCGAAATTTGAACCAAAGGAAAAAGAAAACAGAGTATAGCAGCGCTTAACCCGAAAGAGGCGCAATAAATAAAACCATACCCGGCACAAGGATATATAAGAAGCGAGTCGCCCGATAAAAGAAGCTCAATTTCTTCACCGAAATTTATTCCGGGAGCCTGCAAAAGAAAACATGGGGAAAAAGACATTAGCGACTCAAATTCTATCAAAAAACAGAACACAAAATTTATCATTTTTACAGAAGCTCAGTTTCTTTCACGAGCGTCTGTAAAAAAAGACACCATGAAATAACTTTACTGACTCAAATAACATCAAAAAATAAAACACAAAATTCATCATTTTCGTCAGAAACCGAAAATAGATCACAAAATTCATCATTTTCATCAGAAACCGAAAATAGAAAGCACAATTCGTCGTTTCCGTCAGACACGCATCAGAGAATAATTCTTTTCAAGCTCCGAAAAAAAGAAAATGGCCAGCGCGTAATTCAGCAATTGCACAAAGAAATCTTTCAATCCAGGCCCTGACAATACCTTCTGTGTGTTTTACAGGAGATCTGAAGCTGATATGGCAAATCAGCGCACCTGTCCTGGGATAATGAAATCAACGCCGAACGCACAAGGGTTTCAAAGGGTGTTTAGGTTCCCGTGGGCCGCATGGACCCGACAGCTCTCTCAACCGTAGCGCCGATGCCGCCGTCCATGTCATGCTTTACACTATCGATCGCCGTTAGTGGGTTGGCGGCTAATGGACGTCTGGCCCTTCGCCGACACGTCAAATATCTCAAAATGTCAATATTACGTTTTTAGGATAAATCCAGTAAATCTCGGACTTTAAAATGTCAATATAGTAATGTTATGGTCCTTAATAATAATAATATTATTAATATTAATGTTGAATTCAATGTGCACTACTGATTCAATTGTGGAATGTCCTTTTTTTCGGAGCACGCTATTTTATTTTAATAATAATATTTATTTGTTAAATTCAATGTGCACTGCCCATAAAATTGTGGAATCTCTCTTTTTTCGAGGGTTAATTTCAATCTTCATTGCAATTGTGGAATGTACTTTTTCCGAGAGATTTTAGAAGTTACTTATATGTGGTTAAATTAAATTATCATTTAAAATGAAATATAAGATTAATTAAAAATATATATTTATATAATAAAAAAATTTAACAATTTCCAAAAAAGAAGAGAGTAGATATAAAAATATATAAAAAAAATATACAAAGTAGGAGATCATGTTGAGCCGGAGAGGGCAACACGTGTGGGACGTTTTACAATGTTGAAGGAAACTCGGAATTAACTTATGCTTGGGTTAGGATTGACCACCAATAAGTAGGTGCAATTCATACCCTATATCTTGGCTTGATCTTTATCTATGATAGAAATATTAAGAGAATCGTGGTCTTTGGATACTTATCTATGATTATTAGTCTAATTAAAAGGGGCATAGTGGAACCACTCTATCATAAATGGTGGAGAGAATCATGGGACTTCTATCTTCCTTTGATTCAATGAATTTCATCTATATAAGAAGAATGAATAATGCATTAGTTAGTGTCTAGCTCATCGAGTTGTGTTCTTGATAAATTATTTATTATAAAAAATGGGGCCAAGACCTTATAATTACCTTAGATCACTAAGCATTCAATGTTATGACTAAGTTATGTGTACAAGGAAGGAAACTATTAAGGAGGACATTAATACAATTTATCTTAGTGCTAGTCTCCCACACTTGAATTTATTTGTAGCATTCATAGCTCATAAATCGACCATGATGAGATGTGATAGTGGAGGTGGGATAAATCCTAGGTTGGATAGGATTTCAAATTTGCAGTTGTGATACAATATATGGCTCGTCACGTCCAAATGACTGTTATCAAACTACAACAATGTTGCCATGAAGACTTTATTGGGCATCCCAATTCGGATTAATGTCTCTTAGCCATCGCCAAAGGACAATTCACATATTGTAGAGAAGGGACAAAAGTGTTATTGTTATGTGTGTTTTCAATGTGACTTTGTCATTGTATTTTTTCCTGTCATGATCTAGATCTCTTTCTCCTGTTGCACCCTTGTCACTCCTCTCTATGGAGGGAGCAACTTAAACCTTTGAAAAGTTGGAGGTTTTGGCATTCAATTACCAGGTATGCCATGCCTAGTCTTACCCCCTCGCGAAACGATTATGTAGATGGAATTTATGAGGTGAAAAGGGAATTGAAGCACCTAAGCAATCAACTCGAGGGCCTACACAAAGACATGGCACACATCAACTCATCGATGGAGGTACAAGTGAAAAGACAAGAAGATTTGGAAGCTCAAATTGGTAAAAAGAGGTAAAGGATTGGAAAAAATGGCAAATGATATGGAAATGTAATACAATATTACTATGGGCTTTGCAAGAAGTTCCTAGGCTCTTGTGGGCCATTCCCCAGTTTCAATGGGTTATGTTAGGTAGCTTTTAAAGGAGGAGAACATTGTCCAACAATTTGAGGAAGAGCTAGAGCATTAATAAGGGAATCATGATGCCACGAGACATGAAAATTAAGATTGTTCAATGGAGGAAGCCCACAACTGGCATATCTTCACTCAAGGATAGCAAGTTGTATGAAGTATAAATGTAGCCACGTGACATGAAAATGAAGATTGCTCAATGGAGGAAGACCAGAATAGGCATATCTTCACTCAAGGACAACATGTCATATGAACTAGAAACGTATGTTATTCAGACAACTTGCTAGAAAGTATAATCTTAAAGGTTTTTTTTTACAAAAGTCAGTTAGTAAGTACAACAATAAACATACAAGCATTGATAGAATTTTGTTATTTCTAATATGTAAGCTCATTTTTAACCTCGTGTAGTACAAGCTCTCTCTCTCTCTCGTGGTTTAATGGGAATGAACATGACTCCAAAATCAATCGCCAATGGAGAATATCAGTAAGACCGCCCATCGTTATCTTTTGTGTCAATATCCTTTAAACATCAAAGCCATTAACAAACCAATAGCGACATTATTTATACTCAACAATCACTCCATGAGACGAATATCAAGATATTTGTTATCTAAATATACTTTATTTTGTTTTGTTTATTTTTATGTAAACTTTGCTTTGTAAATTATGATCATGATTCAAATAAGCTTAGAGTATAAATCTTGGTGAGTTGGAATCATCTCTCTTTTACGAACTTCATTGGACATTGTATATATACTATCGAAAATGGCTAGAAAAACTCAACTATTGTAGGGATTTAACAAGTGACATTTTCAAAAATGACATCATTCCAAGTCATTTAAGGATTTTTTGAAGTTTTGGATTGATTCAAAGACCTTCAAAACCGAAGGTGTGTGGAGGAACTATACCCCTCTAGATTTTTATCAAATTTACTCTCTAAAACTTCAAGAAAATGAAGGACACTTTAAATAACTTTTATCATACACTTATTTCCTTATATGGTGTATCTTTTTTGAAAAGGTAATGTAAGTTTAAGCACATTTATTTAACCAATTTTTTTTAGAAAATTTAATTCGAGAACATATATATGAAAAAAGTTAAAAAATGATTTACTTTAATATATAAGTTTAAAAAACAAATAAACATTATTAAGAGAACTTTGAATTATAAATGAGATTTGACTTAGCCCCAAGAGTTAGCTCGATCGGTTGAGTTCTCGGCAGTTAGGCCTTCCAGCATGCGAGGTCACGGGATCCATCCTCATAGACCCTCTTGGGGTTAGGCACGCAGCGGCCGCAGGGCGAAAACCCCTTCGGGGCGGGTCCGTCAGAAATTATTTCGTGGATGTAGCGGTCGGCTAAGCCGATTAAAGTGAACCACATGGATGAAAAAAAAAAAAAAAAAATGAGATTTGACTTTAATTCCTCTTTCAAAAGCAAGTTTCTTAAGACTTAAAGTTGAGGAAAATAAAGAAAAAAGGAATTGAAATACAGCTATACTAAATAATAATAATAAATTATTATTTTAAATATTTTTTTTAAAAATGTTATCTTAATATTTAAGATGCATAAAAAAACAAATAAAACTAATACTTAGTATTATAAGTAATGAACTTTTTATTTTTATTTAGGTAGAAAAACTAATATGTTTGTGGGCAAAGGTGCTTCAATGTCATAAAACTTGGGATCGATCCCAAATAAATACAACCACAACCGACCACCCCAACCCCCAACCATATTGATGACCCCATAAACTTAATCATAAAAAAGATATAGCTTCACTTCCCAACAATGTAACTCCCATTAGAGATAAAACAAAATCAAATAGAATTAGATTGGACTTCTTTATCCACTAAGGAAGCTCCCTAATAAAAATCCCAAATAGGTGTCGTGTCACGCCAAATGTATTAGCCTTGACAAGCGACGTTCACGATCATACACAATCCAATTTTTATTTTAGTGGGATTTGGACGTGAAACTACCTTTCCAAGCTGGCTCGTAAGTAGTAGGGTTTAAGGGTTTGGGTAATAATTTATTAAATTTCAAACAAAATTATTGATTGATTTGCTCGCGCTGTGATATTAAGTACAAGCTAAGTAAATAAGATATAATGGGTATAGTGTTGATGATAGAACTTCGTAATCTAGTGGGGCAAGTTCTATTTTAGGAAAAGTTGTATGGTTGTTTTGATTGTTGGTTGTACATCCCTCTCAAACTGGGTAAGCATGACCCCACTTTGAATGATTTGTGTTGTAGGAGTCATGGAAAAAGACAAAATTTGTGTATGAAGGGGAATATGTTGTCCATCAATAAAGGCTTATACCAATCTTCATGCTTTGGATATCATTAAGTTTCACGTGTGGGGAAGGGCAAGCAACCTAACCCCAAAAGAAAAATGTTTAAGTTTCAATTGTGGGGAAGGTCAAGCAACCTCATCTCAAAAGAAAAATGTTTACAACGTTAACTAAACCGAAAGGAGGGTCGGAGTCCTTTAAAAAAAATGAATATAATTAGGGGTATCATGACTTTAGTGTTTAAAACAAGTAGATTTTTATATTGCTTACTATTACTTTATTTTTAATATTTAAATTAGAATGGTATCATGACTTTAGTGTTTAAAACAAGTAGATTTTTATATTGCTTACTATTACTTTATTTTTAATATTTAAATTAGAATCTTTCCTTAAGTGAGTAATTTTCAAATACATTTTCAACTTGTATTTGGTCTAATTGTAAACATTACAAGTTACATGGAACAATATGTTGATGACTTTTTTTTCAAAAGAAAAACGTTTCTTGCTATTCATAGAGTGAATCAAGAAAACTTACAAGTATGTCATATCACACGGATAGTGTACTGTAGTTCTTCCATGTATTGCAATGACCACAAAATAGTGTATATTTGACTTTCTATCCTAAGAAAAGTATAAAATTAGGAGACTAAAAACCATAGTTCCAAGTAAACATCTAAAATGATTTAACAGTCTTACACAAAATATTGCACTAATAAGATCTCATCTTCTATAATCTCTGATTCATAGATTCAGTAAAGCCTGAAATTGCATTCCTTAGTGATGACCCCATGATTAAAACCCTTTAAGTTGGCCCATCCCTATGTTAAAGCCAATGCCAGTTTTGAAAGGCGATCGACTTTTTTATTGTAGTGCCTGGAAATGTGATCATTGTGCCAATGATAAAATAGGAGAATAGACTCTTGAACTCGGTTCTTCCAATGTTCCAAAAGCGAAGTCTTAAGGCGATGTTTGTCATTAAGCCAACCAATAATAGCAGTCGAGTCACCAAAAATATGCAATGACTGAAGATTGAACTTGTGAGCAAGTTGTAGTATCCCCCAACAAGCTAATAATTATGCCCTAGTATTGTTGCATGTGCCACAACCAAGTTGTAGTTCAAAGTAAAGGCCTTCTTCAATAATCAGAAAGCAACCCGCACCGCATTTACCTCCTTGTTCTGCCCCATCGAAGTAATCAGTCGGAGTGGTTGGTCTGTAATGTGCGATCAAAACAGAGGGAGTTTTTGCCCTCGATCTCCCCACGGAAGCTTCCAAGATAAAATGTGAAATAAGGTCGATAGCCCTAGGAAAAGAAAACCTGGTATCTTCAGATAGAATGGAGTTTATGTATCGCCACAGTCCCCAAATAAAATAGATGGGACAGGTAATGGACTGTTGATATTTCTAAAACCAATGAAGTAAGTAGTTTTCCAGGGTTCCTTAAGACCATGAACCCATGATCTTAAATCTACAAGTGATCTCCTCCCAGATATGAAGGGAGGTCGGACAGGTCGAGAAAATGTGGTCCACTATCTCCTCCGCCCTAAAGCACAGTTGGAAAACTGATGGTTTGATGCCCCTGCGCAAGTAGTAAATATCACTAATGAGTATCTTCTTATGTAAAGCCAACCAAATAAAACACTTTATCTTAACTGGAAACCTCAGTTTTCAAACAACTTAAAACCACCATCGCGGATTATAAGGAGGTAAGGAATCAAGAATCAAGAAGTATGTTGATTTTGTGGTGACCAAACCTAAAGTATTTCCAAAACCCCAATATAGTTGTTCCATACCCTCTATTAGCCGAATCCTCGCATGGCTGATGTCATTAATGAAAACAGGCCATTTTGTAGCAGCAGTACCTTCAAGATTAAGGTCTGAAGTGTTGAGCCAATATTGGTCAGCGGTACTGGTCATATCCCGACTACAAGCGTTGTTGAGGAAGTAGACACCACAATAGTGCAATGCCTGAATAGTCTGCAGTGAAAAATTTCCAGTGCGATGTACCCCAAGAATGGGATCCATGCCAATCCTGACTTGAAATCCATTGCCTACAAACCATACAAGCCAATCATTCAATAAAGGGAAGGTAGCCACAAGTCCTTACCAGTGGGAGGAGCATCCACGCTCCTTTTTAACATCTTTTCGAATCCACTCAATGATCGTAAGTGACTTCAAGTATTTCCCTCTGATAATAATTCCCCACAAACCCCCATCAGTCAAGCCCCTCCACAAGCTTTTAAGATGGAGAGTTGAGTATATCTAAAAGATATTACGAATACCCCATCCACCTCTATCCTTCGGTAAAGAAAGATTATCCCAATCCACCAGACGATAGCCCCTCTTTTCTGGGAGGAGTTCCATAATTGAAGAATAATTTCCTCATTTTGTGCAATACAAAGAGAGGTACTTTTGCCAAGGTGAGCCAATAAACTGGCATGTTTGAGAGTACATATTTTATGAGGGTTAAATGACCCTCCAAAGATAGCTTCCTATAGGTCCAAGAAAAAATATTTTTCTCAATCATCTTTAACAACCATGACCAGTCATTACAATTGTAGTCATTAGGCTTCAAAAAGTAGCCCAAATAATTCAATCCACTATTAAGATCAAGTACCTGAAGTGGAAGTATGGAGCAAATCTCCACACAGAGTTCTTCCTCTATATTTAGTGAGTAAAAACGGGACTTGGGGAAACTAATACACATACTAGAATCCAGATAGAAAATATCCAGGATAGACTTGAAATGCAGCCATTCACTGATATCCCCAACGCCAAATGGGAGAATATAATCAACGAAAAGTAGGTGGGTAACATACTAGTTGGGGGCGAATTTTAATCCATAAATATTACCAGTTGTTATGGCCTGAGCAATAAGCCTGCTCAAACCCTCAATAACTAGAAGGAATAATAATGGTGACAAGGAACAACCCTGCCTGAGTCCACGAGAGCATTTGAAATTTTTTGTAAGGCTGACATTAATAACAACTGCAAAATTAGCTGAGCTAATGCAGCCCATGATCCACTACGTCACCTGAAATTCCAATCCAACATTGAGGAGAAGTAGTTGCAAGAATGACCAATCGACCAAGTCATAGGCCTTTACCAAATCCAGTTTCAAGACCAAGGATTTTTGTCTATGTTGCTTTGCAAAGTGTATAGTTTCTTGTGCCACCCCCATAGCATCGAAAATTAACCGTTGATGTAAGAAACCAAACTATTCTTTTGAAATACCATGGGAAAGGCCAGCTTTGATCCGGTTTGCGATAGTTTTAGTAATGACCTTATATATGAGGTTGCACAATGAAATAGGCCGATATTCTAAGAAGTTGGAGGGATTGGAGTTTTTGGGGATTAAAGCAAAAAAAGTGGCATTGACCCCCCTTGATACTTTACCTCCAATACGAGATTCTTCAACCAACTGGACCAGAGTAGGTCCAAGAATATAAAAAAATTGGAGGAAAAATTCACTAGTCCATCCATCTGGCCCATGACTCTTTTATTTCTCCATGTTCTTTAATATGTCCTCAATCTCCAAGCTAGTCATAGGACGACCAATGAAGGAAACATCCTCATCCGTGAAAATCTTTAGCATAACCTGAAAAAACTGGACCAGAGTAGGTCCAAGAATATAAAAAAATTGGAGGAAAAATTCACTAGTCCATCCATCTGGCCCATGACTCTTTTATTTCTCCATGTTCTTTAATATATCCTCAATCTCCAAGCTAGTCATAGGACGACCAATGAAGGAAACATCCTCGTCCGTGAAAATCTTCAGCATAACCTGAAGAATTTGAAATTGGTCCTCCAAATTGTTTACCTTAGACTTAGTGAATAGCCTGGAAAAGAAATTAGTAGAAGCACTTTCAATTGCAAGTTGCGATGAAACTCTAACCCTAGGGGTTGTCTCAATATCCCATATCGCTCGGTGTTTTTGCCCCTGAGATGCAACAGAATGGAAAAAATTTGTATTCTGATCTCCACATGAGATCCACATGGCCCGACTCTTAATACGCCAAATTTATTTTTCCTGCAATAGAATTTATTTTTTTTTCCTTCTCTAAGTGACAGATCTTCTCATGAAATGTATCTGAAATGGACACCTCAAAGGGGACCTGATAAGATATGTCGATGACTTACATCTTGCCTTAATTACACAATACGAATATAAACAAACCATAAGGAATAAGCATATTGTGAAGAAGACTTAAGTCTTATTAAAATTATTAACAACACTTCATTTTCATTAATCAAACAAATCTTTAATATTATCTCTTCTTTATTTTAATTAAATTATTCAAACAAATCTTTAATACTATATCTTCTTCTTTATCTGAATCTAATTATTTATTATAGAAACTATTTTATCATTTATCATACAAATGAAACATATATATCAACTTCATATGTTTCTTATTTTCTAACTTTCGTTATGTTAAGCAAGTATTTTTTATTTAGAAAATGTTCCTTTCTCTCAAGTAAGTATTTTTTTTAAGTAATATATTTTGAGAAAATTATTTAGGTACATCTCCTCATTTAGGATGGTATCCAAAATAAACCTTAAATTCTTGAGAATACAAAGTCAAAACAACAATTCATGAATATATCATATCAGTTACATAACCAATCAACTTATTAAAAACATTTTCCCTTAAACATACTTAAACTGCACCTAAATGATTAGAAAATGTAATATACACACACACACACATACACACACACGTTATGTGTACAGTTTATCCTACTAGGAGGAGATCTTGAGAAAATAGTAGGGGGCTAGATAAGGTAGGCAAAGGAAGCTTAATGTACTACTGAAACCATCATTAAGTTATAAAGTGCAACCTAAAATTGTTTCTAATTGGTTCAAACATCCCAGGTCATAAAAATATTAGTACCTCTTAAGATTTAATAAAAGTTAAATCTATTCAAACATCATTTATAAAAACGTTGTTTTTTTTCACAGAAAAAAATATTGTATTTCTTTTATATTAAAAAATCACATTTTACATGACCCATGATAAAACCTCATCATAAATACTATACTTCGAACATACCCATTACAAATCAAAAAATTGTGATTTTCCTTCTTTTAAATTCTAATTTGTTTCATATCAAAACATGATTATTATATAGATGTTCATAAATTCCACCCATACAATTATGTTATACCTGCAATCCAATAATATAGCTTTGAAGGCGTGGGTTGTAGCCTGCTATTAGTAATTAGTAATCGACATGTTTTGAGTCAAAAGGCTAAACTCTTTTGATAGGGAAAAATAACTCATGCTCAATCAAATAATTTTGTTAAATGACTTGGATATTTGCACTAACTTTATTTGAGTGTAACTTTATTTTAGTGTGGTCATACTCAAGGTAAATTGTTTGGGTCATTTTTATTTTTCAAAAAGAAAGAAAGAAAAAATTGTACAATATATATATGTAAAAGATGTTAATTTGAAGTTTGATATACAATATATACAATATTTATCCAATAGATTAATTTACATGATGATTGTTTAAATATTATAATAAAAATAATTGACTATTCATAATTTAATAAAAATTCATTATAAATATAAAATTTAGATTTTAGATTGGTTGATTTACAAGGTGTAGGAAGGGGATTTACAAGGTGTAGGAAGGGGAACTTTTTTCTTCATTCGTAGACGAAGAATCATATAATCTAAAAAGAATACGTGGTAGCAAATATATGTTTAAGTAACCTTTTAGCATTAAGACTTGTGTAGCTAATGTGAAGCATAAAGCATAAGTTATATACAAATTGGAACTGTAATTGAAATATTGGAGACTAATCCACTCATTCAAAATTTTGAAACACGAAATTGTATTTATTAATTAAAAACTTGTTTTTCTTAATGTAAAGAAACAGAGTAGTGACAAAGTGAAGTGAATCCCAAATAGTCAACACAATGATAATTCCAAATGAGCCTTGTGTTAGATCTGTGAATCAATGATGAGGACCACTATAGCCTAATTCCAACCACTAAATTAATTTGAGAGTAGAGGAATGGCACAATCCGCCCTAGTTGTGCGTCAAGGTTTGGCTAGAATGCATTGGAACTATCTCAAGATGAAGGTGAAGTTGCATTGAATCTATAACAGTTGTAGAAGCATCGTTGGAATGGGAATGAATGTCAATAAACATTTAACGAAATAAAATATAACTTGCCACCTCGATACATCAACCAATCACTAAGAAACACACACCGTTGTAATGTAAATGTGATGCAATTTAGGTTTGATGCAAGGCTTGCCACCATAATTGTCTCGATAACACAAAGATCCCAATGTTTGGATGCCCCAACTTGACAACCATAACTTCAATGTTGGGGCACTTATGCAACAATATTTCATAAACTAATCCAAACTTTAACCATTGGGTGCACTTTTAAACTAATGACCAAAGTTTAACCAGTGCCATGCATTGCATCATATCAAGTGTTCAAATACACATACCAGAAGCTAGACAGAAAAATATCCAAGATAGACTTGAAATGCATCCACTAACTGATATCCCCGACGCCAAATAGGAGAACATCATCAATGAAAAGCAAGTGGGGAACATATTGGTTGGGGGAAACTTTTAATCCGGAAATCTTACCAGGTGTTCTGGCCTGAGTGATAAGCCTGCTCAAACCATCAATAACTAGAAGGAATTATAATGGTGACAAGGGGCAACCTGCCTGAGTCCACGAGAGCATTTGAAAATTTTTGTAGGGCTTCCATTAATAACCCCTGCAAAATTAGCTAAGCTAATGCAGCCCATGATCCACTGTGTCACTTGAAAGTCCAATCCAACATTGAGGAGAAGTAGTCGCAAGAATGAACATTCGACCAAGTCATAGGCCTTTACCAAATCCAGTTTTAGGACCAAGGATTTTTGTCTGTGTTGCTTTGCAGAGTGTATAGTTTCCTGTTCCACCCCCACAACATAAAAAATTAACCATTGATGTAAGAAACCAAACTGTTCTTTTGAAATACCACGGGAAAGGCCAGCTTTGATCCAGTTTGCGATAGTTTTAG
The DNA here is from genome assembly GCA_027924585.1 of Larix kaempferi. Lineage (NCBI taxonomy): Eukaryota > Viridiplantae > Streptophyta > Pinopsida > Pinales > Pinaceae > Larix > Larix kaempferi. Next base: position 906,307 of record BSBM01000742.1, read on the forward strand.
TGATGACCTTATAGATGAGGTTGCACAGTTAAATAGGTCAATATTCCTGGAAGTTGGAAGGATTGGAGTTTTGGGGGATTAAAGCCAAAAAAGTGGCGTTGACCCCCCCTGATACTTTACCTCCAATATGGGATTCTTCAACCAACTGGACCAGAACAAGTCCAAGAATATAAAAAAATTGGAGGAAAAATTCACTAGTCCAGCCATCTGGCCCAAGACTCTTTTCTTTCTCCATGTTCTTTAATATCTCCTCAATCTCCGAGCTAGTCACAAGACGACCAATGAAGGAAACATCCTTGTTCGTGAAAATCTTCAACATAACTTGAAGAATTTGAAATTGGTCCTCCAAATTGTTTGCCTTAGACTTAGTGAATAGCTTGGAAAAGAAATCAGTAGCAACACTTTCAATATCAAGTTGCGATGAAACTCTAACCCCGGGGGTTGTCTCAATATCCCATATCGCTCGATGTTTCTGCCCCTGAGATGCAAAGGAATGGAAAAATTTTGTATTATGATCTCCACATGAGATCCACATGGCCTGGATCTTAATACGCCAAATTTCTTCTTCTTCCAATAGAAAAATTGCTTTTTCCTTCTCTAAGTGACATATCTTCTCACGAAATGTATCTGAAATGGACGCCTCAAAGGGGACCTAATAAGATATGTCGAGGACTTACATCTTGCCTTAATTACAAATAAAAATATAAACAAACCATAAGGAATTAACATATTGTGAAGAAGACTTAAGTCTTATTAAAATTATTAACAACACTTCATTTTCACTAATCAAACAAATCTTTAATATTATCTATTCTTTATCTTAATTGAATTATTCAAACAAATCTTTAATATTATCTCTTCTTCTTTATCTTAATCGAATTATGTATTATAGAAATTATTTTATCATTTATCATACAACGTGTTTTAAAAAGAAACATATATATCAACTTCATATGTTTCTTATTTTTTAACTTTCCTTATGTTAAGCAAGTATTTTTTATTTAGAAAATGTTCCTTTCTTTCAAGCAAGTATTTTTTATTAAGTAATATATTTTGAGAAAATTATTTAGGTACATCTCCTCATTTCAAGGATGGTATCCAAGATAAACCTTAAATTCTCAAGAATACAAAGTCAAAACAACAATTCATGAATATATCAGTTACATAACCAATCAACTCCGATTAAAAACACTTTCTCTCAAATGTACTTAAATATATATATATATATATATATATATATATATATATATATATATATACGTTATGTGTTAGTAGGAGGAGATCTGAATCTAACACTCTCTGCCAAAGAGGTGTGGGGAAAAAATGCTAGATCCAACTCTTTAAGCCCTTATTTCAACGATCTCTTCGAAAAAAAGTACTGATAGATCTTCAACCTATAAAAATGGAACCGACTTGGTGAAACAAAAGAGGTGGGGACAAAGGGGTTAAATTTGAAGGGAGAAGGTGGATTTTTATCCGAATTTTGAACTTTTAGGAATATTGGTCTATGATCTAAGATCCCCCCCACTTCAATCGATGACTGAAAGACTAGCTGGCCATTGACTAGCGCTTCAGCAACCAGAAAAATGGTCTAACCTCTTGGCTAGAAGACGAAGTTTACAAAACTCTGGTTTTGAATTCATGGCAACATCTAAGCAATACACATAGTTCCTCATACATGCAACAACTCGTGGACAATCTAGCTCGAACCAAAAAATTATCCAAAGAATGGGAGATAAAGCACAAGTTGTTTTATCAGGAAGAACTGAGAGGGGTAGAATCTAAAATAGAGGATTTATTCTCTTCATTAAAAGAAGGAATTTTCTTTGTAGAAGAAGTGGAGACCTTAAAACAGTTGGAAGGAAAACGGGCATCTATGCTGACAAAGGAAGAGCAAATGTGGGGGTTAACGAGCAGAGCTGTGTGGTTAGCAGAAGGGGACAACAATACAAAACTTTTCCACAAATTTTCCACCCATAGAAGGAACATCAATATTATAATCGAGATAAAAGATGAGACGGGTACCAAGGTAAGAACTTTTCAAGACAAAGTGTTTGTAGTTGTGAAACATTTTCGTACCCTTTTTACTGAGCCTACGGGATGCCCGATAATAGAAATACTAGAGGTGTTAAAGCTCTTTCCCAAACTACTAAATGAAGAAATGAATAGTGCATTAAAGTTAGAAATCTCTGAAGAAGAGGCAAGACAAATTCTTCATTCATTCCAAAAAGGAAAGAGCCCAGGACCTGATGGTTTTACTTTGGAGTTCTATTTGGGATTTTATGATCATATCAAGGAAGACATTCTGAAAGTGGTGCAGGAATCCCAGAGATCAGGGAAATTGCTTGGAAGTATAAATACAACATTCTTAACGTTGATTCCAAAGAAACAAAGGAATGATTCCTTTGATGACTACAGACTGATTTCCTTTTGTAATATGATTTACAAATTAATTGCAAAGATAATTGCTCAAAGAATCAAACCAATATTGAGTGAGATTGTTACGGAAGAACAATTTGGATTCCTCTTTAACAAACAAATTCATGGTGCAGTATCTCTAGCACAAGAAGCTTTTCATTCTATGAAGAATGAAAAGCAGAAGGCATTTGCTTTGAAGTTGGATCTTTCCAAAGCTTATGACAGAGTAAGTTGGACTTTTTTATGGTTACTCTTAATTCAGATCAAAATGTCGTTAGAGGTAGTAGATTGGATTTTGGGATGTGTTCAATCCACTTCTTTTGCGATTTTTATCAATGGGGCTCCTTCCTCCTTTTTTAGACCTTCAAGGGGAATTCGACAAGGATTCCCTCTATTCCCCTTCTTGTTTCTCTTATTAGCAGATGAATTAAGTAGGCTAATCCATCATGCTAAGAATTGTAAAAAGATTGAAGGGGTGAAAGTTTCCAGTACGAAGGAGGTAACACACACTCTCTTCGTTGATGATGTACTCATTTTTGGCAGTGGTACTAAAGTAAATCTCAAATCCTTTGATTCATTAATAACTTTGTACCAGAAGGAAACATGAATGATGATAAACATAGAAAAATCAGTTTTGGCTCATAATGATTTCCCCGAGGATCTATTGAAGACTACAAAAGAGGTATTATCCTTTCCTACAACTCCATTATCAGAAGGTGTGAAATATCTAGGCTTCTCTCTAAAGACAAATTGCTACTCCTTTCAAGATTGGTTGTGGCTCTACAAGAAAGTAGAGACTCGAATCTCTTTATGGACAAACAGATTTCTATCAAGAGGAGGCAAATTGGTTCTTTTGAAAACAATCTTATAGAGTATCCTGGTATACTGGGCATCAATTGCTTATATACCCAAAGGAAATTTGAAAAAATAAGAAAAAAATGCTTCTCCTTTCTTTGGACGGCCAACAAACAGACATAGGAAATTCCACTAGTAAGATGGTCATCTCTAACTCTCCCAAAAAATCTTGGAGGATGGGGCATAAAAAATCCAGATTTTTTTTGCAAAGCATTAACAACCAAAACGCTTTGGAGACTGGCTCAGAGACCAAACACGTTGTGGGGAAGGGTCATGAGATCCAAATATTGCAATAACTCCCCAATCGATGAATGGTTTCGGAACCCTTCCAAATCCTACAAAAAACGGGTCTATAGGATGGAAAGCGCTTTTACTTGCCTTCCCCTTTATAGGAAATTGGACAACATGGGAGATCGGAGATGGTAGGAAGGTAAGAATAGGTTCGGATCCATGGGTATGAGCGGGGGAAGATTATCGATTGTCAGATGACTTAAAAGATAAGCTGAGAACGCAAAACATTTCTGTGCTAGATGACACCCAAGCACAACAACCTCAACAGAGGGGAATAAGTGGTTGGAAATCAACTCAGGAATTGGCTTTGTTTGGCGAATCAGCAGGGGAATAGAACATATATGTAAGCAAACTAGTTTCCAGTTTCATTCATATGGAAGATGGAAAGCAAGATAAATTAATCTGGTCAAAGAATGGAGAGGACAGGGAATTCTTAGCCAAACTCGATTATGAAGCAGTAAGCCAAGAATCATTTCAAGGAGAGAAAAGACGGTGGTGGAGCATCTTATGGAAAATACACAATCCTTTGAAAACTATTTTGACTCTTTGGTTGGCCTTAAATGACAAACTTCTAACTTGGGAAAATTTAAAGAAAAGAGGATTTCATGGACCAAGTATTTGCGTCTTATGTAATGCACATGAAGAACAATCTTCTCACTTGTTCAACTCGTGCCCTTATGCAGGAGAAGTTTGGGTGAAAGTCACAAAGAAACTATCTAATTCCAGGATCGTGCAAAGAGATGCAACTCTGGAGCAACGAACCCAGGAATGGTGGCAGATAGACGGGGTACGTAACTATGACGCTTTTCCTGCTCTTTTTGTATACAGTATTTGGGAAGCGCAAAATCAAGCAATTTTCAAGAATAGAAGGATCCCAACAGACATTACTTCTACCCTCCTAATGCATCAAGTACAGGAACACAAAACTATTGATAAAACAAGGAATCATCGAGTAATTTCAGTCCCATATATTAACAAAAACAAGCCATGGGATTTCCTTGATGGAGCCAGTCAAGGGACTCCGACACTAGGAGGCGTAGGAGGAGTTTTATACTTGTCGGATTCTTCTAAGATCTACATTAAATTTGCACCTGGGAGGGCCACTAATAGAGGAGCAGAGTTAACAACACTATGGGTAGTTCTCAAGACTACTCAAAGGAAGAATGTGCTAAGGATTCAGCTCTTTGGGGATTCCAAAATGGTGATAGATTGGGCTAATGGAAAATCATAAATAAAAGCTCCTCAGTTGCAATATCTTCTAATAGAAATTAATTTTTTTATGACCTCCTTTGAATCTATCAAATTCACTCATATCTACAGATAAATCAATGAAGAAGCAGATTTATTATCCAAGTTTTCATTGGCTTTACAACCAGGGGTTATCAAAGTGGAGGAATTCGGATATGGACAGTCACTGGAATACTTCACATTGGTATGAGAAGTTCTAAAGCACCGATGTTGCAACCGTTTCAAGCAGAACATAGTAACACGTCTCATGACATATTAACACAGAGCAAGATTGTTTTTGTGATTTAATTGGTAATACAAGTTTTGTAAGAGATCTAAAAAAGAAAAATTGGAGGCAAAAAGAGAACTCAGTAAGTTGTAAAGAATTTGAAGAAGCATGAAGACACAAGATCATTTTTTGAATCATTATGATGTTCTTGAATGTTGGAATGTAAGTCCCTCGAGGACAGTTTATGATCATTATTTATTTAGAATGATTGATATTTTCCTTATGGAAGATATACATTATGTGTACAGTTTATCCCATTAGGAGGAGATCTTGAGAAAATAGTAGGGGGCTAGATAAGGTAGGCAAATGAAGCTCAATGTACTACTGAAACCATCATTAAGTTATAAAGTGCAACCTAAAATTGTTTCTAATTGGTTCAAACGTCCTAGGTCATAAAAATATTAGTACCTCTTAAGATCTAATAAAAATCAAACCTATTCAAACATCATTCACGAGAATGTTGTTTTTTTCCACAGAAAAAAGATCATGTTTCCTTTGTATTAAGAAAGCACATTTTACACGACTCATGATAAGGCCTCATCATAAATACTATACTTTAGGAATATCCCATTATAAATCAAAATATTGTAATTTTCCTTCTTTTAAATTCTAATTTATTTCATATCAAAACATGATTATTATATAGATGTTCATAAATTCCACCCATACTATTATGTTATAGCTACAATCCAATAATATAACTTTGAAGGCGTTGGTTGTAGCCTTATTAGTAATGAGTAATGGACATGCTAGATCTGTGAATCAGTGATGAGGATCACTCTAGCCTAATTCCAACCAATAAATTAATTTTAGAGTAGAGGAATGGCACAATCCGCCCTAGTGGTGCGTCAAGGTTTGGCTAGCATGCATTGGAACTATCTCAAGATGAAGGTGAAGTTGCATCGAAGTGATGAGGATCACTCTAGCCTAATTCCAACCAATAAATTAATTTTAGAGTAGAGGAATGGCACAATCCGCCCTAGTGGTGCGTCAAGGTTTGGCTAGCATGCATTGGAACTATCTCAAGATGAAGGTGAAGTTGCATCGAAGTGATGAGGATCACTCTAGCCTAATTCCAACCAATAAATTAATTTTAGAGTAGAGGAATGGCACAATCCGCCCTAGTGGTGCGTCAAGGTTTGGCTAGCATGCATTGGAACTATCTCAAGATGAAGGTGAAGTTGCATCGAATCTATAACAGTTGTAGAAGCATCGTTGGCATGGGAAGGAATGTCATTTAACATTTAACCAAACACAACATAACCTGCCACCTCAATACATCAACCAATCGCTAAGAAACACACACAGTTGTAATGTAAATGTGATGCAATTTAGGTTTAATGCAAGGCTTGTCACCATAATTGTCTCGATAACACAAATATCCCAATGTTTGGATGCCCCCAACTTGTCAACCATAACTTCAATGTTGGGCGCACTTATGCAATATTTCACAGACTAATGCCAAACTTTAACCATTGGGTGCACTTTTAAATTAGTGACCAAACTTTAACCATTGCCATGCACTGCATCATATCAAGTGTTCAAATACTTAGCTCTAGGAAATGTAACACGTGACTAATAAGAGTATACCCTTAAAACAAACAAGCATCAACCAATTAAGTGTATGAGCTATAACAATGTTAAAAACCGCCATGGCATTTCTACTTGTAAAATAATAGATCTCAATGTCCTATTCCATTCAATAAACATGTTTTAAGGTGCCTATAGTAGCTCATCTAATTCATAAAACCAAGCTTTCATCATGTATCTAAATATGCATTTAACCAAAGTGTAGAGAGGTGTTGTGTGTGAAAAGTCTAGCAAAGACAAAATCTTTATTTGTGTATTATAATTGAGCAATGATAGAGGTTGATTTTAATAAGCACAAACCTACTACCACAAAGACAATTCTCAACAACGCTCTTGTCATAGATATCTTTAGGTAGGTCTGTTGGTTGCAAATTTTCATGAATATTCAATATGCTAGTGTTTTGTTGACATAAATGCAGCTAGGACTGTGGTATTTGATTTGGACATTGCAATAATATTTACATTACAAATAACATCTACTAAAAAACTCTCTACAATTAAGGGATTAAGTTCTAAACTGTACTATAATTAATATTGGGAGGTAAGAAGCTATCCTCTATTCGTCTCCCTCTCCTTACATTTTATGAGTTTGTATAAAATAATTAAAATTGACGTAGATCCTTTGTGTGGCTAGTGCTAGACCAACTAAAACACAAAGCTACAACATGGACATAATTAAAAACAGGAGAATCAAGCTCTATTTCAATGCCATGCCCAATAGCAACATATCCTATTCCAGATACATATACAAATCCATAAGCATAAGAAGTTGGAGCAACACCATAAGCATAACCAATAGTTGAAGCATAGACTTAACTTACCTTCGCAAGGTTTCATATTTAGATGCACTGGTTCCCAAGTCATATAGTTAGGCAGTTGATGAAGCAATAGAAAGTAGCAGTGGAGGTAACATAAGACAGAAGAGCCAGTTTCAACTTACCTTGTTCCAGCTTATCCACTACCAAAACCAACAATGGCACCAACGCTAGCAATACGAGGATTATAATCATTATGAAGAAATAAAATGTGGTTGAAGACCCGACATGCCTTTTATAGAGAACCAATATGTCATTGAAGACCCACCTTGAACAAGGTGGTGAAGATGGTGCAGGCGGTGCAACAGAGTCAACAAGAGCCTCAAAAGACACAACATACGAGGGAGGGAAATCAGAGGATGAGATCGAAGAGTGGTCAAAATCTTCAATGCCAATTCAATGGTAATGTAAGAATCTTCAATACCAATTCGATATCTAGCGCATTGATTTAGAATTCCGCCACCACCTCTAGAATAAGACCTCAAGTTAAGAATGCCTGAAAAACTTTGGATAGCACATGCACATGAAATCATGAATGAACACAAATTTGGTTAAAATGTACGAATAACCCACAATCTAATATGCATTCAAAGCAACTAATACTGAATTCAATGCTAAATGAACACAATATACCATGCATGTTGGTAGGTATAATAAATTGTCTTTCTTTTATTTTTCTTTAATAAGATCTTTATCAACGTGATTTGAAGCACGTTGCAAAAAAATTATGTCTTCAACACTACTCAAAAGGAAGAATGAGCATTATCATCTGGATTAAAACCAACAATACTAATTATGAATACAAAGTAAAGCCTCACTTTCACAACATCTTTTTTTTCTTCTTCTTGTATTGTATTTTAGTGAAACTACATGAAAGTTGGTGTACTTTGATCTATTTGAAATTTTATTATGATTATGGTTATGTAAAAGGTGGAAATTTAAATAAAATTAGTTTTGGTGTCAAGGGAAAAAAATAGAGTAGTTTAAAGATTAGATTATTTGGATTTTTTTCCAGTTAGTTTTCGACTCTTTTTTCCTAAAATATAATTTGGAATTGTTAAAATCACAAATATAAGGGGTTGAAATTGCATAATCGAAGTGGAATGGGGTTTTTGAAGCCACTAAATGCATTTTTGCAATAAAAAATGGATTCTAAATAATGAAAAGTTATGATCCAACTATTTTTTTTTGTAAGGAATGTGCAGGAGAATTATATTATCAAAATGGAAATTATAATTGTTTAGGTGATTGATCTGCCAAAGGGAAAGTTAGACTAGTCACCACTCCAAAATTAAAAAATTAACGTCAAGATCTAACTGATACTACTGAAGCAAACAAGGGTATAACACTGTATCTAGGAAATATACAAATGTCTTTAAAGGACTTGCTATTGAAAATAAAAGACATAATGCCCAATTGGCTGAGACTTTTGATAATAAAAAAAAAAGCAATTGAGTTCATGTCATCAACAAACCGACCATACTTAAACCTAGGACATTTGGAGCAGTAGTAGAAAGGTAAATTAGGAGTCATCCGAAATGGTAATTATCAGAACTACCTTAGATTCAACCTCCTATGCATTCGTGGGTTCTTTATTGGTGTGCTTTGCTATCGGCTACCTACGATAAATGAGCCCCAAGTGAGAAGGATAGACTCTATGCCGGAAAAATTGGCCAAAGAGCTAGCGTGCCAAGGCATTGAACTTCACATCTGATTCTTGTTGGCTTTTGATGAGTTGTTGAGACCAATTCTCCAACTGCTCAATTCTGATTGCACCGAGAGGCGCTCTACAGCCTAGTATGGGGGAGATCTTGTTAGTTGAGTGTTTGTCGAGTAACAAAATAATACAAAGTAAATAAAAAAAGAATAATACAAAGTAAAAAGTAAATATGAGGCTTAAACTAGAGACTTTAGAGCTTATGATTATGTGGTAAATATTATGTTGACCATAAACAAAAAATAATAATACAAAATAAAAAGTAAATATGAGACTTTAGAGTGTTTGTACAATAACAAAATAATACAAAGTAAACAAAAAATAATAATACAAAGTAAAAAGTAATAAATATTATAATACCAAGTAAAAAGTAATAAATATTATGTCAGCTATAAACAAAAAAGAATAATACAAAGTAAAAAGTAAATATGAGACTTAAACTAGAGACTTTAAAGCTTAGGATTAGGTGGCTCAGGTATTGCACTCAAGGAGCTATTCAAGGAGAGATTTGCACTTGGGGAGATTTGATCCCTCTTGGGGCTTGATAGAGCCTAGGATTTGGATCTAGGCTGGTTAAAAGGCTCAAACCATCTTTTTCCTCCCCAAGAAAGTCATGGGCATTTTCGGTGATGGCACATCCCATAAGAGTTTTGGTTTGCTAGTGTAAGGCCAAAGTCTTAGTGTATCTCGTCTCTTTGGTGTGGGTATTCTGAGGATCATCCTCCATTCGACCCAGTTCCTCTTCCAGCTTCTCAGGCGGTGGAATTACACAATGTCTCTCGATCTTATCTTCCATATGTTGGATGTGACCCTGCGCAGGTGGCTAAACTATACCACAAAAGGTTGCCTTTGCCCCCCATTGATCCTCGAGAACTATTCATATGCATCATTTTGGGCCCGTTTGAGGTTCTACGGGTCGTTCTCTTCATGTGAACAATGTGAGAATGACTAATGGAGCTCTGTGGGTGATACATGACACAATGTGTAGACAGAGAGAAGAGCCTTCCAGGAGTATGCCAATGCCGAGTTAGCTTCCACTTTGTGCTAAGCCTTCCTATTTTAACTCGCCTACCAAAGGAGAGGGTGTAAATCTTGCCATAATTATTCCCCAAACGTAGGCTTTGAACCAGAGTACTTCCGAGATAGTGGAGAGCCGAGCTCTCACGATTGAAGACATATCCATCGAGAAGAAGGTCATGCTGTTGTACATTCGATAGGAGGGAAAGCATATGCCACGAACCATCATAATTAACTTACCATCACTTGAATCTCTACGTGCGTTGAGAGCCATTTGTCATGGCGGGATGGCAGACCTCTAGGTGTTCTCTCATGTAGGCATTAAGAGGAGCGCCTCAAGATGAAGGGACACTCATTGTGGAGTGATTTAAGTAAATTAAGTCACTTGATTATGTAATAAAAAGGACGTTAAAATCATTAAATCTTTAAATAATTCAAGAAAAATATTATTTAATTTATAATTATTTAGAGTGATAAAAATAAAATAAAATAATGCATATCTTGTATGTGGCACGATACTTGGTACCGGGTAGACATACATTTAACCTTAAAATATCCCAGTATACAATGCAATGTCATGAATATCATAAATTTCAATATTATACACATTTCAAAGATGCTGAATTTAAAATATAATAGTTCATGAGCAAGGCGTGTACAATCAATTGTTCCTGAATCGAATCTAAGCTATGCTAAAATTTAAAGTATTGAGTTTAATATTGGAATTCAATTTATTAAATAATTAAAATTCAAGTTATATCAATTAGGTATTTGGTTTAGGCTTATCTGCACGAAAAAAGGTATTTGGATTAGGCTTTGAATTGATATTTAATTGTAAAAGATGTAATATGCTTTATTTTATATTTATTGTTTTCAAATTAATATAAATCTATTTCAACTTTGGATGGATTGATTTAAATATTAAGATGAATTAAATATTTTGAAGTATAAGTTTTTATTATTTAAAATAAATTTAAATAAAAATGAATAAAAAATAAATAATATTTTTTTAATGTAAATATTATATTTATAATATTTTATTTTATATATATAATAAAATCTTTCTTTCATCTTTTTAGAGATTATTTTATTTATATTTAGTTGACATATAAAATTTTCATTATTTGTTATATCATGTGTTTTAAACGTTATGTAAATTGAAGTGTTTTAAATTATCATTATGAAAATTCAGTTATATAAGTTTGGTCAAACTTTAAATTTTTATTACTTAAATTCTATATTTGAATGCATAAATTAATTTAGCAACCTCAAAGACCCATACCCCTATTGCATTTGGATTATGCAATCTCAACAACTTATATTTGTAATTTCAACGATTTTTTTCATTTTTTGACTAGATTTCCAAAAAAAATATTTGAAAAATTTCACCAGAAAAAAGTCTAAATCATAGCATGTTTAGATTAATGTTTTTTTAAAGAAAAATACTTCTTATATTCACATAAACTTATTTACAATCAAAGAGATAACAATGGATGGTATATACAATTCCTACCCTATCCTCTTCCTTAAGCTTACCAAAACATAAATAGAATCATAATATATAATAGGATCAACTCCTTGGCATCATTGATTAACATAATGCCATTGGCTAATAATTGATGGTGAACCTCATCTTTCCAAAGGGCAACAAAGGCAGAATAGAGCTACTTCCTGGTCAAATACATACTTGCACTTGAGTTTCCAAAGTACAAATAAAGTAGAAATCCACAAACAATGCCACAAAACAAAAAGTGATTACCGCATGAGGGAATAACCATCTCCAAATAAAGTAGATCTCTAGTAGAGCTTGTTCAGGAATAGATCAAGATGTTTATCCCCCACAAAACTCCAACAATCTCTGGAAAATCCACAGTCCCAAACAATGGGCTCGATCATCTCCGGTCTTTGACACCATGGGCACAAACCATCCAAAAGGCCAGACTTATCCATCCTGGCCTTGGACGTGAGTCGCCAATAAATCATCAACCAAGCAAACACATGCAAATTGTAGGAAAGTTACACCAACCAAGCACTGTGCAACCTATGAACCCACCGAGCCTTTGGATTTAATGGTACCCATCTCACATTGAGTATCAGAAAGAGAGGGTGTCTCTGATGAAGAACTAAATGCATACAATGAGAATCATATTGTAACAACAGTGTGCCAAAGCTCCACTACCAATCCCTCTAGAAGTGCCCAGGAATCCCAATGCTCATCTTAAATAATCATACTCCGGAAGGAAATACTGCAACTCCATGATTAAGGGGTGATCTGAGGCCAACAACCCGAACTCCTGAGAAAGCGGTCTCCACTCCTTCCATGAGTGAGCCTCGAAGTAAGATTCTACATCTTTTTAAAGTAAGATAAAGAATATTAAGGTCAATAAGGGTGACATCCTCTTAAGCCTTGATGTGGTATCATTATACACCATGATCCCCGTCGATGAACCCATGGCCATAATTAAGAACCTGACAGATTCCCAAACAACCAAATTGGTGGAGCTATGCCTATGATCAACGTTCTTTAGTTTCCAAGGATGCTCATATGAACAAACTTGTGGAGTCACAATGGGATCTCCCCTTTCCACGGTGGTAGCAAACCTCTACATGGAGCATTTTGAACAATTAGCCATAAGGTCCTCACCTCTCAAACCGGATTTTTGGTTTAGATTTGTAGATGATACAAATGTCAAATGGGCTCATGGTATGGAGAACTTAAACAAATTTGTGGAACATTTGAACAATCAGTCAAAACACATTAAATTCATGATGGAATTAGAAGAAAATGATTCCATTCCTTTCTTGGATGTCTGCATTTCCAAACGAGAGGATGGTACCTTAGCTCACCAAGTCTTCCATAAAGAAACCCATTCTAAGTTATACCTACATGTCGAGTCACATCATCACCCATCTCAGAAAATAGGCCCGATCAATACCTTAGCTACTAGGTGCTTACGAATCTAAGATGATGAACATATTGAACAAGAAAGACAACACTTAACTGAGAGTTTCAAAAATAGGGGCCACAAAGAATGGCAAGTAAAGAAGGCCTTTCGCACCGTTGGAATGAAACCAAAAAAAGAAAAGAGAGAATGATATTGAAAACAAGGTGATGATCCCTTATGTTCAAGGAACCTCAAAAAATATTGCTAGAATTCTCATAAAGAAAAAAGATTGATACAATCTTCCAACCTCCACCCACCATTATAAGCCTTCTAAAATCCGTAAAGGACCTTGTGGATCCGACGTTACAAAAAGGCGTCTATAGCATCCCTTGCTCATGCGGTCTTAAGTACATTGGTGAGACCGGGATATCCTTCCAAGTTCTGTTGAAGGAGGATAAAGTGCCAATCATCCATAATCGAGATAAGTCTTCAGCCCTTGTAGAGAATTCTAGCAAAACCAGACACCATATATGCATAAATGATTCTAAGATCCTAGCTAGGGAAGATCATTTGACCAAAAGGCGTGTTAGGGAAGCCATCGAAATTGTTAAAGAAAACAATTACCTAAATAGAGATGATGGATTTAAGCTCAACAAATCCTCGCTTCCCCTCCTTTGACATTAATCCTCCTTCAAAATTAATCCTGGCACCCATTGTTTCGTAACCCTTAACCTATTTTTTCTCTATTATACAAATGCTAATAGAATAATTAAGAATAATCAATAATAATATTAAGAGAATAATTAATAATATATATATATATATATAATATTTATATTTATACTATTTTATTATTCTTATATATTTATATATATATTTTTAATATTTTTATTTTTATACTTTTTTGATATAATTTATATCTTTATACTTTTATATTCACATTTATATTTGTTTTTATTTTTCTTCTCTCCTCATACACTTTCTATCCTAGGCCAACCTCCAAATTATTACAAGCAACGTCACTAATATTAATCATGGTTTGGGCAAGGCTCTTGGAAAAATACATTTTTACCTTCTCTAATCCTGAAGATGGAATGCGTGTTGCATGTCTGAAACATCGATACACCCTTTTTCAACACAGTGAGTCCGAAAACCATGCAAAACAATAGAAACTCCCTGATCTCGCCAACTCCACATCGAACGGGAGGCAATGTCCCACCCAGCTCTATTGGCTTCCCACTACCAGCAAATCAAATTTCCACTGATTTTCATGTTTCCCAAATACTCCTGAAGAGAATAGAGCTACCAACTTGAAACAAAGAAAGTGGAGAGATGATACAGCATAAGCCAAACCTGCCATGCACCCTACCTAAATGTTGTGTCGACATAATACAATGCCTAAAGAGAACCTATCCATGTGCTGGATCCTCAAGGCACCGCACCACCCACTTGGAAGCCAAAACATTGCCTTGTGCTACCACATCAATCAAGCCTAATCCCCCCTCATCCTTAGGGAGCATGCATACATCCCATCCAACTAGGGGCAAACCTCCACCCCTCCCATACTTCGACCAAAGATAAGATCTCTAAATCTGCTCAAGCTGTATGAACCGAGCCTTGTTGGGAAGACACATGCGATGCCTAAATAATGCACCCAATAAACATCAACTTCCTTACAAAGGGGATATCCTTATGATGACATACATGTAGCTCTATTTGCAGCCTCTCAAGGCACCAATCCCACATAGATACTAGAGATAAGTCTATCCCAAACAAAATACCAAGATATTGCATAATCGTTCTTGAGTGGATAAATGACCAAACCTCAAGAATCCATGCAGGAGGTGAGTAAACTCTAATCAACCAAAAGTAATTTTTGTGAGGAATGGCAATGGCTCAAGAAGCCTTGTAAAAGGTGTCTAGACAAGACAGAGCCTTATCCACTAAAGCCTACTCAACACTAACAAAAAGAAGGTAGTCATCTGCAAATTGATTATTGACCATCTTCAAATCATCTGGAAGAGAAATCCCTCTAACTTACCCAACAATCTGTGTTACCTACAATAAGTATCCCAAAGCATCTACAATCAACACATATAAGTATGGTGCCAAGAGGCACCCATGTCTAATAAAACGATTCAAAGAGATCCAAGGGATAACCTTATTTACTAATGCTTTTATATATATTATTATTATTATTAAGTCGATGTGTAATTGTTACCTATGTTACAACATTTCTATACTATTGAAATATAAATATATGTCACTATTCTTGATGTAGTGAGTTTGGACTCCCATCTTTATTAAATGTACCTAAAAAGTATTTATGAGAATATTACAAAATAATGAATTATAAAATCTACTAAATGAAAATGATGACAATGCATGCAACAAGGAATGTCTCTAAGGATTGGAGCATACTCTTGAGTCCAAGGATCATGCGTTTAAAGGCTCAATAATTTGTTTGAAACACGAGTCACAAATTTGGACATAAGATAAGACTTTGTCTTTTATCTCATATTATAAGGATTATGAAATATGATTATGATTAGATTAATTAAAATTAAGTATCTATGACTTGAAATGTAAATTAATTAAATAGAAAATAAGCAATTACAACCCAAGTACAATAATTATGGTTCAAATGGTTGGACCTTAACTTCTAATCTATATTTTAAACATAGGACTAAAGATTAAAGTAGAATGGTTAAATCTAATTTATGTTTTAAACACATGAATTAAAGTATAATTATAATGAAATAGGGTTTAAGATATGTAGAAGTTAGGTAATCAAGGAGAGTTCAATTATGATTCTTGATCCTTACCATCAAAGAAGTGGAAGAGTTGGATTAAGACTCTTTATTTCCCTCTCATTTCTTCATGCAAATTTGAATTAATAGAGGGTAGTTTGAGGAAAAGGGAGTTTTGGAAGAGAAAATAAGTGTTTTGATGAAGAAGACTCAACCCAACCACACATTATCCGTGGAGACACAAAATGAGGTATGTTGGGTGATATTAGGCATCAAGATTGAGTGGGGAGAGACCTTACTAAACCTATGTACATTCTTGGCTTATTGAAATATCCAATAACCCATAAGCTATTGTTCAAGAAGCTACACAATGATGGAAATTAAAGATCCCCTAATTAGCCACATCATTGGTCTATCTTCCAAGGGAGAACCAATCCCCATAGCGATTAAGCCCCTAGAACTAGTCGAGGAATTCACAAGGTCCATAAGAGGCAAGAATTCCAAAGGACTAATTATCAGTCAAGTCATACATCCACTATTAAATGGGCATCCATTACAGTATCTCTCTGTCTCACTAACGGACCAATCGGCCACCTGACATTAAGTTGGAAATGCTTGAAGTTATCAAGCAAGTCACAATGGAAGGGAAACTATTCAACTGGGTCGACCATGTTACCAACATTGTAAAAAGCAACTGTGAAAAATGCCAAGAGTCTAGATAGGCAATCCATTTTTTTCCCTTCTTATCTAGATTTCCATGGCTAAGATCCCCCAGTTGGTGAGATAACATTCACCAACATGCAACCACCATCCATGTGGAACAATAAGATTTTTGCTCCAAAAGGAACACCGACTAGGTTGACAAAG
Source organism: Larix kaempferi (assembly GCA_027924585.1). Lineage (NCBI taxonomy): Eukaryota > Viridiplantae > Streptophyta > Pinopsida > Pinales > Pinaceae > Larix > Larix kaempferi. Next base: position 923,028 of record BSBM01000742.1, read on the forward strand.
CCCAAGATCTTATTTGAAAGCCGGTTCCAAGTAATAAAGAATCCCCGTGACCTGTGGCGAGTCCCGCAATATGTTCGATGCAGCCTACCACCAACCACTCATACTTAGTTGGAACTAGACCACAACAAATTGTGTATCTTCATGGTCAAGGTAGAGAGATAGAAGAGCTTGACTATTACCCATCTGTTGATGCGATATTTGTCGACCTTGCTTGACAAACCAATATAATTATTCCAATACCATCCAAATTGGCAAAGCGTGCTCACATTGAGCTATTGCCGCCACTAAAAGATGAGGAAATTGAATACCAGTATGAATCTTCTTTGTATATCACCATGTTTTCCCCCAAAGATACAACTTCAAAACAACAACTAGCTATTGTTCCATCCACAAATCGACCCCAAGAATAAGCAATGAGTCCTCTAGTTAGTGGACTAAGGACGACCTGGATACTTTAATATAAGGAGTAGAACCAGAGTTTGATGAACCTTAGTTGAAAGAAAAACTCGACCAGGTTGTCGAGCATGTGTTGACGTACCAACAAAATCCCAAAAGAAAATCTACCCAACAATGTTGTAGCTGCAACCACCTTCCCCATTATTCCATATGGGAAATGATGGGTCCCCTCCTTAATTTTTCTTACCTTGAGCAAATTTTGGTTCCCCTCGAGCATAGCTAGTATTGTCTCAAGACTTGATCCCACTAAGAAGGAAACACTTAGAACTTTTTCAAAACCTTTGCATGCCAACGTCTTTTCTTGAATTTTCACATTTTAGTGAGTTGAGAATAGTCTGACACAACGTCGATGCACTTCTCCCATTTCGCTGCAATGACAACTTACTTTTTACTTGTTCGTCATTTTTTTGGCAAACATGCTCTAAGTCGCCGCAACGTAACTTGCCTCAAAATGTTTGCCGCCTCAACGGGTTGCTCACTCGAAGTCCCCGCTACGTTGAGTTTCTTACTTGAATGTCCCGGTTATGTCGGCAATCTCCCGTTATCTCATGGAAATGAGATGGGCAAACTCGCAAATGTTGGCCACAACAACGAAAGGGTATGAAATTTTGGTAACATCGGCATGACTCGTCTAATTTCGCTGCAACCCTGCGGCGTGACTTGTCCAATTCTGTTGCAACGTTGTGGCACACTTAGCCTAAAGCGTTGTGTCACTCAAGTAAATTCACCACAAATGTGGAAAGGAGGTTTTCGGCGTATCTCCCTCAGGTGCACTGATACATTGCTGTAATAGATAATAGATAATAATAATAATAATAATAATAAAAGATAAGTAATAATTAGAAATTATTTAAGTTAATTAAAAGACATGTCCTTTCATGTGAAAAGGCACAAGTAGACCTATTGATTTGGGTCATGATTGTATTGTAAAAACATACCTCATATTTGATTCATATATTTTTATTCAATTATTATGTTATTTAGATGGATTTCTTTATAATGTTCCAAATATTTTGGATGTGTGTAGTGTGAATTAAATTGATTCACTACACTTGGTATTAGATCAAGTTTGATCCAACCTTTGGCTATTGGCTTGTGGCCATATAAATTTCAGAGTTTCGTTGGTAAATTAATATTTGACCATAATTTTTTATTTTTTTTAATGGTATTTGACCTTGAACCTTGGCCATTCACAACTCAAAATTCAATTGAAGAAGAAAATAAGTCAACTGCAAAAGCAAGTCATAGAATAAAAAAAATAAAAAATAAAAACCAACATGTGGTTTTATATAAACAACACATGGTTTTATTTTCCAACCTCTTATTAGAAAAATCAAGGAAGCATTTGTGAAAGGTAATAAAAAGTATATAAACATATATACACCAATTATAAAAGTGCCCATTATTAAGTGATAAATTCTTTATTTAGCACATTGTTGAAGTTAGGATATAAAGTAGTATATTCAAAAGCTAAAAAGGGCTTTAAATCCATCTTATCAAAAGCATTACTCGTACGTTGGTACTACATCAAAGAGTTATATTAAAGAGTATACTTTATATATATACAAAGTGAAGACTATAATATTATATTGGATTAATAAGGAGTATACTATAAAAGAATGATACATTAAGTTCGAAAAGGTGGTGATTAAAGAGTTTTGAAATCTTTCAAAAGGTGGAATACAAGAGACATTAAAAGAAGTTATTTAAAAATTCTTTAAATCCTAGTACTAAAGTAAGGAAGAGAAGAAGTAAAACATAACAGAAGCAGTAAAACAAAAAAAAGAAAGTTGTAAACCATGTAGACTATATATAAATCAAAGTTTTGGACTAAATGTCCTTATAGCGAAATGGAGTTTGAGTATGGCACAACCTTTAAAAATCACAAATGCTCTTGTCCAATGTGTGAAAAGTTGTTTATTACGGAAGAATATGAAGGTAATCCGGAAATACAAATACAAAAATTAAAAGGCGACATAGGATATTACAAGGAAAGCAATAAAAAATTACAATTTGAAAATGAGAAAGAGAAGTATTTTAATGGTTTAATAAAGACAGAAAATTCTAAATTGAAAGATCATATTTCAGATTCCACCACACAAATTAAGGAATTTAAAACCGCAAAAACAAATTTGACGAGGACATACAAGAACTTGATGAAGAGATCTACCGTCTAAGAGATTATAATAAAAAATTACTTGTTCAAATCAAGAAGAAAAATTATAAAATGCAATGCAATAAAAAATTAGAAGAGGAGAATCAAGATCTTCAAAAAAATTATCAGGAAAAAAATGATGAAAATTCCTCCATAAAAAGGGTTAATCAGGAATTGCTAGAGCAAATAAAAAGGTTGAGAGAAAGTGAGCATGCGAATCAAGATACTCAAAATGAAGTCGACAAGTCAAGAAGCTAAAAACATGATCAAAATTTATTGCAAGAAAGGATAGAGAAAATTACCAACAAGGAATCAAAGGTTGATAAAGAGACAATGACCGAAATGGTTGAAATGGTGACATCATCAGAGGTACAAATCCAAACTTTGGAGAAGAGAACCAATACAGGCCCAATATAAATCTTGTCAACTAATACATCAACAAAAGTATCAAAAGTTGAAGTTTCTACAAACATTCCACAACCAACTCGAATACCGTTTCATCATCCAAATCATAAGAGTTGTTGCAACCAACGGAAAAGTCAAGAGGAAAATAAACAATATTCTACTTATAAACGAACCATATACAACATTGAAAAAGTACAAAGACAAAATCAATAACTTGTATGGAAGCCTAAAATGAGAGGCTCTATCCGAATAATTCATCAACAAACAATTCCAATGAAGGTAGATCTGGGATGGAACACTTCACAAATGATACAACATTTTTACTCAATGTTTAAAAGAACATATCACCTTGTTTCATCAAGTGGTGCAGATACCAGCACAACAGATCATGAGAAGGAATCATGAGCAAGAACAAAGGATAAAGTCTTCCATAATAATGCTTTGAGGACAAAGCATTTCCAAGGGGAAGGCAATATAATAGATAAATATATAAATATATAAATATTGAATAATAATAATACAAGATAAATAATAATTAGAAATTAGAAATTATTTAAGTTAATTAAAAGACATGTCCCTTCATGTGAAAATGCACAAGTAGACCTATTTATTTGGTTCTTGATTGTATTGTAAAAACGTATCTCATGTTTTATTCATATATTCTTATTCAATTATTATGTTATACAGATGGATTTCTTCATAATGTTCCAAATATTTTGGATGTGTGTAGTGTGAACTGGATTGGTTCACTATAATTGCATAAAGATTTGTCCAGAGTTGCTGTAGGGCACCAACAAAATTCATCCTAAACCACTGCCAACTTTGTATTGATCGCTGATTTTTGTTCCACCTCACCTTTCTTAAACTCGTGGCTAATCAAAGGTTAAAGGGGGGGGGGAAGGCTTGGGTTGCTATAGATAGCATATTACCTCGTTCAAACTCACAATTTCTCTTCTTCCATTACATGATTGACCTCATGCTCGAAGCCACCTGGAGGAAGCAAGATAGGAAGTACATGTTGACCACCAACTACCTTACATCTGTCGTCCATCTCAACAGGTAAGCACATGCACCCTACTCAATTCGTCAGTCAGTCCACGTAGTGGTTGTTTTATCTCTTTTTAGTGGGGGGTTCTAATCCATGATTGGTGCCTTAATGCATTGGTCATTGGGGAAGTGAGGGTTTTACCTTTTAAGCCATAGAGGGAACCCGTAGAAGTCTTACAACCCTTATGGCACACTCTATTCTCTGTGATGCATGGTAAACCCGACATGGGAGAGGAACCCTTGTTTCCAACCATCGTTATACACCCCTTGAGATGAGTTAAGCCTCACAAGAATTCCATAGTTTTCCTTTACAAGTTTGGATCCTCATCCCGCTCAAATGATAGTTGCAACTTCAAAGCTTTACTAGACACTATTGTCCTAAACCTACCTCCCACTTAAACAATGACGACGACCCTAATGAAGAGTTTTTTTTTGGTTTCAATGATCGGATCATTGACCGTGGCCCCATAAAACCATAGTAGCTCCTTTTTTATCTCTGCCATATTTTACTTGGGTTTCTTGCCCCCCCGTACGACCATGAACATCGTTGTGTTTTATTGTTTCTTCTTTTGATTTGCGTGTTGCTTGGGTGAGGAACTTAGATTTTATACCTCACGATGCAATAACGACTAAAATATGAGAATATAATTGCTCTGTGGATCTCATAGTTGACAAAATCTATTTTTGGAATCTGAGATACTTGGGAGTCATCATCAACATGAAGGGAGCTCTAAACTGATATTGTTTTGGTTTTGTTTACATTTTTTTACTAATTTGTATGCATATACTGTCAGTTTGTATCCCATGGAATTTTATGCTATTTATAATGGCCTATAAGAGTCTAATATGTCGCGATGGAACACTAGACAACACTTCAAACCTGTGTAGGAGATACCGTCCAATGACGAGCAAGTTGAAGAATTTCCTCTCCAAATCTATTACGATGATACTTAGAGCACTACTGGAGCATAGAAGGAATACAAATGGGGAGAATTATATCAATTTTTTAGGAGTAAAGAGTATGAAATCGCTAGCTTAGAAGAGGTCCTGATATACCAGAATATCAAGTGGTCAGGACTACATAAAGAAGCAACAAGAGCCAAGTTATTCCCTTTTTTGGAAGTAATAAGTTGGTTCATACCCCACATTGACGCCACTTCTCGCATTTTAAAGGATGCCTCAGGAAAAGGTATCGCTTCTTTTCAGCCAACCCATTTAGAAAAGGCTTACAAGCTTCTAGTGGCATAAGTTTACATGACAGTTGAATGGGTTGAAGTTATGCATCTTAACTACATTTATTTCATCAAACAAGTATGGATGCCCAGGAAGCAGTTTCACTAAAGGGAAAGCATGGAGTATGAGACAAAAATGTTATAGCAACCTTATTGGGTAGCTGCATCTCTCTTGTGCAGACTATACGGGATGGCTAGTGCATCGCATTTTAGGATCCATTGGACCCCACTTCTATACTATGTCATAGTGCACGCCACGAGGTTTAATTTGGAAACTATCATTTCTACAAATCTGGAAGATGCGCTTAAGAGAGCCCAAGATGGTATTTTACAAATAAATCAGAGTTCCATATGTCTTCATACCTGCGAGATACCATATGCATCTTCGACAACTTCCCAGACATGGGGTGGCAATGGAACCCTTACGAAGGACCAATACATGTGTGCTGCCAAGCACTATGGGTGCAAAGGCATGCAAGATACTACAAGTGAGTTTAATTATATATGGGAAGGCACCTAATTGCATGTCCGATAACACTATTAAAATGGTAACCCAGCTAGGATATTGGTACCTGATGGACGGGGGGAATCATTTACACAACTATGGAGGGTCTAAGGCTCCATATGTTTTTGCCAAGTATGTCATGGATTACATGTTACTCAAATAAATTGCGAGGAAGAATTTCATTGATGGTATAGGAAATGAACAATGATAAGAAAGCATCATGGACGCCCTTTCCCATAACGGTTGGAGCATACAAAATGACCAAAATAAAGGGATCTATAGAATTAACCAAGAACTTTGAAGCCTTCCACTTTGGGGAAAGTACCTTTTATAGAAATGACAATCATGAGAAAGTAGCCAAACATTGTTCAGTTGTGAAGTATTACTATGACTGTGCCACACCATCCCAGGATCATGTTGTAGCAGATTATCAAGAGGACAGAGAAAATACTTAAGGTTTCATCGTGACCAAATATTGTTACTACACAGGAAGTACCACTATTCAAAGGGACTTACAAGGCACCATACTTCATAGCTTCGGTGAATGTGGCTACTGCCATGGCCAACCAAGACAACATTCAAAAGATGGTCCAACACCTTAAAGAAGCAACGAAAAGGATTAGCACTCTGGAGGATTTTCTCTTGGAAGTTAGGAGAGAGAGAGTGGAACTTGTACACGCTCATGAGGCCTTTAAGGTGGATAAAAGAGCCAAATAAGTCTTATCCAAGAGCTGCAAACTAAGAAGGACACACTAACCTCCTAGGTTGAAAATCTAAAAAAAAATGCAACTAAGACTACGCAGATAAGAGATTTGCAGGTTGAAAGGGATGAGTTGGAAGGATGGGTCAATATCTTGGTGGCAAGAATTGTAGTTTTGGAAAATCAAATAGAAGCTCTTCGATGAGAAAATGACTCACAAACATAAGAAGTGAGAGCTTGTAGGGAATAAAGGAAGAGATTGGATCATTTCCAAACCTATGCAATGGCATTGTAGGACCAATTATTTCATTCACAGGAGATGATCACAAAGCAATTATATGAATTCCAAAAGATCACAACCAAGCTCAAGACAATATCTAAGTCGGCCAAAGAAGTGACCTTAGGAGTTCTGATGCAAAGGGAAAATTAAAAAGTGTGCAACATAGAATTAACAAAACATGAAAGTTCCACCAAATTTTCCCAAGAGGATAGTAGAGGAAATGCAACTTGATTATGCTACCCTAGACAATTGTCAAAAGGAAGGAGAAAAATTACAGAAGGAGGTCGCAACATCACTGGAAAAATGTCAAAATGTACACTAGACCATAACAAGGGCATTTGAGAGATGCCACTTACCCCCTCTAGGAATGTTTGAAGAGCCTATCCCAAAAGAACAGCGCCTAGCGGAAATAAGGACAATCACAGAAGAAGACTTAGGGGCAATCGAGAGCACTTAGGAGTTACTTTTGTAAATTATAAAAGAAAGGTGGAAGGAGGTAAGCTGAGGAATTTTCCCATGGAAGTTTTGCAGCTCATTTTGTGTAAGAACTATTTCTAAAGATGACTATAAGACTTATGGACTCAAGTTTGGCATTGGAAGCTGTGCATGTTATGTGGATGAATGTGATGGAACTAATTTCATGTTCTCCTGTAGCTCATATGCAGTAATATTGTTCTGTTTACCTATATAATTACACTTATGGTTATTTATTTCTTATTGTGTATGCGTGCTTGCAGTTTTCTTTTGATTTCTACGAGTTGCAAATGCAAACTGTGTTCATGCCGTAACTATCTCAATATTTAATCTCACTTTGTAGCTGTGATATATTTCATGTTGAGTGGTTATATGCTATTGGAATGTATCTCACTTCATTTGCTGCTCTTTCTATTTACTTTCACTCCTTGCAAGGCTAGGTTAACATAGTCTAAGACTGCATCATATATTAGAGCACTCTGTATTTCATTTATTAGTAAAACCCTAAACAATGGACTGGGCCGCAAGCGGTAAAAGTCCCAACTAGTGAACAATAGCCATGCCAAAATATGGATGTGTTCCGCATCTCAAATGGTTCAAAATCTAATTAGGATTTCCCATCGGGAAGAACCCCTACTGTCAACACAAGTATTTTTTGGGCGTCAACATAATTGGCGCTAGGAGGGAAACCAGTGCATGGTTGGTAGAGAAGTTCCTCTACCACGTGGATTCTTCTCTAGATCTCCACCCAACAATTCACAACCTGAGAGTTCAGTTCCTTTGGGAATATAAACTGGACATGAAACATACCAAGTTGAATATGGTGATCTTGAATTGGAACAAACTTCCTCTCCCAAATACCTGTACACAGTACCACATCAAGAAGTTGATATTTTCTGTTGGTATACCATATCATACATTAGGAAAGTCGGGGGGTTTCCTGTAATCCCTTTGTTACTCAAGAGACATACTCCTCGTAAGAGGGATAAAGATTCTAAAGAGTCGGTGTTGGTTGAGTCTCTTGAATAGTTGGTAGATTGATCATTGCAAGAAAAACCTGAATTAATCGACCAAATATGACCTTCATCGCCCGAGTCTACTACTTCTCATATCCATTCCCCTACCAGGTATTCTCCACATTCACCTCCACATATTCATAACATGATACACAATGTGTATTAGCAACCGAGATGGAGGTATCAAGGTGCTTTGAATTTAGCTGGACCACTCCACGACTTACCTAAACACCCAGAGCACATTTTACCTAAATTTGACCTAGGTAAGGGAATAATTGCTGATGATCACGTGAAAAGTTTTTATTTGTCCGAATATTTTGAGTGTGGACCATGAAATTGTGGTTTGTCGTTTGTTCCCATACACTATTGAGATTAAATCCTCCACATGGGTATTTTATCCTCCCAACTTGGTCCATTACAAATTGGGGTGATTTTGAAAAGGCCTTCCTAAGTAAATTTGGTGAAGAAAGAACCTTGGCCTCCCTCACGAGAGAATTGTTGTCTTTGAAGATGGAGAATAAGGAAAATGTCATGGATTTCAATCAAAGATTCACTACAGTCTTGAGTAAGTTCACCGCTGCTACCAAACCTCCTAAAGAAGTAATAGTGGAGTATCACATCTCTGCATGCATCCCTTGCCATGTTTGTCAAGAGATCTTGTAAAGCTTCGTTAGCAGACAACTTTGAGGAGGCTAAGAAAATCGAGTTAGAGATGTCTAGTATTATTAAACACTCCATGGAAGCAGACCCTAAGGCCACTTCATCTAAGAAACTGTTATTATTGACCAAACCTACTAATGAAAAGCCCACTGATCTATGCAACGTTGTTAAACTAGTTCATAAGTTATCTAATGAAATTGTTGATTTAAAAAAGGATAAAGGAGCAAGTTCTCCTGGGAATAAACATTTCAAACTTTTTTCAAGAAGAAGGAGGAAACTCAGAAGCCCCCAGAAAATGAAGGCACTGCTTTTAATTTAAATGATGTGGGCATGGACCATTTTTGTACTTATCATCAAGAAAATCACTCAGAGAAAACCCACCCTTAGTGGATAAATTCTATGAAATTAGTGATAAATCAACTACTTGACAAGAAAGCTTTGGATGAGGGAAAAGAAAGTGAGCAACAAAAATCGGGTGAAGCTGAGGAAGATACCAAAGAAACAACTTTGGTGTTATGTGATTGGGCTCCTAATTTAGATATAAATGACAAAGATGATACAACTGAAATACAAAATGTGTAGACTGCCCCTACAGACTATGCCTTGAGAAGTAAAGGGTCTGTCAATGCAAGTCCTAAGTAAATTGACAACATAAAAAGAGGTGATCCTTTTGAGAAATCCCAATGTAAAATAATTTCCGCTAAAAGTAACATACTTGATAAAAAAACCCAGAAGACTACGCCACTTGTGAATCCCAAAGGATCAAACCATTCATAGGGAACTTCCACAACATTGGGGAACACCGACGGTAGTTATAATATGGGGTATGATGTGGTGGAAGATTTTAAAAAGACTAAAGCAAATATCTCCTTTCTTGAAATATGTAACCTACCTTGACAAAACAAGCATCTGATAGAAGCACTTGACCTCAATACTTAGTCAAAACCCCCCAAAACCAAAGGAAAAGAAGAGAAACAATCTGATGAGGGACAAGATAAAGAAATCAACAAAGCTAGTATTGGAGGCAATTCCAAATCTTAGACCCCACCTTTCTTGCTCACATTTGAGATTTACAATTACAATGTTCACAACTGTCTAGTGGATTCTGGAGCTTCCTTCAATGTTATGCCATATTTTGTTTGTAAAAGAATAAATGGTCAATTGAGTGCTTTACCTTCTAGGATCATCCAACTTGACAGATCCAATGTTAAGGTAATTGGTGAACTAAGGAATGTTTTGATTAGATTAGCCTTAGATGAAATAGTGTGTTAGTTTATTGATATTGTGGTGTTGGATATACTAGAGGCTTATGGTTTGTTGTTGAGTAGAGTTTGGTCCAGTAAGTTGCAAGGATATTTTTCCATGGATTGGTCTCATTTGTGGCTTCCATATCAAAACAAGCCAAAATAGATACATATAAATAGGGATCCACATATGAATATTACTGTCACATAGTTGGAGGGAAGGAATGAACCAGTGAATTTTACACACTCAGTCCTAGACAACTACTACCTTGAAACTGAACCAGGTTATTACCATATAGATATTACTGACCATGAATCAGACACACAACCTATTCTCCTTCCGTTTTTGTGGGATAATGATAATGAATTTAACATAGTGGAGCTAGATGTTGACGTAAATTAGTAACTAACATAGATTCTAGAGATAGTTTAGAATCTGAATTTTGGGCTTTGTTTTTCGATGGGTCAAAGACACAAGAGGATGCAAGGTCAAGATGTGTCCTTGTTGATCCCCAAAAGCACAAAAATTATCTCTCCTGTATATTAGAATTTGAATGCACCAATAACACCGCTGAGTATGAGGCCCTTGTCCAAGGTTTAAAAAAGGCCATTGATTTAAATAAAAAATATTTAAAAGTTGTTGTTGATTCAAAAATAGTTGCCAGATAGGTCAGAAATACCATTCACTATTTATCTCCACACTTAAAAGGGTTCTAGACAGAGGTATGGAATTTGATCACAAATTTTGAAGCTTTCAATATTAATTCTATTCCTAGATCGATGAATGTTGCAACTAATTTATTAGCCAACACTACCTCACATTTGATTCCTCTTAATGACAAGTTTTGCAATGAACTGCTTTTCAGGCCTTCTGTTCCAGACAACGTGATGAATTGGAGAGTGTTCAATAATGATCAATAGATCATTGCTTTTCTAATTAGGGAAGGTACCTTCAATGAATCCATTATTGATGATGAAGAACACCAGGCCAACTTGAATAGGTCTGGCAAAAATGGAAGTCATATTGGAGGAAACTTCATGCCTAAAGGAGTGCGCACACTTGAGAGACTGTTTGATCTACAGCATAAGTTTATGAAGCTAGTCAATGCCAAAACCAACAGCTCTTCCATGCAACATGAACTGGTAAATCTGGAAACATTAAAGGAGCCTATAAACATGAATCTTGGAACATGCTGCTCATCAAGAGAAAGATGAAGATTTAATCAACTCTTTAAGCAATATAAGGACATCTTTGCCAGGACTTATGATGAGCTGAAAACTTATGACACTCGCATCATACAACATGTCATTCCTATTAAGCTAGGTGTCAAACCATTTCAAAAAAAGTTACAAAAGGTACATCCAACTCTAGAACCATTAATACATAAGGAATTGAGGAATATTATGGACACTAGTATCATCTTTAAATTTAGACATTTAGAGTGGGTGGCTAATTTGGTACCAGTGTGGAAAAAGTCAAGGAAAATTATATTATGTGTGGATTTTCAAAATCTTAATAGGACCTCTGACATGGATAATTACCCTGTTTTTCCTATGGAATAGATTTTGCAACTTGTCTTTGAGTCTAAGATGTTTTCTTTATTAGATGGGTTCCCAGGATACAATCAAGTGTTGGTGGCTAAGGAATATTGATTGAAAACCACTTTTCAGACGAACTGGGGTACATTCACTTTCCATAGGATTCCATTTGGTCTAATGAATGCAAGAGCCACATTCCAGAGGGCGATGGATACTGAATTCCACAGATTGATCGGACTTAGTGTGGTTATGTACTTGGATGATGTCACAATATTCTCCAATAGAAGGGAGGACCAATTCCATCACTTGAAGAAAATCTTCAAAAGGTGTAGAAAATATGGGATATCTCTCAACCCCAAGATAAGTATTTTTGTTGTTTCAAAGGGGAGATTGCTGGGACATATTATTTCAAAAAGGGGAGTTTCTGTTGATCTAGAACGTATACATGATATTTTATAGATTCTCATGCCCCACAACAAAAAAATGATTCAATCTTTAATTAGGAAAATAAATTCTGTTCATAGGTTTATTTCTGAATGTCCACAAATAGTAAATCCCCTACAACAAATGATAAAACAAGACGTAGAATTTAAATGGATAGATATTGAAAAAAATGCCTTTCATAGAATCAAGCCAGCAATGATGCGATGCCCTCATTGATTAGTCCGAAGTTCAAAAGGGATTTCATAATTTACACTTTCGCATCCGACCATTCTTTTGTGGGAGTGCTCACTCAGAAAGGGGATTAAGGGGATGAGTATCCAATCTCATTTATGAGCATTGGTCTATAGGGTGTTGAACTAAATTACCCAGACATTGATAAATAGGCTTACGTATTTTTTAAAGCAGTAAAACAATTTAGACCCTATATTCTAAAAAACAGGATCAAAGTCACAGTCCCTCACCCAATAGTTAGATCACTCTTTGTATAGAAAGAGTTGGGAGAAAGAAGAGGGAACTGGGTTACAACGTTACAAGAATATGACTTATAATTCAAACCAACAACCAATATCAAAGGCCAAGGGCTGTGCAAAATACTTACTAAAAACTTAGAGGGAGAAGTTGATGGTTGGGATAATGAAGCAGCTGTAAGTTTCCAAGAGGCTCATTACATCACGGCTACCATTGATTCCTAGTACCACAATTTATTACAATACCTGCAACATGCAATATGCACCTCGGAACATTGGAATTCAAAACAAAGAAGGGATCTTCATCTTAAATCGGTATTGTATCAAATTATTGATGGTATTCTATTCTGAAATAACTATGATGGCGTTCTCCTGAGATGCTTAGAAAAGGAAGATGCATAGAAAGTTTTGGTCGAATTACATGATGGACATGCTAGAGGGCATTACTTTGGAGAGACCACTGCACATAAAATACTCAAAGTAGGTTACTATTGGCCGAATGTGTTTAAAGATTCACTCGCTTATGCTTGGAAGTGTGATATCTACCAAAAGAGTGTCGGAAGGGAGAGGAAGCCAACAATACCTTTGCTTCCTATGGTGATTACAAAACCTTTTGAGAAGTGGGGTTTGAATGTTATAGGAGAGATCAACCCAAATTCTTCAAAACAACACCATTACATCCTTATGACCATAGACTATTTCACACATTGTGTTAGAAAAACATAATCATAGAGCAACAACAATAAACAAGATTGTTATGGAGAAATATTCCCTACGGATAGGTAAGACCTCCCTTGAGTGTTCCCAACACCCAAGAAAGATAATAGGATGATATGCCAATAGTTTCTCCTAAATATATCATGCATTCAATACGAGAAAGGGACGGTGATAGCGTACCTTAAACCTGATGGTCGTCCTTCGTAGATCCGAGTTGGTGTAGTCCCTAGAGATATTATGCTCCAACCTCTAAACACCTGCTATCCTGCACACAAAGGAACAAAGGAAACACCTTTCTCCAACCTATCAACTATGCATGACATAAAATATATCCAATTCAATCACAACTAGATCTATGATGTGCAATTGAGAAAAACCATCAACATGTATATATATAGCATCAGAATCAATACATCACAATGTTTACCTTGACTCAATGATGAGGGACTTCCCTTGGCTCCTTGATACAAGATCCTCCTAACCTATATCACCAAAGTTTGGGCTTTCACAATGATGATGGAAGAAGGGAGGAAGAGGGTCTCACTGAAATTGGGCAGCACTTGTTTGCTATCTTTTCTTCCCTCCCTTTTCCTTGGAATACCTTCATTATATAGGTGGATGGTGAAGGTAGAGGGGATGAATGTGGACACCTATATTTTAACAATGTTAGGTCATAACATGTAGGATCCAACTCATGAAGCTAATCTCCTCACAACTCACCAATGGTTCTAGAGAGTGTATTTTTCCAATGGAGAAAATAATGAACTTTCTCAATAACTTAATAAATTATTATTATTATTGAAGAATAATGAGTTATGAGAAAATAAAAGTATTTCAACAACTTAAAGTTGTTAAAGGTTCCTAGTGATCCCAAGGGGGTGGTAAATAATGGTATAATAGATGCCCCCTAAAGTGTGAGGTCAGAAGATGAACCGATGGCCGAAACACTTTACAATAAGGTAATGTTGCATGGCAAGAGAGGATGTGGTCAAGGTAGGAGCTAGGAAACAAGTCACCATGGAATACCCTGTAATCAATCATCCTGTCAACAATATATATCATCCCCGAGGTAGGCATACCCATGCTCGAAACAGGAATAAAGCATGTCCACCAAACAATATGCTGTGGATCCATGGGACCAACTATGAGATCATGGCTACAAAAGAGTACAACGTAGATCCATGTCATGACAAACAACATATCCACCAACCAATACAATGTGGATCTATGTGAACCAATGAGATCATATCCACTGACCATTACAATGTGGATCTATGTGAACCAATGAGATCATAGCCACAGACCAATACAGTGTGGATCTATGTGAACCAATGAGATCATAGCCACCGACCAATACAATATGGATCTATGTATCAGTAAACCAATATACTCCATCGCATCCTAGGAAACAGATGATGAGATACCCAGGGTATTCAAACAAATCCCAAAGATACGATTCTAACCATGTGATTACAATGTGTTGATGTTGAACATGGTAGAAACCACTTGATTACCGGTCAATGATGTGAACCATTACAAAGTGCGAGGGAGATCACCGATGGTGAGAATGACTCCCAAGGTATCATAGTACATTTCATCGAATGTGAATAAATGTGTTGTAGTAAAAAATCCATGGAATCACTCGATCAGATGTCAATGATGGAAACCTACTGTCGAGAATGAGAAGACCTGCCATTGATGTATGCAGACTTCAAGGTACTCTGTTGTCTCTAGATCTAATCCCCAGATGATGAATTGATGTCGACATGGACAAATCCGTCGAAGGAGGGCCATGATGATTCCCATGTCATCGACATGAAACATATATAGGATGATTTTTGTACTGAGAATGGACTGACACAAGGTGTATGGGCAAACAATACTGGGTTTGGTTCAATATAGGACAACATGATGGAATGTTTAAATTACTGCAAAGGTTGACTGGGACACCCCTTGAACATTAGACTACACGACATTAGGTGACTTGGCAGCATAGACTCAATGAGAAAGAGACCAAAACATAATGTGACAATGGTTGAGGCATTCTTCGGATGACCCAAAGGAGTATGGTGACTCATGAAATTGGTATGACGCAGAGGCTAGCAGATTACCCAACTATTGGATTAAGATGCAAACATGTGCCATGATCAAGGTTGACTACAATGCCATTAACAAAAATGTTGATACCTTCCTTTTCCTTTTTTCCCCTTCATGATGGATGAGTACCTCTTCAATGCTTTGATGAGTCCAATCTCATATATTTTACGAACCTGAGAAAGGAGGGGCTCGTTCCCATCGGGGCCCTTTGATGTTTAATTTAACAAGTCCAAAGAAGGATAACTCGATTGTTTTTCATTTTTAGGGAGTTTGAAAAAGCTAAAGAGAAATCCAGGGTGAACATTTTCATAAATGTAGTCCCCCGGGGCCGAAAAAGGATAAAACAATCCAAGGGATAACTCTTCTAGCCGAAAAGGGCTAGAGTATACCTTTTTCGTAATTAGTCAACCAGGTCTGAAAAAGGGGTAAACTATCTCCTGATAGACGCTCCTTCGATAGTAAGAAAGATTCTTTAATAAATTTAACGAGTGTGAAGGAAAGCAAGCTCACTCGCGTTGTTCCATTGTTTTACGAGTATGGGGCAACGAACAGTAAACTCGACATTGTTTTACTAGGTGTGTAACGAGCACGAGAACAACATAAAAAACGCTTAGAATATTTTTCATGTTTTAATCTAGAGCACGAAAAAGAATAAAGTAAGCTCAAAATGTTGAAAGGTGTGAATAGAACTTAGATCAGAATCCCGTAGTATTATTTAACCTGTCAACTCCAAAACATGTGTTAGAACTATATAACTTGAGCCAAAAGTGGGTTTTGAATTAAAAGCAATAAAATAACGAAAGGAAAAATATTAAAATATTCACTCTCAAATCTATAAATAGAGGTGAAAGTGACCCTTTTAACCATTCTATTTCCCTTTCTTACCAAGAGTGGTAAAAGTTCCCTTTGGTGTGGATCTCTTGATTTGGAGATTTTGGGAATTTTCAGCAGTAGATCGTCCTCTTGTTTGTTCCAGGTAAGATTTCTTGTCTTCTACTTGCATTCTTCATGGCTTAAATTCTTCTTTTTGTTTGAGTTATTGAAGATGTTTGTAATTTTTCTAGGGTAGAAAATTTATGCCCCGATCGACGCGGGTAACCCTTTCAGGAACCGCGTCGATGAGATCTGACATGAAGGAAAGTCGCGTCGATGACGTGCTGTGGGAAACATCTAGGTCATGTCGATAGCCCCATATTTTTTTACTCAAAAATTTGTCAAGAAAAGAGGGTTTATCTTGGATGAAAGTGTCTTAATGTTCTCTTCTATTAGTTTTGTAGGTGTATTGGCTAGAAAAAATGGTGCTCAAATGGGAAAGAACAAGACCACAAAGCAAAAGAGTTGGCGAGGTTGAATGATGACAAATCCTTGCTTGATCTTCAGGAATGTAGCCCAAATAAATTTTTCCTGGTCCCAAACATGAGGGCCCAACCACATTTGTTGACTTACTTGGTTGATATGTGGGATCCAACAGAACAACACTTCGTAGTGGGGACCCACATTCTCACAATTGAAGTTGAGGATATCCATTTCTTCACTGGGCGCTCAAGACATGGAGAATGTGCTATGATCATTGGTCATGGCGGCAGGGATTGAGATACCGATTCGCTCATTGATGAATACTGTGAGCTAGGTATTCAGAAATATGCAGGCAAGATTCAAATTGATGATATTATAAATTTGCCATTAAAAACCGTGCTCTTCACCATAGTTCAGGTTGTAGGGACAAAGTCCCATCACCAGGCCACTAAGGTCTAGATGCAGTGTGCGCTTCGGTGCATGGAACCTACTGTTTTTAATTGGTATGAAAGCTTATTGTCCATAATGAAAGAACAGTTGACCAAATGCCGACAAGGAAAAACAATGTTCAGATGGATCGATCCTCATGTTCTTCTTCATGGAAAGGGTTCCCTTGTTCTTTCCTCATCATATTGAGATAGAGATCCCTGATGAACGAGAACCACAGATGATGAGGTGGTGTGAATTGTTCAATCGCCACGACGGTCCTATCCACATCTACGGGCCCACCTTCTTCAGATGGTTGAGGTGACAACTCATCATGATCGAGGATTATGCCTACGCAGGGATGGATTTTAGAGGGGATCCAGATTTAGCTCTCCCCAGGGGATTTGCCTAGGGAGACATTGGTAAGAAGGATACACACTCTTTCTAGTTTGTCTCATATATTTTTGAGTTTTTAGAGTATTTTGTTGTGTGTGCTAATACATGATATTTTCCATGGATACAGATATCGGGCCAAAAAGGCCACCTGGAGCTTCCCTTATTCAACAACGTGAAGAGGCTAAGGTGTTAAATGCCCATGAGAGAGAGGGTATTGAGGATTTGGAAGAGACGGAGGAGAACCTATAAAGGCTCACCATGGGCATCCCAGACACTTCGATTAATGATTTACCCAAGCGTTATTAGCGCCATACAACGAGGGTATCTGGGAGGATCGGGTGCCTACTTCGCAAGATCGCTCGTGTTGTAGTATGTTTTCATGAGCGCTATGATGATTGGAAGCGATGAGATTCAATATTTGACCATGTATTACCTGAAAGCCATGAAATTCAGGATTTTGTGATGTAGTACTTGGAAGCCACAAGTTTCAGGATTTTTGTCTCAGTACCCTTTTTGTAAAACTTTTATCATGCTGAATATAAAAGCACACCGGTTTATATACAATGTGTCCATGGTGAGCGAGGATCTCATGTTTATGCTTGTATTGATGTTATGTTTAATTAAAAAGTTAGGAATGTGCAATGTGACAATCAAGAATGTAATTAGTCGACAAATCTGCAACTGTATTCATTCGCCTAGGAACATACTGGTAATGAATGAATTCAAATGGTCATTCCAATAGACGTACCCGCCATAAGAGACAAGGCAAAGTAGGATCATGGATAGCATTGACTCGATTCAACTGGGAAATTGCCAACTGTGAATCCACATAGACCACAATATGGCTCACCTGAAGGGAAGCAAACTCAGTTAACAAACTAATCACCGCATGATACTCAACGATATTATTTGTTGCATGACCTAAGCAAACTCCTCCTAAACTAATCAACTCATTAGCAAGGGAATAATGTACCCAAGCTACTGAAGCGAGATTCTGAGTGTGCCGGTTAGCGTCATCCGTGGATCCATAATAGGTTGTCATCTGCACATCCCAGCCGGACATGGTATGAGTAGTCATGATTGAGATGAGACCCTAACCAATTAAAAATAACACACCAAAACACACATTATATACAATATGTATATAGTACATATACATGATTAACCTAAGCATAGTATCGTTTGAGATAGAGCCCATTTCTAGGCTCCCCTAGAGACACACCATCATAATCCATTAGCTCATATGCTCCTTTATCCAAAACACGTTTAACGATGTATGGACCATGCCACGTTGAATCAAATTTGCCTTTACCCAATGTATCATACCTTTGATCAGATGTAAAGACCAAATCACCCTCATTAAAGATGCGGGGCTTTACGGATTTATCATACTGGGCCTTGATGTGTTTCTTATGTGCTTCATTGGCGAGAGAAGCATCATGGCAAGTCTCATCAAGTTTGGTCAAGTATAGAAAACGTTCTTCCTCAACCATAGTGTTTGGAAGAAGTTCCACAACTAGTTTCAAAGATGGAATTTCGCACTCGATAGGTAATACCGCCTCTAGACCATATACCAATTGAAAAGGCGTGAATCCAGTGGCAGTTTTTACGGAAGTCATGTGGGCCCAAAGTGCTGAGAACAACATCACATGCCAATTTGACTTGTGAATACCAACCATACACTGAATCATGGTTTCCAAAACCTTGTTAATGGCCTCCACTTTTCCATTTGATTATGGATAGTAGGGATTCGATTTCTCATGAAGAAAACCTAACTTAGCACTCAGTTCGGCTACCATCTAGTTCTAGAAATGTGATCCATGGTAGGTTATTATGGCTTGTGGGACTCTGAAATTAGCAATAACATGATTGAACATAAAGAGAATGACAGTTTCACTTCCGTTTCTGTATGTCATCATGGCCTCAACCCATTTGGTAAAGTAATCTACAACCACTATACTGTAGCTATGCCCCCAAGCCAAGGTAGGTCGACAATGCATAAAATCAATTCCCCATTTTGCAAAGGGACCGACATCGATGACTGGATGTAATGGGATTGTGTCACATCCCCACCTTGACCCCATTACATTCAAATGTAAATAATGTAATATTGTTATAAAATCGTGGTGAGGAGCTCAAGGCCAAGGCCCCACCACCGATTTATTGATGCATATGGTTTACGTGCTAGTCATGCACATTGGAATTGTAAATATGCATTTTAATAAAATACCCACAACTAGCTATGCAATGCAACAAAGAGATGGGGGGCATGATTCAACAAGGAAGATTCAACAAGGAACAGGGATGGGAAATTATTCAAACCCTTGAGCCAATGGTGCTAACCCATGTGTCAATGAGAAAACCCATAAACCCTCAACTACCCATTTTGGCTTATGCACCCAATCATTAAATTCTTCCAAGAGTTGGTTGAGGCAGTTAATGCCTTGGGAGTGGAGAGGTATGGCATCCAATTTCGTGTATGGGCAAGCCATCAACCTGGGAAATCGAAATTTGTCTCCTTGGGCAAGAAAACACCCATGAATTGCCTCCCCAAGTCATTTTGAACAGATAGACTGGGCTCTCTCACGCAGTCTGAGCTACCTGGGTCTTTCCCTGCACGTTTTTCATCCTTTTCTGCATTTTTCCATGCCCGGGAGCTCGTTTTTATATTGCACAGTGGCTAGGAGGAAAGGAGCCACGATTTTTAGGGTTATGGAGGCCGTTTCTGTCCATGAAATGCCCATGAATCACTTTCTGAAAACGATTATGCTCTCCTGGGGTTGAATTCCCATTTCTCCATTTCGTTTTGGGTTGCTCACGTTTTTCTGAACTGGTAGAAACCCCATCCTTGGGCATCTCACTGTAAAAACGTTTCTTCATGCCCATCATTTATATTTTTTGCTGTTATGTGCATCCCTGTTTTGGTTTGAATCCGTGAGCAAGAAAATTGGAGTGGTAGTGGACAGAATTGGCTTGATAAACCTAGGGGAGAAAATAACCTCTCAAGAAGATCAAGAGGGCTGACTACTCTTCTATGCACACCTTGGACACCCTAGATTGGAAGGTATGGCCTGAGGGACTATGTGTTGGTGAAGGGAATACTTCCTGGAGTGGGGTGTGTAGGCATTGTGGGTGCCAAGCTGGATAGATCTTGTAGAGGTATCCATGGCTCTATGTTTGAGCTCACTAGCTTATCAATTCTTCCTTTCCATTTCCTAGCAGCCTGATAAACCCAATTGCAAATTGGCTTGGCTCAATTTGGTGTATGTTTGGCTATGTGTGAGTCTACTGTTCCCTGGTTCCTTGTAGAAATCATGCCCAGCTCGGGGGTGGCAGTTGCATCAAGAGATTGATGAGCACAATTGGCCTATGGTTGGGTGGAACATTGCAGATGCATAGCTGGTTGCTCAGGGACTACCTTGTTCAAGATAAGTACTCTCATGTGCCAATTCTGTATTGTTTAAATTGATGAATGTCATGAATATTTTGAATGTATGATGGATGTGTAATAGAATTTAAATTATGCTGTGTTTAATTACAATATGCACATGCATATGTCTTCTTATCAATGAGTTTTACTTCCTGGAGATGGGGCTAGATGTCCCAGAATTAGAGTGATGTTCTCTCCCATACTGGTATGATGGGAGGGGACGTGACAGATTGGATGTGTTTGCGTCTTCTGATTAAAGAGTTGACAGGGTGGACACTTCTTGACAACATCCATGCAATGTTTAAAAATGTTCGGCCATAAGTATCCAGCACAGAGTATCTTTTGGGCTGTAGCCATCCCAAAGAGGTGATCGCCACAAGCCCCCCATGGCAGTCGTTCAGAACACGCTCATCCTCTTCGTGTGTTAGACAAGGTCGAAGAATAGAGTCAATACCTCGGGGATATAGAGTGTCTCCAATAATGATGTAATACTTCGCATGATGGCGAATACGATGACGGTATTCACAGGATAACCCATGTTGAAAGCACTGTGTCTACAGATACAAAGTTATATGTCCATACCAAGGATCAGGCATACTGATTAGGAACAACGTCTTGTCAGGGATAGAGACGATGGGCTCAACTTCGTAATCAGTATGGGGAAGGTCCCACATAAGTTCTGCAAATACCAAGGATTTCTTGGAATTAGCCTTGGCAAACTCCAAATCGAACTCCTGCAGGATAACGATCCAACAAGAGTATTTTACCCCCAGTGTTTGACGAGTTAAAATGTAATACATGGGGTTGGCGTCTGCAAATATAATCATGGTACAGAGCAAACTGTAGTGATGAAACTGCTGGACAGCTATGACAACAGCTAGGGCCAACTTCTTGACATGTGAATATCAAGTTTCAGGATCATAAATCCTTTTACTCATGTAATATATAACATGTTATTGCCTGTTGACATTCTCCTGCACTAATACCATCCCTATGGTAGAGATAGAGGCAACAAGATAAATGATATAATCCTTATGATAATTCGGTGGTTATAACACAAGCGCGTTGGTGATAGCATGTTTGAGATGATCAAAGGCGCGTTGACCAAGATCATCCCAAACAAAAGGAACTCCCTTCTTCAACAAACACATGAAACCATGTGTTTTCTCAGCGTAATTACATACAAAATGGTGCAAGAAGTTTTCCTTCCCTTGCAAAATCTGAAGTTTAAGAATGTTTGTTGGTGGAGGCAAGGCCAAAATGGCTTCTACCTTCAAGGATCAAGACGAATCCCATCTTTTGATACAATGAAGCCTAGAAGACGTCCAAATTCAATGGAGAATGTGCACTTATGAGGATTCAAGCAGATATTATATTTTCGACACTTGAGGAAAATGGCCCTCGGATGATCTATATGATGTTCTCGATGGTCCGAATGTGCGGGTAAGTCATCGAGGTATGGATCCACTACATCCTTAATATCATGAAAAGTGTACGACATGACCCACTGGAATGTAGCACCAACATTTTTAAGGCCAAAGGGTAGCTTATGATAGGAAAATGTTCCCCAAGGGAAGATGAAAGTATTCTTGTGCTAGTCGGCTGGGTGGATTTCTATCTGATTGTAGTCAGAGAAGCCATCCATAAATGAAAATATGACACTCTTGGCACATTTATTGACAATTTGGTCAATGAAGGGAGTCAGGTAATTATCCTTTGGGCAGGCCCTATTTAAATCGCTATAATCGACACATACCCGAATGGTTCCCTGATTTTTTAAGACATGTACTATATTGGACACCCAGTCTGTCGATGTGATAGGATAAATAAATCTAGTTTTCAAGAGTTTTTCAAGTTCTTCCTTTATGGCCATAGTCTTTCGTGGGTGCACAGGATGTAGTTTTTGCCGGACAGGTTTGGCCCCAGGATATGTTTTTATCTCATGAACAATGATGTTGGGGTCAATACTAGGCATTTATTCATAGTTCCATGTGAAAATGTCACTAAACTCTTTAAACAAGGTCGTATATGCTTGGATTTCATTAGGAGAGCAAGTTTGGCCTATGTGGATGTGTTCCACAACACCATCTTTCACCGAGATGTCAACCGTAATGGTAGGTGTAATGTTTGCCATGTTTCCCTCAGATACTGTGTCTTGCGTGAAAATCAGAGATTTAGGGATGATGATGACATCTGGCGAGATAATATGCTCCTCTTTCGAGGCTGGAGGTGGGAGGAAAGATTATCGATGATGATTATTCCCCCATGGTGGCTCATCTAAGCACATGGTCTCCATAATTGATTCATTGGATGGGAAAGTCCGAAGGAGATCATCGGATGTTGGAGAAGATGAGGCCAACCAAGACGGTCGAGAATAGTGGGCTGACGCCATGAATGAATGGTCATCAGAATCATGAGTATTGGAGATTGATTGGATTGCATGATATGTGGCCTCAACAAGGTTGAGAGGCCGATGATTGCTGATCAAGTCTCCTTCATCAAGACTAAAATCAATCCATGAGTCTGACGAGTTGGAGGAATTATGGTATGTGGAAGAAATCATATGTATCATGGAAACTGGCTGTGGTGGGGGATCTACTGTTGGAAATACTCCCATGAGAGATGAATATTTGAGGAGTCCTACCCCCACACTCTCATATTGAGGTGGATTATGTCCTTAAAGAGGAACATCATCCGCCGTCTGAGAGGTAAGAGAAGGTGCATAGAAAGTTACATGGTCGATTGTAACAATTCACCCTTGATGTGGGAACTGTGCGGTAAGTAAGAATGAGGATGCAATAACAGTCATCGTATAGAACCAATTTCTTCCAAGTAATATATTATAGTTCGGAGGTGCATCTATCACCTCTAGCTGAATGGAAATAGACTTGCCTCTTAACTCAATAGCTATAGATTGGAGGACTCCATGTGGTTGGAATCCTCATCCATCAAAGGCTTTCAACGTAGTGGGTGATTTGGTTAGTTCAGGAGAACCAATGGTTTTCCAACAATTCAAAGACATGACCGATTTAGAGGCTCCTTCGTCCAAAATGGTACGATGGATGTTTCTCCCAGCAATGTGCATTTTGATTTCGAATGCTAGCTGGTGAAAAAGCCTCTGTTTATAGTCCTCCAACCTAAACATGATAGTATTGGAAATTTATGGGTCGACGAATCCTAAGGCAGATAACAATATCTTTCGTTAACTAGGGCAATGTTGCAGAACCTCGAGAGTCGACATAGCACAAGGGGCCTGGGCCAGGTCTTTAACAACGTTGTAGTTTTGGGAAGCCTGGGCATTTGGATTGACTGTCGTCTTATGGATTGTGTTCTTTGGTGGTCGCAAAACTGCATCTGATATCAGTTTCTCAATGGTGAGAGGACCGTTTGATGGAGTAATATTCGATTGAGACATGGAGGGTTGATCATTAGTCCCTCCGACCTTATCCTTTTGCTTGGGATGAGGTAGGTCATATGTCTATGTCCTGGTTTCCAGATTGACTATTTCACTTTTCATCATCAGGACATCAACATTCCTGGAATGGTCTCCTTGCGGAGAGGATTGTTGTTGGACAACCATTTGTTGCTGCCGTTGTTGTTTAGGGAAGGGGTCAGTTAGTACGGTGTTTTAGGAAGTTCCCTTAATGATTCTTTGGAGTTCCTCATGACGAGGACATTCCTTGGTAAAATGATCATCATCGCATAATAGGCATGGATATTTAGCCTTCCTTTTAGGTTTGGCATTAGTGGTGTCCTGAGTGGTTTCCTGTTGCTCAAAATATTTCTTGGATTTACCCTTATTATTCTTCTTTCCATTGGATTTCTGAGTTGATTCTGATTGAACAACATTTACGTCGGCGGTCTGGGCATGATCAGGTGATTGTGTTTTATTTTTACCAGCCTTTTCTTGAGCTGGGATGGAAGCCGATTGAATTTGAGATCCATTTGATTGAGATGAAGACCAGGTTTGAACGAAACCAGTTACACCATCAATAGGTAGTCACGATGGGTTGTTTATGGGACATGGAGAATTCAAAATAATGTCATAAAGAATGCCTGATTACGCGTAGACAAGGTCTAGGTATTGGGAACGAGCAATGGCTTGCTCTTCCATAACAACTCCACTCGTGGCTACATCCTAGCAATGGTAGGAAATACTGAATTTGTAAGCCAATCAACAAGCAATTTGTCCGGAATGGGGGCCTTGATTAATCTACACCTCCGCCTCCACTCCTGGACATGATTTGAAATGTGAGTGGATGTGGATTGGCGAAGGGAGGTAAGTAGGTCGGTACTGGTATCGTAATGGATTGGAAACTGGAAATGCATAAGAAAATCCATAGCTAAGGATCCAAATTCCCGGAAAGAGTGCGGTGGCAACTCAATAAAACACTTGGCAGCATGGCTAGTAAAAGAGTCTGAGACAGATAAATTCATCCATTAAAGAATTCGATGAACACCACAAATTGATAAGTCATCATGTGGTTCTTTGGATCCTCACTGGGTTTGTCGTCAAATTTAGGGATGTCTGATGGTAATTTGGCAGGAATCAGTGGCCAATGAGGTTCTTGCCATATGGGATCATTAGTCAAACATGCCAATTCTGGCATATCTAAGGTAGCCATGAATGGTAATTGATGGTTCGACTATGGATACTAGTAATATTGATAGGGCATTAGGGTACCAGTAGGACCGAGGATAGATTGATCATAGGGTGATCCTTCCATGGGTTGTGGATTATAGGGCGACGGTGCTCCAGATAATGGAACTCCATATGATGGAGGTGGTGGGAGGGCATAAGGGTGATATGACTATGGTTGTGTTTGGGGCAGATGTCCACCAACTGATGGTCCAGCTGGGGGGTTATATACCGGATCTGTTTTCCCCCGTATTGGATTGGTGTTGCCAGGAAAAGGTACTCCAGGATGTGTATGTCCTGGAGCAATAGGGTGGTAGATTTGAGTTGTTGGTACAATATGATTTCCTGTGTTCATTTGACTTAATGGGGGTTTATTCCAGGTAGAATGGCCCCAAATGGGTTGGACCAAAGGTTTCCCCCCAGTCGCATCGTAACCACTAAAAATTTGGTTCCTGTTGAAGCCTCGGATGTGATGGATGTACCCCAGGAAACAACGCAAGGGAGATAGCCTATCCGAAGGCTTCGAATAATCCTACGCAAGGATTACCTTATCCTCAAGCTGTTTGGTGTAGCTAACTCCGACGGGTTTTATGGCTCCGTTAGCCGTTAAGCGATGCTTGCTCCTCAAAGAGGAGACTTTGAATCATGAATGAAACTAAATCCTAAATGCAAACCTAACTTAATGTGTAATTTATGAAATGTGATTGTGATAATTAGTTCATGTCATTTTGCTAATCTGTGATAAATGATAGAAATAATCATCTAATAGAACTAACAGAATGAAAACAAAAATACTTTTCTCATAAACTGATCAAAAGGAAAAAATATTAGTTTTAATTAGTATTCAATTGATTATCAAGCTGACAAATCAGATTCATATCAATTGGTGTGTCAGAAAACATTAGAAGTTATGCAATGAACAAAACTCATGACAAATCAAGAATTCTGTTCATCACAGATTGAAAATGATTCATGCTGCAATTGAAAATAACTTCTAATATCTAAACATAGGTAACATAAATGTGAATATCAGATGAAAATCAGTATATTCTGAAAATAAATTGCAAAAAAAACCCAAAATCAATATATTAAATAAATTGATGAAAACCTTACAGAATATCTCCAAATCCAATCAATTAGCTTGCTGAGAAATCAGAGAGTGTCATCCACTGATTTGAATAACAAACTGTATGCATAAAAATGCATAACAATTATATATTACAGAGAAAGAAAGAAATTTTTTTCTCCTGAGATATCCCCCCCTCAGATCATAGAAGGTAGGTATTTATACAAAACAAATGACAGTAGAAGATAAGGTAAGTTTCCCCAATTGATGAGCTAATTAGCTGAGTTGTTCCATTTAACAAATCCGTCAATGAGAAAAATATGGGAAAATCCATTTTGAAAAACCAATCAGATCTCCCAAATGAAGAACTTTCCGAGGATTCTACCATAAGAAAACTAATTGGGCATCTTCTACACAAAACCCATGTCTCGGATTTTCCAGATTCATCTTCATCACTCCCGAAATCACGTCCAAAGATCATTGCTTTCCACTTGGCATGTTTTGATCACTCCAAATTTGGGATGTAAATTGTTCAATTTGACTCTTCCAAATCCAAATCCACACCTGTACAATTCAAAAGAGAAATTAAAACATCATTCCAAAGCTAATGACATAAATCTAAATTAATAAAAATCCATTTGCAAATCAAAATATAATGAAAATAAACAAATCTCATACAAATCCGAAATTGACTGTTCATACAAATTTTTCGGGGTGTTTAAGCTATTCAATTGGAAAACATATTATTCCCAATCATTCCTCATCCTTCCAGTTTTCCAACGAGCTATCTAGTGCTTAATTTGAGTTTATAAATCTCAAGATATTGCTCCCAGAAGTTAAGGCCCAACAACTATTGATTTCATTGTTGGGTCAATTATGGCCATTGATCTAATTAAATCCATTATCCCATATTAATTATTTTCCAAATGAATGAAACCAAACAAAAATCCAAAATCAATATTCCCAAAATATCGGAAATCAAATATCGGGAAGAAAATTTTGAATTTGAAAAATTCATTTAAACAAATCAAAATCCTAAAACAAAAACCAAAAATAAAAACTCTAAGTAAAAATGAAATTACCAAAATTTACAGACCCGAAATTAAATTAAAATATAACATAAGATAAACTTAGGGTCCGTAAAATGCGGAAATGAAAAAGTAAAATTTGAAAAAAGTGATTTCCCCAATCATATTAAATTTTACTAAGAACAACCTTGCCTTCTGCAATCCCCATTGCGGGTTGCAAAAACATTAACATTTCAACAATTAAAATCAAAAGTTCCGCATTCCCAATTGCAGATTGTGAAAATGTTTGAAATTTTAACCAAAAATAAAATTTCTGCAATCAAAATTATAAACTTAGAAGTAAAAATCAAAACCATTTACAAGTTAATTCTTAAGAAAACAAATGTTGGAAACAAGTTATGTATATAGGAAAAGAATCACTCCTATAATATAGGAGAGTTAATGAATTCCATAAATAGATTTCTAACACAATCATTTTCCAAGAATAGAATACCAAGAAAAGAATAATAATATTTCATTTTGCACAATAATAAATGCAAATCCTTTTAAATTGCAAAAGGAAAAATAGAAATTGTATTTTGAAGATTTAGTCAGCTTATTTAGAAGGAATTATTTATCCATGATCAAACTAATTTTACATTCGTGAATATTAAACTTTAATCCCACTAATTTCCCAATAATCGTAAAACAAAAACTCAAGGAAATTAGAGAAATTAAAATTCATACAAACTAATACATATGTGCTCTTTAATTTTCATAAAATCAAATTGTGTATAAATTTAATATATGGATTTAATCAAATACACAAAGTAATTTAATGAAAGTCAAAGCATGAACATGAATATTTAAAGATTTAAAATAAACTTAATTCAAACATTAAAAATATTAAACTAAGATAGTCAAACAAACCCAAAGACTAAGATTATTTACAATATTTACATTATGATTCTAGGAATGCAAAAGTTAAAATAAAATTCCATCAAGCTCAAATATCATATTAGTGCCATATCTAAAATCATGAGAGAAGAAACCATAAGATCAATAAAAATCCCAGAATGAAGGTAAGAACCAACCATCATCTCGAATATTCAGTTTGTGCAGCGAAGACCAAATCTAGGTGGGGAATGTGAAAGACAACATGGTAGGTCAACCACCAAGATCATGAAACCAACTCAAATGATAAAACCAACTCAAATGAATCAAAAGCAAATAAGTAAAATGGAAACAAACCGCATTCCGCAATTGAAATCGTTAAAAAAACAACGTATGCTCCGCTTTCTGCAATCCACAATTGCGGGTTGTGGGTTCACAATTGAAATCGTTAAAAAAAACGTACGCTCTGCAATCCGCAATTGCGGGTTGCGGATCAACATAATGCAAATTTATTTAAAACACTTTCCGCAATCCACAATTGCGGGTTGCGGGTGCGACAACCATGATTATTGAAAAACATTTCCGCATCCCCAATCTACATTGCGGGTTGTAGAACCAAAAAGTTCAAAATCAAAAGACCAAGCTCCTGCAATTCACATTGCAGATTGCGGGTTGCGGAAGGAACAAACTTTTTGGGGAAAATTAGCTCTTTCCGCAACTCACAAAACACACAAACAATGAATTAAATCTCAAAGAGAAAATTATTAACTAAATCAAATCATGACAAAGGCATAGAAAACATGATAGTCGGGATAAAAACCCCAAAATGACTAAGGAATCTAAGCATTACCTTTGTATGTAAAAATTGGGGCTCCCATGTTTTTTAATAAAAACATGGGATCTGTTGTAGCTACAACAAATGGCGACTGGATGGGAAAAACCAATTATCTGTGAATTATAGTATTGAAATATATAAAAATTAGGAACAAAGATGAAATGCCTTCTCATGCTAAATTTCAAATAATTTGAATAACTCTATCACTGAATGATATAGTATCGGTTAGACTTCAAAGCTTCTAAAACATCCAACTCATTCCCATCATTATCCAATTTTTTTTTTTAAAGATAAACTCATTTTTCAAAATAAATTATTTACAAGATGTAAGAATCAAGAACTTTACCAGGAATTAACCTCGGGAAATCAAGCTAATCATATAAGACATAATATTAAGAAATGACTCCAATACCACAAGCAGGACCCTACAGCTAGCCGACGTCTATAGCCGCGACAGGGATGCCTTTTAATCCCACTTCCAAGCTCTCTGGTCCCAGTTTACTAATTTAGATACATAGCTATACAATGGCTCAATTTACTGATGGGTAAGCGACATCAGATAACTCTCTACGAGCGTGGGATGGAAAAGGATTCTTAAAGATTTATATATATAATATTTATGATTTGGAATCCCAAATACCACAGATGGAGCCACTGTAGCCCGCAAGAGTCCATAGCCTCGACAGGGACGTCTTTTAACACGTTTTAACTAATGGCTTATATCCCAAATAGAAAGTTTAAATAAATCTGCAAACTATGTGTAATGTGCTCATCTTGATTTGAGATTGCCTAGTACATGGGGGAGCAGACTTAGAAACTCCTTAAGAGTAAGGATGGCGTAAGGAATCTATAGATTATTAATATTTACAGATTAAAACTTCTTTCCCGAAACTGATTCCCTTAAAAGTAACTAAATTCAAACTTATATGTTTATGTTGAGTTAAAGATAAAGTTCTAAGGATAATAATGGAAAGATTCAAATAGAATTATCAGGATCGTCTATTATTGTTTTTTCAAATCAGAAATGAACTAATCAAAACATTTGATTTCCAGCAAGCAAAAAATATTTATAAAGATTCCCTTTATAGATAAGATTTCAAGACTGTAAAAGAGTGATAAGTTTTCTTATGAAAAACTCAAAACAAACCAATAAGAAAATAAAATGTAGGAATGATAAAATCAAACATATATACAAGTGGAACCAAAAGTAAATCAAAATCTCACAACTATATCACTTGCTAAAAGAAAAATTAGTGATTAAAAATTTTGTTTTATAATGAGTCATGAGATATCAGATTCAATTAGGTCTTTATTGAAAACAAATAAAGAATCCTACAAGATTAAACTAAATTAAAATGTAAAATAATTGCGAAAATAAGCCATAAGAAATTGTCTCATGCGAACAAAAGAAAGATTTGTTTGTAGAATCGAAGGAATTTGTTATTGTAAAGGGAATAATTATATCAATTCATAAATTGTAAATATATTGAATTGATTATAATGAAACTCTTAAAATAAATTTATTCTCCTTCAGTTGAAGAATTACGATCAACATTGTTATGTTGCATAAAGTTGACAATGGGGCCTCATTTATTAAAGATGATGTACAAAATGAAATAATACTAAACTAAATTGTGTTCAATTTGCAACAACAAAATATGTAAAACCCCCTTTTTTCAAGTGCATATCCAGGAAATATCAAAATTCGTGGGTAATGAAGATGTTCTAATTTTAAATTACTTTGTCTTCTGTCAAAATATTCTTGCTCTTAAAACTCGGAAAATAATTATTTCAAAACATTTCATGACAAGATCATTATAATTTAAAACTAAAGACATAATTCAGACATGAATGCCTTAAACAAAAAAAAAGCGAGAACATGAATAACAGAAAGTGAAAGAAGATAAAAATACTTCCATGAATGGATCTGAAGAAGTGTTGTCTCCAACTTAAACTTGGCTTGTCGCTCCAAATACTTTATTGAAGAAAACCAAAAGAGCAATCTAATTATTAAAGAAATGAACAAAATTAATCTATTATACACCTACACTACTCTAAAAGTAAACAAAAACCAAGTGTAATCAAATTTCCAATGCAACCATGAAAGCATATGAAAACCTGCAAAAAAGAAGATGTGAATAATCAGAAAACATGACAAGAATGCTCGAACATAAAAATGAACAAAGAATGCATTAAAGCAAATAAGATGGGATTTATGTACAAATAAAGAGAATGGAGTACCATCTTTGTATACAAATAAGGAAAAAAAAGTTTTACCATAATGATGAAATATTGCTAAAAAAGATTTCTCAAGCCAATCAACAACCCAATCATGGTCGGGGTGGCAGGTGCGGGTGGGGTCTTATTTGATCCCGGAGGAAATAAAATTGAATCTATCTCGTGGGGATTAGGAATCAAGACAAACAATGAAGCTGAATGGATTGCTCTCGTCTTATCTTTCAATATGATCTCCTCCCTCAGCATTGATAATCTCAGAGTTTATGGGGATTCCAGACATGTCATTCAAACAATGAGAAGGGGTGCCGCCCCACAAGGATCTAGAGCTTACAGGTACATGCAAAGAATAAAATCTAATCCTCACTTTTCTCAGACTTCTTTCTTTCACATCTGTCGAGCAAATAACAAGTTAGCGGATGAAGCGGCCAACAAAGGAACGTTGCTAGACATCGGGCACATGGAGGATCAAAATGGTGCCTTGGGATTTCAATTTATACCATAATCTATTTAAATGGTTAAAAATGTTATGGTATTGGGTTTGAAGGGGCTTAGTGGCTTGAGGGTCCCCCTCCCCCCATCCCCGTCCTCCTCCGTAGACGACGTTTTGCGTGCCCCTGCCACACGCCCTCCTCTCCACAGCGCATGGCACATGGGCCCTCGTGGTGCTGTCAGCTCCCACGAGCAGCACTTAAACGGGCCAACTGCCCCTCCCTCGCTGTATTACGTAATGGCTCGACCTCTCTCCAGTGCGATGAACAGGCTTTCCCTCGGCGACTTGGGCTCTCCATCCCCCCGTCCCGGACTGTTAATCCATCACAGGGCGGGCAATATGCAGAACATTATGGCGGCCATTGCCGCGTTGAGTCGCACCATGGTCGACATTAAGCTTTCTGTGCGTAACACCTACAACGAAGTTTGCACAAGCGTGAATCAAAACGAGGAAATGGCCAAGGATTTGAGCTACACTGTGAACCAGCTCGCATGCCAGGACTCCAGAATTGACGACCTGGAGCGAAACCGGTTCGAATTGATGGGCAAGGTGGATAATATGCAGGAAGACATTGCTGTGCTCACTGGGAAATCGCAGGGAAGCTGCGTCCATGGCAGTCTGACGGTTAATCAGGAGATAAAGCAGGAAAGGCAGGATGCGGCTTCTGTCTACCTTAAAAAATATGGATAGTTTGCAGTCTCAGTTCAGGTTCCTCTTTTTTGATGTTTAAGACACTATATTTTTCTGTATATTCCTAAATCAGCAGTTCGTCAGGGTTTATCCCTGCTCTACGTTGAACAGTTTCAGTAAAATTTTGTTTAGAACTCTTACAGGTAGACAGATAGAATCTTCAGTTATAAATTCTCAGGCACTTGTTACTCTGTCAAATTTTTGTGAAAACTTGTAATGAATGGCTGTGCACAGCCTTTATAAATATATCTATTTCCCCTGTTCTTGTTACAAAAAAACAACCCAATCATGGTATGTACAATGAAAATCAAAAGAATGACAGAAAGAGCTTGAAAGATTTATGCGATGAAATGGATTATGTGAAAGAAAATCAACATTAGTATTATAAGAATCTAAAACTTCTTCTTGAACAATTTTCTCCTTAGGAACATTTTCTTGAATAAGATTAACAAAATCAGATCCAATTTGTTCTAGTTTATTATCGTATAAATCATCATAAATTGGTTGATTAAATTGAAAATTTTCATAGAGATCACATTGCCTTTGAGTATTTACTTGAGAAGAACTAAAGATATGATATGTTATAAGTGTAGAAATAGGATCATTAACATTCTGATAAGAATCTTCTCCATCAAGTAATTGATTGTAAGAAGAAAATGTTTCTTCATTGAATGATGAATCATAAAAGGAAAAATTATAGAGATTACCCTTAGAAATAACATTCATTTCCAGCAAAGAACAGTGACAAGAAAACATAGATTGATGATAAAGATAAGAATCTTCTTGATCTTTGTCATGTATTTCATAATCAACTTGTACCTCTTTAAGATTTAACAATGAAGAATTAGAATCTGAAATATATGATTGAATGTCATTATTATCAAATAGATCAGGATATAAAGAAAAATATGAAGAGAAAATTAGTGTATGAAATTCATCTCTTAAAAGAATATTTTTAGATCGAGATTCCTTAAGAGGGATTTTCTCTTCAAAAGGAATATGTATGAAAGATTTCAAATCAGAATTTGCTTCTTATTGTAATATAGTATCATCATTTTGTGAAATATGTTCTCCTGTAGAATCATATAGATCAGAAAATTGTAATTGGAAAAACATATCACAAATTTCAGAACAATTCGTTGATTCAAGATCTATCAAAAGATTAATAGAATAATTAATATTAGAATCTTGAAGCTCTTTACTTATGCTAGAAGAAGATTGTTTGATTTTTTTTTTTACAGTAACGGTTGGAATATTTGTATTAAAAAAACATGAGCAGGTTACATAATGCCGGGAGACTGTACCCACAAAAGAAGAGGGAGAATTCACCTCTGTTCCAGTCTTAGAAGTTCAACTTTTACAAAAAATGACAAGAGAGGGAGCTAGACACCTCTGAGTTTCTCAGAACTTCATT
This sequence comes from Larix kaempferi, assembly GCA_027924585.1. Classification (NCBI taxonomy): domain Eukaryota; kingdom Viridiplantae; phylum Streptophyta; class Pinopsida; order Pinales; family Pinaceae; genus Larix; species Larix kaempferi. The sequence continues at coordinate 957,287 of BSBM01000742.1, forward strand.
TCTACATCTATAAACCGATTTCCATACCCAACAGAGCTTATAGCATAAGAGGGGAAAATACACCTCATAAAATTTCAGAATTCAGACATAACATAACAGGACTTTGCAAAACATAAGAGGGGAAATGACACCTCTGAAAATTCCCTATACTCAGACAAAAAGACAAGATTTGAAAATAGAGAAAAATAGACATATAACCAGGCTGCTTCACAGGTTGTTGGACTTTCGTCAAGTTCTGGGAGAAAGACTCTTTTTCTTCTTTTTTCCGACCGCTGCTTCCTCATTGTCTTCTAGGCCCAAGATGACGACAGGACTGTTGCTCCTGCTTGTGTGGATGCAGTCAACCTTAGCTTCCATGATTTTTAACCCACTATGCAGAGAGTCCATTTTGCTAACCAACCCTTCGAAAAATTCTTGCATTTTGATAGTATTGCTTCTGATGTCCGAATTAGAAATCTGGACGAAGGTGGCTAACTGAGATATGGCCTTCTTGATATCCTTTCTTTCACCCTTTAGCCACCCGACCTGAGCATCAATATCATGCAGGTGCGAGAGCACTCCAGGCGGGGGGCTTTCCGGGCCGCGAGGAGAGTCAAAGTTCCCAAAACTCCCAGTATTTCCATTCACATTCCATAGTTTATTTTCCCCAGGGATTTCATTAACTAGATTCAGAGCTAGATTGTTTTGAAGGCCAGGATCATCCTCCATGGTTTTCCAGCTCTTTTCACTCTCCTGTTCGTAGCCAATATAACTAGCATTGAGATGCAGCCTTTGAATCTGGGCCATATCCAATTGCGAATTTCCTCCACCAATTTCGCTGTTAGGGCGACGAACACATTTTTCCTGAATGCCCAGAGCTCCCTGCAAGTCTTTCTCTCCATTACCATGAACCGAATCGATCGTCAGTGGAAAACGTTGCGTCCCAATTCCTCCCGCAGAGACTTGCAGATTGGCCCGACAATTTTTGCACTGCAACGTTGGGAGGCATATGCCTGCATTACTGCCAACATTCCTTCTGTCCATTGTGAAGAAAATGGCCGCGGAGTAGATAGAGAAGAGAGACAGACGACAGGGGAGCAATAGAAGAATGAGCTTGACCTCCCACATGCCCCTATTAAGAAGCCACCTTACCTGGATGCCATTTAACTCTCCTGCATGCGAAACAAGTGTGTCTTGACAGGCCATGCCGTCGATAGGAGCCTGGGAATTCTCAATCCGATCCAAGGAGGATTTGTAGTCAATGTCGTTCTGACCGCGGGGGTACACGCGTATAAGCAAGTCGCAAGAGCCACCAAGGCAGCTGACGGTTCCAATCAGGCCACTAAGGCACCCAAACCAAGGTTTCAAGTACACCATTTTTAGTTAGGACATCACAATTTTTCCTAGCCCCTAGGTTAGCCATTGTCTCTGCGGTAGCGTTGTTCTTTCTTAGGACATGAAAAAAGGAAAGAGATTCATACTTGTAGGAGCTAATTGAGCGTGCAAGAAGGGACTGGTACTTAGAGGTTGGATTTTTTTGTTTGCTTGTGATTGCCCTTGCAGTCTTAATGGCGATGAGAGAATCGCCAATGACAGTAAGCCTTCTGATATTTTTCTCCTGAGTGATATCAAGACCTTTGATCAAGGCGAGCCACTCAGCCTGATTGTTGGTTTGATTTCCTATCCCCTAAGCGTAGTCTTCCACTTTGCTTCCTTCGGAGTCCATTAGAACTCCCCCCGCACCTGCCAAACTTGGATTGCCTTTTGAGGCCCCGTCGAAGAAGAGGAAGAAACTATTGAAGGATCGCATCCAATATTTGATCTCATTTGACTCAAGACGAATCTGCCAGTCGGGGGAATTCTTGCGAGCCACGGTAGGAGTCTTGAGGGGAGAGTTTGGAACGAAGGTCTGCTACCCAGATTTTTTCTTCGACACTAAGGTTTTCTTTGCTGAGATTATGCAAACCTCTTGAGGAGAGCGTCTCAGTCCAAAGAGAAGTTTCCTTTGAGACCACCATGCTTGGAGAGGTCTGGGTTTCTTCAAATATTTCTTTATTTCTTGCATTCCAGATCTTCCAACAAATGAATTTGGGGTAGGATATCCAAGCTCTTTTAAAGTTCGGCTTCGTAGCAAAGGTGGCATGGTAGTAGAAATGCCAGTTGGAAAAAAGATCTCTCCAAGTAGTGGGGAGTGTGATCTTGGGTTGAATAACATGGAAAGCTCTGTTCTAGACTGCTCTGGAAAAGCCGCATTCAAGGAAGAGGCGTTCAACTGTTTCCTCTGCTACTTTGCATAGAACACACCTAGCTGGTCCATGAATATTTCTTTTTTGAAGATTATCAGCAGTTAAAATATTTTTTTGGGCGAGAAGCCAATTGAACACATTGATCTTTGGAATCCCATCTTTGCTCCAAATACGATCCCACTTGATGTCTTTGTTGCAGGGGTAGCTCAAGGCATCGAGATAGTTGTACCCCTCCTTCACTGAGTAATGGTCAGCAGAAACCCATCCTTGTTTGTCCTTTTCTCTAAGATGTATGGGGGTTGATCCATGAAAGAGAGAGAGAAGGAAACAATAATCAACATTTAAATGAGCAGGGAGATCAAAGGTTCTCCAGCTATTCCATTTCCCTTCACTTGTCCAAGTTGAGAGATCGTAGAGGGTGTGGATGTTGGCCCGATCCATCCAACGTTTCAGATTAGCGAGCTTCAGGAGGTGAGCTACTGGAGGATTAGCACCAAAGTTGTCATGCCATATCTTGGTTTGTTTGCCGTTACTAGGGATCCAAGTGAGCTTGTCTTGAATAACCTTGGTTGACTTTTTGCAGAGGTTCCATATATTAGTCCTTTTCTGTCTAATTGGATTCTTTCCACACATCTTTTCCTGGTTCCTAGCATGTATTTTTTATAGAGAATTTCCTTCCACCATGATCTCTTAACTGTGATGACTCTCCATAAGATCTTCGCGCCAAGAGCTAAATTCATCATAGTGGGATCTTTGATACCTGTTCCTCCAAACTTTTTTGGTCTCTGCAGACAGATTCCCAATTAACTAGATGAAACATTTTAGTGTTATTGTTTTTCCCTCCCTACCAAAGGAAGCTGCGAAGATTTTTGGTGATTTTCTTTGTAACCGTGTTGGGAGCAATGGAAATGGAGCAGGCATACAGTGGATATGCGGCCAAAATGGATTTTATGAGGACCATTTTCCCAGCTGAGTTAAGCCATCTGGATCCCCACGCTGATATCTTGCTTTGGATTTTGGAGATGAGCTCATTCCAGTCTGCAACTTTTTGTTTCCCTTTGAAGATGGGAATTCCCAGGTATGGAAAGGAATTCCATTCCCCTATGCCCTCAAATCCAAGAATCCTAGAGATTCTAGCCATTGTTCCCGCAGAGCAATTCCAACCATAAATCCTAGATTTGGTCGAGTTTACTTTGCCGTCCGAAGCATGCAAGAAGGATGAGAGGACGATGTCAAATATTTTGGCGATGATCGTTGAGGCACCTCCCAACAGGATAGTATCATCAACAAATTGAGAGTGATTGACCGGTTTGACACCTCGGACAATTTTTATACCTTTGAGCTCCCCTGTGGATTGGAGGAGATGCAGCTTATGACTCAAGGTTTCAACCACTAGGAGATAAAGAAAGGGGGAGAGAGGACACCCTTGGCGTAAGTCTCTGGAGACAGGAAAGAAGTTGGAGGGTCGACCATTGACCAGGGGGGCGATCCATGGACTATGAATACATGCTTTTATCCATCTCACAAATTCAGTGGAGAACCCGAATTTCAGCATGATAACAAAGAGGAATTGGTGGTTCAATCTATCAAAGGCGTTTTCCATATCAAGCTTGATGGCCATGCCCTGATGCTTCTTCTCAATGCTTGAGTGTATAGATTCCTGTACCATGATGATATTGTCCAAGATTTGACGCCTAGCTAAGAATCCTCCCTGAGTTTCTGAAATTAGCTTACTCATGATCTTCTTCATCCTGGTGGCAATAATTCTGGTGAGTATTTTGTCGGAAGTGTTGTAGAGGGAGATTGGCCTGAATCTTCCCATGGACCCTGGGCTTTTTTCCTTAGGAATAAGAGCCAGAAAGGAGGAGTTGGTCGCTCCTCCAATCTTGTCTTTCCTCCTCGTCCAGTTGAGAATTATCTTAAGATCATCCTTGATTATGTTCCAGGCCGCTCGATAGAAGTTTATAGTAAATCCATCTGGCCCAGGCGCTTTGTCCGGTTGCAGGGACCAAATTGCAGTGATGATTTCATGTTCCGTAATTGGCTTAGTGAGATGTTGGTTGAATTGTTCCGAGACTAAAGAGGGTATTTCTTTGATCAAATCCAATTGGGCCTCAGGGTCTGTCTCTCCTTTGTCAGTGAAGAGATCTTTGAAGTGATTGTAAGCAAGAGTTTGGAGATTATCCTGACCTTTGATTTTTTCCCCTGTCATATTCTTCAATTCTCTAATTGTATTTTGACTTCGTCGAGCTTTGGTTTGATTGTGGAAGTACTTGGTGTTGTTGTCACCACATTTTAGCCAAAGTTGCCTGGATTTGATTCTCTAGAGTTCCTCTTCTTGCCTTGCAGCCTTTAGAATTTCCATCTCCAAGGTTTTTTCTTGATTTAAAAGATGGGGCGAGACTTCCTCTGCTTCCATCCGAAATTGTAAGTCCACAAGCTTGGCTTGGCTGCAAAGCTTGTTGTGGTTGGGATTTGTGAAGGAGACCTTGGCCCATCGTTTCAGAGCAAGCTTGACCGAGCGAAGTTTTGACTCCCAAATAAAACTGGGGGAGCCACGGACATTGATATTCCAGGATTGAATGACAATAGGAAGGAAGTCTAGATGTCGATCCCAGAGTGAATTAAACCGAAAAGGTATTGCCCGAGATTTTCTTGGGGAGCAATGGAGAGGCCGATAGGTTTGTGGTCCGAAGAAGCACACGGAATGGAGAAAGCAGAAATAATTAAATCGAGATTGCAGAGGGAGGAACTTACTAGAAAGCGATCCAGTCGAGCTGCTATATGTCCTTTGCCACTTCTCCGATTACTCTAGGTGTACTTAGCATTCTTGAGCGGGATGTCCATCAGATCCATATCTGTTATTGTCCTCAAGCTTCTCCCCAAAGGGATCCGTTACAATGCTGCCGCCTCTTTTTTCTTGCTGTGACTTGGTCACGTTGAAATCACCTACTATAATCAGTTTTTCCCTTTTCAAATCTTCCTTAAAGCCGAGGAGGTCCTCCCAGAAGGTGTTCTTGTCTCTATAGTGGTTAGGCCCATAAACATTGCAGATAAAGTATACTTCATTGCTCTCCTTGTCTTTGACTTCAGTCAGCAACCAATTGGTTTTGGTTATGGTGTTTATTAGAGATATTTTTGGAGATAGTAGGGTGGCGATACCCCCAGATGCCCCCCATGCACTATTAGCTGTGCCATGGCAGTCTTTCCAAACAGAACGTGAGAGTGCCATTAACTCCTCGTCCTGCAGCTTTGTCTCTTGGATAAGAATGAGATCTGGTTTTTCCATTTTTATTAGATTTTTTAGAGCTTCCACCTTGTTTATTCCTCCCAGGCTTCTACAATTCCAAGAGATGATATACATTACTTCTTGCTATTTTGAGGCCCTGCTCGGGACCTGCCTATTTTTGCTAAGTTATGGGATTTAGGGTTTTGCATTCTCTTCATATCCTCCAAGCTTTTTTTCCTTCCCAGCTCTATTTCTCTTTCAGTTTCAACTTCTCTGTGGTATCTGTGTGACTTTCTTCCTTGGGTGTTTGGGGGATGCACTTCCTCGATTTCTTCCAGAGATTCCAAGGAGTTGTCCAAGGAGGATGCTAATGGCACATACTTGCTTTTGACCTTGTCTGCCCATGAGCCACTAGGAGTACTTGAGTTGTCGATGAGGGGTTTTTTCCCTTGATCCCGAGGGGGAGATGCTGGGGGTTCTTCCCTTGAATTTTCTGCTTCTTGATCTTCTTCTCCCTCGATTTCTCCTTCTTCCGTGGCTAGTTCTTGAAATTTGTTGTTTGTAAGCACTTCTTTTTCCATAGCTGGAGTGGTTTGAGGCCGAACTTCTTTCCCGGAGTGCGGTCCTGCTGCATATTTCCTTCCTTTTTTTGTTGGCTTCCATTCCTCGGAGCGACCTTTTTCTGAGATCTCCTGAGCTGTCTTGGGATAGTTCTTGACAAAATGCCCATACTCGTGGCATTTTTTACACTTGAAAGGTAGTTGTTCATAATCCACCTTTTGCAGATGTTCCCATCCGTCCATGGCGAGGTTAACTTCTTCCGGAAGTCCTTTTTCCAGGTCGACTTCCACACAGATACGGGCGCAGGAGAAGAGAGGAGCTTTTGGTTCGACTTTATCTATGTATTTCCCGAGCGAGTTCCCAATGGATTGCAGGGTCTCATCATTCCAGCAGTGGAGCGGGAGATGGGATAGACGAACCCATACAGGAACAGCAGAGGGGACATCCTTTTCTGGGTTGAAGGAGAGACTCCAGCGATTCAGGTAAAGGCTGCGAGGGCCCATGAAGTAAGGTCCACTTCTAAAGATTAGATCTCGGTCGACTTTGTGTTCAAAGAGAAAAGTGAAAAATCCCTTACCGCAGAAGCAATGCTGCAGACCACCAGAGATCAAGGGCATCCAGTTCTTATTTATACAGGATTCCATGGATTTAGGGGAAGGCCAAATTCCTGTAAACTGACCAATCAGTCCGCGCTCGCTTAGGGCAAGAGCTTTTAGTTTAGAAGCTACCGACATGATTTGGATGCGAGAGGCAGCAACTCTCTTCACGAAACTGTCATCCGAAACTTCCACGAGGGAGGGAGGAGGAGTCACGTTAACCAGGGTGCGAAAGGCCTCGTCCAGGAGGAGGCGTCGATTAGCAGCAGGAGGTGGCTGCTCCTGAGTTGCCATCGCAGGAGGAGCTCGCGAAGGCTAAAGAATGCAGAAGGCGCAGAGACGCAGGGGACGCCGTGGCTAGGGTTCCATTCCGAAGCTCCATAGCAACGCTGTATTTTATCTGCAACTATTCCAGAAGATTGTTTGATATTATGATTATAACTATTCTCTTTTACTTTAGAGGAATATTCTATAGGAAAATGATCTCCTTCATGATTAGTTAGACATTGAATTTCATGTGAAATAGATATGGACATATCAACATTTAAATCACCCAAATCATCATAATGATTATGATCCATATCTAAGAAAGAGAAACAATTCATTTCTACAATTTTTAAATCCTTAGATTCTTCATGCAAATCTAAACCAAGAGGTGGCTGATTTTTGATGTATAATTCATGTTTATCATCTTCTAATTGATTAGATTCATGTGAAATAGAAATAGTGTGTTGAAACCATTCAAGTATCATAGGAAGATCTGTTAAAGGGAATCTACAATAGAGATTGAAAGTTCTAATTGCAAAATCTTCTAATGATTCACCCATTTTTCTAGTGAGTTGTTTCTATTCATTGCATAATCTAACAAAGTCATAATGTCCAAAAGAAAGTATGAAAATATCTACAAAATGTTTAAAAGAATGGACAGAGGCAGAAGGTAAGGTTACAAACCACTCTTTGACTCATGCTTCGAATGTGAAGGCTAACAATCTGCACAAAACATCTTGATTCAAAATTTTGTTAATAAGACAATTATAAGTAAATTGAAGAACATGTTCTTGTGCTAAAATTCTTCCCTCACCATCAAATTTTACTTCTATTAGTTGCTTCAGCAAATTTGTTTGAAAGTGAAAACCAATTTGTCTAGAAAAATAGTTAAATACAGATTTTTGGGTAGAAAAGCAACTGAATACAGATTTTTGGGTTGGAGCCATTTTATGAAAATATCTCAAATGACCTTACATGTCGGATGCCCTCCTTCTAGCGCCATTTGTTGAAGCCTCGGATGTGCTGGAAGTACCCCAGGCAACAACGTAAGGGAGATAGCCCAGCCGAAGTCTTCGAATAATCCTATGCAAGGATTACCCTATCCTCAAGCTGTTTGGTGTAGCTAACTCCGACGGGTTTTACGGTTCTGTTAGCCTCTAAGCGATGGTTACTCCTCAAAGATGAGACTTTGAATCATGAATGAAACTAAATCCTAAATGCAAACCTAACTTAATGTGTAATTTATGAAATGTGATTGTGATAATCAGTTCATGTCATTCTGCTAATCTGTGATAAATGATAGAAATAATCATCTAATAGAACTAACAGAATGAAAACAAAAATATTTTTCTCATAAAATGATCAAAAGGAAAACAATATTAGTTTTAATTAGTAGTCAATTGATTATCAAGCTGACAAATCAAATTCATATCAATTGGTGTGTCAGAAAACATTAGAAGTTATGCAATTGAGCCAAAAAATCTAAAGTGTGACACATCTGGCTTGTGCCCACTCCAAGATTAAAATGGAGTCATACCTTTCAAAGCTTTATGAGGCACTCTATTCTGGATGTAGGCTGCACAATTAATGGCCTCATCCTAGAGTCTTGGAGATAAACACTTGGGCTCTAGCATGTAGGTGGCCATCTCCTTGAGAGATCTATTTTTGCACTATGGCACACCATTTTATTGAGGTGTGTAGGGCATAGTATGCTGCATTTGAATTCCATCATCATCACAAAATTGTTGCAAATCATTCTTGACATATTCCCCTTCATTTTCTATTCAAAGGGCCTTAATATTATTTCCAGAGAAATTCTCCACAGAAGCTTTAAAAACAGTAAAAATACCACAGACTTATTACTTATACTAGAGAAAAATAAACCCAACAGTATCTTGAGTAGTCATTAATGAAAGTCAATGCATACTTTGCATTACTCAATGAAAAGGTAGGAAAGGGGCCTGAGATATCACTATGGATCAACTTAAGAGGTGAAGATGTTCTCTTTGATATGTCTTTCTCATACTTGCGCTCAGGATGCTTTCCAAGGATAAAACCTTGACAAATTCCTTTTGATGACTTAATGTTTGGAAGCCCATCAACCATAGAAAACTTATGCAAATCTTGCAAATACTTATAACTGAGGTGGCCAAACCTCTCATGCCATAGCTTGTTGGTCTCATTGGCATGTGTCGAGAGGGAATTGGGTGATGAGTAGGAAAGGAAATGAGAGAAATTGTATACTTTTGAGTCATGGTCTGCAGCTCCTAGTGCAATAATTCTACCAATGGAAATTTCAGAAATCTCCACATCATTGGGAGTGAAGTTGACTTTCTTAGGAGACCCAATGTGTGTTATTTGATACACAAAAAGAAGGTTTGCATCCAAACTAGGAACACACAAGATGTTCTTGAAACAACCATGGTCAATATCAATTCTACCCTTAACTTTTAATGGATTCTTTAGGTCATCTCCCATCAGGATTGAGGGACCACTAGTGGATTCGAAAGTGGAGAAGGAATCCCCTATGGAAACCATATGCCTGGATACTCCAGAATCAATCATGAAAGAAAAAGACTTTAAAGTGCTTGAAATTAATGCATGGTATCTTTCTTTACCTTCTGAACTTGAACCTCCATATTTCCTCTTTGCACTTTCAGGAATTGGAATCTTGTTCTTTTCTATAAGTTGAGCCGTCACGTTTATGGTTTTCTTCATACATGCACTTTCGAGGTGCCAACCCTAATGGCAATATGTGCACTTAGTCTTTTCCTTCTTCTTCTGCTTCTCCTTCTTGGAATTCGAAGCCTCTTCAGGTGGTTTGGATTTCTACTTCCTTTGATCTAAAGGCTTTTTATCTTTGGCCTTCTTCTTCCCTTTGGAACTCTTAGAATCTCCAGCTGCAAGCGCATGGAATTTTGATGGATTTATGGCTCCCATCAAGACCAACTTATCTTTCTCTTGGGTTAGAGACTCCATGAAATCTGCTAAGGAAGGCATCTTCCTGTTTCAAACTGTCAACTTAATTACATGTAAGGTAGAAACAAAAATTGAGTATTATGGACCCAATTTTGAGAGTATTGACAAGATCAATTGTTCATCTTTCTTCTCGATCTCACATTGTTTGAGCTAAAGAACCAAAGATTTAAAAATTGTGAAGAAATCTTATATGGAATCAAAATTATTGGGACTCAGTGAAATCAATTCATTCTCCATCTGATGGCCTCTTTACTCATCTATCTTTCCAAACAATGACTCAAGTTTGAGCCAAACTTCATTTAGAGTGGATAATCCATCCAGATGAAATAAGAGATCCATGGAAGTGCTAAGACATAGTAGACCATACGCTTCATCTCTTCTATTATTCCATTTGGACTTCTCTACATATGATGTAGGCTCTAATTCAGTACCCATAGTAACTCTGTAGAGGCCCTTTCTCCTCAACAGAATCCCCATTTATGCTTTCTAATCAAAATAATTGAATGGAGTTAGAGTGATATACTTAGACTACTCCATAATCAACTGTTGTGCTCCTGGTGAGATTGAATTTGAAACCTACAATTTGCAAAACAACACTCGGAAGGAATATTTGTTAACACAATCAATCTCTACTTTGATACTGAGCGCATTTGGGAGTGCATCAAACCTAGGTAGACTCCAAAGGATTGCTCTGATGGCTTCAAGGTGTTGGAATATTCTCCCCATCATTTTGTATTTTGCATGCTTGCATGCATCCAATCATCATCATGGTGGTCTCCCCAGCACCTAGAGCTTGCTTCTAGCTCTTCTTTACTTGCATGCAAAAATGCATGCTGCATGCATTTGCATGCCACTACATACATCCAGTCATCATCATGGTGGAACTCCCAGATCCTAGAGCTTGGTTCTAGCTCCAAATAGCCTGTCTACAGCCCCCAAGGGGCCTCCCAACTACCAAAGGCGCCCTTGTCCAGTCTTTTGCATGGATAGTGCACCTTTCTCACCTACCATAGCCAGTTAGGCGCCTTTCTCACCTACCAGTCAGTTATCTCTCAGTTCTTCCTTGATTTGAGGCTAGATTGACTCCCCCATTGACTGTTTCACTCCGATAGACCTCCAGTGAGACTAGTCTGCCCATTCTGACTCCAGTTAGCTCCTCATGCGCCCTCCACTAAGCCTCCTTCATTCAGTTCATGCCTACCTCACTCAGTTAGATTCCTCATGCGCCCTCCACTGAGACTCCTTCATTCAGTTAGTGCCTACTTCACTCAGTTAGAATCAATTGACTGACTGTTACCTATGATGACTGATACATTGACTGGATGATGACTCCACTATCATTCAAGCCACACTCTGAGTTAGGAATTTGAATGCCCTACTTGGCCTATTCGAATCCTATATTATGCACCTTATTGTTCTATTATACTCATTCACTTACATTCTTATTCATTGTATAATACTGAGATTATGTTCTATTCTACTGTGTTTATAAGTGATCATTGAGTGTCTCCTTCTCTTCTTCCTTGCAACATATTTGTGAGTTTGATTGTGAGTTGCTACAGCTGTCAGATCATTGCATATTATTGCATGGTATCAGAGCAGGAAGCAACTATTCGAATTGCAGCAGTTGCAACATTTCTTTGGGCAACTATCTTTCACTTGTGCACCAAAAGCCTCTGAGTTTCCACAGTAAATCCTGGTGCTATTACTTGATTTCATTGGAGAAATCCATTGATTTCTATCCAGGTGTGAAGGAATTAGTCCATGTGCCAAGTGTCCTTAAGGTAGTGTTCAGTCGAAGTGTATCATTCTCCATCAACACATCTTTTATTGTTTTGCAGGTTTATTCACCCGTTCAGAATCTTCTTCAACTATTGACTTTCTTTGTTCATATGGATCTAAAGCTTACATCTTCCAACTATGTTGAGTGGAAATCCAAGATGGCTCTCTTCATGAGATCCAAGGGCTTCACCCGAATACTCAACGGAACGATGGTAGAACCTCTCAGTGTAGTTGAAAAGTCCAAGTACTTGGATCGGATTGATGAAGCAATTGGTCTCCTCTTTCTCTCAATTTCTGATGAATTGATCTTTCATGTTATCGATCTTACATCTACAAAAGAGGTGTGGGACAAGCTCGAATCTCTCTTTGGGCCAAAACATGGTATGGAAGCACACAAATTGGAAAATGAGCTCATATGTTTGAGTCCTAGCAGCTTCAATTCTATCAATTCCTTTCTCACCAAGTTCAAAAGCTTGATATCACAGTTGAAAAGATATGAGATAGTGAAGGAAGATAAGCAACTTATACTTGCCATTCTCTCAAAGTTGGGGGCAAATTTCTCAGTTTTTGTCTCTACTTACCAGTCAGCTAAGTTGTCCTTTCCAAGATGGAAGTTTCCCTCATTTGATGATTTCACACAATCTATTACCCAAGAGGAAGAGAAGATGATTTCAATGGGAATGATCATACCCAAATTGGATTCAACCCTTACAGTTGTAGAGAGAGCGAATGATATAGGAAAGCCAGAAATTCCTGGTGATACAAGGCCTACTCACTAGTCAGATAGAGCTTCGTACTGTAAGAAGGCCAAACATTCTCAAGATTTCGGTTTTGATCTCATCACTATTGGTTCAAAGAAGATCTTGAAAAACCATCCCCAAAATCTTGGATCTGATTTGAAGTTCAAGTCATCACCATTATATGGTTCATTTGGTTCTTATCTCACCCCTACTAGTTCAAAGGAGATACCAAAGAACTACATACACTTTCATGGAGTTGATGCACCTGTTGATGTGCAAGATGGTGACTTACTGAGTACTTTGAAGGTAAAATCAGATTTGGAAGGTAATGCATTTGCTCCTCCTTATCATATGATTTCTTTGGATTCCTATTTGGTCATTGGCACATGTTTTCAGAGTTTCACTGACGATGGAAGACTCTATAATTTGCTTGGGTTCATGACTCAAGCACCTTTTTGGGATTTTGGTTTTGATTTCACCCCTGCTGGTTCAAAGGAGATCATAAGAAACCATCTTCCAAGTCTTGGATCTGATTTGCTTGCATCCATTATTGGAGATCTCAAGCACATGTTTTTGCAGCATGATATATTTCTTCCCAAGAGGAAGATAACTCTTTTTGAGAGAATGCTAGATCCATATCCACAAGAACCTGAAGATCTAGCACCTATTGGTTCATGGGCCACCACCACTGTTGCATGCACCAGTGATCTTGTTGAAGATTCACCATCATCATGTTATAGCTTCTTTGGTGATAATCACACCTATGTTGGTTCAAAGGAGACATCAAAGAACTATCTGCACATTCATGGTTATGATTCTACTTCAGTTGGTTTGAATCACATGCTTCATGATGATCTTCATATTAAGTTTTTGCAGCATGATCCACTTCTTCCCAAAAAGAAGATACCTTCTTCCTTGATTGATGATCAAGAGAGAGTTGCATCATCACATGATATTTCATATTCAGAATTTGAAGATGAAGATGGGAGAATGCTAGACCTAGATCCACAAGAACCTGAAGGTCTAGCAACTAATGATGAAGATGAGCGAATGGGAGATCCAGATCAACAAGAACGTGAAGATCTCTCAACTGATATTCCTCCTCTTCATATATGGGCATCTACTACACTCCGATCTGCCGGTGATTTGGTTGGTGATCCACATGATCACAGAAGAACCAGATCAGATTTTCAGCATGGAAGGCTTCATCCTCTCACATTTCCATTACAAATCGATCGATCCTTCTTCGAAAAAGAAGGACACTTGCCTCATTCAGGGGTAAGTCATGATATGCTAGTTTAGCACTTTCAGTCTATTTTTGAGGGAGGGCTTTCTTCCCACTAGGTTTTCCCTCTTTCCTCACTTAGTTATTTTAGATTGATTGTACGGGGTGACCTTTGGTATCAGTAACTAAGGCCCTATCTTGCTATTTTACAGGGTGACCTTTGGTCTTAGTTACCAAGGCCTTATTCTTTAGTTATTTCCTCATAGTATAGCTTGCGGGGGGGTGTTGGAATATTCTCCCCATTATTTTGTATTTTGCATGCTTGCATGAAGATCTGCATGCTGCATACAATTGCATGCAATTGCATGCATCCAATCATCATCATGGTGGTCTCCCCAACACCTAGAGATTGCTTCTAGCTCTTCTTTACCTGCATGCTGCATGCATCCAGTCATCATCATGGTGGACCTCCCATCTCCTAGAGATTGGTTCTAGCTCTCCACAACCTGTCTACAGCCCCCAGGGGGGCCTCCCAGCTACCAAAGTCTCCCTTCTCCAGTATTTTGCATGGATAGTGCGCCTTTCTCACCTACCACAACCAGTTAGGCACCATTCTCACCTACCAGTCAGTTATCTCTCAGTTCTTCCTTGATTTGAGGCTAGATTGACTCCCCCATTGACTGTTTCACTCCGATAGACCTCCAGTGAGACTAGTCTGCCCAATCTGACTCCAGTTAGCTCCTCATGCGCCCTCCACTGAGCCTCCTTCATTCAGTTCATGCCTACCTCACTCAGTTAGACTCCTCATGCGCCCTCCACTAAGCCTCCTTCATTCAGTTAGTGCCTACTTCACTTAGTTAGACTTAGTTGACTGATTGTTACTGTTAGAAAAATAGGATCACAGAGCAATAACAATAAACAGAAATGAAAATATAATCACACACACATTACAAGAGAGACACAGATATATCATGGTTCACCCCAATTTGGGGTACGTCCACACTGAATTTTCCAGTCCTTATTATTATTACCGTCCAACAAGGTGAAGGGATACAACCTGCAGCACAACCGCTGCACTTCCTCTTCACTGTCTCACAGTCTCTCTCCTGATCTTAGAGATCTTTACAATGCATAAAACCTAATACATCAACCCTAGCCGTATTACAATGTCTTTCTTTTATAGGGAAAATACAATGGGAAAAATACCACGGGATACCCAAAACTGTGGTCCTGCAAAACAGCTGGCGAAAACAACCCCAATTTTTTTTTTCTCGGGGGCGTTGCTCCCGAACCCCTAAAAATGCAGAATGGGTGTACAACACTCCGGGGTGCACGACTAAGACAATATCATCTATGAGACTGGAAGATCTGGCTCCACAACCAACAATTACCTCTGATGACTGATACATTGATTGGATGATGACTCCACTATCATTCAAGCCACACTCTGAGTTAGGAATTCAAATTCCCTACTTGGCCTATTCAAATCCTATATTATGCACCTTATTGTTCTATTGTACTCATTCACTTACATTCTTATTCATTGTATAATATTGAGATTATGTTCTATTCTACTGTGTTTATGAGTGATCATTGAGTGTCTCCTTCTCTTCTTCCTTGCAAAATATTTGTGAGTTGCTACAACTGTCAGATCATTGCATATTATTACACAAGGAATTATCCCCGGGACTTATTTGGAAGCTCCACTGCTTCTAGTGCTTCAATGGAAGTATTTGAGAGAGATTGGATGCATAATGCGCTCTGATACCATGTGAAAATATGATCACAGGTATATCTATGCAACACAAAAAATTCCTCACAAATCATTAAGCAAAGATTGCTAAAAAACAATAAAAAGAGAGATAGGATTGATGCATAAACAAAACATCTATCTAACAATTGTATATCAACCAAACTTGGGAAATGAGATGGATGTCCAAATATATACACATAACATAAAATTGAAATCCTATGGAGGAATTTGAATTGATCACAAGTGCCAGGATTAAAACTAGCAAAAATCCCCAACTAAGGCAACATCAATCTTCCAACTCATGAAAGGTGGTCACGAATTGGGAAAATCATCCTTGGTAGGCCATGAGTGACCAAAAGGTAGTAACATCATGGCTTTTCAAGAGAAAATATTGGAGGATGTGGTGGTAAAAAAGAGGCAATCTTTCCAAAAGAAACCTAGTGCCATTGCCTTATCCTTATCCATCACAAAAGCAGAACAAAGGTACTTTATGTGCAGAAAAGAATGACAAAGCATGCTAAAAGCAATATGAGCGCTCTTCCTCATAAAATCATAGATAAAGCAAGCAAAAAAGCAGTTGAGGGCACTTGGGTGGATATACATAACAAGATGTGGGCCAAGTATGCACTAGGTGGCCAACAACCTAGTCTAACACCTAGGAATATTTAATAATGTATAATAAATTATATCCTAAAGTATAGATGCGGTAAATTTATTCTAACACATGTTTCACTACAACCGATGCTTTCATCAATTGTAGATATGGAGAGATGACTATCTCTAATGGGATATTTGAGAAGAAGCTAATCATTTAAATACCAGCCACACCTATGATAGAAAATCCTTTTTGAATAGAGGATTCCTGTGGGGATGAAGAAATTGTACAACCTATTTTAACTATTGAGCAATCTAGGGGATTAAAAGAACCAAAAGAAGAAAGTTTGCTTAATCAATTTATATCTACTAGAGATTTTGTTCAATTTTCAAATTCTTCATCCTCATTTGATTACATTTTCGGAAGAGACTTTCAGGAAAGATGTAATACAAAAAATTAAACATCTTCTCTTGTTTTAACCATCAATGAAATTTCATATTCATATACTATTCCCACTAAAATAAGTCAAGGAAAAAATTTAAATACTAATTCTCAATTGGACATAAATCAACAAGAACAGTTGATACATGTGCTATAAAAACAGTCTGGTGCATTTGCTTGGGATTAAACTGATGTGTGTGGAATTCACCCTAGTGCTTATATGCATCATATTTATACTAATAATGCTAGGCCTATTGGGAAACCACAACGCCGTATAAATCCCGACTTATAATATTTTGTAAAAGAAGAATTACAAAAGTTACTGAATGCTAACATTATATATCTGATTTCTGATAGCAAGTGGGTTTCAACACTTGCTATTGTACCTAAAAAGAATTGCAAGTGGAGCATATGTGTCAATTTTTAAGACTTGAACAAAGTAAACTTAAAATACGATTTTCCACTTCCCTTTATAGATCACGTATCAGATACACTCTCATGTAAGAACTACTTTTCTTTTCTTGATGGTTTTAGTGTCTATAATCAAATACTTATTGCACCAAGTGATCATGACAAAACTATATTTACATGCCCGTGGGGAACATTTGCATATTGAGTCTTACCATTTGGTTTGTGCAATGCTCATGCCACCTTTCAATGAGTAGTTCTTTGTATTTTTCCTGACCTTATACATGATTGCATGGAAGTTTACATGGATGACTTCATTGTTTATGGTAATACTTTTGAGGAAGCACTTGGTAGTTCAGAAAAGGTTATGATTAGATTTCGATAAAGTAATCTTTCTTTAAGGTTGAAAAGTGTAAACTTTTATTAAATGAAGGTATTGTTCTCGACCATCACATTTCTTTTGTCAATATCAATTTTGACCCCACGAAGGTTGACGTTATTACAAAACTTTCAGTAGCATCATCACAAAAGAGGTAAGAATATTTTTGGGCCATGCGGGCAATTATCATAGGTTTATTGAAAATTTTACTAGATTAATTGCACCTTTGTTTTGATTGTTAGATAAGGATGCTGAATTTTGTTGGACTCTTGGTGCTAGATTACTTTTGACACTCTGAAGGAAACTGACTATAGCGCCAGTTCTTAGGGGACCTAATTGATCCCTCCCATTTCATATTTATACAGATGCTTCAGATTCATCCCTAGGAGCTTAGGACAAGGAGGAAACCAACTTTCTTATGATATCTATTTCATTAGCAAAACTTGACACCAATTGAATTCAACTATATTATCACCAAGAAAGATTTTTTAGTTGTTGTTCATGCCATAAACAAATTTAGAGATTACATAACTGGCTATGAGGTTTTCATACATACCGATCACTCTACTATTATATTCCTAATGAACAAACCTATTACTAATGACATAATTACTAAGTGGTTATTATTATTACAGGAGTTTAACATCATTGTTGTAGATAGGCTTGGAAGAGAGAATCTTGTTACTGATTTTCTCTCTAGAATTTGTAATGGAAGTGAATTAAATCCTATTAATGATAATTTTTCTGAAGAACACTTATTTTCTATATCTACTCATTCCCCGTGGTTTGCATATATAGCTATATGTTTAGCTTCAAGTAAACTACCACAACATCTTTCAGAAAGAGAAAAACAAAACATTGTCAAGCTTAATGATACTTACTCCTGGATAGGGGGTGATCTTTTCCGCATTGGGACTGGATTGATAATCAGAATATGTGTCTGAGAGGATGAGATGTATGAAATAATAAGAGTCTACCATGGCGAGCATTGTGGTGGGAACTTTTCCGACAAAAGGACTGTTTATAAGGTCTTTCATCTTGGATATTATTGACCTACACTTTTAAAGACGAAAAAAGGTATGTAAGAAGTTACGATAGTTGTCAATGGATGGGAAGACCTGTACAATCTGATTAGATTCCCTTAAAAACCCAAGTAATGATCAAACCCTTTGAAAAATGGACTTTATATTTTGTTGGTCCAATCTCTCTTGTCAAAAAGAAAAAGGTATATTCTAGTTTATAATGACTATGTTACTAAATGGGTAGAATCATAGTCCCTTTATCAAGATAATGGAAATTTAGTGGTTGATTTTCTTTTTGAGGATATTTTTACCTATTTTGGTGTCCGTAGAGATATTGTGATGCATCATGGAGCACAATTCACATCTAATCTAGTTCAATATATCACTTAGTAGTACCAAATAAAACATCGCAAAACCTCTCCATACCACCTACAGACAAGTGGAGTCCACAAACAAAGTCCTAGAGACCATCCTCACCAAAACAATACAATTGCATCACAAATATTGAGTGGAACGACTTTCAAAATCACTTTGGGACGACCATACCACATCGAGAAACACTACTGGTAAGCGGTTCCTCCTTCCGATTGAGTTCCAGGTGAAGACATTCAGAACAATAGTATAGTTGGATATAGATTTATCTGATGAACTGAAACAAAGGGTGACACAACTGAATGAGTTGGATGAAATCCGACATGATGCAATCCAACACACTATGTTGGTCCATGAGCCATCGATGAAGTTGCATGACAAATTTATTAGGAAAAAGAATTTCAAACCAAGTGATTGGACCCTCCTTTTTTACTGAATGTTTAAAAATTTCAAAGGAAATCTCACTACACGACGGTTAGGTCCTTATGAGATAGAGCTGTTGGGCCCCAAAATAGCCCTTTTTGCATATATCTATTAACACCTTTTTCCCCTGTTTTTCCTCACTTTTCCATAACCCAAGCAGGTATCTTCCCCAGTCAAGCATGGATCTCAACAGGTATAATCTATTATTGCTTTATCTTATTAATGCCTAATATTGTTTATGGTTATGAAATTTATCTTTTAATTTGTGCTAACATGTATTGATTTGATAAATATAGTTCAGAGCCTTGAAGAACCACAGGTGTAGCAACTCGTTGAATCTATGGAGGAAAATAATATGTGGCACTAACTGTCCCTTCCTGAATTCGGTCCCATATATCGTTGAGACAACTTGAGCATCCTTCCACAAGTCTAGCTGCGACTGGGTCATGATAAAACGTCCAAACATATTCTCTTCCAATCAGTTGGAATCTATTCGGTCTATTAACAACATGAAGTAACAACGCGGGCTTGAACGCAACAACTTCTTTCAATTTCAATTGGATGTAACTGTTTCTATTTCAATTCGGCAGCCTGAAGATCGTAGATCTTCATGGCTGCTCGATATTTGTGGGACGAAATTATGTCATCTAGGTATAAATTTAAGAAGGCGTTCTGAGCCTGGGGTTGGTTATCTGGAAATTGATTGTAAGATTTGTAACAGAGTGTTGTAACTGTGGATCTACCATTTTAATACAAGGAGCAGAATTCTTCATATTTATGAGTTTTAATTTGTGTTAGTTTCACGACATCTCTGTTAGAAGTCCAGCGCCTTCCTTCTCATAGAGATCGCCGAGTTAGATAGATGCTTTAGTTTTGTTTCTATTATTTTGGTGTGGAATTACAGTAGGAATATTTTCAGTGTGTTGCAATAGTATTGTTTATGATTCCATTTTCCTTTGGCGTGCTGCAATAGTGTGGTGGGACAGTCAACTGTGTAGGATAGTTTTCCTTTGATGCAAGTGTTTTAATTCATTGTTACAGTCAAGCTCAGCTCTAATTCATTTATGTTATTTATCTTTCTTAGAGTTTATCAATTTAGTTAGATTATGGTTCAAGCTTAGTTCTGGTTCAATTACTTTTATTTACATTTTTAGAATTTGTTGAATTAGACAGGCCGTGATTGATTTACTTGTAGTCTGATATTTTTAGGATTTAACTTCTTGCAAAAGTAAGTCTAGTTTATTTATTCTTAGATCAGTAACTGCTGGATTGATGTTGTAGGAAATTAGAAGTCCTTCGAAGTTCTTAGATGGATAATTAGATTAGATTTAGCAATGAGTTGAGTTTGATTGAGCAGTTAGGTAGGATAATTGATCTTCATTTCATTCAATCAGCTACTTGAGTGTTTATGCATAGATTTTTCTAATTGCTTTTGAAATAACAAGACCTACCTGGGTTGAAAATTATATTGACCATTCTATCTGTTAATTAGAATTGATTGGCATGTAGAGTGACCAACATTTTGGCTTCATAGTCGGGGATGGTAATTGATAGACATAGATGGTATTTTATTAATTGTTTTCATTAAGCTATGAATATTTGAAGCATGCATGAATACGAGAAGAAAAAATTGGGAACCCCGCCAAAATACTAACCCTACAGGTGGAAGAGGTCATGGTGGTAACCAAGGTTTGGGAAGACAGACATTCATTGATGAGATAATGTCCAAAGCTAATTCCTCTACCAGACCACCGCAAGAATCTTTAGGAAGAGGAAACTCCATTCTCCCTAATCTTGAAACATCAGCATCAACCGTGGAGAACGTAATAGGACCTTCAAATCCCATTCCAGAGAAGAAACCTCCTGAAGATAAAGGAAGTGCTGCGGGTGCAGTGGATCGAGAAGAGATTTATAGAATCGACGGACACAAAGTTACCAAAGAAGAGTGGTTAGAACATCGCCAATAAGAGGAGGAAGAAAGAAGGTGAGAGGAAGAAAGGAGGAGAGAAGAAGAAGAAAGAGAAGAGGAGGAAAGAAGAAAGGAAGGACCAGAGGACCAGGGAAACATGGATAATGAAGAACATGTATATCACCGTGAACATCACAATAATCATGAAGAGGAGATTGGGGATAATCAACATGGTGACACTATTGTCACACTTGAATTCCCTATCCTACAAACACAAGGGGCGACCCCCATGAAGAATATTTCGCCCTTGGTTCTTCCGAACTTACATGGTAAGTACTCCGAAGATCCAGATGAATTCCTTTTCGAATTTGATATCCTATGTCGGATCTATGACTATACCTCCAGTGCACAAAAATTGAAGCTATTTCCTGCTACTCTCAAGGGAAATGCCCTGCGTTGGTTCATGAGTTTGGGTCGTGAGACTATTTCTACTTGGGATCAAATGAAATAGAATTTCCTTTCCAAATATCAAGAGTATTGTAGAACTAGAGATAGGAGGG
Source organism: Larix kaempferi (assembly GCA_027924585.1). Lineage (NCBI taxonomy): Eukaryota > Viridiplantae > Streptophyta > Pinopsida > Pinales > Pinaceae > Larix > Larix kaempferi. The sequence goes on from BSBM01000742.1 coordinate 978,753, forward strand.
AATATTTGTTTAAGATGGTCCATAAAGAAGAGGAGAGTTTGGAGGATCTTGTTGAGAGATTGGTATACAATTTGCAGAGGTCCAGTCATGCTGATATTGGGAAAGATGTAATGAAGATTATCTTATTGCGTGGGATCAGAGAAGATTTCCTAGACATGCTTATTTTTTTGGGGAAGGGGGGTATCTCAAAAGAACCCTTTGAAAATATCATTTACTTATGTCGAATATATTCGAGGGGATCCTCTAGAACCAACAATCGGGACAGAGAACGAGATCAAGATGTCCTCATTAGGACACAGAAGTCAGCCAGTGGAGGGGCCACTCGGGCAGAAATAGGAAACCTTCTTGAGAATTTTAAAACAGATATGATGAGCTATATCTCCTCGCAGTTGGATATATTGAGAGAAAAACAGAGGCAAGCATAAGAATATCTGGCACTCCGTGCTAAATGCAGGAAGAAGCACCCACTAAAGGAATGCCCGCTTGACAAGGTGGAGGTATGTCAATTATGTGAATTGCATCATGACACCAAAGAATGTCCTTCACTTCCCAAAGTCAAAGCAGTCCTGCAGGCATCTACTTCATATGTGGAGAAATCTTATTCCGTCGCTCAGAAGAAGCCTTGACAACCTTAGAATCAAGGTATGAACCCAGATCCATCACCTTTTTGGAATAATATGAACAATATGAATAATATGAATAATCAGTTCCCTTCACATTATTCCTATTCTAATAACCAATGGCATCCACCTCAAACTTCAATGCAAAATCCTAATCCTTGGACACCATGGGAACAACAATCAAACCAACAAGTTCCTTGGTCTCCTGGTTGGATAAATTCCTACCCAGGAAATCAGTTTCCTCACAACCAAAATCCTTATCAACAGTATCCTCACCAACAGTATCAGCAACCGCAGCTGCAACTCCAAAACAATGACGCACCAATGAACGTATCACTACGACCACAGCTCCCTACCCAGCCTAACCCCAACCTGAATAATAAGGCAGTATACCAGTTTGAAACTACCAACATGCCAGCTTATTCCATCTCCCCAATTCCCCGCAATGATATACACCTACAATCAGGGAGGGTAGTGGAACCCATCGTCATCGAGGATGTTCCATCCTCTGTGACTGAAGCGAGAATGAATCAACAATTCGAGAATTCAGTTAATACAGCAATCCCCATCATCAAGGATGATGAAAATCCTACTGAAATACCAACTGAAACACAGGAAGAAACACACATTGAAACACAACCTACACAACTGACAAGAGAACCACCATATCCTAAACGATTGGCCTTACAAAAGACAGTGGAACAACCTCGTTTCAATCTCTTATGAGAATTGAAGAATATTTATGTCAAGATTCCATTGTTACAAGCCCTTCATGATATACCTATCTACGCCAAGACTGTTAGGGATCTGTGTGTAAATAATCCAGGAAGGAAGCCTAGGGACCCTCCTACAATCCATGTAGTGGAAAAACTATCTGAATTGATAATAGGTAGGGCTCCACTAGCTAAGTATGACGACCCAGGTAATCCCACTGTCACAGTATACATTGGGCATACTTAGATACCCAATGTCTTGGTAGAGTTAGGTGCAACTATAAACATCATGACCATCAAAACTGTAAAAAACCTGGGACTCACTAATCTAAAGCCTACCCCTACCATACTAGAATTGGCTGATAGGTCCACTATCAAATCTGAAGGAATCTTAGATGATTTGGTGGTCACTGTCGATTCATGGGAATACCCTGCAGACTTCTTGGTTTTGCAACCTAATTCACATCTGGGGGGACACGTGTTAATCCTAGGACGACCATCGTTAACTACAACTGATTCATTTATCAGCTATAGATCAGGCTCCATGATGGTTTCTGACGGGACTGATATTAAAAACTTGACCTTGTATCCTCCAACCAGACCAATTTCTGATGTTGAAACTCCAATATGGATGGATTTGGAGGAAGAGGAAGGTATTCAACCATTGTTAACAATCTAGAAGGCCCTGACTTTTAAAACTGAAACTTAAGATGATGCCATCAACCGTTTCATTAGTGAGCCCACATCTGTAACCAGACATGCATATCAAATTCTGAACAACACTTTAATTGAAAAGGAACAAGAAGATTTGACTAAAGAAACTCTAGTTAGTGATGCCGAAATAATCCCAGTTATTAAAACTCGAAAAACACTCCAGCAGAAACGAGCCTGGAAAAAAATTGAACATTAATCTGAATCTTGTGCTTGATGAACTGGAACATTTGATCACACTGCTGAAGAAACATGAGGGATCCTTTGCATGGGAATATAAATATATAATGGGTATCCCCTCAAATTTGTGTGCTCACCACATTTATATCAAAAGCGATTCCAGGCCAGTGTGCCAGCCTCAACGCCGAATGAACCCAAATTTAAGGGACATTGTGAAGGAAGAAATTCAAAAAATATTGGAGGCAGGATTTATTTACCCAATTTCAGACAACGAGTGGGTTTCCCCACTCCTGATCACACCTAAAAAGAATGGGAAATGGAGAGTCTATGTAGATTACAGATAACTAGATAAATCAACACAGAAAGACCATTTTTCCTTACCATTTATTGATAAGGTTCTGGACACCTTTTCTGGAAAGAAATTCTTTTCCTTTTTTGGATGGATTCAGTGGTTATAATCACATCCAGATTGCCCCCGAAGACTAAGATAAAACCACCTTCACTTGTCCTTGGGGCACCTTTTCATATAGGGTGCTTCCTTTTGGGTTATGTAATGCACCAGCCACATTTCAGAGAGCCGTGATTGGGATCTTTTTCGAGATGGTTAAAGACTGCATGGAAATATTTATGGACGATTTCACTCCATATGGTAGTAGTTTTGATGAAATGAAAAATCTGGAAAGAGTGTTAGAACGTTGTGAACAAACCCACCTATCTCTGAGCACTGAAAAGTGCCACATGATGATGGACGAGGGTATAGTTCTGGGGCACTTTATATCTGTTGTAGGTATCCAGGTAGATCTAGTAAAACTTAAGGTAATCACAAACATTCCCACTCCTGGAACGTAGAAAGAGGTACGTAGCTTCCTCGGGCATGCTGGTTATTACATAAGTTTTATATAAAAAATTTCCAAGCTAGCTTCTCCTTTATTTACTTTATTGATGAAGGATGTACAGTTTGTTTGGACAGATGCATGCCAAACAACATTTGCAAAGCTCAAGAAACGGTTGTCCACAGTGCCTATTCTATGAGGACCTAACTAGGATTTCTCTTTTCATATTTCCTCTGATGATTCAAATACTGCTATTGGAGTAATGTTGGGACAGCAGGAAGGTCACAGTCCATATGCAATTTATTATATCAGTAAGAATTTGGCCCATGCTAAACTAAACTACATCGTCACAGAAAAAGAATTCCTTTCCATTGTTTATGCCATCAATAAGTTTAGACATTACATCACTGGGTATTCTACTTTCGTGCACACTGATCACTCAACCATTAAGTACTTAATGAATAAACCTATCACTAATGCTAGAGTAACTAGAAGGTTGTTACTGTTACAAGAATTTGACATTACTATTGTAGACAGACCAGGAAAAGAAAATGTCATTGCTGATTTTCTTTCTCGACTTACTAACACTATTGATGATGCACCAGTCGAAGATTCTTTTCCCGACGAACACTTATTTGCAGTGTCAGTTCATTCCCCATGGTATGCAAATGTCGCTAACTATTTGGCTGCAGGCAAGCTTCTAGCACATTTATCAAAGAGAGAAAAAAATAAAATCATACAACAAAGTGCTAGATACTGCTGGATAGACGGACACCTCTTTTACATTGGTCCAGATTTCGAAATCAGAAGGTGTGTGAGGGAGGATGAAATTTACAGTATCTTAAAGGCTTTCCATGATGAGCCCTATGGGGGACATTTTGCTGATAAAAGAACTGGTCATAAATCATTAAGGATGGGGTATTTTTGGCCAACAGTGTTCAAGGATGCAAAGAAATATGTTTAGGCTTTTGACAACTTCCAAAGAATGGGCCATCCAAACAGATTAGATGAAATTCCTCTTCAGCCACAGCTGGTGGTTGAACCTTTTGATAGATGGGCTCTGGATTTCGTAGGGCCTATCAACCCTACTTTGAAGCAGAAAGTTTATATTCTAGTTTGCACATATTATATGACCAAGTGGGTGGAGGATGTAGCTTTGGTCAAGGCTAATGGTCAAGATGTAATGGATTTATTAAATGAAGAGATCTTCACTTGCTTTGGAGTACCCAAAAATATAGTTACAGATGGAGGGCCAGAGTTTGTGTCCCATAAATTGGAAGCCCTGTTGCAGAAATATCACATTCAACACAAGATAACCTCACCATATAATCCACAGGCCAATGGTCAAGTGGAAATCACGAATAAGGTAATTGAGGCTATTCTGACAAAAACGGTGAAGAGTCACCACAAGGATTGGGCTGAAAGACTTCCAGAGGCATTATGGGCATACCATACCACATGGAGCAACACTACAGGTTTCTCTCTGTACGAATTGGTGTACGGTAAGAACCTTGTCTTTCCCATTGAATTTGAAATTATAACTCTAAAGGAAGCCATAGAAGCAAACCTGGACTTAACAGAGGCTCAGAGGAACTGATTGAATCAACTAAATGAACTAGATGAGAAGCGCACAGATGTTGTGCATCAGACAACATTAATTCAACAGAAGCGCTCCAAATGGCATGATAGGTTCATAAAGAAAAAAGTCTTATGTGAAGGAGACTGGGATTTACTGTATGATTCACGGTTCAAGAGGGATTTTAAAGGCAAGTTGCGTACAAGATGGCTAGGACCCTACCAAATAGACAAAGTATTTGACAATGGCACATTCCGCTTGACCACTATTGATGAAAACCAGATGCCATTATTTTCCAATGGTCATCGGCTGTTATTGTATCATAAACCGATTTCAAAGAATGCATTCATTTCACATGTTGCAGCTGATCCAGATTATCAACTGATGCAGGAGCAGGGATTTTCCCCTGTCCCTGAGAATTTAAAAAAAAATAACTACTGCAATTCCGCACAAAAAAAATAAAAAAAATTGTACAGAAATAAATCGTTGCTTTCTTTTATTTCTATTTTTAAGCTTTGATTGGTTTGTTTTTTTTAAAGAATTGTGTACAAGTATATATGTGAAGGGTCACTCGAACAAAAGTAGTTGCGATTTAGGCCAAGTGATTGCAAGAGTTTTGGTTGATCTTCCTATCACTGGACAACTCCTTGAAAGAAAAGTGAACGACGTTGCAGCGCCAATTATGCCACTAAATCCTGCTAATTTCCTTCTTTTCGCAAGCTGCAACTCTGCTAAATCCCGCCAATTTCCCTATTTTCGCAACTGCAACACTGCTAACTCTTGCCAATTTCCCTATTTTCCTAGCTGCAACTCTGTTAAATCCGACCTATTTTCCCTATTTTCGCAGCTACAACATTGCTAAATCTTACCAAATTTCCATATTTTAGCAACTGCAACTCTGCTAAATCCGACCTATTCTCCCTATTTCCGCAACTGCAACTCTGCTAAATTCCGCTGAATCTCCCTATCTCTATAGTTGTAACTCTATTAGATCCTGCAAAATTTTTCCCAATTCATGGCAGCAACTCCGCTAATTCTCCAGTTAAAAGATCATTCTATCTCTGCTAGTTTCTATCAGACTGCTCTAGTCTCCACGAGTAACATTAAAGATCGCTTGTTCACCATGCACTCTTATGATTTATGCCAGCATGGATGTACTTTATCTTCCTAGTCGACGACGACCAACTCATGGAAGCATGTGTGCATTTATGTCTTCACCAGTGATGCGACCGTAAAATGGAGCCATAGTGGAAAATTGACGGCTCAGCATTATATTGAAAGGTACGAGTTTTAACCATAAAAATGATTAGGAATGAATTGACACAACAAGCAATAATGATTAAACCTCGTCGTTAGTCCTTGTCAGCAATTTCTATCCAATCAACTGAAATAGAAAACACGTTCAAATTGTCACTCGTACTTACTATATGACCATCAATTTACTCGATTCGTGTGATATTCTGCCACCAATTTCATTCCAAAAATAACCGTGCCAAATTTCCAAAAATACCCAAATCAACTTTGGCTATCCATCGGCTGTTTATGCATGCAGTAACGCCAACGTCTGAAACTGTAACTCTTGCATTCGCTACCAAAACTCGTAGAAGATAAGCAATATGGGTATCCTGGTGAGATACGAACCTGTAAACATAGAGTCTTTGCACGAAAATAGGGAGGTCTATGCCATTTTTACGGAAGCCAGGTGGACAGAGTATTTCCAAAGATTAAACGGTTTTCATGTGGAGACGACACTCCAATTTGATCTAAACTTGATCAACACTCACTCAGAAGTTAGAGGATTAAGGATAGACGTTATAGAGGTAATTGTGGCAGAAGTTACAAGATTTCCCAGGATTGGGAGGAGATGGTTTGGTCAGAAGCGACACAATTTGACCGCAGCTGAAGATTTTCTTGCAGCAGGAGAAAGCGTTTAGCCGAGAGGCAGAGAAACAACATTGGAGACATTGCCAAGGTCTTGGGATTAGGTTGCAGTCTTTTTAAAGAAGTATATCACTTGTGAGGGCAGGTACCGAGTAGTTTACATTTATGAATTTTTCCTACTTTCTCATTTGCGCCATGGTAAATTACTCAATTTGCCATTTTATCTTTTAAGAACCCTACAAAGCATGGCTCATTATGTCAGAGCTTCTCGACATCCCTTATCTTCCTTAACAAATCATGGGTTAATCAAATTGCTAGTTTTAATATCTCTTGAACATCAGAATTTAACATGAGAACAATTTGTTGCTGGGCCAAGGATACCCCAAGAACCTGCCTTGGAAGTAAGGGGCACTGAGGTAGAAGGTGATGACCGGAGCTCCTAAGATTCAGTTGGGGGGATGGATAGAGTGTCAGCAGACCAATTGGAGGAAGTTCAAGAGGAATATTTGGGGGAAAATGCAACAACATCAAACCCTGTTGAAGAAGAAGTCACAATGGGGGATGCAGCGGATGAAACTGTAATATTAGAAGCTGCAACAACATAAGTTGAAACTGGAGCAGTAGTAGATGTTGTGACAGTAGAGGCTGTAGCTGTGGAAGCTACAATGGAAGAGGAAGGAAATTATGCAGAAGCAATGACAGAAGGAGATATGGAAGTCCTGAACGTTGAATCTTCCCCTGAAATTAGGGGAACTATAATTCAGGAGGAGGAATTTGTGGTCGAAACAGGGAGAGTTATTGAATTGAGACCTGAACCTTCCATCCCTGTTTCTGAAAATGTGGAGATTCATGTGTCACATAAAAGAAGGAAAATACCAAGTGGTAAGGGCCAGACACCCAGTCCTACGAAAAAGAGAAGAACCAGAGCTGCTACTGCAGCAAAAGCAGTACATGCAATAGGGGGAAATGTTGAAATTCCTATTCTAAAACCCCGATCACCCGCTATTACACAAGAGCTTGAACACTTTGGTTGCGGCTGTAGATCAGTTGGAGAATTCACCTCCTGTTTTGGAGGGTGGAGAACATGAGGAACCAATATGTTCAACATGTGGGGATATACTCAAACTTGCAGGGTGTAAAGTCACAGTGGTGGAAACAGTAGCATGGAAATTTGCAAAAGCAAGTCAAGGAAGAGAAGAAATACCTACAGTGGAGCTAATGGAAGAGAATGAGCCAGAAGTGGACATAATTCCTGATTTGGAGCTACAAGAGGATGCATAAATACAATCCGAGCTATCGGGTGATACTGAACTACTCTCGGGTCAGTTTCATTATGTTAGTTTTTCAGAATTTACTTCAATATGATCTAGGATCTTAACTGAGAGAAAAACATGTACAACATATGTACAACGTATCAATCATGGACACAATAATGCAAGCACACAAGAGATACAAAGTTTACTTGGGGAAAATCATAAAGGTGAAAAACCCCAATAACTTCCTCAGAGATAGATAGAGCAATGATACAACCCAAGCATAAGAGATAGACATCTCCTAGAAGTAGCTTCTCCTCCTCCACAAGTGTGCCACTCTCCAAAGAGTGTGTGAGAGAATAGAATGATGAAATAGAGTGCCTCCCGCACTCTATTTATACTTGACTTGACTTGCCTAATAAACTTTACTAGAACGGCCTTAACTTAACCACATAACATAATGCTAACTGGGATGACACCCAATAGGGTGGTCTAATAACCCTTTGACCCACATGGCCGACCCCCAATAGGGTGGTCTAATAACCCTTCACCCCACATGACTTATATAGGGCCGACCCCAACAAGGTGGTCTAATAACCCATCAAGTATAAGTTACAACACTTCCATATAAAGGAATAATAACATCTCTATAGGAATACAAACACTTCAGTATAGAGGAATAATACATCTCTATAGGAGTACAATAAATATATATATGAAATACATTCTGAAGTTACATATACATCAACACTCCCTCTTAACTAGGAAGGTTATTCTCGACACAGATCATCTAGCACAAGTCTTCTTCTCTGGATCATCGTCATCGATGCATCGTCCTCAAATCATCGTCATCGTCACTACTGCTGCTATCTCAATCAATCTCTGAATCTACTTGTCATAGGAAGTTCTACAGAGCCAGTCCTTTTTCATACTAGATGTAGGCCCACCACCTGCAGGTCTTCATCATCACTAGCCATACTGTGGAATACTCAGGACTTATTACATGCATCACAAAACCTCAAAAGAGCATCCCAGGCTTTTACGAGCACACAACTCTACCTGTCAGATCTCCCAGGGCTAGTATTATATGTGACTGTCACAAAACCTTAAAAGAGTCTCTTGACTAGCAAGAACCCTAAAGAGCATCTGAGGCCTTTTTCATCCTGTCCAGATCTCCAGGACTTATTACATGTGACCCCCCCACTACAAAACCTTAAAAGAGTGTCTTTCCAAGCAAGAACCCTAAAGAGCATCTGAGGCCTTTTTCATCCTGTCCAGATCTCGAGGACTTATTACATGTGGTCACCACAAAACCTTAAAAGAGTGTCTTGCCAAGCAATAACCCTAAAGAGCATCTGAGGCCTTTTTCATCCTGTCCAGATCTCCAGGACATATTACATGTGGTCATCGAAAAACCTTGAAAGAGCATCCCAGGACTGATTATGAGCACATAGCTCAACCTATCGGATCTCCCAGGGCCGAATTATATGCCATAGGACAAAACCTCGAAAGAGCATCTGCCAGATATCCCCGAGCCAAATTATATGCCATAGGAAAAACCTCAAAAGACTATCTACAGATCTCCCAGGGCCAAATTATATGTCCTCCCAAAGCAAAACCTCGAAAGAGCATCTGAGGCCTTTTTCATCTTGTCCAAATCTCCTAGGTCTACTTACATGCTCAACTGCACAACCTATCCATGGCCACATAGTATCAACCTGATACTCACCATACATCATCCTGATGTACACATAATCATCCTGATCATCAACATTGCATCATCCTGATGCATGCCATCTAGAGCAACATCCAGAAGCTCGTCATCCATGATCATACAATGCATCTACCTGATGCATACCAAGTATCTACCTGATACATATCATCATACATGATCCACCTGATCATACAATGTATCCACCTGATACATACATAGATACATGATCCACATGATCACACAATGTATCTACCTGATACATATCAACATACATGATCTACCTGATCATACAACGTATCCACCTAATACATATACAGATACATGGTCCAATCATCCAACATGATGCATATACAAATACATACAAATGATCCGACTGATCATATCTAGCATCCAACATGATGCATACATACATAAATGATCCAACTGATCATACAGAGCAGAAACTAGAACATCATCCTGATGCTCATCATCCAGCACTTACATCCATAGCCATGTGAAGGATCCTCGTTCCACCATGCTTGGAATGGCTTCAACAAATGTGTCCATCACTTCTTCCTCGAAGTGTCATTGATCTAGAGGACACCAAGCCTCTCTCTAAAGTACTCAAAATTCACTTTGGCTAGTGGCTTCGCCATCACATCTGCAATCTGCTCATCTGTCGCAACATACAGGAGCTTCATTGCTCCTCTCTGCACCATATCCCTGATATAGTGATATTTGATCTCAATGTGTTTTGACCTGTCGTGGAACACCGGGTTCTTAGACAGCTTCACACAACTCTGGTTGTCACAAAATATACCAGTAGCCTCCAACGGGAGATCAAATAACTCAGACAGTAGCTTCCGAATCCATACTGCCTCACAACTAGCTGAACAAGTTGCAACATACTCTGCTTCAGCTGTGCTTAGTGCTACGCAGGACTGCTTCCTTCTAAACCAATAGATCACACCTAATCCCATACTGAAGCAGCACCCGTAGGTGCTCTTCCTATCTGTAGCACTGCCTGCCCAGTCGAAATCAACATAACCCTGCAGGTTAAACTTTTGATTTGCATCATACTTGACCCCATAGTCAACTGTACCCTTCAGGTACCTCAGAATATGCTTTACAACAACCAGGTGAACACCTCTTGGATCCATCAGGAACTGGCTCAATGTGTTCATCGCAAAGAAAATATCTGGTCTCGTGTTCATCAGGTACATAGAGGACCCAATCATCTGACGATACATCGTGACATCAAACGGATCAGATGAAGCATCACACAGAAGCTTCAGGTTTGATGCCATACGTGTGGCCATGGCCTTGTAGTCCATCATCCTGAACCTCTTCAGGATCTCTACTGTATACTTCCCTTATCCAAGGAAGATTCCATCTACACTCTGCCACACCTCCATGCCTAGAAAATAGTGCATCATCCCCAAGTCCTTCATCTCGAACTCGACAGCAAGATTCCGCTGTGTGTCAGCAATCAATCTATCCTCACCTGTAACAAACAGGTTATCCGCATACAAAATTAGTATCACTGGATTGCCTTCCTCAACCTTGTAGTGAAGGTTGGAATCCACTTTAGTCTTGGTAAATCCCAAACTGGATAGAAAGCTGTCTATCCTACCATACCAAGCTTTAGGAGCTTGATTCAAGCCATATAAGGCTTTCTTCAATCTACACACATATGACTTCCCGTCATGTGTCTCAAAACCAAGTGGCTGCTCCACATACACTTCCTCTTCGACTACACCTTTCAAGAAAGCTGTCTTGACATATATCTGGTGTATCTTCCATTTCATCACTGCATCCAGAGTAAGTACTGATCTGATGGAAGTGTGTCTGGCTATAGTTGTATAAGTCTCTTCATACTCAATCCCTTTTTCTGGGAGAAGCCACGAGCTACAAACCTCGTTTTTTATTTCTTCATGCTACCATCTGCAGCATGCTTGATCTTATAGATCCATTTGGAAGTCACAACAGACTTCCCTTCAGGTCTTGGGACTGCATCCCAAACATCATTCTTCATGATCGACTGATCATGGAATTCTTCCATTACTTCATCCCAGATCCTGTGAACTTCAATATCTTCAATACATATCTTTGTTGCTGGAAAAAATGTTGTAGTCCTTCTTTTGTAGGTGAAGGTATACGATCTTTCCTACAAAACAAGTTAAATTCCATCATTAGAAACATCTCATAGTTTTCAGAAAAAATTCTTACACATAAAGAAATATGTCATACAGTCATGCAATTATTTTAGCCAATGCTTCAATACAACATTCATCCATATCCTGTAACTTCCTAGATGCCTTCCAATCTCTACCAAAACATTGTTAAGAGTTTGCACTACACCCAACATGTCAGCAAAGAGGTTTCATTCTAGATAAGTAGCAATGGAATGTTGTACTATGCCATAGGCCACTTACCCATCACATGCATATTAGTAGTATACTGTTCATTGATGCAATTATTCTAATATGCATAATACACAACCTAAGTCTAGGAACATAAGCATATACATCATGAACAACATTATTTAAACAAACAAATATGTAAGAAATGACAATTCAAATACTTATCTTTGTTTGGTTGTTGGGTGGACTCCCTCTGAATCTTTGCAACTCCATTATGATGTGGATTGTGAGAAGTGGTCGACTCCCTTTGAATATCTGCATCCTTGCAGAAACTACTGGAGTGTGCTCCCTCTTGATCTTTGCTTCCTGGATTACCTGTCCTTGAACTTATGTCCATCCTTGATCAATATGCATGCTTACAAGTATCATTATTGTGATATCCTTGAGATCTCATACATAATCATACATTTATTAGTATATTCTCAATACTATCAAAACACAATAATCTTAAACATGTATAGTCATGATAATTTCAAACAGAAATAATAAGCATCAGTATTCAAGGACTCTTATGATTAGTCATATCATAAATTAAAGTAAGAAACATAATATGCCTAAACCCGTGATTACTCAAACCTATACTTTCATGACTCTTTTGGTTAGTCATATCATCAATTAAGGTAAGAAACATAATATGCATACACCCATGTTTATTCAAACCTATGAATAATCATTATCAATCATGCCATGTATACTTATATAAGAGATCCTATCACAAGGTAGAATTCTAACTTGATATAGGAAAAACATACCTGGATTAGTATGTTAGCTAGTTATGTCTAACATACCCACATGATGTCTTCTTGTTCTCTTCAATGAATTATGCTAGTAACCTGCATATCTCATAAGTTAACCATTATAGAACCAAGTTATACATACCTCGTAAATAGATCTTCTATGTGATCCATGACAATGGATGAATCTTTGTCTTCATGTCACCATGATCATGTGTTCTTGAACTAGAACATGATTTGTCTTTCTTGGTGTACCTTTCATGTTAGCGGACAACATAAACCTCATACAACACCATAATGCATTAGTACAATCATAAGTGTCAACACCCTAATCAATGAATATCTTCTATCATGCATTCATAATTTTATTAAGGTGATACGACAAGTCTAAATTTAATCAAGATTGTACAAACCGTAATAACATGAAAACATACCATAAACTTAATCATGAACAAATCTCGAAACATACCTGGATAAGTCATACCTGTCGAGATTGCTTGTAATATTCTTATGTAAGGCCTTAGCCTCATCTCCCTATGAAACAAGAACTTCTTCACTTATGTAGGTGAAAAATCCATTCTCTTCTAGGATTAACCCAATCCACTTGATTTGCAGGAACTGGTATACTCAGAATTTGAAAACTGCAAAGTTTCACGCCTCAAATTTGCCTTTGAAACATCCGGATTCACTGGACATGACCCTGAACTAGGGTTTGATAAATCCCACCCTTCTGCCCAATCAAAAGGTTCGATCCAAAGCTCTAAGCTTCTATTTTTCTGAGGAGCTTCCAGCTGTGGTCATAGATTTCAAAAATTTCCATTTTTGGAGAAGCCTTGATTTTCCACTTTTCTTATCAAAGTCCCGAACTAGGGTCTGATCAAGCCCGGTCTTCTGCCCAACCAAAAAATATGATCTTGGTCTCTAAATTTCTATTTTGATGAGTATCATTCAGCCGTGGTCTCCAATTACAAAAATTCCAACTTTCTCCGAAACCCTAATTCCCGGAGCCATGAATGAAGGTGCTCAAAATCCAATTCTGTTTTGACAGAAATATGCACCTGATTGTTTCTGGTGTAAATTTGAAATTGCGAATCCACAGGGTCTGAAAATTCTACCTGTGGTAGCATGACCTGTCATTTTTCCAACCCCATAGGCCTGACCTCAATTGGATTCTCTGAAAGAGAGTTATGCCAAGTGTTGCAACGTGACCTGTTTATGGGATAAAATAGGAGAGCAAACTTGTACGGCATGCCACATGTCACTGGTTCAGTTTCGGCCTCTAAGAAAGTTAACTGAGAAAGTATAGTCCGTGCACTACCTGTAACTTTTTACGAAATTTCATTTGGATCTTCCTAGCCCAAGTTATGATCTTTTTTCCTAGGTCACCTGTTTATGACTCAGATCTGGAAGAGGCAGAAACCCTAGATTGTACAGATCATAAAACACAAAGTACAACGAATTAGAAGTTGTCCTTTGGACACAAGGTAAATGGGGATCTGATCTTCTACTTGTAAAGTTTCAGATCCGAAAACTTTTCCAAAATTGATTTATAGCGAAAGTGCTACGATGACTGGTTTTTGCTATATCAAGCCCTAGCATCGCAAGTGCAACAAGTGTCATACATGCCATACCATGCCTTCTTTCAGGATAGCTCTGATACCATGTTAGTTTTTCAGAATTTACTTCAATTTGATCTAGGATCTTAACTAAGAGAACAACATGTACAGCATATCTACAGCATATCAATCATGGACACAATAATGCAAGCACACAATAGACACATAGTTTACTTGGGGAAAACCATAAAGGTGAAAAACCCCAATAACTTTCTCAGAGATAGATAGAGAAATGATACAACCCAAGCATAAGAGATAGACATCTCCTAGCAGCAGCTTCTCCTCCTCCACAAGTGCGCCACTCTCCCAAGAGTGTGAGAGAGAATAGAATGATGAAATAGAGTGCCTCCCGCACTCTATTTATACTTGAATTGACTTGCCTAATAACCTTTACTAGGTCGGCCTCAACTTAACCACATAACACAATGCTGATTGGGCCGACACCCAATAGGGTGGTCTAATAACCCTTCGACCCACATGACTTATACAAGGCCGACCCCAACAAGGTGGTCTAATACCCATCAAGTATAAGTTACGACACTTCCGTATAGAGGAATAATAACATCTCTATAAGAATACAAACACTTCCGTATAGAGGAATAATACATATCTATAGGAGTACAATAAATATATATATGAAATACATTCTGAAGTTACATATACATCAACACATTATTTAGGAGACATTGAGGTGATTCAAGAGCAATCTCAGCGGTCTGAAGACATTGAAATTTTAAAACAGGAGGTTGTTACACAAGAACCAGCACTCCAGGAATCTTTCATTGAAGCAGCAGCTCAAACAATATGCGCTTTGAGTGAATCACAAAAATTGGATGTTGTTACACAAGAACCAACATCCTCCAAACCGTTTGTTGAAGCTGCGACTCAAACAGAAGATGCTGAGACTAGGATACAAGAGAAGAATGTTGTCACACAAGAACCAACATTCTTAAAATTGTTTGTTAAAGTTGTGATTCAAACTAAAGTCATTGGGGTTGAAACACAGAAAAGGGATGCTGCTACATAAGAACCAGCATTCCCAAAATTGTTCGTTGAGGTAGAAACACAGACTGAAGTCGCTGGGAATGGAATACAGAAGAGGGATGTTGCTACACAAGAACCAACATTCCCAAAGTTGATTGTTGAGGCAGCCACACAAACAGATGCTGCTGCAACACTACTGGAAGAAGAAGCTGCTAGGTTTTCAATGCAGAATGAGAAGGCTAAGACATCTGGGGATAAGGTAAAAATGCAAATATCTCATGAAATTATTGAATTAGACTCTGATGATGAGAAGGATGCAGATGATAGAAGAATTCAAGGCTTGGTGAAGGAGCTTTCATTGTGTTAAGTTTAAACCAAATAAACTAGCAAGATCACTGAAAGAAACATAATCACAAGATAGACACAGAATATACATTGGGAAACCCTCATGGGGTAGAAAACCCAACAAAGCTTTCCTCAATAAGATGATCAACCAAAATACAAGATGTGCTCCCTCCTTCTTTATCTCCTTAGCAGACCTCCCAGACAAGTGCGCTACTTTTCTCAAGTGAGTGAGTGTGTCTAATGAGGAGTTCACCTCCTCTATTTATACTAACTCCTCACTGACTAAAATACCTAATGGGACCGACCTCTCCTGGAGAAGTATAATAACCCCTAAAGTATAAGATCAGGGCCGACCCCCACATGGTGGGTCTAATAACCCTAGCTACCACAAACCCTCGGAGGAATAAACATCTCCGGATACATAAAAGGGTTGCCTCAGAGGGATGAAACATCTCTGGAATAATAATGTACAAATATAATATTCTTAGAAGTTACAATATTCAACACTCCCCCTTAACGAGAAGGATATTATAACAACATCTGCAGGAGCAAGGAGTCATCGGCTACATCATACATGATACATCTATAAATCATCGGAAGCTTTCTTCAATTCATCATCGTCAGTAACTCAACCAGTTACTGGAACACTAACATCATCAGCATCGTCGTCACACGATCATCAGCATCATTATCAGAATCGTCATCACACAATCATCAATATCGTCATCACACGGTCATCAGCATCGTCATCACACGATCATCAGCATCGTCATCACACGGTCATCAGCATCGTCATCACACAATCATCAGCATCGTCACACGATCATCAGCATCGTCACACGATCATCAGCATCGTCACATGATCATCAGCATCGTCATCACACGATCGTCAGCATCGTCATGACACGATCATCAACATCGTCACACGATCATCAACATCGTCATCACACGATCATCAGCATCGTCATCACACGATCACCAGCATCGTCATCACACGATCATCAGCATTGTCACACGATCATCAGCATCGTCACATGATCATCAGCATCGTCATCACACGATCATCAACATCATCATCACACGATCATATTACAGGATCATCAATCCTGCTCTCTTTAGGACATAGGTCCATGGATGATACAATCCGATCTTTAGTTTTCGGAGACATCAGTCTATGGATCAATTTGGGACTAAAGTCCGGGGAAGATACAATCCCCTACCTGTTCATTCAGGACTTTATTTATCAGAGACCCAGTCTACGGCTCAATTCTGGGACCTCATTCTGGGGAAGATACAATACCCTACCTGTTCATTCAGGACTTAATTATCGGAGACCCAGTCTATGGATCAATTCTGGGACCTCAGTCCAGGGAAGATACAATCCCCTACCTGCTCATTCAGGACTTAATTATCGGAGACCCAGTCTACGGCTCAATTCTGGGACCTCAGTCCGGGGAAGATACAATCCCCTACCTGTTCATTCAGGACTTAATTATCAGAGACCCAGTCTACGGCTCAATTCTGGGACCTCAGTCCGGGGAAGATACAATCCCCTACCTATTCATTCAGGACTTAATTATCGGAGACATCATGTCTACGGCTCACTTTAGAACATGTGTTCAAGGATGATACAATCCCTTTTCTTTCTCGGAGACACCTGTCTACGGCTCACTTTAGAACATGTGTTCAAGGATGATACAATCCCTCTTCTTTCTCGGAGACACTTGTCTACGGCTCACTTTAGAACATGTGTTCAAGGATGATACAATCCCTCTTCTTTCTCAGAGACACCTGTCTACGGCTCACTTTAGAACATGTGTTCAAGGATGATACAATCCCTCTTCTTTCTCGGAGACACCTGTCTACGGCTCACTTTAGAACATATGTTCAAGGATGATGCAATCCCTACATGTATTCTTATCAATACATCTATCATCAAAAGCATGTATTCTCACCAATACATCTATCATCAAAAGCATGTATTCTCACTAATACATCTATCATCAAAAGCATGTATTCTTCACCAATACATCTATCATCAAAAGCATGTATTCTCACTAATACATCTAACATCAAAAGCATGTATTCTCACTAATACATCTAACATCAAAAAGTATGTATTCTCACTAATACATCTAACATCAAAAGCAGGTATTCTCACTAATACATCTAACATCAAAAGCATGTATAAGTAAAACTGAGTATTCTAAGTATAAGAGTCCTAAATATAAATATTTCTAAGTAACTAGGTGTAGTAACTAGGTAACCTCATCATTGATGAGACAAACTTGTCATCAGAGATCATACTACTCCCCCTTTCGAGGAGGGTCCTTTTGAACTATACCAAGCTTGTCTCGGAAGTATTCAAATTTCACTCGAGACAGAGGTTTGGTCAAGATATCAACAATTTGATCCTCAGTGCTCACATACTCGAGCTTGATAGCTCCTCTCTGCACCATATCTCGTATATAAAAGTATCGGATCTCTATGTGTTTTGAATTATCATGGAACACAGGATTTTCTGTCATCTTGATGTAGCTTTGATTATCACACATAATCACAGTGGGATCCATTTCTAAGTCAAACACTTCAGATAATAGTTTTCGAAGCCATATTGCTTCACAGCTGGCAGAGCAGGCAGCTATATATTCTGCTTCAGCAGTACTGAGAGCCACACTGGTTTGTTTCTTGCTGAACCATGAGATCATGGCAGAGCCAAGACCATAACATCCACCTGATGTACTCTTTCTGTCTGAGACACTTCCTGCCCAATCAGAATCTGAGTAACCATGTAATCTGAGCTCATGACCTCCAAGATAATATAGACCAAAATCTAATCAGTACCTTTTAGGTACCTCAGTACATGTTTTGCAACTATTAAATGAACCTTTTTGGGTTCTACAAGATACTGACTTAGGGTATTTACAGCAAAGCATATATCTGGCCTAGTATTTGTCAAGTACATCAATGACCCAATGATTTGTCTATATAGAGTTAGGTCCACTAGATCCGATGAATCATTAACCAATAACTTTAAGTTGGAGTCCATGGGAGTGGCCATGGATTTACACTCTAACATATCAAACCTTTTTAAAATTTCCACAGCATACTTTCCTTGATTTAAAAAGATTCCTTTTGGTTCTTGCCATACTTCTAGACCTAAGAAGTAGTGCATTAATCCGAGATCTTTCATCTCGAATTCTGAAGAAAGCTTCTTCTTGCTTTCAATAATTTGTTTCTCATTTCCAGTTAGAAATAGATCATCTACATATAACAACAGTATAACTGGTTCATCATCCATTACTTTGAGATAAATATTTGGATCAGCTTTACTCTTGGTAAAACCCATGCTAGTTAAGAATTTGTCAATCCTTCCATACCAAGCCCTGGGAGCTTGCTTTAACCCATATAATTCCTTTTTCAGTTTGCATACATGAGTTCTTCCATCTTTAACCTCAAACCCTTGTGGTTGTTCTATGTATACTTCCTCTTCAATTACACCATTAAGAAAAGCTATCTTAACATCCATTTGGTGTAATTTCCACTTCATCATAGATGCAAGTGCCATGATAGTTCTTATTGAAGTATATCTAGAAACTGGTGCAAATGTTTCTTCATAGTCAATTCCCTCCTTCTGAGAGAATCCTCTGGCTACAAATCTTGCCTTATATTTTTCAATGCTACCATCTGCAGCATTTTTTATCTTAAAATTCATTTGGAAGAAACCACACTTTTATCTTTTGGTTTGGGAACTATATCCCAAACATCATTTTTCATTATTGACTGATATTCTTCTGTCATTGCTTCTACCCATTCTTTCTTCTGAGATGCCTCTTCATAGCTAGTAGGTTGTTGATCCACAAGATCACACATCAAGGCCATATAGTTGGACACTAGCTTTGGTTTCTTTCTTTCTCTAGTGGAACCTTCAGGAGCTCCATATCTTTCAGCTCCTTGAATAATATCTCTAGCCCATGCTGGCCTTCTTTTCTTAGATAAATCTGAGATAGGAAGTTCTTGTGGTTCCAACATGTCATGATCCTCTGGTGAATCATCTTCAGGGATGTGCACAGCCTCTGTGGTCCTAGGAGATGTATCTTCTTCATAGATTTCTTCAAGTTGGCACTTCCTGGATTTCTTGAGAGTTGATTCTTCATCAAATGATACATCCCTACTTATTTCTATATGATGAAAACCTAGTATGTAGATTCTGAAGGCTTTGGATGATTCACAATAACCAACAAATATTCCCTTCTTACCAGAAGGATCTAACTTGGTTCTCTTTTCTTTTGGAATGTGGATGTACACAGGACACCCAAATATTTTAAGATGACTTACCTCAGGCTTCTTTCCCGTAAACACCTCTTTTGGAGTTTTGAAATCAAGAGCACTATGAGATAGTCTATTTTGCACATATAATGTTGTTTTAGCTGCTTCAGCCCATAGATACATGGGAAGATCTTGGTCATGTATCATAGTCTTCACAGCTTCCATGATAGTTCTATTTTTCCTCTCAGCCACCCCATTTTGTTGGGGATTGTAGGGAGTGGTTAGTTCTCTCTTAATTCCAGCTTCTTTACAAAAGTATTCAAAGTCATTTGAAGTGTATTCTCCACCATTATCTGTTCTGAGAATCTTGATTCTCTTTTCTGAGAGATTTTCTATTAGAGCCTTGAACTCTTTGAATTTTCCAAAGACTTCATTCTTACCTTTTAGGAAGTATATCCAAGTTTTCCTTGAATAGTCATCAATGAATGAAAGATAGTATTCAAACCCACTTAGAGAAGTGGTGGGCATTGGTCCACATACATCTGAGTGTATTAGCTCCAAAATGTTCTTAGTCTTTGTTTCACTCTTTGGAAAGGGGTTCTTGACATTCTTCCCTTTCTTACATCCTTTACATGAGCCATCATGATCAGCCTTCAAATTTGGTAATCCTATGACCACCTTCCTTACATAGGGTAAGGCTTTGTAGTTAATGTGAGATAATCTTCTATGCCATAACTCACTGGGGATAGAAACTTCATGAGCAAGGGCAGCTTCTGGATGACCCTTGAGTTTATAGATACCTCCTCCTTCTTCACCAATGATAACTGCATCTTTAATTGATTTTCCTTTGGACCACATGAGTACTTGTCTATCTATGAAAGCCACTCTAAAACCTTTCTTATCTAGTGCTGAGATAGAGAGTAGGTTCTTCTTTAAACCTGGTACATATAAAATTTCTTTCATTTTCAAGGGTGTTCCAGAATCAAGCTTGTAGCTTTCTTCACCAATTCCCTTGATGGGATATTGATAATCATCTCCTCGAGATACCTTTTGAGGTGAAGACTTTTCTTCGATCCTGGAGAGAGTTTCCTTATGACCTGTCATGTGCTTTGAAGCACCACTGTCAATGAGCCATGTGCCTTCACCAGGAGACACAGATCCAGAGAGTGCAGAAAATAAGACATATTCTTCTGGATCTTCTTTCTTCACTTTAGATCTTTTCTTTTGAAGCCTTTCCTCTACTTCTTTTTCTTCTTCTTCTCCTTCTTCTTCTTCACTATCATCTTCTGCCATATGTGCATGATGTATTTTGTGGACAAACCTTTTCTTCTTCTTTTCTGCAAGGGTACAGTCTCTAGCACAGTGTCCTAGTTTAAGACAATTAAAACATTGGATTGCGGAGATGTCTCTTTCTGAGTTTGATCCTCCTTTCCATTTGAATCTATGAGAGGGTTGAGGCCTTTTGTGGTTCACTTTCCTGAAGTGACCCCTTTTTCCTCTTTTGGTGTGGGTGGCCAAAGCTTGGTCATCCTCTTTGAGAAGGGCTTCTCTGTTGGCTACCCTAGCTTCTTCTTGAACACAATCCTCCCATACTATATCAAACTTCATTCTTTCTTTTCTGGCACACATGGTTTGTATGAATGGTTCCCAAGGTCTAGTGAGACCATTTAGAGCAGTCATCACAAGTTCATATTCATCAAGAGTATCACCAATGGCATCTAGTTGCTCCTTGATTAAAGAGACCCTTGAGAAGTAGTCTTGAATGGACTCTCCTTTGTGCATCTTGGTGTTCTTCAACTGAGTCCTTAGATTCATCTTCCTATTGATGTTCTTTCCTTCATACATTCTTCCTAGGGCATCATACATTTCCTTTGGAGTCTTCTTGGAGGCCACTTGGGGAATCAAGTGGTATTTAATAGAATCAGCTATGATTCTCTTTTCCCTAATCAAATCCTTCCTATGCTTCTCTTTGGCTTCATCTCCTTCCGGTTCTGCAACTTCATCCTTGATATAATGAGCAAGATCATTCTCTTCAAGTATGAGACCAATTCTGTATTTCCATGCCCGGAAATTCTCTATACCTTCTAGGTTGTCTTCAAGCTTAGTATTTGGAGCCATATTCTCTTGGGGGAGTCCAAGAGACAGAGTAGTACTTACCTGGAACTATTACCTTTTTACTTTTCCGGATCCTGGGATAGAATTTCTGGTTTATCGCACTTTTGGTAGAATTAGGGTTTGACTTTCCCGGAGTTCTACCCAACCAAAAAGTTCGATCCAGGGCTCAAAAGAATGGTCTTGAGAAGGGTTATCCAGCCATGTAATCAGATTTCAACAATACCAACTTTTTGCTGAAACCAATTTTTGACTTATCACACTTTTGGTACAATTAGGGTTTGACTTTCCTGGAGTTCTACCCAACCAAAAAGTTTGATCTAGGGCTCAAAAGAATGGTCTTGAGAAGGGCTATCCAGCCATGTAATCAGATTTCAACAATACCAACTTTTTGCTGAAACCCTAAACTTTACCGGAGAGAGAGAGAGAGAGAGATTCTTACCTTGTGAAAGATGTCCTATTCAGTCTAGCTCTGATACCATGTTTAGTTTAAACCAAATAGACTAGCAAGATCATTGAAAGAAACATAATCAAAAGATAGACACAGAATATACCCTAGGAAACCCTCATGGGGTAGAAAACCCAGCAAAGCTTTCCTCAATAAGATGATCAACCAAAATACAAGATGTGCTCCCTCCTTTATCTCCTTAGCAGATCTCCCAGACAAGTGCGCTACTTTTCTCAAGTGACTGAGTGTGTCTAATGAGGAGTTCACCTTCTCTATTTATACTAACTCCTCACTGACTAAAATACCTAATGGGGCCGACCTCTCCTGGAGAAGTCTAATAACCCCTAAAGTATAAGATCAGGGCCGACCCCCACATGGTGGGTCTAATAACCCTAGCTACCACAAACCCTTGGAGGAATAAACATCTCCGGATACATAATAGGGTTGCCTTGTAGGGATGAAACATCTCCGGAATAATAATGTACAAATATAATATTCTTAGAAGTTACAATATTCAACACATTGTTGAAGCTCGAAGTTAAGAAATGGAAGGATCATGTTGGCCGATGTAAGGAAGGGATGGTTCCCCTTTATGAGTATAGAAATACTATCAGAGGATTGAAGGGAAAAATGGGCAGAAGAATTGATCTTTCAGAAGAAAAAAAAAAAAAAAAAAAAAAAAAAAAATAAAATAAAAAAAAATAAAAAAAAATGGGAAAGTGTGCAAAAAGAATTGGAGGAGTTGAGAAAAATTAAATCCATGTAGAAGGAAAAAGATCAAATGTACACTTTCTCTCAGGAATTGTTGAGATTTAGATCCCCATCTCCTTCCTATCCGGTGTTCCTTTATGAACAAATGACCCTATTTCAATTGAAATCCTTGAAGGAAGGGAGACCCTATCAGTTGATAACCTCCCCTCAGTTTCTGGAGACCTTTTTGCAGAGCAGTTTCATGGAGCAGAATTAATTTTGCGGATTATATTTACATGAGATGGCATGCTTCATGGATTCTCGCTCTAATCCTTTTCCTTACTTGGGTGATGTTCAGTTGAGGGATTTCACCTCCTTTGTTACTAATAACATGCAGTGGTGGAATTCCTTTCAGACCGTTACTAAGAATGAGGATAACTCCAATCTTTGGATCATGAGTGGACCTCAATCTCCTCGGGTTCTCATTGCAAAACATGAGAGGAGCCTTTCATCCCCCATGAAGACTCAGCAACTGATAGAATTGCAGAAGAAGGTCACTTCCACTTGTGTCCAATTGATTTCCAAGCAGAAGCTTCATGTTGTGGAAGGTAGCAAGTAGAGATGGCAAGTGTCTTCTCCATATTTGAAGGGAAGGGACCCCTACTATTTTAAGAACTTCAAGCAGGTTCTTCCTAGGTTGGATGGATATGTCAAGTGCATGGAGATATGTAGACTCCGCTGGTTGGGGATAAAATTTAAATTCCCACTCATATGGATGCTAGAGAGACAATACAGGGGCAATTATACATTGACCAAGGCAAAGGAGAAACTGTGTTGGGAAAAGTGGATCGCCTGTAATGGATTCTTGGAATTGGGTGAAAGACCTGAGCTTTCTTTCAATTTCACTAATCTACACAGGCAGAGCTTAGAATCAGACTCAAATTAGTTGGTTGTATTGCATGAGGACATGCAAATGGATAGCTGGGGGGAGATGTTGGTGTTGAAATATTGTAACTTCTAAGAATATTATACTTATACTTTATAATTCCGGAGATGTTTCATTCCTCCGACGGGACTTTGTCATGTATCCAGAGATGTTTTATTCCTCCTTGGAGAATGTGGTAACTTGGGTTATTAGACTTCCCCAGTGCGGGTCGGCCCTGTATGCGTCATGTGGGTTAAAGGGTTATTAGACCACCCTAGTGGGGTTGGCTCTGTCACATTATGTTAAGTAGTTAAGTTGGGGCCAACCTAGTTGGTGTAAAAGTCAAGTCAGAGTTGTGTATAAATAGAGGAGGTGTGTTCCTCATTTAACACACATTAACTCACTTGTGATTAGCGCATAAGTGAGAGAGAGAGATATGCTACGGAGGAGAAGGAGCTCATGGTTGAGGATTATATCTTTGTATTTGCTGGTCATCTATATTGAGGAAGCTTTGATGGGTTTTCTACCCCATGAGGGTTTCCCAGGATTAATCTGTGTCTCTTATGTTTATGCTGTGCTTGTTGTTCTTTCAGTGTTCCTGTATATGCTATTGTTGTGAAATGAAATGTAATGCTGATATTTTCCGTCTTAGAATATTGAATCTTAACATGGAATTAGAGCTACCTTGAAGGAAGGCAATGTATGGCACTTACGACACTTGCGACAATTTGAAGGTTAGGGTTTTATATAGCAAAAACCAGTCATCGTGGAACTTTTGCTATAAATCCATTTTGGAAAAGGTGCAGGATATGAAACCCTTACAGGTCGTAGAAAACATCCCCTTGTACATTTTATCCAAAGTACAGCCTCTAATTTGTTGTACTTTGTGATTTATGATCAGTACAATTTAGGGTTTCTGCCTCTTCCAGATCTCAGTCATAAACAGGTGACCTAGGAAAAAAGGTCACAACTTGGGCTAGGAAGCTCCAATTGAAATTTAGTAAAAAGTGTTAGGTAGAGAACGAACTGTAGTTTCTCAGGTAATTTTTTCAGAGGCCGAAGTTGGACCAGTGACACGTGGCATGCCGTGCAAGTTCGCTCTCCTGTTTTATCCCATAAACAGGTCATGTTGCGACACTTGGAATAACTCTCTCTCAGAGAATCCAATTGAGGTAAGACCTATGGGGTTGGAAAGATAATAGGTCAGGCTACCACAAGAAGAAGTTTCAGACCCTGTGGATTCGTAATTTCAGATATGCACTAGAAACAATCAGGTGCATATTTTTGTCAAAATAGAATTGGATTTTGAGCACCTCCATTCTTGGCTTGTCACTATTGCAGGAATTTAGGGCTTCGGAGAAAGTTGGAATTTTTAGAGTCAGAGACCACGAATGAATGCTCCTCAGAAAAATTGAAATTTAGAGACCAAGATCGAAATTTTTGGTTGGTTAGAAGGCTGGGCTTGATCAAACCCTAGTTCGGGATTTTGATCGAAAAGGTGGAAAATTAGGGCTTCTGCAAAAGTTGGAATTTTTGAAGTCTATGACCATGGATGGAAGATCCTCAGAAAAATCAAAGTTTAGAGCTTCGGATCGAATCTTTTGATTGGGAAGCAGGGTGGGCTTTATCAAAACCTAGTTTGGGGCCCTGTCCAGTGAGTCTAAAAGTTTCAAAGGCAATTTTGAGGGGTCAAATTTTGCAGTTTTCAAAATTGAATTATACCAGCTTGATCATCTCAGAAAGCTACATCTTTCCATCCATTTAGAAGTTTGAAATTCAAAGTTTGAATTTATAGGGTTTCTCTGACAAACCCTAATCCAACTCCAGATCCAGTTTCAGGGGGAGATGAGGCTAAGGCCTTACATAAGAAGACTACAAGAAATCTCGACAGGTATGTGTTTAAATTTGTTCATGATTAAGTTCATGATATGTTTGTCTTCATATTATTGAGGTTAGTACAATTATGATTGTTTGATAATGAATGCATGTGAATGATAGAAGACATTCATTGATTATGGTTATGACATCTATGATTGTACTAATGCATTGTGGTATTGTATGAGGATGATGTTGTCCGCTAACATGAAAGGTACAAATCAAGTTCTAGTTCAAGAGCATATGACCATGGTGACATGAAGACAAAGACTCATTCATAGTCATGGATAGCATAGAAAATCTACTTACGATGTATGTATGACTTTTTTATACTATGCTTAACCTATGAGATATGCAAGTTCTAGCACAAGGTCTCTAAATCATTGAAGAGAACAAGGAATATATTGTTTGAGTAAGACATAACCAAGCATGATAATCCAGGTATGTTTTCCTATATCAAGTTAGAATCCTACTTTGTGTTAGGATCTTAGGTAAGTATACTTGTGTATGAAATGATCATGACCATAGATAATTAAGATTATTTAGAACTATAATGTTTTGATAGTATTTAGATTATACTAATGAATGTATGTTTGTGTATGAGATCATGAGGATGACACTAGTGCACACTTAAGCATGCATAGTGGTACAGAATGAATAGAAGTTCAAAGACATATAGAGATCAAGCGGGAGGAAACCACACAACATAAAAGATAAGTATTTGAGTTGTTATTTGAATCTCTGAAATAGTAAATGATATTGCTTGTAATAGCTGTATGCATATTTATATTCCTAGAATATATCATGCATAGTGTGAGCATTCATATAGCATTGAACAATATACTACTAATATACATATGATGGGTAAGTTGGACAAACATTCCATTGTTGTTTATCTAGAATGAAACCTCTTTGCTGACATGTTGAGAGCTGTGCACGCTCTTGACAGTATGTTCTGGTAGAGATGGAAGGCATCTAGATAGCCACTGTATGCATACAGAATATGGAAAAGTGTTGTGCCAAAATATTGGTCAAGATAGTTGCATGATTATGTGAATCATGTCTATATGCATAATAGGTTATCATGTCAACATGATTTGATGATTATGAAGTATTACTAATCACGTAATTCACTTTGATTTGTACAAAAGATCATGTGCTATAATCTGCAAAAGAAGGATGATGAACATCAAACAAGTGATGGATGTTCAATAAGAAGACTTACAAATCAAACATACTATAGAAGGCTCATGGCTAGAAGATTCTCTTAGAAAGAGAAAGAGGATCATGACGAGATGTTTGCTCCAAGTGACTAGATAAGACCATTCTCTTAATGGTGTAATTGAAGAAGAAGTGTGAATCGAGAAAAATCCCAGGATTCAATTGAAGAAATATCTGTACGGGTACCTAGGATCGATAGTCATTTGATGAGCTTAATGATCACCATGGGTGATGTGGATTTCAACCTTTTCTACAAGGTTGACGATGGTGTCCATATACAAATGGAATTATTCTCTTAGATGGATGCAAGAAGGAACTCACCACAGAGTTCGAATGATCTTTAGGCTCATATCAGTAGACCCATCTTACGGGAGATGGCACCGATAGATATGCAAAAGATCACTCAATGCAGGGTGTGAATGATGCCCAATTACAGAGGGAGAATTGATAGCTTCTTGAAAAGCTGATCCTAACCTTTACCTTAAGGTTATGGATGATGAACCTGTCATACTATTACTGTATGTGGATGATATCTTTCTGACAGGGAATGAGAAATAGATCATGGAAAGCAAGAAGAAGATACAGAATTTGAGATGAAAGATCTCGGATTGATGCATTACTTCCTAGGTCTGGAAGTATGGAAAGGCTCAAAAGGAATCTTTCTCAACCAGGGAAAGTATGTTATGGAAATCTCGAAAAGATTTGATATGTTGGAATGAAAAGCCATGGATACTCCCATGGATTCCAACTTGAAGCTGTTAGTGGATGACTCATCAGAGTTAGCAGATGTGACTTTTTACAGACAGATTATTGGGTCATTGATGTATCTGACGAATACAAGGCCAGATATATGCTTTGCTGTGAACAACTTAAGTCAGTATCTAGTGGAACCTAGGTGTGTTCACCTGATAGCTGCAAAGCATGTGTTGAGGTACCTAAAGGGTACAATAGACTTTGGTCTATGCTATCTTGGAGATCATGACTTCAGATTGTATGGCTACACAGATGTTGATTGGGCAGGAAGTGTATCAGACAAGAAGAGTACATCGAGTGGATGTTATTGTCTGGGATCTGCCATGATCTTGTGACTTAGCAGGAAGCAGTCTAGTGTGGCTCTCAGCACAGCTGAAGCAGAATATATAGCTTCTTGCTCTGTTAGTTGTGAAGCGGTATGGCTTCGGAAGTTGTTATCAGGATTATTTGACTTAGATATGGACTCCACTGTGATCCTGTGTGACAACCAGAGTTGTATCAAGATGATAGAGAATCCAATATTCCATGATAAGTCAAAGCACATAGATATCTGATATTTCTATATACGGGATATGGTGCAGAAAGGAGCTATCAAGATTGAGTATGTGAGCACTGACGAACAAGTTGCTGATGTATTGACCAAACCTCTGTCTCGAGTAAAGTTTGAGTATTTTCGAGACAAGCTTGGTGTAGTTCAAAAGGACCCTCCTCGAAAGGGGGATTTATATGGTCGATGATGATATTTGGATACTGGTATCGATGTGGATACTTGTATCGATAATGAGATTGACTATATCGACAGTAAGGTCGATGATATGGATACTTGTATCGATGATGAAGATACTGTATCGATGACGAGGATACTTGTATTGATGATGTGGATACTTGTATCGATGATGAGGATACATCTATTGATGAGGTTACCTGTTATGACGGTGAGGTCGATGATGAGGTTACCTGTCCCGACGATGAGGTCGATGATATCAACTATAAGGTTGAGAAATGGTCCCTAGTGGATGAGGTGGATTGTATCATCCTTGGACACATGTCCTAAAAGAGATCCGTAGACATATGTCTCAGAGAAAGTGGTCCCTAGTGGACGAGATGGGGATTGCATCATCCCGAAACCCTTGGTTCAAAATGTACGTAATAGGACTGCATCGTCCCCGAACGTCTAGTTCAAAATGTATGTGATAGGACTGCATCGTCCCTGAACGTTTAGTTCAAAATGTACGTGATAGGACTGCATCATTCTTGAACGTTTGGTTCAAAATGTACGTGATAAATCCTAGATCTGATCTAGGTCACATCCAGTATGAAAAAGGACTCGCTCTGTGGTGGTAAATCCTACATCTGATCTAGGTCACATCCAGTATGAAAAAGGACTGGCTCTATGGTGGTAAATCCTAGATCTGATCTAGGTCACATCCAGTATGAAAAAGGACTGGCTCTATGGTGGTAAATCCTAGATCTAATCTAGGTCACATCCAGTATGAAAAAGGACTGGCACTGTGGTCGGGATTGCATCATCCCTAGACATGGATTTGTCTTAAATGGATCACGAGCTGCATCGTCCCTAGACATGGATTTGTCTTAAACGGATCACGGACTGCATCGTTCCTAGACATGGATTTGTCTTAAACGGATCATGGACTGCATCGTCCCTAGACATGGATTTCTCTTAAATGGATCAAGGACTGCATTGTCCCTAGACATGGATTTGTCTTAAAAGGATCAGGATTGATCATCCTGTAAGTAGATCTGGATTGCATCATCCATAGACATGAGAGGTGTCTTAAAGTGAGAGGGATTGATCATCCCATAATTGGATCATGTGTGTTGCAGATGATTGAGATGCTGTAGATCGAGATGATCCATATGCTGTAGATCGAGATGATCCAGATGACCTAGATGACGATGTTGTTGATCGTGATGATCTAGATGACGATGTTGTTGATAATGATGATCTAGATGACGATCTTGTGATCGTGATGAACTAGACAACGATGTTGTTGATCGTGAGACGATGATGCTGTTGATCGTGAGGATCCAAATGTTGATGTTGCTGTAGTTGTTCAAGTGCTGCAGAAGATGAATATTCAGTACTGAAGATGTTGATGCTCTAGTATTGAAGATGTTCCAGTAACTACTTGAGTTACTGATGATGTATAAAGAAAGAATCCAATGATCTATAGATGTATCATGTATCATGTAGTTGATGACTCCTTGATCCTGCAAATGTTGTTATAATATCCTTCTCGTTAAGGGGGAGTGTTGAAATATTGTAACTTCTAAGAATATTATACTTGTACTTGATTATTCCAGAGATGTTTCATTCCTCCGATGGGACTTTGTCATGTATCCGGAGATGTTTTATTCCTCCGTGGAGAATGTGGTAACTTGGGTTATTAAACTTCCCCAGTGGAGGTCGACCCTGTATGAGTCATGTGGATTAAAGGGTTATTAGACCACCCTAGTGAGGTCGGTCCTGTCACATTATGTTAAGTAGTTAAGTTGGGGCGTATCTATTTGGTGTAAAAGTCAAGTCGGAGTTGTGTATAAATAGGGGAGGTGTGTTCCTCATTTAACGCACATTCACTCACTTGTTATTAGCGCATAAGTGAGAGAGAGAGATCTGCTATGGAGGAGAAGGAGCTCATGGTTGAGGATTACATCTTTGTATTTGCTGGTCATCTATATTGAGGAAGCTTTGCTGGGTTTTCTACCCCATGAGGGTTTCCGAGGATAAATCTGTGTCTCTTGTGTTTATGCTATGCTTGTTGTTCTTTCAGTGATCCTGTATATGCTATTGTTGTGAAATGGAATGTAATGCTGATATTTTCTGTCTTAGCATATTGAATCTTAATAGTTGGGCCCCAAAATAGCCCTTTTTTCCCATATCTATTAACACCTTTTTCCCTTGTTTTGCCTCACTTTTCCATAACCCAAGCAGGTATCTTCCCCAGTCAAGCTTGGATCTCAACAGGTATAATCTACTATTGCTTTATCTTGTTAATGCCTAATATTGTTTATGGTTATGAACTTTATCTTTTAATTTGTGCTAACATGTATTGATTTGATAAAGATAGTTCAGAGCCTTGAAGAACCATAGGTGTAGCAGCTCACTGAATCTATGGAGGAAAAGAATGTGTGGCACCACATGTCCCTTCCTGAATTCGGTCCCATATATCGCTGAGACAACTTGAGCATCCTTCCACAAGGCTAGCTGCGACTGGGTCATGATAAAACATCCAAGCATATTCTCTTCCAATCAGTTGGAATATATTCGGTTTGTTAACAACACGGAGTAACAACGCAGGCCTGAACGCAACAACTTCATTCAATTTCATTCATGGCTGCAATTGTTTATGTTTCAATTCGGAAGCTTGAAGATCATAGATATTCATGGCTTCTCGATATTTGTGGGATGAAATTATGTCATCTAGGTATAAATGTAAGAAGGCGTTCTGAGCCTGGGGTTGGTTATCTGGCAATTGATTGTAAGCGCTGTAACATAGTGTTGTAACTGTGGATCTACCATTTTAATAAAAGGAGCAGAATTCTTCATATTTCTGAGTTTTAATTTGTGTTAGTTTCACGACATCTCTGTTAGAAGGCCAAGGCCCGCCTTCTCACAGAGATTGTTGAGTTAGATAGATGCTTTAGTTGTGTTTCTGTTATTTTGGTGTGGAATTACAGTAGGCATATTTTCAGTGTGTTGCAACAATAGTGTTTATGATTGCATTTTCCTTTGGTGTGTTGCAATAGTGTGGTGTGACAATAGACTGTGTAGGATAGTTTTCCTTTGATGCAAGTGTGTTAATTCGTTGTTACAGTCAAGATCAGCTCTAATTCATTTATGTTATTTATATTTCTTATAGTTTATCAATTTAGTCAGATTATGGTTCAAGCTTAGTTCTGGTTCAATTACTATTATTTACATTCTTAGAATTTGTTGAATTAGACAGGTCATGATTGATTTACTTGTAGTATGATATTTTTAGTATTTAACTTCTTGCAAAAGTAAGTATAGTTTATTTATTCTTAGATCAATAACTGCTGGATTGATGTTGTAGGAAAGTAGAAGTCCTTTGAAGTTCTTAGATGGATAATTAGATTAGCTTTAGTAATGAGTTGAGTTTGGCTTATTAGTTAGGTAGGATAATTGATCTTCATTTCATTCAATCAGCTACTTGAGTGTTTATGCATAGATTTTGCTAATTGCCTTTGAAATAACAAGACCTACCTGGGTTGACAATTTATATTGAGCATTCTATCTGTTAATTAAAATTGATTGGCATATAGAGTGATCAACAAGAGCATGTGTTAAATAATGGTTCAATTAGAATTAAAACAATTGATGAAGATTTAGTTTCCTTTGTGGTGAATGGTCATCACTTGAAGCTTGATCATAAGCCCATGTCATTAGAAGAATTTGTTCATGATATTTTGTAGCATTCCGAGATAGAGGTTGCAAGTAGGGAGACTCCTTCTCCCCCTTCTTCCTCTACTTGAGTTTTCATATGTACATATGTATTTTATGTTAAAAAGTAAACAAATATATAAAAGCAATAAAAAGTAAAGAAAAAATATGTTTAGTTGTGAAAACCAGGTTGTTGGCACAACTAAACTTGAATTTTGTTTGAAAACAGGGTAACCAACAGGCATAGTTCATTGTAAATTTATGTATTCAGTTGCTAAGTTTCAACCATGTTCTTCAAATATTTATTTTATTCTCGCATTAGATGATGGGGGATTCATTAAGGCCCTCCTTGTACCAAAACCTTGTCCCATCAACATCAACACATTATCTAGATTAAAGGTTTAGAGGCTTCTTTTAGTACCTTGATCTTGCATGCTTTAATGGTAAGTTCTCTCACTCATGAACAATGGGAATAAATCAATGTCCCATGTCTGTCAGATCTTGCAGGTGACTCGACATTAACTCATCTATTCATGCATTGCAATATGTACTAGGGAACCTTGGCTTTCATTGGCATTAATGGTAAGTAGCCTTGTGTTGGTTAACATCATTCATTAATGGATGGTAATCCAAAAATTTCTTTCTATGTACAGATTCAGAAAAATCCATTCACATAGATAAGAATTGTGCCATGATGTGGAATTTTGGTGAAGATTATTTGGCTACGATTCTAAACAACAGTTGCATATTTATGTCAATAACAGTTTTTAGCAGTAAACAATAAAAAAGAACAATATGCAGGGCATTTAAGCAGTTAGATTGCTTCAAAAAGAGGGATTTTTTTGTTCCTTGAAAGGTTTTTGCATCAGGTTTAGTTTCTTCCTCGTTACAGAGATTGAGGCATGGTTATTGTTTTTGGCTATCCATGTCCCTGTTTTATTTCCCGCTGCAATTATGTTTTTCATCATAATGTTAAATTGTTTCATGTAGTAGATGCCTTCTTGTAACTAGATCATTCTACAACACTCAACATCCACCTTCAGTATCTTTAAATTCAATTTCAGTCAGCATTTCTTGGCACTTTCATATTTTCTATAAATTCCAGCATTTCCGTATTTTCATAAACTTCAAGTTTTCTAGAAAGTAGAAGGTCAAGTTTCATTGATGTTGTTCCAACAAAGCATCAAATTTTTATCAGTATTTTTCTACAACATCTATATTCATCAGATTGTCCACCAGCACTTCCTATCAATTAGTTTTTCTTTTAGTGCAACAATAGCTCAACTGTTAGGAACCCGTGTCAACCCTTCTCTTTACTTTGTTAGTATATTGTTGTTGGACACATATGCTTTGTAAGTTGTCCCGTAGTATTTGTTGATCCATAGTTTATATTAGCCCATGGTATTGACCATAGTATTGGACGCATATGCTTTGTAAGTCGCCCCGTAGTATTATATGTCCCATGGTTTTGACTCATAGTATTGGGCATAGACCTAGTATATAAGTGTGTGTTGAGGTCATTGAAGGCACCGTGAAGTTAATTGTATTGAGCTTTCCCCCTCGAAGTGGTCTGCGATCAATATAAAAGTGATTATGAGTTCTGTTATTTCTGATATCTCATGTATTTGCATTAATTAATTATTGCAGGTTCATCACATCTGGTATTAGAGCACTTTCTTGAGCTCGTTGGGTGGAACTTCTGCCAAATTTTTTTTCCGCATCTGTTGCAAGTTCGGATCTGGGAATAATCCCTATCCGCTTAAATGTGGGAAGTACTTGGGCATAAGCCCTAAAACTCATTATGAGGAGTACCACAAGAACCCCAAAGTAGCTGGCCCATTGAGAGGACCTGCCAGCGAAAAGGGCAACAACCCCTACCCGATTGACTAGTTCCCACCCGTGAGGTAAACCAAGAGCTGTTGTTTGTGGCAAAGCGGTTATCAGTTTTACCTGAACCGTGGAGTGAGGGATACTGCCCCAATACGAAAGCCGTTAGACAGCATTGGTGTCCAAGTGAATCCCCTAAACCGATAGGAAGCTGCACATACCTGGGGTCCATATCTATTTTCAGTTAAACTATTGCCGATCACTTCCGCTCCAAATCCAGCCATTTCAGATCTATTTTGAAAGTCGTTCCAGATCCAACCATTTCAACTCTGTTTTCCATGAAACTTCACTGACATCCCTGCAATCCCATTCTGCGTATTTCATTCCTGAAGACCCTATCCCAAATTCCACTTCCCAAGACTAGAAACCCCACATTTGTCTATTTTTAGGGTTTGCCACAACTCCTTCAATTTTCACCCAAACACCTTCAAATTTTGTCATCGTGTTCCTTTCCTAATTTTGCTTCTTTGTCCCTCTCTACCAAATTTTCTCACTCTTTCACCCCGCTTCTGAAATCCCCATTTTTTGCCTCCCTGTCCATTAGAAAGTGTCCAAATCCTAGTCAAAACCCAATTACAAATCCAAGTTTTTCCCAAATCCAAATTTTCCTTTACTAAATAAGCTTCTGTTTGTGTTTTTCTATCCATTTCCTAAATAAATAAAATAATAAAAAAAAAACTCCTGGTTGTGGTTGTCACCCGCGTAGGAGCAAAAACCATGGAGGAAGCACTTGCAGCCATCCAAACCAAACTCCAAGATCTGGATGAAAAATTTCTCAGCCTCCATCTTCAGCATTCATCCATGAACAATATCCGACCGCTAGAATCTTTTGTAGCCACTGGGTTCTCTTCTTCCAGTAATTTTCGTGGGCCGAAGCTTGATTTTCCTCGCTTCAATGGTATTGATCCGACTGGATGGATATACCGAGCAGAACAATATTTCAATCTGCATAATACTTTTGATGTCCAGAAAGTTCCACTTGCATCCTTTCATTTGGAACAGGAAGCCCTTCAATGGTACCGTTGGTACATCAAAGCTCATCCCGAGCCAAACTGGACAGATTTTTTGTAACATCCCGATATTTTCATAAAATTTTAAAATTTCTAAATCGTCATTAAATACTAATAATTATAAAATGCGGAAATAAGAAATGTTTAATTAAAGCAGTAATTAATAATTACATCATTTTGTAGGAACAACTCACTGCTGTGTTTTTTTGTCTTTTGATGGTGTATCGTGTCGACGACATGTCATGAATCCAATTAATAATTATGTCCCTTATTTATATGCTGGAATGATTGAAAATTGTGATGCATCTGGAAAACATAATTCTTCTCGACAAGTACTGACAGTTTAATTTTTCTGGATGATGATGAAAGGGGTCCCATGAGGTGCCCCGAGGCTTACTTAGCTACTTAGCTAAAGCATTGTGCTCGTCCTTCATGTGCAGATTCGCAGGTAAGAGATAGCGATAAAATTCAGAGTGTTTAATAACCGTGATATAAATTAAAACTACTTATGATTTTGACGCTACAGGTATGGTTTCCTTCCAATTTGTAAGATGAACTTGGCTGGCTCAAAACTACAGAAATTGTCAAGCTCAGGGTGTGATTGTTATGAACGTTCTTCATTAGGAGTTTATGACTTCACTTGTTATTATTCCATGAATGACTTGTGGCTGTTGAAACAATTCTTTTATAAATTTCGACGGTGACAAATTTAGGACAACGACACATGGTCCTAAGCATACCATAGAAAGAGTAATAAGGTGATTCCAATTCTCTATTACCTGGGAAATTATAATGGTGATGCATTAAGCATTACTACCCTACCATGAAATGTATGCGATGGTTCTATGGGGCACTATACCCTAAGGGTGTAACCTTGTGAATTTATGCAATGGGCAAAACTTGATGAACTATATGATGAACTTTATAATGATTTTATATTAAGTTGGGGCGGAGTCAATCCATACCCTAGGATTGAGCGCGACCTAAGTTAATGTGTTTAAGCTATGAGTGCATTTGTATTGACTTTAAATGGACATACAAGTTCCTTTATACATGCTACCGGTGAATGTTAACCTTGGTATAATTTATAAAGTCGATGCAATTAAACGTTGATCCTTATGGTTGGTAGGTGGAATGATGGCGTTGTATAAAGCCTATGTACGAAATCAAGGGTGTAGTAAATGATTGGGTTGTAATCAATTCGCATGGCCACCGTGTTAATGGAGATATTATGTGCACGTTGTGAAGGGTCTCCAGCATGTGAGAAGGTTCGTCGACGCTGAGTTGTAATGAGCCTCCTGCCCTGGTGTCAATAGAGTTGGAAATTTCGTGGCTTGGGAGATGGAGGGGAGAGTTATTATCGCACCTACCACCCTCCAACGTGGCTCATGGAACTTAGATCTCCCTCGTTGATTGTCGTGCATTGGGATTGTAGAGAACCCTAACGTAACTTATGGGATATTGTAATGTTTCTTCGCATTCGTTTCGGCGGTAGGGTTTTGGGGTGAGGCCAACCGACTGAGAGGCACTTAGGGTTTTGCTTTTTTTTAGCCTCCCTCAGGCTCGATCCTGAGACCGGCAGCAACCTCCAGACTGTAAGTGAATGCTATCAAAGGAGGTCGAGTTTGAGTTGAATAGTGTGGCAATCCACAGGTCGGATGAGTGCGGCCGTTGGGGCATTGTAGTGACTTGAAGGTTTGGGTTTCAGTCGGGTTGTAAGTTTCCAAAAAGTATCAACACAAAGTGGTCCTCGAGTTGGGTGCTTCTCCTTCGAATTGGATGTATGGCTGGCTTCATCAAGCTTCTGTCACGACTCAGGTACAGTAAAGTTGCAAAGGTTTTAAAAGTTTTATTTGTTGCATGCATCATTATTTCATGATTGATTCTTAACTCTAAGTATGGTCATTTGGCAGGTAGCTCTCGGCGAACAGCAGGGTGCCGGGAAAGTTGACGGGGAGAAGAAATATAGCGAACCCACTAGTAAGCTTCAATGGTACCCCTCCCTCGTGGTTCTCTTGGAATCGGACTTGATGAGCAGGGTGTTGGTAGCATGCCTTCTCGGCAGTGGCTTTTGCCTCGCCTGCAGCATTGGGAAAACGTTACTGTTTATGTTTTGTTTGTTTAGTGTAGATGATGTGAATATTTCTTAAAATGTATGGCCGACCATCCCCTGGCTCGGCAAGCTTGCTAGGGCTTAAACCCTCATGTTTGCAAAGAGTTTCACAGCATTAAACATTTGATGTCTATCGTTTGGCACTTCTAAGTCAATGGAAGAACAAGTGTGAAACTAAAGGGAAAAGAAACGTTGACTATAGTTTTGTTTCGGCATTAGTTGTATAGTGTAAATTTGAATGGAACCTTCAGTGACCAAAGAGGCAATCTGTAGGATGCTGCCATTGTAATTTTAAATGGAAATGTTTACTGTTAGAGTTTAATGCTTACGTATGATGTTTTGAACTCTCGTTTTCAAATTGTATCTAAAGGCCTGTTTAAGATGTTTATTTAAAGAGTGGCTATAAGCCGATAATAAAGAGGTGCTAGTTTGGTTTGAAGAACAACTGTGTTGATGTTAAACCTCAGTCTGATAATGATAATGAACTCGGCTGGGTTGTAATGATTTTTAAAAAGCGAGAATAATAGATCTTGATTCTACAGTTAGGATATCTAAGATAATGAAACATTTGATTTGGCAGCTGTTAAATGTTTGCAAATATTAGTATAATGAGAACAGGTCAAACCTGGTTTGGGTGTAGAGATGTTGTGTTATGCCCAGTCAATTCAATAATGCTATTCTTTTCTTTGCTTTTAAGAACATGCTATTGTGTGAAGTGAATTCTGCCATATGCAGTTAATAATACATAATCAAAGAATTTACAGTGTATTCATCAGTTAGTTTAATTTGCCTATTAATATAACAGTTTGTCTACTTTAATTCTATCTCCCTGTATTTGTCCAATTTGGACCTTTGGAGAAAATGAATGAACAATACAGTACTCCTTTTTTTTTGCACAAAAATAATACAGTGATGACAATAATAAAGATCAGTCAGATTCGAATAACAAATAAAATAATGGGTATGTGGTTTAACAGAATGCATGATATTGGTTTCTTTTGAAGAAATAATTGATGATCAGTAAACCCTAGACGTTAACACCATGTCCACCTTCAGAAGTCAGAAAAGAAATTACTGCTATAACTAGTTTCTGGTATGTTGTTTCAGCATACAGATTTGAACAGTAAAAACAATGCATGCAGATATCTAATCTACAGCTGCTAAAATATAAGATGCATGGGGAACATGTGAAAATCCTCACAACAGATCTAAGAGATGATGTATAACTCACAAGAGGATGATTATGATTAAGCAAGAAAATAGAAGAAGAGTGGTCAGTACAATATAATGAGCAACAGAATAATATGGTACAGTAGAACTCGGATAGAAGCAATAATACTTCACACACACTAGTTAATTAATCACAATATGGACAAATAAATAGTACAATGCATGAGGATTCGAATGCCCAAATAAATAGTACAATGCGTGAGGATTCGAATGCCCAAATAAATAGTACAATGCATGAGGATTCGAATGCCTAAGGTGGCAATTCGAATTAGCCTTCATAGAGTGATCAAAGGATAACTGGAGTGTCATCGGAGCACAACTAGTAGTCTATCTCATCATTGGTGGAGTCATCAATGCACAAGTAACTGCCAACCATCAGTCAAACTGAGTCTAATTGAGTGTGGTAGGTGTAACTGAATGTAACTGGCACATGGAGACACTAAATGAATGAAGGAGGCTTAATGGAGGGCGCATGAGGAGCTAACTGGAGTCAGAAAAGGTAGTCAAGTCTCACCGGAGGTCCATCAGAAAGCTAAGGTCAGTTAAGAGTCAGTTAATCCTTAAATCAAGGAAGGAACTGAAGATAATTGAACTAATCTGAAGTGGTAGGTAAGAAGGGCGCCTTTCTCAACTGGTAGATGAAAGGAGGGCGCACTAAGCTCTAGGAGGGATGAAACTGAGTGGAAGGAAGCTTCAGGGGCTGCTAACTGAGGGCTAGGTGTTGGGACTGATGATTAGGATGCATGCAAACCCTAAAAGTGCATGCATGACTGAAAATGTAAATGATCAAAATACTGGTGGGACTAGGATGGAGTATAGGAATATCCTAACACCCCCCCTTAATCCATCCTGGGCCCGGGTAACTCAGACCAAAGGTCACCCAATACAATGAATAATAACAGTCAATAAACCAAGGAAGTGGGAAAATTTCATGGGAAACATACCCCCTCCTCAAAAAACAGACTGTAAGGCACACACAAAAAATAAATGCTCCAAACTCAAGCAGGTGTGATGCTTGGTCATATGTCTGGAGGTATCTTCTTCTTGGGAAGAAGTGGATCATGCTCAAAAAACATGTGCTTGTACTTGCTATTCAGATCGAATGTGATGAGAACAAATCCAAAAGTATGAGGATGATCCTTGAACCTGTGATTCGAATCAGCTGAGGTAGGATCAAAATCATGAATATGCAGATAGTGTTTTGTCTTTTCCTTCGAACCATCATGGGTGAGATTATGCCAAAAAGAACCATCAAATAATAATTGCTTGAAATCCAAATCAGATTTAAGACTTGAAGAATAGTTTCTTGAGATCTCCTTTGAACCAGCAAGGGTGAGATCAAAACTATCATATGCATGAGAAATTATCCCAAGCGAATGGAAATGGTTTCTTGGGATATCCTTTGAACCATAAGAGGTGAGATCAAAACCAATGGATGCATGAGAAATTATCTCAAGCGGGTGGCAATGGCCATATTCTTCAATAACCTTATGAAGCATGTGCTAATGATCATATAGTAGTAAATAAGAGATGATTGCTTGAGAGGAGAAAATGCATTACCTCCAATAGTTGATTTTACCTCTGAAATAATCATGTGATCATGATGCAAACCAACAGACTCTGGTGCAAGAGAGGATTTAGGACCTTCTGCAATATCTAGAGTATGAGCTGGCACAGAAAGAGAAGAAAGTTGGAGCATGAGTGGAGAATCTGCAAGTTCTTTGTCAACAACTTCAATATGAAATGATACTGGTTCATGATCTGAGAGACCATCAAGGGGAGCGAATGCATCACTTTGCTTGCTCTCGAAAGGGTTTGGACCAATCCGTTGATTCTGTCTTCCAAATCTTTGATCCAGGTAGGCCCATAGATCTTTTGGAGATGAAAAATCAAGGAGGTGATATAATATGCATCGAGACATAGCATACATCATGGATGCACAAGCTATTTCTCCTTCATTTAACCAGTCATACTCTTCTTCAAAGGATTCGAATTCTCTTTCAAAACAATAATCAAAGAGACCATGTCTCTTCAAATGTGCTATCATTGGTGGTTTCCATTCATCATAGTTGAATGGAGAAAGATGAGTAATTCCTGATGAATACATAGAAGCTGTAGAGGACCTTCAAAAACAATATAGAATAACTGCAACTGCTACCACTGCAAAAATGCAGAAACTGCTGCACTTGAAATCTTGGTAATAACCTGCAAAAACCTCTCAAGAATGGAGATAAACAATACTCTCAACATGCTCTGATACCATGTGAAAATCCTCACAGTAGATCTAAGAGATGATGTATACCTCACAAGAGGATGATTATGATTAAGCAAGAAAATAGAAGAAGAGTGGTCAATACAGTATAATGAGCAACAGAATAATATGGTACAGTAGAACTCGGATAGAAGCAATAATACTTCACACACACTAGTTAATTAATCACAATATGGACAAATAAATAGTACAATGCATGAGGATTCGAATGCCTAAGGTGGCAATTCGAATTAGCCTTCATGGAGTGATCAAAGGATAACTGGAGTGTCATCAGAGCACAACTAGTAGTCTATCTCATCATCGGTGGAGTCATCAATGCACAAGTAACTGTCAACCATAAGTCAAACTGAGTCTAACTGAGTGGTAGTTGTAACTGAATGTAATTGGCACATGGAGACACTAACTGAATGAAGGAGGCTTAGTGGAGGGCGCATGAGGAGCTAATTGGAGTCAGAAAAGGTAGTCAAGTCTCACCGGAGGTCCATCGGAGTGCTAAGGTCAGTTAAGAGTCAGTTAATCCTTAAATCAAGGAAGGAACTGAAGATAATTGAACTAAACTGAAGTGGTAGGTAAGAAGGGCGCCTTTCTTAACTGGTAGATGAAAGGAGGGCGCACTAAGCTCTAGGAGGGATGAAACTAAGTGGAAGGAAGCTCCGGGGGCTGGTAACTGAGGGCTAGGTG
Organism: Larix kaempferi; assembly: GCA_027924585.1. Lineage (NCBI taxonomy): Eukaryota > Viridiplantae > Streptophyta > Pinopsida > Pinales > Pinaceae > Larix > Larix kaempferi. Next base: position 1,020,224 of record BSBM01000742.1, read on the forward strand.
TTGGGACTGATGACTAGGATGCATGCAAACCCTAAAAGTGCATGCATGACTGAAAATGTAAATGATCAAAATACTGGTGGGACTAGGATGGAGTATAAGAATATCCTAACAGAACATAAGTCTGTGCATGGGTTTTATCTTGGGTTTATATATTTAGATGCATGATAGGTTTCACTTTTAACTGAACAGATTTAATGCTACCTCTCTGTACTGGAGTACGATGCAGCTTCACGCATGGGGAAAAATGCAGAGGAGTCATTTTATCAGTTCAACAATTTAAAATCAATGAGGATCTAACATTTTACTGCTAGTGATCATTAATAACATTTCTAAGCCACTTTCTGAGATCATTCATGTGATTGAAAAAAAAAACACAAAAAGAATAGAACCTGAGTGTGATGGGAGGAACAAATCACTCAAGAATCCCGTTCCACCCAACCTACTCCCAAGCAGCCAAGATGTCTGCCTTAGGACCCCCGAGCCTTTCCACTGATCCACCAGGAGGAAGAAAGTTCTGAAGCTTAGGACCTCTACTTGCAACAACAAGAAATTTTATCCAGCCTTACAGGCTTAGTAAGCAATTGGACCAGCACTAGCACCTTTGGTCTGTCCTTCTCATAACATTTGCAGACTTATACTTGCACTCTCCACAACCTCCCTATTTGAATCTCTCAGCCATCACCTGATGCCCTGAGGAAATGTTTCTGCAGAAAACATTGTAAGAGCTCCCTGCTCAATTCAAATTGCCTTTTATAGGTTGCCTAGGTCTTTTTGTAATTAACTGGTCATTAGTGAGATACCTGCTCACCTCCCTCCACCTGGAGGGGGAAATGCCACAAAATTAGGGGGAGTTGTCCCATACCAACATCTAATGGTAGAGTGCAAATGCTTCCATCTGTCCCAATCCTTCCAACAACTTCCATTCCTCCTAGTGGGCCAGTGGACACTCTTGTAACAACTTTTTTGAGTGTTTGTCTCCCATTTGTATTTATTAAATAATAATAATGAGTCATTACATTCATCTTTGACCTAATTGGTCATAATTACAAAACTTGTAATTATAATTTAACACAAAGTATTTTGCAAAAAGGATAATAGTAGAAAATAATTATTCTAAAAAATTGGGTAGGTGACATTTTTGCCAACTCCTTTTGCCATGATTTGGTCCTAGTGCTTTTGATGACTTCACAGGAGCACTCACTAAACTTCACCAAACTGGCACAATGAGAGAGTATCAAACGGAATTTGAGAAACTAGCCAGTCACACAGAAGGATTGTCTGATGAATTCTACAGGAGTTGTTTTATGTTAGGAACCCATGTATTTACTTTGTTAGTATATTGTTGTTGGACGCATATGCTTTGTAAGTCGTCCCGTAGTATTTGTTGATCAATAGTTTGTGTTATTGTTGTTGGCGCATATGCTTTGTAAGTTGCCCATAGTACTGTTGATCCATAGTTTGTAGTGGCCCATGGTTTTGACCCATAGTATTGGCGCCTAGACTTAGTATATAAGTGTGTGTTGAGACCTATGAAGGCACCGTGAAGTTATTTGTATTGAGCTTGCTCAAAGGAGGTTTCCCCCTCGAAGTGGCCTGTGATCAATATAAAAGTGATTATGAGTTCTGTCATTTCTGCTATTTCGCATATTCTTATTAATTAATTGTTGAAGGTGCTTCACATCTGGTATCAGAGAACTTTCTTGGGCTCGCTGGGTGAAATTTCTGTCAATTTTTTTTTCGCATCTGTTGCAGGTTCGGATTTGGGAATAATCCCTATCCACTTAACTGTGGGAAGTACTTGGGCATAATCCCTAAAACTCATTATGAGGAGTACCACAGGAACCCTATAGTAGCTGGCCCATTGAGAGGACCTGCCAGCGAAAAGGGCAACGACCCCTACCTGATTGACTAGTTTCCACCCGTAAGGTAAACCAAGAGTTGTCGTTTGTGGCAAAGTGGTTATCAGTTTTACTTGAGCCGTGGAGTAAGGGGTACTTCCCCAATACGCAAGTCGTCAGACAGCATTGGTGGCCGAGTGAAACCCCTGAACTGTTAGGAAGCCGCACATACCTGGGGTCCATATCTATTTTCAGCTGAATTGTTGTCGATCACTGCTGCGCTGTTCCAGATCCAGTCGTTTTCAATCCATTCGGCGCCATTTCATATCCCTCTGTTTCCGCTCACTTCCGGGCCGTTGCAGATCTATCTATTTCAGATCACTTCCGAGCTGTAGCCGCTCCCGTCTGAATAAAAATAAATAAATAAATAAATAATTCAGTTTTTTCTCCATATCTCCCTTGTTTTCACTTTGTTTCCCTTGAAATTTTTGGGGAACCCCTGTCATCCCATTCTGCATATTTCATTCCTAAGGACCCTATCCCCAATTCCACTTCCCAAAGCCCGAAATCCCACATTTGTCTATTTTTAGGGTTTGCCATAACTTCCTCAGATTTCACCCAATCACCTTCAAATTTTACCACAGAGTTCCTTTCCGAATTCTGCTTCTTTGTCCCCCTCTGCCAAATTTTCCCATTCTTTCACCCCGCTTCTGAAATCCTCATTTTTTGCTTCCCTGTCTATTCGATAATGTCCAAAACCTAGTCAAACCCCAATTACCCTTCAGATTTTTTCCCAACTCCAGATTTTCCTTTACTGAAGCAGTTTCTGTTTTTGTTTTTCTACCCAGTCAACCGAAGAAGGAAAAAAAAAACCATGGAAGAAGCATTTGCAGCCATCCAAGCCAAACTCCGGGATCTGGATGAAAAATTTCTCGGTCTCCATCTTGAACATTCAGCTATGAACAACAAATGGCAGTCCGAGTCTTCATCAGAAAATGGGTTCTCTTCTTCCAGCAATTTCCGTGGTCCGAAGCTTGATTTTCCTCGCTTCAATGGTACTGATCCAACTGGATGGATCTATCGTGCATAATAGTATTTCAGTCTGCATAATACTTTTGATGTCAACAAAGTTCCGCTTGCATCCTTTCATTTGGAACAGGAAGCTCTTCAATGGTACCGTTGGTACATCAAGGCTCATGAAGAGCCAAAATGGCCAGACTTTTGCCAGCTCCTTTTGCAACGATTTGGTCCTAGTGCTTTTGATGACTTCACAGGATCCCTCACTAAACTTCGCCAAATTGGTACTGTGAGAGAGTATCAAACCGAATTTGAGAAACTAGCCAACCACACTGAAGGATTGTCTGATGACTTTTACCGGAGTTGTTTTATCAGTGGTCTAAAGGATGCCATCTGCTCTGAGGTCAAAATGTTCTATCCCAACACAATGATGGAAGCCCTAGGGTTGGATAAGTTGGCAGAAGACAAGATTGCAGCCCAACAGCGCTCCAAGCCCACTTTTGTTCCCTTCCGAAATATGGGTTCTCAACGACCACCCATACCACAGGCTCCTCAACCAACTCCTATCAAGCGTTTGTCTGAAACAGAGATGCAAGCACACAGAGAAAAGGGGCTTTGCTATAATTGTGATGAGAAATTCACTCGGGGACATAGATGTGTTCAGCAAAAGCTCTATCTCTTGGATGTGGATTCTCCGCCTGCCTCTGAAATTGGTGACGAAGATCCAGAAACAATGGGGGCTCAGGTCGACATTCAGGAACCGCCTATTGACCCTCCGTCTCAGGATGACCAGCCAAAGATATCTCTCCATGCTTTAGCTAGAATCACCACCCCCCAAACAATGCGGGTCAGGGGTTACTTCAAGAAGCTTCCTCTTACAATACTCATTGATTCTGGTAGCATTCATAATTTCATTGACCCTTGGATCGCCAAACAAGATGATTGTTTTCTCCATCCTTGATCCAACTTTGAAGTCATGGTTTCCAATGGGGGCACCTTACCTTGCAAAGGGAAGTGTCAAAATGTGCGTATCTCTATGGGATATTATACCTTGCGCTCTGACATGTTTGACTTGACCTTAGGCGGATGTGATGTGGTTTTGGGCGCTCAATGGCTACACACACTTGGCCCTATATTATGGGATTTTGCTAAACTTTGGATGCAGTTTTCCCTCAATGGAAAAAAGCACACATTGACAGTATTACAACCAAGGTCTCTCAGCATCATCAGTTCACATCGCATGGAAAAACTCCTCAAGAAGAATTCACATGGTGTCATTGCTCAGATCCATTCCATTCAGATGCAACCATCAGCGGTCTCCACTGCTCCTTTCGATCTACAACACATTCTGGATCGATATACAGGTGTCTTTGCTGAACCAGTGGGATTGCCACCTTCAAGGCCAGAAGACCATTGTATTCAGCTCCTTCCTGGCAGCGTTCCTCCCAACATCAGGCCCTATCGCTACCCATTTCACCAAAAAACGGAGATTGAAATGCTCGTTCAGGACTTATTGAAGCAAGGTATTATTCGCCCAAGCACTAGTTCCTTTTCTTCTCCAGTTCTTCTTGTCCACAAAAAAGATGGGTCATGGTGCCTCTGCATTGACTTCCGAGCACTTAATCACCTCACCATCAAGGATAAGTTTCCAATTCATGTTGTTGATGAGCTTCTTGATGAGCTTCATGGGGCTCAATTTTTCTCCAAGTTGGATCTTCATTCTGGGTATCATCAAATTCGGGTTCATGAGGATGATATCCCTAAAATAGCTTTCCACACACATGATGGCCATTATGAGTTTTTGGTCATGCCCTTTGGCCTCACTAATGCTCCTTCCACATTCCAAGCCTTAATGAATAAAATATTTCGGCCTTACTTGCGGAAATTCATTCTGGTATTCTTTGATGATATCCTCATCTACAGTAAAACATGGGATGAACATCTCCAGCATCTGGATCTTGTCATGCAACTTTTCTCTGACCATCATCTCCACGCCAAGCAGTCTAAATGTGTTTTTGGACAGAAGGAAGTTGAGTATCTCGGACACATTATCTCAACACAAGGGGTTCGCATGGATCCTGCCAAAATTGATACCATGAACAATTGGCCGCATCCTCAGACACTCAAGAGCCTTCATGGTTTTTTGGGGTTGACTGGCTACTACCGCAAGTTTTTAAGGATTATGGGAATATTGCAGCTCCATTAATTGCTCTATTGAAAAAGGATGCTTTTACATGGACACATGCTTCTCAGTGTGCATTTGACAAACTAAAACAAGCTATGTGTGTTACACATGTTATAGCTATGCCCAATTTTTCCAAGCCCTTCACTATTGAGAGTGATGCTTGCGGAAATGGACTTGGTGTTGTTCTCCTTCAAGATGAACGCTCCATTGCGTTCACCAAAAAAGCCCTTTCAGGTAAGAATTTAGCTGCCTCTATATATGAGAAGGAAATGATGGCTATTTTGCATGCATTACAGAAGTGGCGACCATATCTATTAGGGAATCATTTCTGCATCAAGACTGATCACCAGAGTCTGAAATATTTCTTGGAATAGTGTGTCTCCTACCCAGCACAACAAAAATGGGTTAGCAAACTCATGGGTTATGACTATGAGATCACTTACAGGAAGGGTAAAGACAATATTGTGGCAGATGCTCTTTCTCGCACATTTGATGCCCAAGGTTCTTTTTCAGCTATTTCTATGCCTGTTCCAAATTGGTTGCAATCTGTTCAACAGGGTTATGTCAATGACTCTTCCTTATCTCAAATCATCCAACGCTTGACCAACAACCTTTTTGTTGTACCACATTACTCTTGGGATGGTGCTTCTCTGAGATACAAGGGTCGTCTGGTGCTTCCCCAGAGCACAGATCTTCAATAGGATGTCTTCTATGAACTCCATGCTTCTCCATCGGCAGGGCACTCTGGGTTCCTCAAAACGTATGAATGGGCACGACGTAACTTCTTTTGGCAGGGCATGAAAAGGACAATTCAACAGATGGTGGTTGAATGTGATACCTGCCAATGCAATAAGGGTGAAACAACACTCCTTCCAGGATTGCTCGAACCCTTGCCCATACCTACACGGATTTGGACAGATATTTCTATGGATTTCATTGAAGGGCTCCCTAAATCTGGTGAGAAGACAATGATTCTCGTTGTAGTTGATCGCCTCTCCAAATATAGTCATTTTTGTGCTCTCAGCCATCCCTATACAGCCTCCTCAGTCGCTCAAATTTTCCTGGACCAGATCTTTCGTCTTCATGGCATCCCTTCTTCCATTGTCTCGGATCGTGATGCGATTTTCACTAGTCATTTTTGGACAGAACTATTTCGCCACACTGGCACCAAACTAAAGATGAGTTCAGGGTATCACCCACAAACAGATGGTCAGACTGAAATTATCAATAAATGCTTGGAAACTTATCTTCGTTGCTTCACCTCTGAACAACAACATCAGTGGGAAAAGTGGCTCCCTCTCGCTGAATGGTGGTACAATACCTCTTACCACACTACCTCTAAAATGAACCCATATGAAGCAGTCTATGGTCAGGCACCTCTAGTTCTTCTTCCATACACCCCCAACAGTTCACCAGTTCAAGAAATTGACACGGTCCTTCGAAACTGCGATTAGATTCTTTGTATTTTGTGGGACAATCTTCACATGGCAAGAAATCGCATGAAGCAACAAGCTGATCATCACTGTTCTGAGTGCACTTTTCAAGTAGGCGATATGGTTTTTCTTCGTCTCCAGCCATACAAGCAATCCTCCCTAAAACTCAAAGGGCGTCATAAACTCGCTCCAAAGTTCTGTGGGCCATATCGGATTCTTCAGAACATTGGGTCTGTTGCTTATAAATTGGAACTTCCTCCTTCTTCCCGCATTCATCCAGTATTTCATGTCTCTTGTCTGAAAAAAGTTCTTGGCACCAACATCAGTGGACAAACTATTTTACACGAACTGGATAATGAAGGATCCATCCTTTTGGAGCCGGAGGCCATCCTCAATCGGCGCACTCGTCGCTTCGCTTTCGCTCTTTCACAGAGGTCTTAATTCAGTGGCACGGCATGTAACCAGAAGATGCTACATGGGAACCACTCCTTCAGATTCAACAACAATTTCCACATCTAAAGCTTTGAGGACAAAGCTTTTTTTAAGGGGGAGGGGATGTTAGGAACCCATGTCTTTACTTTGTTAGTATATTGTTGTTGGACGCATATGCTTCGTAAGCCGTCTCGTAGTATTTGTTGATCAATAGTTTGTGTTATTGTTGTTGGCGCATATGCTTTGTAAGTCGCCCGTAATATTGTTGATCCATAGTTTGTATTGGCCCATGGTTTTGACCCATAGTATTGGTGCCTAGACTTAGTGTATAAGTGTGTGTTGAGACTTATGAAGGCACCGTGAATTTATTTGTATTAAGCTTTCTCAAAGGAGGTTGCCCCCTCGAAGTGGCCTGTGATCAATATAAAAGTGATTATGAGTTCTGTCATTTCTGCTATTTCGCATATTTTTATTAATTAATTGTTGCAGGTGCTTCACATTTTATCATTGGTATTAAGGATGAAATCCGCTCAGAGGTTAAAATGCTTTGTCCCAACACAATGATGGAAGTCCTGGGGTTGGCTAAGCTGTCTGAGGATAAGATCGCAGCTCAACAATGCTCCAAACCCACCTTTGTTCCCTTCAGAAATATGGGTTCCCAACGACCTCCCATCACGCCTGCTCCTCGACCAACTCCTATCAAGCATTTGTCTGAAACAGAGATGCAGGCATGCCGAGAAAAAGGGCTTTGTTATAATTGTGATGAGAAATTCACTCGGGGCATAGATGTGTTCAACAAAATCTCTATCTCTTGGATGTGGATTCTCCTCCTTCCTCTGAACTTGGTGAAGAAGCTCCAGAAAAAGTAGATGATCAGGTTGACATTCATCACCCGCCTGTTGACACCCCATCTCAGGACGACCCACCCGAGATCTCTCTCCATGCTATAACCAGCGTCACCACCCTACAAACAATGTGGGTCAGGGGATACTTCAAGAAGCTCCCTCTTACCATACTCATTGATTCTGGTAGCACTCATAACTTCATTGACCCTTGGATTTCCAAACAGGCTGATTGTTTTGTCCATCCTTACTCCCACTTTGAAGTCATGGTTTCCAATGGGGGCACATTACCTTGCAAGGGGAAGTGTCACAATGTGCGTATCTCTATGGAAGATTATAACCTACGCTCTGACATGTTTTCCTTGTCCTTAGGCGAATGTGATGTGGTTTTGGGCGTTCAATGGTTACGCACACTTGGCCCCATCTTATGGGATTTTGCTGAACTTTGGATGCAGTTTTCAGTCAATGGGGCACAACACAAATTTATGGGCTTACAACCAGGGTCTCTCTGCATCATTAGTTCACATCGTCTAGAAAAAATCCTTAAGAAGAATTCACATGGTGTTATCGCTCAGCTCCATTCCATTCAGATGCACCCATCAACAGTCTCCACTACTTCCTTGGATAGATATGCAAGTGTCTTTGCTGAACCAATGAGCTTGTTGCCTTCGAGAGACCATTCTGGTAGGAATTTAGCTGCATCTACCTCTCAGCAGGAAATGATGGCTATTTTGCATGCAGTACAGAAGTGGCAGCCATACCTATTAGGAAATTAGTTATGCCTCAAGATTGATCTCCAGGGTCTGGAAAATTTCCTAGAACAATGGGTCTCCTCCCCAACACACCTGAAATGGGTTATCCAACTCATGGGTTATCCCTATGCACTCACTTACAATAAGAGTAAGGAAAATATGGTGGTAGATGCTCCTTCTTGCACAATTGATGACCCAGTTTCTCTTACAGCTATTTCTCTGCTTGTTCCAAATTGGTTGCAATATGTTCAATAGGGCTATCTCTTCTATGAACTCCATGCTTCTTCATCAACAGGGCACTCTAGGTTCTTCAAAATGTATGACCGGGAACAATGTAACTTCTTTTGGCAGGGACTAAAAATGACAATTCAACAGATGGTGGCTGACTGTGATACTTTCCAGGTCAACAAGGGTGAAACGACACTCCTTTCAAGACTGCTCAAACCCTTGCCCATCCCTACACAGATTTGGCCAACTATTTCTATGGATTTCTTAGAAGCGCTCTGGTGGTACAATACCACATCTACAAGGACACCATATGAAGCAGTCTATGGACAGACACCACCAGTTCTTCTTCCATACACCCTTAGCAGCTCCCCAGTTCAGGAAATTGACTCAGTTCTTCGAAACCGCGATCAGATTCTTCTCATTCTGCAGGACAATCTTCACATGGCCAGAATTCGAATGCAACAACAAGCCGATCAGCACCATTCTGAGCGCACTTTTCATGCAGCTGATATGGTTCTTCTTCGTCTACATCCTTCCAAGCAATCCTCCCTGAAACCCTAAAGGCGTCAATGGCCTGAAATGAAACCCGAGGATGCTACCGGGGAACCACTCATTCAGATTCTGCATCAATTTCCCCAACCAAAGCTTTGAGGACAAAGCTTTTTCCAAGGGAGATGGGATGTGAGGAACCCGTGTCAACCCTTCTCTTTACTTTGTTAGTATATTATTGTTGGACGCATATGCTTTGTAAGTCCTCCCGTAGTATTTGTTGATCCATAGTTAATATTAGACCATGGTATTGACCCACAGTATTGGACGCATATGCTTTGTAAGTCGTCCCGTAGTATTATATGTCCCATGGTTTTGACTCATAGTATTGGGCATAGACTTAGTATATAAGTGTGTGTTGAGGTCATTGAAGGCACCGTGAAGTTATTGTATTGAGCTTGTTCAAAGGAGGTTGCCCCCTCGAAGTGGCCTGCAATCAATATAAAAGTGATTCTGAGTTCTGTTATTTCTGATATCTCGTGTGTTTGCATTAATTAATTATTGCAGGTTCATCACATCAACATTCAAAATTTCTATTCTTCTAGTATCAGAATATCACTTTCATATACCAACACTTTCCTGCACTAGCACTTTCTACACCAGGATTTCATGTACCAATCTAGGATTCAGTATTTATTGTACCTGATTCGACCCAGTAATAAAGTTTATATGTATTAATAACTAGTAAAATTCTAAGGTAAGAGTTTTTTCGTAGACTCTTTTTTATTTATTGAGAACACAAGGAAAAGTGGAAAGACAAAATTTATCCTATGCCTATTTACCTAATCTACCCTTACATATATTTCTAATTTCTCCTAAAAACCACTTACCCTTGATTACTATATGGAATCTTTTGTTATTATTTCATATGGCTAATCCCTACCCTATTATTAAATGATAGATGCATTATCATTACAAGTGATGACCTTCTCATTTATTGATTACCTTTGATCCTCCATTTCAAATTATCGTTTATTGTTATCCCTTCGCACGATTTATTTTTGTAACCATGATATGTTTAGGTGACTCTTTCTAACTTGTTTTGAATCAGTGAAATGATTCGAAACAAGTTCATCCTATGATCGTTTGTATCCATTAAACCACTGATTACCCAAAATTACTCGTTATTCAGATTAGTTGTTATTCGATCGTGAAGTGTAAGGTTAGACGTTCCTATTCTCATCGACGGTAATTTGGTAGCCATGGTAGTTGACCACCATCATCCAATGTCCATGAAAGTTCTAGAAAGTATGTTGGAATTCAGGTCATGTTGAGAAATGTTTCAAACCGCTAGGTTCCTTTCTTTCTTTTCTAAGTTTCAAGGGTTTGATGACATAGTCACTTTAAAATTTGCTATGAGTTTTGACGGTGAAGAGTCTCGTATATGAGGCTTGGTACTAATGTTTATTTTAGAAGACTTTGGCCTGGGCTACTATCTTAACGAGAACATGTGAGAAATGGTTTAAGAATCAACATGTGAAACATCAGACTTGCAATCAATTTCTGAAGTCAAAGCATCAAAATATTGATTGGTCCACGGGAGTACCACATAGTTTTCTAAAATATTAATGGTTGATGCAATTGGTGATGTTGCAAAAATATCTCACTTGCGAGGGATGGTATGCACTTACATTTATATATCACATTGGAATTTTATTGCATTTTGAATTGGGCATGCAATTAAATTTCCCTTATTTTCTCTTGAGAAGTTTGGGAAAAATGGAAAGTCAAGTTAGGAAAAATATTAGACATCCCCTGGATAATATTTTTCATCGTGGATTGCTGAAAATGTTAATAGTGGAAAAAATAACTCAAAAAATGTTACTTGGGAACGTTTTCCGAGCCAATATTTTCCGTAGGTGCAACTAGAAGACATGGGGGAAGAAAATTCTAAGAAGCGGTTTGGAGATGTAGTAGCAGAAAACCCTACGTATCATCCCTTATATACAATAGTCAAGGATCCCATAAAAAAATCCAAAGAAGCAGCGGAGAAGGTTCCTCTTGAACAATCTATAAAAGAGGCAGAAGAAGGTCGCTCAGAACAAACTAAGGAGGTGATAGTAAAAGACCAAACAGTACCATACTTTGGGCACATTGACAATGAAAACCTCAACTCTGCTAGAGTTGAGGGTTTCATTCACGAGCCATGACAGACAAGGAAAAGAAAGTTGGAAAGGAGAATAGGGGTTTCTCCATTAGAAAAAGTGGTGGATCAATAAGATATGAGAAGTATGATGAAATCAAAGAAGGTATGTATTGGTCAAGATTCAGTCTCTACAACTCTGCATCAACATATTGTTATTGATTTAGATGATTAAGAAGAAGATATATAGAAACCCTCTGATGTTTATACACCTAATAAGAAGCAAAAACATGATAAATGTTTGAACCCATAAATCTTTATACTTCCCCAGTCATATAATTACAATTTTGTTGAAGACGACCATTTGGTCTTTGCATCCCAGTGTGATGATATAGTGCATGAAGAACCTAATGTACAGGTAGCCTCTTCGAGTTCGGTGGTTTGTTCAAAAATTGAGAAATTAAAGAGGAGCAATAAGAATTTAAAGGATGAAATTTATGAGCTAACCATTTTGGATATGGTTGTCAAGGCAAAAAATGAAAGCTTGAAGATGTAGAGATCTTGAAGCTTTAGTAGAGAATCGAAAAGTTGGTTTGCAAGAATAGGAAATTATATAAATTGCAAAAAAATGGTGCAAAAAAGGATAAAAGACACATTGTTTATAACTTGTGTTTAAAGAAAAAGATCAGAGAGAAGAGGAACCATCAAAATAATGGTCTTAACATTTTAGTTAATGTTATTGGACTGTGAATGAATGTTTATCAGATTATGATTTTTTCCTGAATTTTGAGATGTTTTTGCATGAGGACATGCAAATGTTTAGGCCTGGGGGAGACATTAGCCTCTCATTTTGTCCTTGTTGAGATACATATTTTTATCCTTTTTGTTGTACTACTATACCAAATATAGCCCACATTATCCTATATTCCTATGTTTCTTAGTCTAACCCTTTCTACAAGCTTATGGAGGTAATTTGTTATTATTCTCATTTATTCTTATGTTTTTAATAGGTTGGTCTTAGTTTGGATTAACTTTGCTATCGAGGAATTTTCTAGTTTGTATACGGTACCAGTACTGTTATACTACTTTTGGTACCAATCCTATTAGACCACTTCCCATACCATTTTTGCTAGACTACTTTTGGTACCACCTCTACATTTTTCAGTATCCAGATTGTAGGTAGACATGGTCGTGCATCTTCAATTGGAAATCAGTCTCATGGGTTTTGTGCATTATGGTGTGGACATGAATTTGTCTTCACCATATCATATCCAAATCCTTCCAAGTGGGTGCAAATCGCAAGTCAAAGTTTTGGTTAATTATGTGAGTTATAGCATGATTCGCTTCATGGGAACGAGACCCTTATCCCCATGCACTTCATGTCATGAGGATAAGGTTGTAAACGCTTAATCTTCTCCAGTTCATGTTATTCCTTTTATGAATATTTGATGCATCATAAATTGAAGATCCTTCTTTTGTTATTTTTGTAAAAAGGTTTCTTAGAAACGGGGAATCACTGGTTTCATAGTTGGGCTCTCTACTTCCTATATATGTATGTCCTCAAATGTAAACAAAACGAGAGATCTGAATGTAAAGCATTGTTACATTGTTACATTGTTGCATTGTGTATTGAGATAGTCTATACTTTGATGTTGTAACCAAATTTGGTGCTTAATGGAAACTTGATTTTTTGGAAAGTAATGTTCATTCAAATTGTGTGATTGTTAGTAACTGGATCGCTTGCCAGTTTGAAAGGGCCCACCACACTGGAAAGTGTTGTCTATAAATTTAGTTAGTGAGTTCTTTTATGTGTGATTTATACTTCGTTTTAATTGGTTTACCTTGTAGATTTGTAAATTGTTTATTATTCATTGCAAATTCTTAATGTGTGAATGTGTCGACATGGGAAATAATAGGGACGTTCCATCTGTAGCATTTTTTCGATAGCTCTGAGTGATAGCATATTTTAATCATAGCTCATTTGATTTATATTCTTTACATCTTTTATGACAGAGCATCTCCAGAATCTCTTTGCAAACCAAATTAATCATTTCTCAAAGTACAGGAATACTCAATTTCTAAGTAAAATATTGTACATTAGGATCTTAATGAAATCAACTTCAAAGCACTGATCACTGGTTTAATTTGTTCATACACAAAGATAGAAATAATAGCTCATGTCTTTTGTATCTAGGTTTGATTAGAAATACATGTAGCTTCAACTTACTTAATTTATGTCTTCTATTTCATCTATGCACAAAGTGCTCTACAATTATAGGATTGTCACAATAACATTACCCTTTTAGTCCATTGGACTTAGTTTGGGTGGTTGGGAGGTATGTCTATCATCCTCCCCACCCGGGTTCAATCCTTGTAAGTGACATGTTGGAGCCCTTAATGGGAATTTATGATGATATTGTTGATCCACCTTCACAACGACAATATTTGGCCTTCCTACGGGGGGGTTTTTCCCATGGATGTAGAGAGCACCGATCTCTGGTGTTGTGAACCACATAAAAAAAATAAAAAAAAAAAAAAAAAAAAAAAAAAAAACCTTTTTAAGTATTGAATCAATCATCCCATAGAATACAATCACATTGGATCTCTTAGTGAAAGATTTGTATTCAGAACTATTAATGACATCAAACCTTAAAGGATAATAACTAGGTTTTAATTAAATTGTAATAATTCACGTTTTCACAGTAAACAAGAAATAATAAATACTTGAATAAGTGACAAGAGACAAAATACTTGAGTAAGTGACAAGAGATAAATCTAACTCAAGGCTATATCTATGAAGGAAAAGATCTGAATATAGCATCATCATCAGCTTGTTTACTTCATGTCACATCCATAGAAACAAAGTAGGACCATCTTATCTTTGATTTTCACAATTAAGTTCCTACACTACTTTCCTTATTGATTTTTGCATTGAGTTTATGTACCTAGTTCTTGCATCTCAATTCTTGTACCTTTTTATTGTTTTTATTTGTTTTTGCATCTCAATTCTTGTACCTTTTACTGTTTTTATTTGTTTGAGAATACTTTCTCATCTTCTAGGGCATTTTTAGTGAACAGGGTAGTTTAGAACTTTGTTCATTGCCTACATATACTGTGCTTACATCTCACAAGTTCTGCATTTATCGGACTGATAAATAAGTGTCATATGACTTATTTAATGACAAATCATCTACCTAATAGTTATTACTTTAGTTATTTACTTTATTAGAACACGTTACATCCCTTTTGCACTTAATTCCAATTCAGTGGTTGATTCAACTAGAGCAATTTATTGACCCCTCACTAAAATTTAGGAGATATCACTTTATTAAGATAAGTTTAACATTTAGTTAAGATTGTGCATCGTGTTCCTCTTAAGCATTATCATAGCATAAAGGGACTTCATCCTTTTCCTAGTATCCTTGTATGTGTCATTTCTCCCGCTCAACATGTGAGATCGAACATAACCAACACCCGTTACCTAGAAGGAAAACTCTTAAGACTAGGAACTAAAACATACTACAAATGTGTCTTTAAGTTAATAGCATACATCATCAACTCTTTAACCCAAATAGTATATTTCAACCAAATTTTCTAAACTAATGCCATCTCATTTTTAAATAAATAGCAATTCTTATTTTCCCAAAAATTCTTAAGACACGTCGCAAATATGTGTATTGGTTATTCACCTTAGAGATAGGATAGGTGCTTTTCTAATTGAGAAAATATTCACACTCTCAATAAACTTAAATAAGAATATATATGTGTATAAGTTCACTATTATACTCCAAACATGTCTTATAAATGTACAACTTAGAATGTAAGGAAAAGGACCCAACAAGATAATTCCCTTCATCAAATTCTCATAAGTTGAGACATCCCTATATAATAATAACTACATTAAACATTGTACATATAGAAATATTTTTACCGCAAGAACTTTCATAACCTATTAGCAACATTCTCCCCTTAAAGACATTAATAAAAAAAATTGAATATTGTTCAATCAATATAATCAACATGATGGTTATCCATTCTAAACACAAGCCTAACTTCTACAAACTAGACAAGAAGTAAAATCCAATGATGAATTGCCTATATCAAAAGATCGCATTCTTCATATTGTAGTCATGATCGTTAATTTGTAACCCATTCCCAGCTCTCTCATTAAGGAAAGCTAATTGCATAACAACTTTCGAATGCATTACCTTTTAGTTTAGAAAAACCTTAGAAAATAAAAACCTCCAATAATGTCTTACATAATACTTACAAAAGGGAATATTTTTTCAATCCTACAACGAGGTATAGAAAGACTCCGAACCAACTTTGCTACTAAATATTTAGCCATGATCACACAATGTCCAACGCCAAGTCCACACTACTATATGGATCTATAAACATTATCTAGCTTAACCAGAACATATTTCTATATACTACTTTTTGAGCCTTGCTAAACAAATCTTTTTGAAAGCATCTATAATGAATTCAAACTTGAAACATCAACTCAATAAAGAGAATAAAGGATCGGCTTAGTTGAGACAAAGAAACCCACCAAGGGAAAAAATCATAAGACCAATAATCAATCTTATTTTCAAGCATATCCAATAAGAAACGTCAATCTCTAATTCTAAGTCCTTTGAAACAAACTAAGAATCCTAAATGGATTAAGAAAAACAACTTATTTGTTTCTTCTCCTCATGCTACCCCTATTTAGTGATATAGAATTGGTGAATACATGATAAAAACACTTTATCATCAAATGATATATGGAGTTATGTTCTCCTTATGATGTTCCTAGTTAAAAACATGTGAATCGATATGTTATAAATGAGTTGCCATATCAAAGCACAAGACAAATGGTTTAGGAAGTATTTACCAAGTCCCTTAATCCGAATTGCATTCCTGAACTATAGAGTTACACCTTTGCAACACTATAACTACATTATTACAACAAAACTTAATTTCACTAATTTTGTTTTTAAAAACTTCACAAATATATGTCTATGACTTTTTTGGACAGACTTGGCTTATCTAAAAATTTTGTTTTTAAAAACTTCACAAATATATGTCTATGACGTTTTTTGGACAGACTTGGCCTATCTAAAATGTGTTAACCATAGAATCTGTAAATTATAGATGAGTCAAATTACTTAGATTAATGGTAAATTTGTCCTTATTAAACTACTTCATACCTTCATAATATGAAGGCTCTACGTAAAACTTCTAACAATGTCGGTGTAAACTTGAGGAAAATGGACAATTTATCTAATACTTTAGAAGGCATTAAAAAATTAGAAAGATAACCATTATAAGCATAGATAATCCATATCCTTCAACGAGAGCTTTCATCCAAGATGGATCACATCAATAAATTAAAACCTTCTTAACACTTGCAATACAAAGGACCTATTTGGTATAAGTCTTTCCATCCCATTAAGAACAAAGAGCTTATCCCTAAACTCCTAACTAAATACATTACTTCCTGAATTAGTATGACTCCATCACCCAATTATTTGTCCAAAATGAAATATATTAAGAACATTTTTGTTAAACTCTGTGTAGTGTGACATACCATTTTTATTATACTAGTATTGTCTTTATTGGTCAGCTGGGAACTTAATTGTAATTGTATGGTCAGCTAGAACCTTAAATATAAGTGTACCTTGTCTCTTATATATATATACCAAGGAGACACAGTTTTATGATAATCTAATCTCATCTTGTGCATATAACACATTGCAAAAGGAGGCCTCCCTCTCAAAGACGTGTCTTATTCATCTCGTTATTTCATTCCCAAGGCATTAGGTTACTCTTTCTTTCTATTTTTATGTTATTTTGGGAATTTGGTGCATAGCATTTGATATCAAAGTCAATTTTGCTATAAAATTTTTAGGGAGGTTTCCGAAAGCAAGATTTTTAGGAGCCTCAAGAGACATTTCAAAGTGCCAGCGGTGAAAAATTTAGGTCCTAGTGTGCTATAATTTCAGAGATATATCATGTGGAAGTTATTCCAAAAACTAGTCTCAAAAGAGTGTTCTAGGTAAAATTGTTATATTTGAATATTGAAAGCTCCAAATTGAGTGCCACCCATGGCATCAAAATAAATAGAAAATATTTTTTTAGTAAAAATTTCATAAGAAAATTGGAAAAATTGGACACGGGGTAGGTCTTACAAGTTCACTATCCTGAAAAATGACAAAAAGCAACAAGTTTTGAGGAAGTCTCCATAATTTTCTCTTGGCACATCAAAATGTGACCAAACCTATGGCATTACAGAGAAGACACATCAAGATATTGCAGGACAAAATTTTAGACTCGAAGAGGCTGATATTTCAAAGATAATTTAGGAGAAAGGTCAGCCAACAAGACAACCTACAAACCAACGTTTTTAAACGTATGTTAGCTTGAAACTTGCATAAATTTTGATTAGATATATGTTTTGGGTGATTCAAAAGGTGTGATAAACAAGAAAAAGAGAATAACTCTATTAAATATTAGTGGCCTCAAATGGTAAGAGGCAGAAAAAAATGTCCAATGCCCACTAAACCTCCTAAAGGCTCATCCATGACACGAGACAAACATGGTGATGTGAATTTGGGTTGTCCAATATTATCGAAATAGTAGAACATTGAAACTACAATTCTAAGAAAGGTGGACATCATAAATATGGTAAATAAGGATGAATTCCAAACATTAAAAGGAGATATGCAAGTTGAATTACAAGCATCTAGAGGTGATATCCAAAAGAACCTTGAAAACATGAGGGGGGAACTTGTGAAATATAAGAAGAACAAGATGGCAAAGTCCCATTCACCTCGAGATAAAATTATATCATACTCATAAAACAAGAGCCTTGAGTCCCAAACACTTAAATCATTCATCACTCTATAATCCACATCATCATTGGTTCAACTCAGGATCAATGAACTATTTCATTCCCAAGATTGATATGAGAAAATTTGATGGTAATGATCTAATGACATGGATATTTAAGATAGATCAATTCTTTTATCTACACCAAGTTCCAACTTTACAAAAGGTAAGTATTGCATCATTGTATTTAGAACTTGATCAATTTGTGTGGAGCAAATGGCTTTGTGACCATAAAAATGACTATTTTGTCGCTTGGTCTATATTTATTTATGAATTGATAAGACATTATGAGGATATTAAGAGCAATACCTTCTTTAGCCAATTGATAAATCTCAGTCAAGGAGGTCCAATTACATAGCACATTAAACAATTTCAAACGTAGAGTCTTAGACTGAAGAACATTCTAAAGGATAACTTGTTGGATCTTTTTATGTCCACATTAAAGGAGAGCATTCAACATGCGCTACGTTATTTTGAACCTAAATCATTGGGGAATACTTTTAGTTTGGAAAAGAAATTTGAAAGTAAAAATATGGCTACTAAAAGGGCTATTACTAACACCTATAGAGAGGGAAATGTCTCCCCCCCAACCTCACTCAACCTACAATGTTGGTGAATCAACAAGTGGAGGAAATAAGAGCAAAATTATTGCTTCAATTGTGACAATAAGAACAATAAGGGGCATAAGTGGAGTGAGAAGAAATTATTATGCATAGATTGTAAAGAGGAAGAAGATCCAAAACTGGAACAGTCTAAGGAGGCAGAACTAGAAGATACTACTACAATCATTTCTTGCCATGCATTGGCCGACATTACCACTTCTCAAACTCCCAAGAGAGAAGGATATATCAAAAAGAAAAAGGTAATAGTGTTGATAGATTCTAGTAGTACCCATAACTTCATTAATTGCAAATTATCCAAACTTATCAATTGCTTTATATATTCAGCACCAAAGTTTCAAGCACTGATTACATATGGAGATGCCATAAATTGGTAAGGGAAGTGCCCTAGTATTAAGTTATCATGGGGGAATATTTATTGGATAGCCCAATGATTGCAATCCAAATGGGTGGTGTTGATGTTATATTAGGGGTCCAATGGTTAAACTCATTCGAAAAATCCAAACTTATCAATTGCTTTATATATCCAACACCAAAGTTTCAAGTAATGATCACAGATGGAGATACCATAAATTGTTAAGGAAGTGCCCTAGTATTAAGTTACCATGGGGAATATTTATTGCATAGCCCAATGATTGCAATTTGAATGGGTGGTCTTGATGTTATATTAGGGGTCCAATAGTTAAAATCATTAGAAAAGATGGCTCTTAATTTTCAGGAACTTTTTATGTGATTTTCCTCCAAAGGCAAAAAAATTGAGCTCATAGGTATTCTATAGAAACCCTCTCAAGTGATAAGCTCTAATAGCATGACAAAATTGCTAAAAAGGGGACACCTTGGTGTAATTACACAATTATCCTCACTATATGTTCAAGCATCCATACTCTCTATTCCACTAGATCTCCAAAGAGTTATTGGCAATCATTTCAAGGTACTTGGAGAGATTCTTAAAGGTCTTCACCTAGTCAAGATCGTGACTATGTGATTCACTTGCAACTAGTAAGTGTACCACCTAACATAAGACCCTTACATGTACCCATATGCACAAAAGAGTGAGATTGAGAATATGGTTCAATAAATGTTAAATGATGGTATCATTCAACTTAAGCCAAAGCGTGTTCTCTGCACCAGTGGTGATGGTTCATTAAAATGAAAGTTCATGGAATTTGTGTCTAGATTATAGAAAGCTCAACAAGATGACCATTAAAGATAAGTTTCTTATCCAATCAGAATGAGACAAGAAGACATTGCAAAAACAACCTTTAGAACACATGCTCATTATGAATTTATGGTTATTCCACTTGGCCTTAGCAATGCACTCCCCACATTTCAAAGCTTGATTAATTCTATTTTTAAACCCTTCCTCAAGAAATTTGTGTTAGTATTTCTTGATGATATGTCTGACTTCACAAAAACTTGTATTGTGTAATGTGTTACCTAGGAGAATGGAATCGATGCAATTTTAATGCAAGAAGGCCCCTAACATTCAAAAGTTGCCAACTTAATGGAATAATCTTATTATGAAAATGAAATTTTGGTCATACTACATGCAATTAAGCAACTTCAAAGTAAGACACTTCAAAGAAAGAATGGATCATGATAGTCTTAAGTACTTCTTAGAAAAATGATTATCTTCATAAAAGCAACAAAAATGGGTTACAAAGATGCTAGGTTATGACTTTGAAATTATCTAACAAAAAAGAAAAGAAAATGTGGTGCCAGATGCACTTTCAAGGAAAGAAGACATGGAGGCTTACTTGTGTTATTTCCATTATGCAATTTGATTGGGTGGAAGAAACAAGAATAGAATGGAAGCGAGATCATAATGTATGCAAGATAATTCAACTACAAGAGGACCCTAGTGCACTAAATAAATTTGTGTGGAAGAATGATTCGAGATGATATTAGGATTGTCTATATTTATGTAAGAATTCCAAACTCAAAGAGAATGTCCTTTTGGAATTGCACACTTCTCCTATAAGAGGATATTCAGGGTTCTTGAAAACTTACCACCATATAAAAAATAATACTTTTTGGAAGGTCTTAAAACTGATGTCCAAAAATTTGTGGCAAAATGTTTGGTTTGCCAACAAAATAAGGGAGAGGCAATCAAGACACCAGGTCTTCTACTACTATTAGCCCTACCAAGTCAATTTTGGGAAGAGGTCTCCATCACAAATCTACCAAAGTTTGAAGGAAAGAATGACATCGTGGTAGTGGTGGATCGACTCACAAAGTATGTTCATTTCTACTCTCTTTCTCATCCTTTTAAAGCAAGTATAGTAGCTGCAACATTCAATGAAATGGATCAAAATCTACATGGAATCCCCAAGATTATTGTAAGTGACTGAGATCACATTTTCACTGGTAATTTCGGAAGGAAATATTTTCTTTTTTGGGCACTCAATTGATTCACTGCTCTTCTTACCATCCTCAATCCAATGGACAAACTAAGATTGTGAATAAATGTCTAGAAGAGCATCTTCATTGCTTTGTATATGATAAACAAACACAATAGGTCAAGTAGTTACCCTCATCGATATGGCGGTACAATGTGTCCTTCCATACTTCATAAAAAATGTCAACCTCCATCCATCACATCATCCTTGAAAGATAAAGCTAAGGTTCAAGCAATGGAGGATCACATAGCGCACCAACAAGAGATTCTCCAACTATTGAAAGACAACTTGGCTATAGAAAAAAATAAGATGAATCAACAAACATATCAACATTATAGTGAACGGAAATTTGAATTGGAGGATTGGGTATTTTTTAGGCTACAACCATACAAATAGATGTCCTTCAAGAAACAAATGGAGAATAAATTAGCGCCCAAGTACTAGGGTCCCTATAAGGTTTTGAAAAGGACTAGAAGTATGGCTTACAAATTGGAGTTGCCCCCATCTTCATGTGTACATCCAATCTTTCATGTTTCATGCCTAAAAAAGGTAATTTGCGACAAGATCTCAATTCAATTTTTTACCAAAGATTTATCAAGAAGGGAAAATCATACTAGAACCTGAAACAATTCTTGAAACCTGGATCAAGCAACTTCAAAATCAAGCAATTACTAAGTACCTCTTCAAGTGGATGAACTTGCCAATAGAAGAGTCAATATAGGAAGATGAGTTCTTCATGCAGAAACATCTATCGATAGTCAAGTGTTGAAAACAACACTTGCTTTGAAGGGCAAGGGCATGCTAAACCCTAGATATTGTGACATTACATCTCTATTATTATGTTAGCATCTTTATAGGTTGGATATGACCATATTTCTATTGTACCCTTTGTCTCCTATATCTACCAAGGAAAACTAGTTTTAAACATGATCTTATCTTATGCATTTGCTATATTGTAAAAGGAGGTTGCCCCTTCGAAGAGGCTTCTTCTCCATTTTCTTTATTTCACTCTCAAGGCTTGGAGTTACTTTCTCTTTCTATTTTTATGATATTTTCATAATTTGGTCCATAACGCCCCACTTAAAATCTTATTGTCACCTCCTCCTTTGTAAAATGTGGTCTTTCTTTCTTTGAGGAGACGTGATCTTTGTGAGGTTGTCTGCCATTCTCCCAAGACCTTATGGCATGCCATTTTCCTTATACATAATATTCTCCCTTATATTTATATCCCTAACCCATGTTCTTTCATAGTCACCTTGTATGATGTTCTTGTGCAGGCCCTTATAAATATTGTGTCCCACCCCAACCCTTTCCTCTTGTCATTTTTTCTTTAGAAACATCAAGATAGTAGTCAATGCTATGAAGGTGTCCAAGACATTCCTTAAGCATTGTATTCACTCTCTCAACTCTCACATCGTTGATTTGTCTAATCATGTTGTGTATTCTAATTTCCCTTGGGTACGATTCTAGCATATCATCCACATGATTTTCAAACAAGAAGTCAACTCAAACTTGAATAATGATAAAAGTATCCTAAATGATGTTAGTTTTTGTACCTAGGGAAGTGTTCCCCAAGTGAAATTTTCCTAAGTCACTTAGAAAGGGGGGAAAGGGTGACCCTCACATTAAAAGCACTTAATGAGACTTTATAAACTCAAAGTCACTTTTTTATCAATTTAAGTGGGTGAGTGAAATTAATTATTTATGAGAAATAAATAGAGCATTTAATTTCAACCGTAGATCTAAATCTATCTCATCCATTGGATTTAGGAAACCCCAGGGTTTGATCAAAAAGCATGAGGGAGGCATTTTTGACTCACTTTTGAGAGATTCAAGCTAAGTGAAGAGCTAGAGAGAGCAAGAGAAGAGAGACACAGAAATCGAGGAAGGCATTTTTAGCTGGCACATTTTTCGAGGCAACTAGCTGAGCATTAAATGCACAGCACGAATTCCAAGACAGGGAGATAAATCCGTACAACAGGTTTTTGGGCACATTTATCGAGGCAACATTATTTAATATTCAGCACAGATTTCAAGGCATCCATACAACATTAAGCGGGCAAAAAAATCGAGGCATCCGTATAGCTAAGAAAGGGGCACAAATTTCGGGGGCACAAATTTCGAGGGCCGTACAGTTGTTATTGTTGTACTGTATTGGCACAGATTTCGAGGGCCGTACACAACATTCATTTGTTGTACCGTACAGCTGCACAAAAATCAAGAAATTTCCGTGGCACGGTTTTCTGGTTTTTGGGCATTGTTTTCGAGGTCCGTACAGTCTATACGGACTGTTGGCTGCTTTTCTGGGCAGACCCGGGTTTTAATGAAGCGCAGCAACAAAACCCCTTGGCGCACTGGCCCTCTCGGCAACGAGCTGCGCGGCAGCTCGAGGTCTCACCCGAAGTGGCTATGGGGGGGTTAAGGAATCAGGTTTCCTTAACCTGGGTGACGCGGAGATAGCTCTTCCTCGAATGGTTCCTGCGAAATCGGCGGTCGGACCTTCCCGCAGGCCGCTCGGCGCAGCTGCGTGGATTCCTTCCTTGGCAGGTCTACTGCGCAGTTTCTCCTCTCTAACGCAGCAGGCAACTATCCCTTGGGTCGACGCGCTAAACACTTCCTCGACCTTCACATCCAGCACAGTAACGCAGTCTGCTCTCGCCGCAGCGACCGTGCGTTACTACTTCTTTAGTACTTAAGACACTTATAGTTATCAAGGGATCTTTCCAACTCGCTCAAACAGTCACAAAGATAAGACAGAAGTCTTGCATACACAAATAATGAACTCTAAATAGTTATCATTCACGCAAACATTACAACAAGAAGATACAAGTGAAGCTCATCTCCTCGAGGAAAACCACGTCCACGGGAGTGTTATATTAACCAGAAGATGATAGAGTTATACAATATGCTGCGCACACAGCTGCAGCCTTAGATCTTACAGGAAACTCCACGCACACAGCTGGGAGCCCTTCTCTCAATCTTGTCTCCTCTCTATGGAGATTACAAAGGCACAGACGTCGACTCAGACTGTCTGGCAACTCAGGGATTAGCTCCTCGGCTATCCGATTTCCTCTCTAGTTCTACTCACCTGGTAGAAAATACAGTGAAGGATAATCAACACATGATCTATCCTTTAGACTGGCTCTCTAACAGTCTAGTATCTAACTCTCTAACTCTCCAAAAGGAAGGAACTGAAGCAACCTCTACCCATTACAATGATTCATATATATAGGTGGCCATGACGGTCACACCTTTACAAAACTGTGGGCCTTTCCCAACAGTGATTCCCAAAAACCCTAACCACGCACATGGCTAGGTGTACTGTAGGCGCCGCTTGCAGTCACATCGCCGCTTCCTGCAGGCTCCATGAATTCCGGCGCAGATTGTGGGTATGGGCGATCGTCCTTCGCCTTCAATGCTCTGGTCCGTTGCTCCTCCTTGATCCGAGCAACCATAACTTCTGTACTAAGCCTTTAAATGAGGGTAGCTGAGCCCTCTACTCCATCACCTTATTTATTATGGTAGCTGAGCCACCTTCATTCTTCGATGACGTGCGCGCGAGCTCCGCAATTTCCGGTCCGTGATCTGCGCTGAGATCATCCATCTGGCACCGTACTGCGCACCGTCTCCTTCTTACCCAAAAACTTAGTGCTTGTCCCAAAATTAGCACTTTCCTTCCATACTCATGCTTTTTCCCAAAATTTGCAGCTTTTACTATAGCTGCGACCTTGGTCCCAACAGGCCCCCAACACTCACTTGTGGCTCGCCCTCGAGCCACTCGCACTAGCGCGTGGTCGTTGGATTTGCGCATCTGCGTTTGCTTGAATCTCCGCGAATGTTTTCTGCCATTTCGCAATAGCGGAGTCCAATTCCTCAATACACTGATCAGCTGTTTGCACTGTTTCTGCGGTTGCTTCGCCTTTAGTGAGTGTATCAATGATCTCTTGAGACTCGGCAATCTCTTTGATTTTTGTCTCAATCTGGCCAACGATTTCAGCATACTCGTCCATGAATGGCTGAATGCTGTTGGTGAGCTTCTCATCTTCAGTTCTGAGCTTGTGCAGTTGCTGCTGCATTTTGCGCACTTCGCCCATTTTCTTCATTTTTGGTAGGCCTGTTAGGGCCTTAGCTTCTTCATTGAGAACAGTGAGAGACTGTTCTGCAGCTTGCACCTGTTCTGACAGTCCCACTTTAAAAGGGAGGTTCACAAGTTCTGACCAAGCTTCCATAGCCTGGTCCATCAAGTTCTTGGCTTCCTGTACTCGATCTTTCATCCGTGTGGAAGCTCTGCTCAATGCTTCAAATTGTACCTGCGCATCATCCGTAAGATGCGCAGCAACGCGAGCTTCTAGCTCAGCAATCTGGGTTCTATGGCCTTCTGCCATAGCAACTTTTTCTTGCTCCAGGGTTTTCGCCCTTTCGCCAATAATTTGAACTTTTGCAACCAGAGGGAGGTCTGGTTGAATCTCGCAAGCCGGCAGATCCTGGGCAATCTCTTCTATTGCGTTTCTGATGCCGGTGTCTTGCGCCTCATAGAGTGCAAGCTTCGCAGAGATATTCTTATGACTTTCTTTCAGCGCTATCTCCTGCGATTGCAGTCGTTGGTTTGCCTGGAAAGTAGAGAGCTCTCTAGCTCTCAACTCAAGAGAAACTTTTTCCTGTACAAGCTGTAAAGTCTCTATAGGAATTATAGACAAATTAATTTCTACAGGTCCAACTGTGCTTACCTGTAGTTCAGCTAGAGGGTCTGGAAGTGTCATGCTGGTAGGCGGAATATGTACGACAGTGTGCCTTTCTGTGAGTTCTTCAACTCGCTCATCACTTGGAACTGGTTGTGGCGCCTGCGAAGTAGATGCTGGCGCATGGGTCTGCGCAATCCTTCCTGCGAGACCTTTCAATTCTACAAACTGTAAGTCTAGAGCACTTCGGATGTGAGCATGCGTGTTCCGCATCTCACGAAATTGCTCTTTCAAATATTTGTCGATCTCCGAGGGAATGGCCTCAGTGGGATGCGACACTTTCTGCTTCTTGGTGGCTGGTTCTGTTGAGCCTTCATCGCTTCTTTGCTCAGGGGCTTCCTTGCCCTTATCCTTTTCTTTCGCAGCGGCGGGTGGCATCGCAGGTGCGATGTCGGCTGCTGCTCTCCATTCGTCCGACCATGACTTAATGGTTTCTTCGACATCTTCTGTGGTCATTCTGTAAAGACCTAGCGCCCAGTCGCCTGGAATGTCGCAAGGCCGAAGGTAAATTTGATGGATGTCGGCAGTAAAAGCCAACTTGCCTTCATACAATGTGGCTGTCTCCTCACTCAGCCTTGGCATATCTTGTATGGTATCTCGGAGGAGATAGTAGTACTCACAAAAGACAGCGCGATTCATCTTGCGCTTCGCGGGATTAGGGGAATCCCAGAGGTTGATGTAGCGCATGCCGGCAACCTCTCCTGCGCGGCGCGGAAGGAACTGAGTATTCGGGGGCTCCTTCCACCCGACGAGGGCGCATAAAATTAGAAGCCACGAAAAATGGAATGATTGGGCTGGATTGTCCTGCACATTCAGGCAATCAGCCAAAAAAGAATTCAGCAGGAAGAGAGACCAGTTGTACTGTTCTCCCTCCGCAGCTGCGATAGCGAGCTCTACGACAGCTCCAGTAACTTCTTTTGGTCGGCACTTGGTGAGAAGTCTGCCTGCAAGCAGACTTCCTGTGAAGCGAAGTGCCTCATCTTCGACTGTCGTGAGGTCATAAGCCCGACCTCCTCTTGTCAAGTTATATTTCTGGACCAGCTTTGCAGCCAATTTTCGGTCCTTTTCCTTTCCCACAAAATGGATATTGGGATCCTTACCAACCTTGGATAGACCGGTGATACGGTGTATCAAATCAACATTTAGATCAATTGGCCTCCCGAGCCAAAGGTAACCTCCATGAACGCAGGATAGCAGTGTTTTAACGACTGCGTTCACTTCATTGCTACGCCCAAAGTGCGGTAGCTTCAACAAATTCAAGAGTCCAGGGCGCTCAAGATTTGCTGCAAATCCCTTCGGGATAAACTCATCAACTTTTCTGGTGGGATTATGGACGATATCCAGATATCGGTCCAACTGGAACTGAGGATATGTCTTATAGTCTCCAAGGTTAAAATCAGAGAATTTAACCAATGGAATGTTTCCCAATAGTTGGCCTTCTACCCGCACACTAGCCGGTAGTGGCGGTAGCGGAATTGGATATTTTGCATTCTTCGGAATCTGTACATCCGGCGCATCATCTGGACGCGGCGGAATGTAGTTCACCATAGACGCGAGCGGCTCTGGAACAGGTTCCTCCGGCTGCTGCTGAGATGCTCTTGTGCCTGGAGACGTTCTGGGATCAGTAGCACCAGGGTGTACGTAGGTCGACGGCGTCACCGGAGTGGCCATGCCGAAATCTAAGCCTCGGCGTAGAAATTGACGAACAACTTCTTCAGTCGATAAATTCTCCGTCGTGAACCAATGTAAATAACAAAACTCTGGACAGCAAATGGCGGAACTGCGTAGGGTATAGACTCTGAAAACAAGGGGGAATACTCTGCACACTCGGCTCTGAAAACAATAATGCAGATCTTCAAACACAACTTATGCAACTCGAGACAGTAACCCGAAAATGATACAAGTGTGAGGTATTTATAGCCAGCGGGGATAGTAAATGCGACCAAGTGGGGTAACGTAGCTATAGGCGGCTACAGATGAGTTGACAACACGCTATCCTCCTTGCCGTAGCGGTGCATTTAGTGTGATTGACGGGTTTTGACAGCCTTCCGGGAGAAGCTAATGCTTTCGGCGCCTGGGTTAAATGCAAATCTTTCGGAGATTAAGCCGAATCCGTCGGAACGGCTAGAATTAAATAGCGGCCTTATCCTTCATTTATTCAAACGCGGCTACATAACTGCTGTAATTCAAAATTTCCGGCGGGTCATTTCAGCTTAGGAAACTGTGCCTCTATGGGTCCACAACAAAACTCTTTTAAGCGGCAAATTATGAAAGGGGACTTCGCAAGAGCGATAGTCCAATGGTCCACAAAGCAAAACTTCGCCAGAGCGGACCGCTAAGCTTTGTTCAAGCAATTTTTATTCAGGATGCGCGGATATTTCAAGGAACTGCGCAGGAAGCTGGAAACTGAGGGTGTGTCGCAGCTTCCGTGTAGACTGAATGCGATGTCTCTTTCAACTACACCGGACATCTGCACTATAGCAATATATTATGTCGACAGGGCGGAGTGGCCGTCGCAATAAAGCTTAAGCCGACTCCCGTTTATCATTGTAGGTAGGAATTCTCCATCCAGCTTGGCAAGCTGAACTGCACCTCCGTCTGTTATTTTTATTACCTGAAAAGGGCCTAACCAATGCACACGAAACTTGCCTGGAAACTTGATGAATTTACTATCATAAAGGAGTACCAAGTCTCCTTCTTCAAAGTGCTTATGCTTAATGTGCCTGTCATGCCAAGCTTTCTGTCTTGCCTTCTGTACCTGTTGATGAAATCCGGCCAAAAGTCTGTCTTCTTCTAAGGAAAGCAGTTGCGAAAGTCTTTCATTCATAGTGTCAGGATCTGCCATTTCTGTAATTTGCGCAATTCGGAGACTGGGGACAATGTATTCCATGGGCATAACTGCTTCTTGTCCATACACCAAGCTGAAAGGTGTGTGACCTGTTAGTTTCTTGCAAGTAGTTCTGTAAGCCCATAATACAACTGTGACTCTAAGGTCCCAATCATCTCTTTGTTGATTACAGATTTTCGTCAGGGCATTCTCAAGAATCTTATTGAATGCTTCCACCGTACCATTAGCTTGAGGATGGTAGGGTGTACTCTTATGGTGATTAATTTGAAATTCTTGAGTAAGGGCCTCTATAGTCTCATTGAGGAAATGTGTACCTTGATCACTCATGAGGATCACCGGGCATCCAAACCTAGTGATAATGTTCTCGAAAATGAACTGCGCGGCAGTAGCAGCGTCGCAGTTCTTAACTGGCTTCGCCTCAGCCCATCTGGTGAGGTATTCAGTAGCTGTAATGATATATCTTGCGCCAGTTCTTTTTCCTGGTGGGTTAATAGGTCCTACAAAGTCAATGGCCCATTTATCAAAAGCACGCAGTGTGATCTGGGGTCTTAGCGGCATTTCATCTCTCCTTGAGGGTTTTCCTGTGCGCTGGCACACATCGCAACATTTACAGAATTCCTTAGTGTCCTTGTGCAATGTCGGCCACCAAAGACCTGCGGCTAATATCTTTTGCGCAGTCGGTTTTCCTGCGAAATGACCTCCTGCGGTACCTGAATGCGCTTCTGCGATGATAGAGCTCTTTTCATGTGGTAAGATACATCTGCGCAAAATTTCGTCAGGGCCCAACTTATAAAGCTGGCCTGCTATCAAAGTGAAATCTGCGGCTCTAACAACAAGTTGCTTTTTCTGCTGGATTGTAAGCTCAGCCGGCGCTTGTCCGGTAGTGAGAAACTCAAGAATATCATAATAATATTCGTCTGCTGCTTGGATAGAAAACAATTGTGCGTCAGGCAGATTGTCCTCCAGACTCGTAGGTTCCTCTCCTGACTCTATTCTGGATAGATGGTCAGGTCCTGCATTCAATCTGCCTGGCTTTACAATAACCTCAAAATCATACTCTTGAAAGAGCAGTAGCCATCTGCAAATTCTTCCTCCTAAAACTGGTTTATTGACCAAATATTTCAGAGCAGAATGGTCAGTATACATTTTAAAGTGAGCTCCTAACAGGTAGTGTCTGAATTTCTGTAGGGCATACACCATAGCTAGTCCTTCCCTTTCTGTAGTGGTGTAATTCTTCTCAGCTGTAGATAGCTTTCTGCTGGAGTAAGCAATTGGGTGGTCAATACTTCCTTCTCCAGACTGTGTAAGCACGATTCCCAGTGCTATGGAAGAAGCATCAACATGAACATGAAAAGGTTTTCTCCAGTCCGGGAAAACTAGAATATGCGCTGTGATCATCTTTTCTTTAAGTGTGTCCAAGCTCTGTTGGCATTCTTCTGTCCAGTAGAACTTCGAATCCTTCTTCAGCAATCTTTCCATAGGTGCTGTGATCCTTGCATATCCTTTGATGAATTTTCTGTAGTATCCTGTATGTCCCAATGTAGTGCGCAATTGCTTAACTGAGTTGGGCGCCGGTAAATTAGCAATGATGGCAACCTTCGCAGGATCCATCAGAAGTCCTTGTCTGCATACAATATGTCCCAACAAAATACCAAAGGGCGCACAAAATATACATTTTTTCAAGTTAAGGGAAATCTGATGCTGTCTACATTTTTCTAGCATCATGCGCAGATTCGCAATATGGTTCTTTAGTAAACCAAATACAATCCAGTCATCAAAATAGACTTCTAAAAACTTGTGGATAAATTCTTTAAAAACAGCAACAACAACTCTAGAGAAGATAGCAGGTGCGTTTTTAAGACCAAAGGGCATTACCGTATACTGGAATGAGCCCCATTCTGTTGCAAAAGTAGTCTTGTGGCGGTCATCCGGATGGATTCTGATCTGATGATATCCCGAGAAACCATCAGTGAAAGAGTAAGCCTCTTGTCCTCCAACATTATCAAGTACTTCATCTGTGAAAGGAGTGGGAAATGGGTCGTGCGCTGATGCATCATTGAGTTTGCGCAAGTCGACACAAATTCTTATTTCTCCTTTCGTTTTCTTTTCTTGGACCACCATAGGACTAATCCAATCGCTTTCCTCTACTGGCTCAATAATACCTGCTGCAAGCATCTTATCAATTTCTTCTTTGACTTTTTCTTTGTAGCGCGGGTTCAACCTGTATGGGCGCTGCTTTACTGGCTTGGCATCTGGTTTGAGAGGTATGCGCATCACTCCTAAGTCTCCTAGGATGCCTTTCATTTCTGTGAACTTGGTAGGAAAGATATCCTGGTAGTCACGTAATAAATCTGAAACATGCGCAACAGTTTCATCATCCCAATAATCTCCTATAGAAGCAAACTTTGGGTCAGCTTCTGTGCCAATGTTAACTTTCTTGAGCTTGACGTGTTCTGTGATGGCAGGAATATCAAGCTCAGGACCTTCAATATTGCGCGTCCCTTCTGATTCTGGGATATTGAGGTTGCGAGGATCATCCTCCTCATCTTCGGCGGTGAAGTTATAACATTCCAGGGCATGTTCCATCTGGACAGCCCAATCTGGTTGGGAATACTCTGGTACTGGATAGTGTTCAAATACCTTCTTTCTAATACACTTCAAAGCCTGATCAATGCTTGGATGTTCTGACTCAAAGCTGAAGGTAAGTTGAAAGCTTTCTATCATAAGAGCCCAAGTAAGAGTGCCTCTGCGCAATTCTGTTTCAGTATACCAATTCCTTGGAATTGTATCCAATGTGTGGATGAATTGGTGAACCCATTCATCTTCCGGAATATCTGACCATTGCTGAATACATGCTTCAATGTGTGACCTGGGGTCACTCTGTCCTTCATATTTGCGTAGCGCTTCGGCTGTGGTGTCCTGAAATCTGCGCAGTATCAATCTGCGACAGTCTTTCCATGTATGAATATTCTGCTTGTGCGCAATCCACCATCTTGCGGGTGTAGCGCGCAATGCTATATCTAGTGCCTGTATGCGCTGCGGTTCTGGAAGCTTTTGTTCATATTCCTGTATGAATTTAGTTACTTCGGTTAGACCATCAAAAGTTGGAGT
The DNA here is from genome assembly GCA_027924585.1 of Larix kaempferi. Lineage (NCBI taxonomy): Eukaryota > Viridiplantae > Streptophyta > Pinopsida > Pinales > Pinaceae > Larix > Larix kaempferi. The sequence goes on from BSBM01000742.1 coordinate 1,052,173, forward strand.
GTCAGCTAATTCTGTGCCAATCCATCGAATAGATTTAGTCATCATGGCGCAACGTCTTGCAGAAACCTCATGTAGACGATTCTGCCAATTTTCCAATCCTGCATCTGAATCTGATGTGCACGAGCTATCACATCGCCAGCTGATATGGCCGTCTGCTGTGGGGTTGACATAGTCACTGTGGTTAGTGGTCATCTGATACAAGCTTTCCATGTGGCGCGCTTCCTCTTCTGCGCGAATGGGTTCTATATATCTTGGTCCTTGAATAGGATCAAGAGGTGCGATGACCCTGATCTGGTCATCCTCAAAGGTCATCTGTCTTTTCTTCAGGTTAATGACAGCCAAATTATCAAATGCCCAGTCTATTCCTAACAGCGCTGGGTATGGTCTACTATCATCCATAATTTTGATTACTTCAAAATCTGCAGAGCTTCTTACTCCTTCAATATCAATAGGTACATTGGGTAATCTGCCCAATGGAGAGACTCGTTGCTGATTTGCGAGTCTTAGCTGGATAGGGGATCTTGTAAGCTGAGGGCTTCCCATCTGTTCCCATGTCTGCATAGTGAGAACATTGGCTTCTGAGCCCAAATCTAACATGACTTCGTCCATTTCAAATGCTCCAATCTGCGCTGTGAGCCTCATCTCTTTTCCTGTTCTAATGTGACTCCTAATCTGGTGAACAGCACACTGCGGTGTGTTCGTCGAAGCAGAGTGTTGGCACTGATCCAACAGGTGTTGAAGTTCTAGAGTTGCTTTTTCATTGCGCAACAATTTTAAACATTGTCGCAGAAATGCATGGACACTTCCTAGTGCATGCTCCTCATCATCATCATCAGGTCTTCCAGCTGTAGTGGCTTGTTCTTGTACCAGGTTGTCTTGTCTTAGCACTTGCGATCTACTAATGGTCTGCGGAATTGCGGCAGAACTTGAAGCTCTCGGATCTGAGAAATACTCTTGAGCTTGCTTAAATGCTTCTTTTTGCTTCTGTAGGTTAAGTGGGGCTGGTTTAATGTTAGCGCGGCGCACCCATTGCGTCGCTTGCTTTCCCGTTCCCATCTCTTGCGCATCAGTGGTTGCTCCACTGCGTGTCACTATATTAACTGTAGGGTCTGGTTCTCTTTTTTCTGCTCCAATCAACTGGATATTCTGATTGACCTGTGGTGTCTTTGCTTGCATCTTAGCCTGTAACTGAGGGCATTCTTCAATGATATGGTCAGAAGATTTACAATACCTGCAGAGGGTTGTAGGATTTTGGCAATCCCTAGCAAAATGACCTTGTTCTCCGCAATTATAACAAGTGATCTGTCCTCTTCCGCGACCAAAGTTTGTTGTGCGTCCGCGTCCTCTGTAATTTGCTGCTCGGGCATCCCGAGTTTGGTCATAAGGTGGTCCTGCTGTGGGTCCTTGTGTCTCTGCTTGTACCCTATAAACATCATGCTTTCTTTCTATCATAAGATCATATGCTCTACAATTGTTCTCATCATGACCTACTGATTTACAGAAAGTACAATATAGATTCTTTGGGGTTTGCACATATTTCTGGAGTAAGTGACATTCTTGTGGTCTATGACCTCTAGTTCTACAGATTTCACACCAAGGCCCTTGTGCCTGTGGTAAAGGATTAGGTGCTCCAGTTGCAATATAGTCTATGAAAACAGGACAATGGTCCTTTGAATGACCTTGGGCTTTACATTTTGTACACCAAATTTCTTCCTTGAGCTCCTTGCCTTTCTTAATATCATGCACTTGCAAGGTTAAGTTTGCTAATTGGTTCTGTAAATGCGCAACATCATTGCTTGTTCCTGCAATTGGTGAAGCTTCTAGTTTCATAGCCATCTCTAAAGCTTGTTCCTGAGTATTGAGATTCTGTTGCATAAGAGGAAGTCTAATGTGTGGGAGCAGCGCAGCAATGAACCATTCTTTATGTTGCTGTGGTGCAAACTCGAAGCTTACTTGATCTATCAAGGCTTTGAACTTCTGGTCAAAGTCCCATACTGATTCTGTAGGTAACTGTTTGATGTCTTTGAGCTCTGTTATACACTGTGATTCTGACTTAGGTTTCTTAAATTCCCGAATCATAGCATTTCTTACCTCAGCAAGCGTCCTATTCTGTGCTGCTGAGTATTTCATGAACCAAGTCAAGGCTCTTTCTCTTAGTGTGGTTGCTAACTGAACCAGTTTAACAGCATCGTCATTAATTTGCTTAATTGTCCAAATGGCTTCACATAAGAACCAGTGCTGCTCAGGGTCTTCTATCCCTGTTCCTCTAAAAGTTGGTAGCTTCATGTCGTCACCCATCCTTCTTGCACGGGTTTGAGGTGGAGGTACTGTAGCAGTGCCTCCGGGATGGTTAAACAAAGGTGGTACAGAGGTACTAGAAGTACCGTGTGGGCTACTAGAAGGTGTTACTGTAGGATTATACTGAGCTCCGTCTGGTTTTTGCGGTGTAAAGGGGTGATAAGGGATATGAGCACTCCCTTGTCGTTCTATATGGCTTGCTCTAGGGACTTGGCTATCGTCTGGGCTAGACTCAAAAGAATATTGGTCAAGGCCTACTTTATATCGTTTTCCACTACGAGTGCAACCAATAACTTCAGGATCACTATCAGAATCTACGGACATTACTTGACTATGCTATTCATGAGAAGCAATACATAGCTTTCCTTTTTCATACAGAAGCATTTTAATCCATAAGTTCAGAGAATTTAAGAACTTACCTCTGTGTACTTGGAAGAAACTCCTCTCAGCTTCACTGAAACTCTTTCGTGTATCAACTGCAAATTCAGTAATGAAACCTTTCAGTAGGCTATTCAACCAAAAGTCTACTGCGCGGGAAACAGAATTGTCGATCCGCTTCACAATACTGACTAGCTCAGGCGTCCACGTGACGGGTCGATCAACATGCAGCGTAGGTGTAGAATCTGCTAACTTGGCTATCCAAGCGTGTAATTCCAATGCAAACGTAACAAAGAAAATTTCGTAAAGGTCAGCATAAATATACTTCTGTAACCAGTCTTCTGTTTGAAACGTAAGGCTTCTATTTTCTTGTTCAGCGAACTCTTTAGCCTTTAAATCAAACCAATCTCCAATTTCCTTAGCTGTAGGATTCCAGTAACACATTTGTTAACTGAGCAAGTCTCAGTGTAACAGAACCTTATGTTGTCTTCAGCAACAATCTCAGATGTCGCGTAACTAGTAGGTCTTACAACAACAAGTCACAAGGCAACGGAATCATTTGTTGGCTCAATCAACAGGGTTCAAAGCCATGGAAGTAATGTGATCAAAAAGTCATAAGACAACAGAACCATTTGTTGGTCACTAGGCAACGGAACCATTTGTTGGCTCCTCTATCTCACGCGTCACTGGAATAAGAAGTCTCGCTCACGCGGCAACGGAACCATTTGTTGGCTCCTCTATCTCGCGCGTCACTGGAATAAGAAGTCTCGCTCACGCGGCAACGGAACCATTTGTTGGCTCCTCTATCTCGCGCGTCACTGGAATAAGAAGTCTCGCTCACGCGGCAACGGAACCATTTGTTGGCTGCTTTTCTGGGCAGACCCGGGTTTTAATGAAGCGCAGCAACAAAACCCCTTGGCGCACTGGCCCTCTCGGCAACGAGCTGCGCGGCAGCTCGAGGTCTCACCCGAAGTGGCTATGGGGGGGTTAAGGAATCAGGTTTCCTTAACCTGGGTGACGCGGAGATAGCTCTTCCTCGAATGGTTCCTGCGAAATCGGCGGTCGGACCTTCCCGCAGGCCGCTCGGCGCAGCTGCGTGGATTCCTTCCTTGGCAGGTCTACTGCGCAGTTTCTCCTCTCTAACGCAGCAGGCAACTATCCCTTGGGTCGACGCGCTAAACACTTCCTCGACCTTCACATCCAGCACAGTAACGCAGTCTGCTCTCGCCGCAGCGACCGTGCGTTACTACTTCTTTAGTACTTAAGACACTTATAGTTATCAAGGGATCTTTCCAACTCGCTCAAACAGTCACAAAGATAAGACAGAAGTCTTGCATACACAAATAATGAACTCTAAATAGTTATCATTCACGCAAACATTACAACAAGAAGATACAAGTGAAGCTCATCTCCTCGAGGAAAACCACGTCCACGGGAGTGTTATATTAACCAGAAGATGATAGAGTTATACAATATGCTGCGCACACAGCTGCAGCCTTAGATCTTACAGGAAACTCCACGCACACAGCTGGGAGCCCTTCTCTCAATCTTGTCTCCTCTCTATGGAGATTACAAAGGCACAGACGTCGACTCAGACTGTCTGGCAACTCAGGGATTAGCTCCTCGGCTATCCGATTTCCTCTCTAGTTCTACTCACCTGGTAGAAAATACAGTGAAGGATAATCAACACATGATCTATCCTTTAGACTGGCTCTCTAACAGTCTAGTATCTAACTCTCTAACTCTCCAAAAGGAAGGAACTGAAGCAACCTCTACCCATTACAATGATTCATATATATAGGTGGCCATGACGGTCACACCTTTACAAAACTGTGGGCCTTTCCCAACAGTGATTCCCAAAAACCCTAACCACGCACATGGCTAGGTGTACTGTAGGCGCCGCTTGCAGTCACATCGCCGCTTCCTGCAGGCTCCATGAATTCCGGCGCAGATTGTGGGTATGGGCGATCGTCCTTCGCCTTCAATGCTCTGGTCCGTTGCTCCTCCTTGATCCGAGCAACCATAACTTCTGTACTAAGCCTTTAAATGAGGGTAGCTGAGCCCTCTACTCCATCACCTTATTTATTATGGTAGCTGAGCCACCTTCATTCTTCGATGACGTGCGCGCGAGCTCCGCAATTTCTGGTCCGTGATCTGCGCTGAGATCATCCATCTGGCACCGTACTGCGCACCGTCTCCTTCTTACCCAAAAACTTAGTGCTTGTCCCAAAATTAGCACTTTCCTTCCATACTCATGCTTTTTCCCAAAATTCGCAGCTTTTACTATAGCTGCGACCTTGGCCCCAACACGGACTGTACCTATTGGCACAGAAATCAAGACAGTAAATGCTACACAGAAATCGAGGTTAGGGACAGATTTCGAGGTGTTGGGATTTGGCACAGATTTCGAGACAACAGCTTGACACAGAATTTGAGGCAGTCTCTGTGTAATTTTTTTGGGTGGAGATAAGTACATTTTTACTAGAAAAATTATTGAACTGAAATTATTTGCTGAAGAAATAAAATCTCTCTCTCTCTCTTACTGGTTTTCCCCATGGGGGTTTTTTCCAGGGCACAGTTGCTAAACATTTCTGAGTCTCAATTTTATGGTGTGCATGTTAAAATTTAATTTATGCATGTTAGTATGATTTTACAGCGTGTTTAATTGTAGAAAAAATTTTTCATAAGTAGTTTCCAGCCTATGCAAAACCGGCTGGGAATGAAAACCACTGAAACATTGACATAAACCAGCAAGCTGCAAACTCAAAAAAAATTACATGGTATCAGAGCTTGGGGGCAGAAAACAGCGATAATTTTGCAGACACACAAAAATTTCCAAAGCTCAGTAAATTTAGAAATTTTCTTCTGTTAATGAGCAGCACTTTGTTGGGTTGGCTGAAAGATGGCTACAGGACTTAGGTTGGAGGATAGGCTGAATGGAACAATGAACTTTGTGCCATGGAAGGCCAGAATTTTGTTGATATTAGAGGAGAATGAACTATGGGAGGAAGTGGTTAGGAATACTACAGCAAGCCCCGTTCAGATTCCCGCTGCTACAGATGCAACAGCACTATCAACCTTCAACAAGAAGGACTGTAAGGCTAGGAGGATAATCCTTGATGCAGTTAAAGACCACATAATCCCTCACATTTCAGGCAAGGCTAGGGCACACTTGATGTGGACTGCTTTGACTAGTTTGTATGAGAGTACCAATGAGAACCGGAAGATGGTTCTCAAAGAGAAACTCAAGAGTATAAAGATGAATGGCAGAGAGGGAGTGACAGCATACCTTACCAGGATATCTGCAGTTCGAGATGAACTGGCAGCAGTTGGGGAGGTGGTATCTACTACTTAGCTTGTACGTACAACAGTGAATGGGGCTTCAAAGCCCTGGGGTGCATTTGTGCAGGCCATAGTGGGTAGAGAGAATCTACCTTCTTGGGAGAGAATGTGGGATGACTTTGTGCAGGAGGAGACCAAGAGAGGTCTCGTACAGGGCAATTCATCACAGAGTGGGGTAGATGATGAGAACGTGGCTTTGACAGCAAAGGGGAAGAAGAAGAAGGGTCCCAAGAAGGGTGGATCCAAGCAGCAGCAGCAGGGTGGGCAGAAGAAGGACTTGAGTAAAATCAAGTGTTATGGTTGTCAGACGTTTGGGCACTATTCTTCACAGTGTCCAAACAAGAAGAAGAAGAAGGGACAACAGACTGCAGTCTCAGTGGAGGTTGATGACTTTGGAGATAGGTTTCAGAGGGAGTTTTCAATATGTGCTGGACAGATTGAGAGAGAGAGAGTCTCTTTAGCCACCAGCACAGATGTGGATATGGAGATGGAGCATTCATTGTTAGCAGGTCATCAGACGAGTCCATCCACCACTAGTACTTGGTACATTGACAACGGAGCTTCGAGCCACATGACAGGTGCTCAAGAGATGTTCTCTGAGCTATCACAGACAGGTAGAGATGTGGAGGTTGTACTTGGCGACAATACCATTGTTAGAGCAGTTGGTCGGGGGACTATTACATTTCAGAGGGAGTCCATGAGTCCCATGACTCTGAGGGATGTGTTATATGTCCCTGGGCTGAAGAAGAACCTTGTGTCAGTTTCCACCATTAAGGACAGGAGTCTTGGGGTGTGTTTCTCAGATGGGAGAGTACAGGTATTTCCAAGGACTACATGAGTATCTACCCCCATGGACATTCGGGTTAGATGTGGAAAGTTGTACAAGTTATTGTTTCAGTCGCAGCACGCTCTAGCACACAGCAGCAGTAGTGAGCTATGTGAGCTATGGCATCGGAGGATGGCCCACCTACATCACCTAGCTCTGAGATTGTTGAGGAGCATGGTTACAAGGTTACCCAAGTTCAGCACTGAGCAGAGTGATGTCTACAGGGGGTGTGCTTTGGGAAAGTACACCAAGACTGTTTTTCCAAGCAGTGACACGAGAGCAACAAGAGTGCTTGACTTGATCCATTATGATATTTGTGGTCCTATGTCATCGGTCTCTTTGATTGGTTTTGAGTACTACATCATCTTCATTGATGACTACTCCAGGAAGACCTGGATCTACTTCTTGAGGAGCAAGAAGTCATCCTTAGTTTTGAGTGTCTTCCAAGGGTTCAAAGCCCTTGTGGAGAAGCAGGCAGGGAAGAAGATTCGGATGTTGAGATCGGACAATGGTGGTGAGTATACCTCCAAGGAGTTCAATGCTTTCTGCAGACAGGAGGGTATACAGAGACAACTGACAGTTCCCTACACTCCTGAGCAGAATGGAGTAGCAAAGAGGAAGAACAGGTCGATTGTGGGAGCAGCAAGAGCAATGCTTCATGATCAGGGGTTACCGTTCTTTCTATGGGCAGAGGCATGCAGCACTGCAGTTTATCTGCAGAACAGGAGTCTTCACCGTGCTTTGGGGAGGAAGACTCCAAAGGAGATGTACATAGGCAAGAAGCATGAGGTGAGCCACTTTCGTATATTTGGTTCTTTGACTTAGTCTCACATCCCTTCTGAGAAGAGGATGAAGTTTGAGCCCACTACAGAGAGAGGCATATTTGTGGGATACGACGAGACTTCGAAGGCCTATCGGATTTACCTACCTGGCCAGAAGAGAGTTATTGTTAGGCGGGAGGTGAAGTTTGATGAGGAGAGAGCCTTCAGGAAGTCGAGAGAGATAGAGCAACAGGAGCCACTAGCTCCCACACCTCAATTGACACAGGCTTCTTCGACACAGGTTTCAGGTCCAAAGGTTTCCGGAGTGACTGGATCACAGAGTACAGGCACAACTTCTACAGGTTCAGTGGTTCAAGTGACAGGTGCTTCAGAGATAGGTTCAAGTTCTGGTTCACAAGTTACAGGTTCTTCAGGCACTGGTTCATCAGTTACTGGTCCTCGGGGTGTTGGACCTTCTACTTCTGGGAGTTCTTCAGATGAGAACAGACCAGTTTGGGAGGAGCCTTCAAGGAAGAGGAAGCCTAAATGGCTTCAAGATGCCTTGAAGGAAGCAGAGGCATTTGGTAGACCCCAGGAGGAGATCAGGACAGTAGTGATGCCAAACAGATTGGGTATGGCTCTTGTTGCAAGTCTTCGTGACTCTGAGCCTTCCACATTTGAGGAGGCTTCTCAGCATCAGGTATGCAGAGATGCCATGATGGAAGAGTACTATTCCATCATGAAAAATGATGCTTGGGAGATAGTGCCGAGACCATAGGGGAAGTCAGTTGTGACTTCCAAGTGGCTTTACAAGATAAAGCATGCTGCAAATGGCAATGTGGAGAAGTACAAGGATCGGTTTGTGGCTTGGGGGTTTTCATAGGTTGAGGGAGTTGACTATGATGAGACTTTTGCGCCAGTTGCTCGGTATTCTTCCATCAGAGTAGTGATATCTATAACAGCAGAGATGGGTTGGAAGATCCACCAGATGGATGTGAAGACCGCATTTATCAATGGTCTTTTGCAGGAGGAGGTGTACTTAGAGCAGCCACAGCGATTCGAGATTCATGGGAGAGATTCTCATGTGTGCGGGCTGAGGAAAGCCTTGTATGGACTGAAGCAAGCTCCTAGAGCTTGGTACTCCAGGATCGATGCTTACTTGACTTCGATGGGCTTTCAGAAGAGTGAGGCTGATCCCAACCTTTACTACATTGTGGTTGGTGGAGATCCTCTCATTCTTCTGTTATATGTCGGTGACTTGTTTATCACAGGAGAGGAGCGTCTCATTGCACATTGCAAGAGAGACCTTGCAGTTGGGTATGAGATGACTGATATTGGGCTGATGGATTACTATTTGGGGATGGAGGTTGGCAGGAGCCTGGACATATTTTCCTGGGACATGGGAAGTATGTAGTTGATATTCTGAGGAGATTTCGGATGGAGGACTGCAGGTCGATGTCTACACCTATTATCACCAACTGGAAGCAGCTTCATGCTTCTAAAGGTAAGTTGGTGGATCCTACACTTTACCGTCAGCTCGTTGGATCATTGATGTATCTGGTCAACACCAGGCCAGACTTGTGTTTTGCGGTGAACACTCTTAGCCAGTTTATGGTGGAGCCTAGGAGTGTACATTGGACTGCCGTAAAACATGTGCTGAGATACCTAGCAAGCATAGTGGACTATGGTTTGGACTACAGGGGTTCAGGTGGAGTCATCTTGGTTGGTTTCATAGATTCAAACTGGGCAGGTTGTGTGAGGGATCGGAAGAGCACTTCTGGTTGTTGTTTCAGTTTGGGCTTGGCAGCAGTGTCGTGGTTCAGTCGGAAACAGAAGTCCGTTGCATTGAGTTCTGTCAAGGCTAAGTATATGGCAGCCAGTCAAGCTACTTGCGAGGCACTGTGGCTTCGCAAGCTGTTGGTAGATTTATTTGATCAGGAGCTTAGACCTACGGTGGTCTATTGTGACAATCAGAGTTGCATTCAGCTCTCTGAGAATCCGGTGTTCCATGACAGGTCAAAGCACATTGAGATCAGGTATCATTTCATCTGAGACTACGTCCAGAGAGGAGCAATTGAGTTGCAGTATATTTCCACTGATGAGCAGGTAACAGATATCCTGACGAAATCTTTGGGGAGGGGCAAGTTTGTCTTCTTCAGAGACAAGTTGGGAGTGGTGCAAAACACCTTCCTCAGTAAGAGGGAGTGTTATTTTTTGTACCTAGGGAAGTGTTCCCCAAGTGACATTTGCTTAAGGCACTTAGAAAGGGGGAAAAGGGTGACCCTCACATTAAAAGCACTTAATGAGACTTTATAAACTCAAAGTCACTTTTTGTTAAATTTAAGTGGGTGAGTGAAATTAATTATTTATGAGAAATAAATGGAGCATTTAATTTCAACCGTAGATCTAAATCTATCTCATCCATTGGATTTAGGAAACCCTAGAGTTTGATCAAAAAGCATGAGGGAGGCATTTTTGACTCACTTTTGAGAGATTCAAGCTAAGTGAAGAGCTAGAGAGAACAAGAGAAGAGAGATACAAAAATCGAGGGAGGCATTTTCAGCTAGCACATTTTTCGAGGCAACTAGTTGAGCATTAAATGCACAACACGGATTCCAAGACAGGGAGATAAATTCGTAGAGTAGGTTTATGGGCACATTTATCGAGGCAACAGTATTTAATATTCAACACAGATTTCGAGGCATCCTTACAACATTAAGTGGGCACAAAAATCGAGGCATCCGTACAGTTGTTATTGTTGTATTGTATTGGCACATATTTCGAGGGTCATACACAGCATTCATTTGTTGTACCGTACAGCTGCACAGAAATCGAGAAATTTTTGTGGCACGGTTTTCTAGTTTTTGGGCACTATTTTCAAGGTCCGTACAGTGTGTACGGACTGTACCTATTGGCACAAAAATCGAGACAATAAATGCTGCACAAAAATCGAGGTTAGGAATAGATTTCGAGGTGCTGGGATTTGGCACAGATTTCGAGATAGCAACTTCACATAATTTGAGGCAACCTCTGTGTAATTTTTATGGGTGGAGATAAGTACATTTTTACTAGAAAAATTATTGTACTACAATTATTCGCTGAAGAAATAAAATCTCTCTCTCTTACTGGTTTTCCCCGTGGGGGTTTTTCCAAGGCACAGTTGCCAAAAAATTTTGAGTCTCAATTTTATGGTGTGCATGTTAAAATTTAATTTCTGCCTGTTTGTATGATTTTACAGCGTGTTTAATTGTTGAAGAAATTTTTCATAAGTAGTTTCCAGCCTATGCAAAACCGGCTGGGAATGAAAATCACTGAAACATTGACATAAACTAGCAAGCTGCAAACTCAGAAAAATTTACAAATGAACATTCCTTCTCCAAGATCTATGCTATGATTCTATATTTATGGTTCTTAGATGAACTTTAGAGGAGGAACCCTATGGCCAAAGGACAAGAAAGTTTTATCTCAAATTACCAAACTATTAACCACATTTTCACAAATCAAGGCCATTACCAAACTATTAACCACATTTTCACAAATCAAGGCCATTACTAGGGAGGCTTTCCATCACTCTACAAAATAATTTGTTGCTTTGTTGACTTTCGAAAATGGTTTGGCATAGTCCATGTGACCCTCTTGCTTGCCATCATAATGTTGATTTTTGTAGCATTGGACAGGTACTTATGCATAAGCCAAGTGTCTAGCATGCAGGAGTTGTCCAGAAGGCCTCTCTAGGAACTTGCTTGAGGAGCAAAAGACTTTTTGTATATATTACCTCAGTCTAACTTAGGAAAAGCACATTATTAACTTAACGTTGGCTAATGACTAAAAAGTGACTTAAGGCCCATGGTATTTGACAACCCATGTATCAGCCCAAGGTATTTTGATCATTGAGATGTTATAAAAAAAGTCTAAGGAGAGGATGTGACACAACAGTCACACAAAATGAGTGAGTGAGATCTCATTGAGTGGGTGGAGGACTTCCATGAACATGTGGGGGGGGGCGAGGAACAAAGCAAAGGGGCAGCATAGAAGGTAGCAACCAAGTGATAGGCTAGGCTATCTTGCTTTTGTATATTTCTCAGGAGAGCCATTGTCCCAGGATGGGAGCCCATGATTTTTATAATAAAATCATGTGGTGTTGTTTTTTCCCCAATTGGGTTTTTCCAAGGTATATCCAAAGTGTCGAATGTGTGATTTCATGTTTTTTATTTTCCTCTACATTGTTTTGTTGAGATCTAACGTGTTTTCAGTAATGATTGCAATAAATCATTCGAACTGTTTAACCGGGTCTAGATCATTAAAAATAAACACACAAGACTCTCTGAGTCATTTTTTAATCATCTCCATACAAGGCACAACATTTCCTAATGCATCTAGAGCAACATTGGGGTTAATCAAGGGTACCCACTCTCCTCAAATTTGTTTGGGATTTATATTGATGAGCCATAATCTTTTCTCCAAGAGCATATCCAAGGTGGTGGTGGTTGTCTTCTACACCAAGTGTTTGTATCTCTGACTCTTTTCATCAATATATTTTTTCCATTTGGCCTCCTCTCTTGAGGGCTTGTCGAGACAAATCAATGATCTATCCAACTTCTATGATTTTCAATTGTTGAGCATAACCCAAGTAAAACCAATGTTATGATCTTCAATGTGTCAAAGCATGCCCTCTACAATTATATTTTTTTTTTTTACTTTTGGGGGTGAGATCGAGATCACTACAATATGCACATACTTGGGTATTTAATTCGCAATTCCAGGTTTCAATGTGTGACATGCACTCCAACCTCAACTCAACAAGGGGTGTGGCTCCCTTGCCCTTCTTGAGAAAAATTATTTCCATACCACTTCCAAGATATCTCATCCAAGATGCACCATTTGGACATGATCATCAAACCCACGATCATGTATGGTTCTTGGGATTGAATTTGCTTCAGACCAATTGGGCTAAGACAAAAAATCCAACCCCTCCCCAAGTGCATCCTATGATGAAACCACATTATTACCCAACCCATTTTCTAGGATAAATTTCAAGGCCCGACCTCTTTGTCTCAATGCAATCTTTCGATTACTCTCATTCCTGCAAAGAGTCCAAATTTTGGGGGACTTGACCTGCATGTGATTGGTATCCCTATTTAGCACTTTGTTCTTTTGAAACCATTACCTTAGTTGTGAAAATGATGGGCAAATTTTGCTCTCATATTTTAGTGCAAAACAAAAATTCCACCTTTTTGACAATAGGTTTCATGGATCTTAACCCTATGAAATTTCAATCTTAGGGTTGCTATGAAATAGTTTATAACACTACAATGGAAAGAGAACAACATTTCACTTTCAAACAATCCAATATCTATGCAATCGAAGAAGAAAAGACACCAAACAACTTGGATAAGTTCCATCCCTATATGGCAACGTATCCCACATAAAACATATTTGAAAATTCACTTTTATAGCATTTATAAGCATGGTAAAACAACAAGTATAGCAATAACAAAACAACCATTAGATTCCTCAATAAAGATGTCAAATCATTTAGCGTTTGTCATGTTACTGATGTCAAATCATCAAGACATATAGTTGTAAATAAAAATGCCTGAAAAACATACATGGCTAAAAATAAAATTTGAATGTGCACAATTTTTTGGCAATTGAATACTTCATTTATATACTCAAGATGAAGTACTTGTGCATACCATATCCTTCTCTCCAGGCTAGTACAACTCTAGTCGCTCTCCAAAACCATAGCTTAAAAAAATATGAAACCCTAGCTCAACCAAAGAGCTCTAATATGTAATAATCACTCCAACACATCCTCCAAAGCAAGTCATCATCTTCTCTTCTTCCTCGCCAACAAAAGTACCTTAGGGTTATATAACAAAACCCCAATCACCAATGTCCAAGGGATATACCCTAACTCTAGACCTACAAGATGCTTCAAGATACTCCTAGAAGACCAAGAAACCCTAGCAACTCCAAGAGAGAGAGATCAAGTACAAGAGAAGACCAGGAGAGAGACAAATATGACTAGTGCACACTCCTCTCTATCACATCTCGCCACAAAAGTGAATACAAGTGAATGAAGAATGATCATATGCAATGTCTCCTTCACAAGAGAAAACCCTACTTGCAAGAATCAAGATCCAACAAAGACATCTCTTCTATATTCATAACTTCCCCCAGAGTTGATGAGGAAACCCTGGCAACTTCCTCCAAGAAAGAAAAGAGTACAATTATGATGATAATGAAATGAATCTCACCTTTCTTTAGATACATAAGAGGTAAGGGAGGCCAGCAATACAATGTGGGTCCAATCCCTTACAAGCAACCTACAATTAGCACTTGTAGGCCAACACAAGCGAGACACTACACTCCAAAATACATGTGCCATGCTCCAAGATGATGTTGTACACAATAAGGGCTCGAAGATGATGTAGTTAAACAAGGTAAGTCCACGTGCCTTCATCACAAGCCTCCAAGCATTGTGTGGATCCTACTAAATAATGTACTCCACCATGTAAGTTGGCCCCGACAAAACACTATCACAACCCAACTGTCCCTAAGCCAACTCCAAGCCTCTAAATAGGAATCCAAGCAACCTCGTGACATCTAAGGCCCTCGTTGAACTTATGTTTATACAAAAGATGAAATTCAGTCTTATTTAAGAGGCTTATCTCCATCAAAATTAGAGATCAAAACTTGCTTCTCAGTTGATTCCTTGCTTTCATCGAAGAAGCCTCTCAATCTTGACTGTTCTAGTAGGAAGAAATCTCTGGCATGTGCCAAAGTAGGCTCTGGCCTGTGCCATGTGCCAATGATTAGTGATTGTACGACATTCTCATTCTGTCAATGGATTAGCAACACATGCTCAATTCAAATGTTTCTTCTTTCACCGTTTGCAAAATAGGTCAGATACACACATCACACATGCAAAAATAAGAAGAAACTTAACTCCCTAAAGACAGGATATTAACTTCTTGAAAAAAGAAAGTGAGCACCACAGATTGAAAACATATTTAGTCTGCAAAAAGGGAAAAAAGGAATCTATGACAATATTTTTACGAGAGAGTAAGATAACCACACAGACCTTTTCTAAACACGAAACATCAACGTGAACAAACCGACAAGATTAGAAAATATTATCCAAAAAAATTCTCTAAGATTAATCCAGGTAGCACCAAACCGTGTAAGACTTTAAATATAGGAGCAAATTGAGCATACAAATGCCCAATAAAAGAACCACACACGTATTTGATCTTAAAACCTTAGAGATTAAAATAGGCCTCTGTTAAACACTTCAAGATACGTTTTAACTTTTAACAGGGTGTGGTTCACTTAGCATATCACAAACATATCCAGCACATGATGTAGTAAAGTAAACATCCTTGGACATATGATGACATGTGAACTTCCATAGTCTCATTCCTTCACCAGATACTCATACGCAAGAGAAACAAAGATAGCATTGTAATTTGTACCTGAAAAGGCACACTAAATATGTTCTCAGTAGTAAAAGAAAAAAACATGTAAAGAGAAATCTCACCACTACTTGGTTGAATAAGTAAATCCAAGGGATAATTTTCAGACTCTAAATATTAGGGACGGAAAGACTCCATCTATATAGCACAAGAAATCAACCTTAGAATGGGCATAACAACATCTTCGCTTTTAATGAGCATTTCTTTTGCACTTCTCATTTATCTTTTTTGTGAACGTTTGTGATACTAGGAGCATACTGAGCATGTTAGCTCCTTGGTGTATAAAATAAAAGTCTAATCCCACAATAAATGCCCAGTCAAAAAAACATACATGTATTTGATCTCAAAACAAGAGATTTAAATAGGCCTCTGTTAAACACTTTAAGACACGTTTTAACTTCTAACTCCATCTATATAGCACAAGAAATCAACCTTAGAATGGGCATAACAACATCTTTGCTTTCAATGAGTATTCCCTTTGCACTTCTCATTTATCTTTTTTGCGAATGTTTGTGATACTAGCAAGGGAAAAGCGATTGTTGCGTCACAATGAACCTGCTCCATGTCAGAATAATAGCATAAGAATTTTATAGATGATTTTATTAGAAAGTGATTGCTACCCCACTTTAAGGATTTGCAGAACAATGAATCAGCATCACTCACAGCAATTCTGCTCTATTTTAATGCCAAGCAGGATTCATCTTATGGAAAAAACCAAATAGATATTTTTAAACAAAGCAGTACTCAAGAAAAGATACCTTGACAGGAGTGGCAGAGCCCCTGATTTTACCCCACGAAACAGCTTCATCTGGTAGTGCTCCAGAATCACTGCCATCAAATTCTTGTGCAGTATTAATGTAAACAGCATAGTCAGCGCCATTCCGCATCATATTAGCATTGGAAATATGGTGCTTGGGGATACCCCCTCCTAGAATTATCATGCCGGTCTTCTGGGGGCTGGCATGAACAGCTTCACCATTTATGGCTCTGATGTCTACAATCATTTACACAAATTAAAACATACAACTGAGATTACATTAGTAACATTTCAAGCATGCTGACAATTTGCTTACAAGACACCTTATGAATGGAATTACGTAACAGATAAGACATTAGAATAAAACACAAAAATCTAATATATTGAGTGTTCTAACTTCTATGTAAGTCGCTTATGTAGAACTTTATAACACATGGTACACACATTCTGCACTCTGTAAAGTGTTTCTACAAGAAAAACTAAAACAATCTGAAATATACGCTACTCAAAACAGCCATCTGCAAATTATGCTAGAATCTATGAACATCTACAGTTAGAGAATATAACAATAACAATTAGAGAATATAACGATAACTCAATTAAGTCACTGTCAACACCTGCTACTGCTTTTATTAATTCTGAACATAAAAACTGCTCTAGCAAAACACCCCTAAGCTGATAACTGCTAGACTGGACTCAATTAATGAATCTGTATCTCTGCCCTCTCTCTTGTAGATCTAGGAAGGGTGTACTAAGGTTTACAAAATAGGTTTGCATGTGATTCAAAATCAGAAATAGAATTTGTTTTATCTTAAGGGAGGATGAAAAACTCATTCTAGGTATTTTTGTCTAAGTTGGGTGAATCGTACTCAACCTTTATCTCTACTTTCTATTCCACCAGAGATGCAAATGGTTCCACTCATAAAGTGCCTTCTTTTGATTAATTTTTTGTGCACCTTATTTGGGAACAAGACAGACATCCAAATGGGTGCTCTTGTTTCCAAAAGTTCAAAATCCTTTGCACTTATGGCTAATCATCCCAAGAAGTTTTAGTCGTGACCAAACCAGAATCTAAGGGATAGAAAGCACAAAGTACATGCCAACATATAGAAAGCACAAAGTACAAGCCAACATAGGTATTACCTACCATCCCTCACCAAAGAAAGCTAACAAAATAAAAGAGTTCAACGAAATGTACCTTTTGTGGCAAAGAGGGCCATATTGAGTCTTAGTGTTCAAAAAAATTGCTTGCTATGTGAATTAATGAAAAAATATCATATCAATCTTCCTTCTCCTTATTCCAACTCAAGAAACGACAAAGCAAAGGCTCTTTTTGCAACTAGCAGTTCTTCATGCTCCCACGCATGTGAATGGAATCTAGATTCTAGCACCTCCCTTCATATCGTTGTTCATCTAGGATTTTGACTCCTTTGATCCATGCAATGCTCAATAGATATTTATGGGTGATTCAACTACTTTAGCAATTCATGGGCAAGGTTAGATGAAAATTTGACTAATGTATATGTGTTCTAGCACTTACAACCAATCTACTCTCAATCTATTCAATGATTGTTAGAAAGCTTGATAATTCATCACAGGTGCTTGCCATATGGGAGGCAAACCATAGTGGCCACTCTAATTCTTTTCCACATTTGGTGTTCGATTCCCTTTCTAATGCTTGCTCGCACCAAAGAGTTGAGTAAATCTTCCTTTAAACTCTATTAATAGGCAAAAAGTACATATCTTTATAAAAAAAAATGAATGTCGCATATGCAGATATTCACGAACTCGAGCCCAAGCTCAAGAAAAGAACCTAGTCTATCCCCCATAGAGTATCAATAGTGTGCAACGAGGATACACTCCCATGCCTACATTAAAACAAAACAAGCAAAAACTCAACCTATTGAACCCTAGTTGCCCTACAACGCAAGGAAACCAGGATAATTGTGAGAGGACAACTACATGCCAAGCTAGGCTGCAACTCGAGCCACCACAAGTCATGAAACATCCTCCCAGGTAGATCCGATCACACCATGTCTTTCCGGACAACTCTGGTCCAAAACCAATCCCTCTATAGAACATGCAAGGGAACAATGCAAACTCTATACATCAAGTCATAGGCCATGGCTTCAACAACCATACATGGACAAACCCTTGAATAAGGCACCACCATGAGCAGACACCGAGACCATAACACACCACTAGGAACCCTTGCCATCCATAGTGAGCACCCATCACGCAATGCAAAACAAAGCCAAGGGAACCACACCGTGCATCCACATAGCAGAGGAACCATGCAAAGAGCCACCATCAAAACCCTAGGCTATCACACATAAACCAACCAAACCATCCATCAGAGGCCCCTCAACCCAAGAACCTCCTCACCGTGTCTAGCCACCATCCTGGAAAGTGAAACCATAGGGTTTGACACCAATCTCTAAAAAGGGAAAGAAGATGAGAGGTGCCTCTCCTTCCAAATTCTCCATCTTATCATCTCAAAAAAGAAAATCGAGGTGCTATGTATTGATATTATGAGAGATGGTTAAATGAATGAGTGGTACATGATATTGTGGGTACCAACAATAAATGGGTGGTACATAAAATTGTGCATACCAGCATACAATAAATATATGTGACATCTATTATTTTCTCCATAATAATAATAATAATAATCTAATTTTAAGGTCACAACCAAGCCAGACACCAAATTGGTGTATGAGACCCTCTTGTTTGTGAGACAAGGGACCCCCTCTGCGCAGCGATTTGACTGCTAAAGTCTACAAAGGTGTACACTACATACCCTACCCCCTTTTGGATTTGAATCTGTGATGTCTTAGGAGGAAACACTTGTTATTAACCATTAGGCCCACTCAAGTTGTACAGCAATGAATGGGTGGTACATGAAATTGTGGGTAACAGTGTATTATAAATATGTGACATCTATTATTTCTCTCCATATTATTGTGTTATTGTGTGTATGCACCCATATATGAAATTTAACATAAAAAAACTTAACAAAAGTTTCAACAAACTCTTAAGGATCAATTTCCTAATAGTCTTGTCTTAGCCTTGGATATATTCCAACAATTGTTGGCATTAGACTTGTACTCCCTTTATTTTGTAACTTTGGTTGACAAATTGCATGCCAAACTACAATAATTCTGTCCACTATGAAGAGAAACAGTTTAATAGTAGGTTGGCTTGTCATTAAGCTCTTTTATTAATTGCATTATACCTTGGACAATGTCAATAATAGTAAGTTGACTTTACATCAAGCACATTTATGATAGTATTTTACCTTGGACAATGTCAACAACAAGCCCTGGACTACGGAAAGAGTGGAAGTATAGCATATCTCCCAAGGAACCATCAGTTAAACCTGGACAAAATACTGGAATGCCATTCTGGAAGAGAAAAAATAAAAACGAGAGATTCAGTACTTTTTCATTTAATACAGACAAATATATTATCACAATGCTCTGCACACTAACTTTAAATCATTTCCTCTGATTTTCTTATATTTGAATTTTTATGTATCATTTCAAAAAATCTGCTCTAAATCATTTGCAAATTTAACTCACTCCATCACAACTATATAACACTCTTTTATTTTGAGCTGGTGAATCTAATACTTAACCAACAAAATAACAATGTAATGGTATATCATCAAACAATCAAATAAATCTTAACCAAAACTTCAGATAGTAGAAAATGGAAGTTCAAAATTCCAAGGTTATATATAGGGACTAAGAGATTATATGCATTTAGAATGCAAAATGTTGGAAACCAAGCACAGAAAGATATTAAGGCTATAGTTTCCATGCCACCGAGACCCTTGTGAAATGGACCATTTGTAATATTGCATTTCGCACTAGTGTTTTCCCCATGGGATTGAACAAATGACAAACTGAAAAACAGAAACCCCAAATCTAGGTCATTTCATGTAACCATTAAAACAAAATAAGAAAAGGTAACCTGCTAAAAGCCTAAAACACTGTGTGTGTGTGTGTGTATTGTGTTATGAAATATAAAAGTTTTACTTTGTTATTTCATTTATGCCCAAGCAGACAAGTTGACAATACAGTGGAAGGCTGAAATAAATGTTCAAAAAAATTGAAATAATATTATAGTAAACTTTATTTGCTGGTGACACAGGTACAAGCAATCCAATTGCAGTGATGTCATTGATTTGGATGAGGAGGTTCCCAAGAAGAGACCCGAGTGGTGGCACAACACCATTGGAGATCTCTGAGCAGTAAAAATGATCGAGGAAAATCATCGAGAGAAAAGAACAAACAGAAACCCAACACATAAAACTTTGCTCTTGTGGCCAATGTTCAGTAAGTGTTTGAGCCACAGGTGTTCGATGAAGCTAAAAGTAGACCTGAATGGGAGAAGGCCATGACTATTGAACATGAAAATTTGATGAAAAATCAGACTTGGAATCTCGCAGCACTTCCACCAGAGAAGAAACCCATTGGCTGCAAATGGGTGTACAACGTCAAGTACAAGGCAAGGTTGGTGGCTAAAGGGTTCTCTCAGTAATAGGGCATTAATTATGAGGAGACATTTGCTCCTACAACAAAGATGAGCACCATCCAACTAGTTCTAGCCATGGCGGCACAATGTGCTTGAAGGTCCATCAATGGACATGAAGAGTGCCTTCCTCAACAAAGACTCGGAGGAAGAGGTCTACATGTATCAGCCACAGGGATTTGAGGTTTCAAGGAAGGAGCAATTTGTTTGCAAATTAAAGAAGGCTCGATATGGCCTGAAGCAAGCACCTAGGGCATGGTATATCAAGATAAAAGCAGCCATAATGATATCATCCAACTAGTCATTTATGTACATGACATCATTTTACACTGTACAGGGAGTGAGGCAAACATGATTGAACAAATAAAATCAAACATCAGTAAGGCTTTTGACATAACTGTTCTAGGCCTCCTACATTACTATCTGGGTGTAGAAGTTTGGCAAACAAAACAAAATATGCCAGGAGTTTGCTTGACAATTTAGAATGACAAATTGCTACACATATGGCGAAAGGGTTGAAACTTTCAGCCAAGACCGACTCTAAGGCAGTTAATGAGTCAATCTACAGGCAACTAGAGGGTAGCTTGATATATCTTACAGCAACTAGGCCTGATTTGAGTTATGTTGTGAGCTTCATTTCTAGATTCATGACAATACCACAAGCAGAGCATTGGACTACAGCGAAGAGGGTGTTGAGATATATGAAAGGGTCATTTGAATTTGGCATTTTGTACAGCAGAAGCAAAGATCCTAGGTTTTGTGGATATACAGACTCGTATTAGGCAAGTTGCGTGGATGACAACAAATCAACCTCTGCATACATATTCAACCTTGGCACAGGTGCAGTCACATGGACCAAAGAGAAGCAGTAGGCAGTAGCCCTTTCATCGACAAAAGCAAAATATCAAAGAGCAATGAAAGGAGCATATGAGGCAGTTTGGCTCAGGAAGATGCTTTCAATTATGAAGATGCAGCAGACAGAGATGACACCCCTACTCTGCAACTATTAAGGGATGCTAAAACTAGCCAAGAATCTAGTCTTCCACAAGTGCACCAAGCATGTTGAGATACATTGCCACTTCATAAAACAACTTGTAGAAGATGGAACTATGGAGCTATAGTACCATCCCACAGAGGACCAAACTACAAACATTTTCACCAAGTTTTTGGGTCCTGAAAAGCATGTAAAATTTCAAGAGAAACTTGGTGTAGTTAGTAGATTGACCATTAAGGGAGGGTGTTAAAGTAGAGCTTAGCTTTATATAATTGTCAATTAGATATTAAACTTGGGTTTTAATAAAGTCGCTTCTGATTCTGTATTATTTTGTGCTTTTTATGCTTGATATCGCTTTATTGTATTTCTCGATCTATCCCACATTCATAAATTGGATTGACTTGACCTCATTGTAACCCTATATACGAAAGCTTTCACTCTCTTATCTATGCAATACACATTACGATAACTCTTCTGAGTTATTTCTTGGTTTCTTTATGTGCTTGATTTATGTGATAAGTACGAAAAGGAAATGCGGTATACAAAAAATCCAAAAATATAGATATATAGTTTTTCTTTAATAACAAATTATTTTGCAAGAAAATATGGAAGAAAATAAGAATGTTACACATAAATGACATTTTAGAAGGAAATCCATGTCTATATTAACTCTCATAAATGATAATGTGATGCAAAATCCCATAGCTTGGTGATCTTGACTAATGCCAATCCCATACCCTCATAGATGATAGAATCCAATGGAAATGCTACAACCCTTCCAACCTTGAAATTCTGAAAATTGTTAAGTCTGTTGAATTCTGAATGGGATAAGAAATTCTACTTTCTCCATATGAAGTTGGATGAGGTTGGAACCAGTGTTACAAATTCTGTGTCAGCGAATATATCGCCAAGGGTCCAAAAAGAAATTATCGGATTTTTCGACGAAAGTGTCGGCAAACATCAACAATATATCGGCAAACTTAAAAGAATACAAAAATAATCATTTTTTTCAATTTTCTAAACATCTAAAGCAACAAGAACATCAAATAAATGCATTGCCACATGAATATGGAAAGAAAACCGATATATAAGATGTATAAGACGTCTAGTGCTAGATCACACATAAAAAATGAATCGTGTCATGGATCCTGAATCCCCGACTCATCAATCACCAAAAAAATACAATCAATGTATCTCATATATAATGAAATCAAGTAAATAAACTATTGATTCCCTCTACTCCTTTTACAGGCAAAGGTAATCGCTCCAATAATGGCTCTGCCTCTAGAGCTAGAAGGCCCTCGCAGTCGTGGGGGTTGTAGTGGACTCTATGTATCTTTTAAATCGCTATGTATGTATATGTATATTTTAAATTAATAAATGAGCAAGGACATTTAAAAAAATGAATGTGAGACATAAATCATAAATAATACATGTCAGTGAATCACTGCCTATATTGGGATCCTATTCATCAATAGCACCCTATGCCTCCCTCCTCTAGGCTCTAGTCCTTGCCTCTACCTCAAATCTCAAAGTTGATCGTCCAAGGGCATTAGTCAACAACTCAACACCTTATAACTTTGATGAAAGTTCCTATTCCAAACGTTTAAATAAGGTAGAAAAAACTTCCCATGCTTAATAAGTGATTTTGCTTGAGTGAAGAGTACATTTTTATTAAGGTAGTGACAAAGGAGTTCAACAATCAACACGACCAACATCAAGGTACATAGAGGGGTTGATGTGCTTGATTAAATGCCAATCCCATATGCTCATACATGATAAAATCCAGTGGAAACTTTGCAATCCTAAAATCCTGAAAAACTATTAAGTCTGTTGAATTATGAATGGGATCTAAAATTCTACTTTTTGCATATGAAGTCCAATGAGCTTGGAACCACTCTCAAACATCGTGAAACAATTAATAGTAATATTAAAAATTTAAGTAAAAGGATAGAAAATGAAAGATATGGAGAATATCGCCAAAAAACCGAGGATACTATCGGCTAATATATAGCCGATTTATCGCCAAGGGGTTAGCATCGCGATATATCGCGATGTTACCGATATATCGACGATGTTTGTAACACTAGCTAGGATTGACGGATACTTGGTGAGTTTGGGATTCACCAAGAGTGAAGCAGATTCGAACCTTTATTATAAGGTTGTTGATGGCGAGCCTTGGATCCTAGTACTTTATGTTGATGATTTATTTCTCACCGAGCAAAAAGACTCATTGCATGGTGTAAGAGGAAGCTAGCCTCTGAGTTCAATATGAAGGACCTTGGTTTGATGCACTATTTCTTAGGATTAGAGGTGTGTTAGAGACATGATGAGATCTTCCTGAGTCAGGGGAAGTACATTATTGATATCCTGCGGAGATTTGAGATGATGGCCTATAATTCCATGGCTACACCGATGGTGTCAAATCTAAAGAAGTTGAGTGACTCATCTTCGGAGACAAATTTGGTAGATCCCACCATGTGCCGACAGTTGATTAGGTAATTGATGTATCTGGTTAATACCAGACCAAACATTTGCTTTGCAATGAATGCACTTAGTCAGTTCATGAGTGAGCCGAGATAGACACACTGGGTTGCTACGAATCATGTGTTGAGATACCTGCATGGCACAGTGGGATATGGCATGAGATATGCTTCCAGTGTTGACATGAGATTACAGGGCTACTCTGATTCTAATTGAGCAGGGAGTGCATTGGATAGGAAGAGCACCTTCGGGTGTGGCTTCAGTTTGGGGTCTATCATGATTTCCTGGTGCAACAAAAAGCAAACTTATATGGCACTGAATACAGCAAAGGCTGAGTACATTGCAGTGTGTGTGGCAGTTCGCGAAGCAGTGTGCCTTCGAAAGCTCCTTGTCGGATTGTTTGATTAGGTGATAGAGCCGACCCTAATTCACTGTGATAATCAAAGTTGTGTACAACTTTCAGTGAATCCAGTATTCCATGACAAGTCGAAGCATATCGAGATCCAGTATCATTACATCTAAGACATGGTGCAGAAGGGAGCAATCCAGCTCTAGTATATTACTACAGATGATCAGATTGTCGACATTCTCATCGAGCCTCTTCAAAGGGCAAAGTTTGTATACTTCTATGACAGGGTTGGAGTGGTGGAGAATGCCTCCCTCATTGAGAGGGAGTGTTGATGTTGCAGCATCGATGAGACATTCTCCTTGGGCTAGGAAGAATGGTGCGACTCTCCCTTGAGAGGGGGAGAGAAGGAGTTGATTGTTCTACATGATCCTCCTCGATGGACTGAGTTGAGTATGACACTTCTCGATGGATTGAGTTGTGTTGTAGTCTCTAGGTTGGTGCCCAGCAGTAATTTGTACCCCTCGATGGACTGAGTTGAGTATGAGACTTCTTGATGGACTGAGTTATGTTGAGTTACTGGGTTGGTGCCCAGCAACCCATGTGGTTGGGAGACTCGTCATTGGGTTGGTGCCCAGCAACCCTTGTGGTTGGGAGATTTGTCACTAGATTGGTGCCCAGCAACCCTTGTGGTTGGAAAACCTATGGGTTGTAGCCTATGTAGCACAGGAACAGCTCCTAGCTTTAAGGAAACTCGTTCCTGAAGTTCCAACGTTCCAAGGAACTTGGGAACTTGTAGGGAACTTTCCAAATCCAGCGAGAACCGTTCCAGATGGTTGGGAACTTAGTGGGAACAAGACCCTCTAAAATCGAGAACTTGGGGACTTTTTCTTGCGTGTTTCCTTCATCGGGAGCTTCCATGCATTCATGATTTCCATTTGGGTTGTTAACAACATTCCTATTTCCTCGCAACCATACATATACATGGTTAACTCGTAATTTTTCTCAAGAAAACTAAGTTGCAGTAAAAATCTATTTTGTGCTATCTTTTCGAGTTGGTGCACTGATCTGTCTACCACCCATGCTAGAGTATTCACTCGTCCCTATGTTGAATTGCAGTTACCGCTAATCAATAATAATGTAAATATATTTTCATTTTTTATATATTAAATAAAGGAAAGTAAATTTATATATTTTACTATTTACTTTATGAATAAAAAAAATCTTACTTTAAAA
Source organism: Larix kaempferi (assembly GCA_027924585.1). Classification (NCBI taxonomy): domain Eukaryota; kingdom Viridiplantae; phylum Streptophyta; class Pinopsida; order Pinales; family Pinaceae; genus Larix; species Larix kaempferi. The sequence goes on from BSBM01000742.1 coordinate 1,077,609, forward strand.
ATAAATTCATACATTACATTTAAATAAGAGCTATCATGATTTTATTTTATTTATTTTATAATAATTTAAATTTGATTATTTAACACATTTGCAAATATCCTAGCATAGAATGCCTTGTACGCATATAATATATTCTAATACATTTTAATCATAGTTGACACAAAACTGAAAACGTACTCTATACATATAAACACAAATATAGGGACTATAACTTCTAAAAGTCCCCACTTTAGAAAGAGTCTACCTTATATAATCAATGATGTGGAAGGTAATATTGATTTTATTGCCATTTCCATCTGCTAAGAGGTTCTAGTTACAACTATAATACAAGGGATAAGCTAATTCATCTCATTTGTGTTAATGTTTCTTTTCTTTTCATATTTTTTTAATGTATATTATTGTCATTTCCTGCAAATTTGGGGGAAACTTCTAGACGTATCTGATACTCGTACCCACGTTCCCGTGTTCCAGAAACTTGTGCAACATAGGTTGTATCCCATTGTCGTCGTGTTGGTTGTAGCAAGATGGACGAGAGAAGACCTTTCTTATGCAGAGATATTCAAGACAAGTGATGATGCCCAAATGAAGTTCAGATGTGTTCTAGCGTGATGATACCTCCCTAGCTAAGAGGGAGCGTTGTTGTTGTAGCGTTGGGAGGTATCCTCTCAACAAGTCGACCCTAGAAGAAACAATAAAATAATTATTATTATGCCAATATGCAAGTCGGTCTCATCTAGAAGACAAGTCGGTAAAGTGAAAAGATCAACCAAAATCAAGTATAAATAAAGATGGTGTCTCATTCATTTCCTCGAGGAATTCGACCAAGCAAGTTCGCTCAAGTTAGCTAGTGAAGTTCGCAGAAGAGAGAAGGACGAAGGCTGCAAAAGAAGACCATCTTTTTTGGGTTTGATATCTTTGGGATCATCTTGTATCTGGATGTACTTGTATCTTGAACTAATCCTCTCATAAGAAAGGTTGTTGGGTTTTCTTCCCTTGTGTAGAAGGGTTTCCCAAGATAAAATCTTTGTGTCTTTGTTTTTGTGCATTAGTTATCTTTCAATGATCCTATTTTATTACTGCTGCAAATTAAAGATTGATATACTGCTATATTATACAATCTAACAACACATGCATGGCCCTCATGTAATGTTGGACGTTATGAAACTAAAGGCAAGGCTCTTGCATCTAGAAACCTGCAAGTGGTTGGGGGTGGCATCTTTGTTATAAAAATCTGGTCACCATCATGATCACCCAATAGTTCAGCATCCAAGCACTCTATAGCTATGGCTCCATCCTTCATGTTAGCGTACTCTAGATTGTTGTCCCAAGTCACATATGTTCCATCAATTTTTGGTCGCATCACAATAATGGGACAACAACCTCAAGTTGTAGTGGACATAAACCAAGCTTTATGCCCAATCTACATTCAAGTTTTTTATCTTCACACTGTGGATGAAGTTGTAGGTGCTCCAACACCTCTTTGCAAAAGAAGTGTTAACAACCTATGAAAGCACTCTCACCGCCAATTTATGTAGAGACATGTGGTAGAGGAGCCATACATGTTGCACCATTTGATAGAATTCAACCTATCTTGATCTTTAGTTGCATGCAGATTAGCAAAGACTCCATGTTCACTGATTTACTTGCTCAATTAGCTTCATACTTGAGCATACTCCTCTTCGTCAAGGACCAACTTGTCTAATGCAAGCATATACCCATTCTGCACCTCTAGATCTGTGTGCGGTTCTCTCCTAGCTCCAATCCTAGGTATTTGTTGGGCCAACCAAGACAGAGAATAATATTTAGGTGTAAGGACATATGCTGGGGCATAAAGTGGAACATTCAAATTATCCCACCTTTTGACCACATGCTTATGAATATGATCATACAAGATTGCATCTATCTGCTCAACAATGTCTTTGATTTGGCCTAGCATGCTATCCATCTGCTCATACACTTCCCCAATCATCGCATGATCTGTATTTGTAAACCAAATCATATTATAAACGGGCTTGGTGAACTGCAGAACGTACATAACTTGTGCCCAAAACTGACCATCAAGAATAGTGTCCACCTCCTAAAAGTCATGTCTATCAGATGTGATTGCAGCCTTGTCTTTCAAACCCTACCATGAATCACTTGAGACCATACTAGCCAATACCTCCCTTACATTCAAAAGGCACATGAAAGTGAGGTAGTAGCTAGTGTTACCACCCAGTATGCACAAGATGCTCACTTGACAGAAGACATCAACTAGCCAGGGACCTTCCAATCCCCCATCCGATCAAGCAGTTTGCTGCTCAGTTGTTGTACTTTGCACCTCCTTTGTCATGGTAAAAGAGAGGTTGTTTGTAAAATTTGGCATCCTTTACATGTGTAAAAGGGCTAGCCCAAATGAGTTGCTCATGTTATGACGACTTTGGAGTGTTTTTTTACCTAGTTGAACTTAGATCCTAGTGATCAGAGTTCAACATGGTTTTTTCACTCACACCTCCAAAGCCAAAGTGTGTTATAACCTAGGTGCCTCAGGTTGTTGTCTAAGTTCTTGTGGTCTGATGTCAAATTTAGTCAGTCACCATGGTCTTAGTCATTCATGGCATGTTTAGTCCCTAGCAAAAGCAATTTGGAAAAAGACTATGTAAATTGAGTTAAGGGGCCATAAATTGTGAAGGGAATATTCTTGGCACCTCCCCCCGCTAGGAGGGTCTCCCTTCATCGAAGGGAACAAAGTGGCACCCTTACCCACCTCATGAGTCATCTCCAAGTCGAAATTTGGTTCCCTTTGTCAAAATTGGGATCTCAAGACCAAATCCCTAAGTTTGTGCATAAATAGGTGTTTTTTCCTACAATTTAGGGTGCCCTTGATTTACTCATGACAAACTCCTACAAAGAGGGGCACCCTCACCTAATTGGGCACACTCCCTAAAATCACCCCCTCCAGGAGCGCGCTCCACAAGAAGAAGGGGGCACTCCCCCACATCTGTCTTAAAGAGTCATTGGCACAGACAAGGCAATATTTTCCTATGGATCCCATGCCCCTCATGGGTACTTGGATGGGCTTGTGAACTTCCAAAACAGCACTCAAAACGTCAATGGAAATTACCAAAATAACTTGGAAACGCTACTGGCCGTACCATCCAGTGTTTCCAGATTTCGAGATAGGGGATTGAGGTCTAAGGAGTTTCATACCCGTTTTGACATTTCCGAGCGTTTCGAGTACTAGGTTGTGGCCAAAATAGGTGTTTCCTGCAACGTAGCTACAAGCTATAATTTTTATAATTATTCCAAATCATATTCTTTGTAAAGTAAGGAAGCGAGCACAAAATAAAAATACAAAAACAACGGTGACTATAAGATGGGTTCACTGCTCTCTTGCAGGAAACACCACATAAAGGTCCATACCAATACTAGAAACGCATGGAAAAGCTGAAACTAGTACGAAACGGCTTGGAAACACCAACGATCCTACCGTATGACGTTTCCTTATTTGGAAACGTTGTATGCTACGACCGACAGCATTTCCGTACTATTTTAGGTGAATTTTGCCATGTTTCTAATGAGTTTTAGCTGAGATGTGGGGTTGCAAATGCTAATGCAAGGGCTATGCACCTTGTAATTAATGGTAATTTTAATATCACCATTAATTGTTTTGGGATGTTTGAGAGTGGTTCTAACCTCATCGGACTTCATATGGAAAAAGTAGAATTTCATATCCCATTCAAAATTCAACAGACTTAACAGTTTTCAGAATTTCAGGGTTGGTGGGATTGTAGCATTTCCACTGGACTCTATCATGGATGAGGGTACAGGATGTTGATTTTTGGGCAGCATCAAGAGCCATTCTTTAGTAGATTGGCATCAGCATGGGGCTGAGAACCTAGTCAGGGACTAGGATGTTGTTGTACTTGATCAACATGAATCAACCTTTCTTATGAAGATTCTAGAAGACAAGTTTGACCATTGAAAGTGTGAAGAAGACCAATGTGTAGTACTCATGAGAAGTTATTGGAAGAGAGCTTATCTCTTGACACATGTGGATCATTTAAGAACTGGATGGTTCCTTGTGAAAGAAGGAAGGGCACTATATCTCTTCCATGGACCATATCCATTACAAGAAGACATAACGTCATATAAATCTTGTGCCCGTGAAGAAAGGGTCATAAAGGCCTTGCACCCACCTAGAAGAGGTCATGAACAACCAAACACCCAAGTCAAGAAAAGAAAGATAATGTACCTTGAGTTGGCATGTGTGGGCCATAAAGACCAAGAGAAGAGTCTATAATGACTTGGCTAAATGATTTTGGTCATGGAACCACATTAAAGGTCCAAGAAACCCATTGAAGGTCCAAGAGCCCACTTGTAAATGACCAAAGGTCCAAGATAAAAGTCAAAAGGGTTAAAAGTGAAAAATAAAATAATGTAACCCTAACTAAGAGTATTTTTATTATTTGTTTATTCCTAAGATTATGGAATTGGTTCTCAAGGGTGAAAAATAAATAGAGAAGCAATCTCACTTGAACAGAATACATTCAAGACATATGATTCTTGTCTCTGATCTATAAAATCAATTTTTGGGGCTTCATACTGGCACGTTTTCTCTCCTTCATAAGGTCTGATCAGTATATGACAGCAGCAGTAGGACTCCAAAGTCATCTCCTAAAGTAACGTCAAGCTCTCAAGAAGGAAAATCAGAGATCCGAATTAACCAGAGTTCTGATCTGCTGTTACAACATCAGCTCAGGGTTCCGCTACCATCACAAAGTTCCGATCTGTTGTTAATTAGCAGCAACAAAGTTCCAAGTTACCTCAAGGTTCCAATCTACTACTGTCTCCTCCATCTCAGGGTTCCGATCTACTTTCAGGGTTCCGTTTTGTTGACAACAACATCATTCCTGAGCTCCGATCTGTTGCAGCAAGCTTCTGTGATCTCCTTCAGGCATCCGTGGTTTGGATCAAGTTGCTACAGGACTGCCTTGATCAGCAAATAGTCAACGGCTTGGTCAAAGGAAGCCACAGGTCTTTTATGCTCTATCTATCCATCACTGAAGGTTTGATTCATATATTGAAGGCAGCCGCACCCTGTCAGGGTTAGTACCAGTCACCATGAAACATTGTTGAGGCATACCTTTGTAATACAAGGTCCACATCAGTGATCCGAAGTTGTACTCAGAGATCCAAATTTCCTCTGTGATTAGAGGTGGCATCGCAATGATCCGTGGTCTCCTTTCAGACATACAAGGTCTGAACAGTGTCAACAATCAGTTATTCATTCATCAAACAGTCATGGGTGACTCAAAATTCAATGACATTCTTCATCTAGTTAATGGAAGCTTCAGAAGCAGTGTTGACAATGATTAGAGCTTGGTGGTTGTTGTTACTATGCTAAGGGTTTCACTTACAGGCAGTCTCTCTTGATTAGATCTCAATGCTACAGTACTTCTATCTGATGTTACAGCTTCAAGCTCTACTCTAAAGTACTTGGTCCCTATGATTTAAGGAGTTAAATTAATGGTCATTTGATGAAAACTTGTTCTTCTATCATGAATCTATCATAAGAAAGGTTGTAGGGTTTTTCCCTTCTGAAGGGAAGAAGGGGCCAGGGTAAATCATGGTGTCTATTGTGCATGATTGATGCGATGTGATATGTTTACTTGCATCTGATGTGTTTACTTTCTGCCCTATGTTTGTTTACTATTACATCTGTTAATGTCATACTGCTCTTACATATAGTTGACACTTTCATGTGTAATTATGCAAAAGAAAAAATATTAAAATTGCATTCATAATTAGTAATTACCAATTTATGAAAGTAACTAAAATTCAACACAGGAATGGCATTAGTTAAGATCATTAAGCTATAGGATTTTGTATCATGTAATTATCTATGACAATTAATAATAAATATAGACATGGGTTTCGTTTTAAAATGTTATTTATGTGTATCATTCTTATTTTCTTGCAAGATATTGTGCTATATATATATATATATATATATATATACTAGGTTTCCCTTGACGTACCCATTTTGGGGGGGTCATGTTTCCAAACGTCCCTGTTTCCGAAACTTGGAAACATTTCCACGTTTCGTGCAACTTAGCTTCACTGGAAGGCTGAACAAGGTGTAGCAGGTTGAACAAAAGATTAAAGGCAAGCAACAGAAGGGTACTCCAGTTGGAATAACACACAAGCAGAGATTCAGAAATGTCTTGTCAACAATGATGGAAGAAGAAATTAAGTACTGACTGCCTAACAAAGATATTGTCAAGAGAAACTGGCATTGCCTCAAAGGAATTCACAGCAGGCAGCATACAGACACAGTGGCCAAAGATATAAGAGGCTGAGACTCAGGGCACATGGTTGTGTGGGAGATTACATGTGGGAAAGCACATAAAGAGTAGGAAATGTTAAAGTTAGTGCAGCTGCGAGACCCATTCTCAGAGAGGATGGTGCCTAACTAGGGTTCCTGGTCAAGTTAACCAGGCAGAGTAAAAAGTAAGACCCTAGAAGGTACCCTAGGGCCCCCAGCTGTCTCCTGGGGTTCTGGGTCAGGGACCATGTAGGTTGATGCCATGGCAAAAGTCCCTAGCATGTGGCTAGGGCCCCTATTTGTCTCTAGGGTATTCTGGTCAGAGACCAGACAATTTCTTGGTCACGAGGACCATGCAGGTCCTGCAGGTTGAGACATATACCTCTTGGTCCGAGACCAAGAAGATTCTTGGTCACGAGGACCAAGTAGTTCCTGCAGTGGCATACCTGGTCAGTTAACCAGGTGGATCTTGGTCAGTGGACCAAGATGATGATGTGTGATGTCTTCTTCTCCTAGGTCTTCGAGATGGTTGAGCTAGATGGTCTTCTCAAGGGACTGGCCACCCCTTGATGGAGCCACTAGCATTTGACCTAAGGAGCAATCTAGAGGACCACATGATCACATCATCCAATGTGGACCCTTACTTATACAGTGATGATGAACTTTCAGGTTGTGTATGGAACACTTGTACATTTGAGAGAGAGATGATTGGTTGTATCCCACCTCGGTTGCTCATCCTTGGTCTTTACACCTTGTTAATTATTGGTCTTGTAGTACCTTGTCTTTTACTTGTGGTTAGTGGGGTCATCTAACCACCTTGAGTTGTTTTGATTTGTACCAACTTGATGTTTTTGGTCCTATGGGTACTATGGTTGTTTGTCCACTTTGTGGTATACCCTTGGTCCTAGGGGTTATGGGTCATGTACCCACACTTATCTTATGTTGTACCATGTGTTGGTCCTTGTACCCTCACCTATTTAATTATATGACCCTAGTACCCACCTAAAGTCACCCTATTTATATCTTATGTTATTTATAAGTGACTTTATTGTTTTGACCCTAAAATGTTGGTACCCACCCAAGTCACTTTATTTATATTTTATATTTTAATGTTTTGAACTTATTGGTACTACCCTAATTTAATGGAACCCTAACTTGTGTAAAGAATTATTTTATGACTCTTCTATAAGTTTTTAATGTTCTATGTAATGAAGTCTTTCCTCCTCATTTGTCATGTTAAAAACATTACATCTCAGATCTGATTGAGCTCTGCTTGACGTCTTGGTTACATGATGATTGCTTGTTCACTTGTTGAGGCCACCAACCTGCTATAGATTACTACAGTTCCAGATCTGATATTATTAATTGTTCAGGGGTTAACGTGAAGGCTTTATTGCGCTGCTGCTGTCCTAGCCGTGACTTTTTAGAGGGCTGTGAGCTCAGTTCTGCTAATTGCAAACTATGTTGAACCCAGTTCAAATTTGCATAGCCCATAGCCCAGATCTGCTCCTTGTGGTTAGTCTGAGACCCGATCTATTTGTATGAGGTCCGATCTGCTGCTAGAAGAGCCCAATCTGCTTATCTAGAGATTCGGTCTGCCTGCTAGGGTTTTGGGTTGAGTCCGATCTGCTCTCCTATGGTTCGATTGAGACCCGTCCTGCTGCTTTGTGGTTTACTTGAGATTTGATCTGCTGTTTGAGTCTTGTTTGAAGTCCAATCTGAGCTTTAAGGGATCCGATCTGCCTTGTGTATGCCTGTTGAGAGTCCATTGGTGGAGGCCGTAAACTCTCCTTGGCTTGATCCACTTGTTTATGGTTTGCTCAGGTCTGATCTGACTATTATGTGCTCAAGTGTGGGTCTGATCTTGTCTATTATATGAAGACCGTGACTTTGTGTGGGTCTAATCTAGCTGCTGAGTACATATTTGATAAGGCTGTGACCTCTGTGAGTCAGAACTATTTCTTGAGATTTTATTTGGGTCTGTTGTATGTATGCTGAGCCCTCCTTTTGACCGGATCTATACACCGAGACTTATCTGTGGTCTATACTCTGTGTTAAGAACTTGCTAGTGGTTAAACTTATGTGCTGACACTTTTTGGGATCTGATCTATTAAACTGAGCTTTGATTCAGACTGTCATTGACTATTTGTTTATACCTCCACCCAGTCATCTCTCTCTCTTTGGTTTGTACTAACCCTCTAGCAGGGTCCGCTGGTTCCTAGTGATTGACTGGCCTGTGAGAGGCAATCCTTTTTTGAAAGTAAAATTTTCTGAGTATAAAACAGGAAGGGTTCCACACTCCAGGTAAGTACCCTAACTTGCTCTTCTTATTAATTAGACTTGTTATTATTAATCTTATACTGTTGGTTACATGTTACCGGAGATTACTTTAACACAAGAACCCATTGGTAGTGTTAAAGCTGAAAAGTTGAAAGAGATGAAAATTATGTTTTGAATCATCTTGTTTAAGATACTGTTGTACTATTCTGCTCTAGTATAAATTTGTTATATTGAATTTTTGCATTAAAGTATATAAGATTTGATTTTTTCTGCATCAAACACTAACCCTAACCAAAATTTAACAGGAAAGAACCAAGAAATGTTGGATCCCACATCGGTATGATTGGTTTATAAAGGTGAGAAATTATAAGATTTAAAAGCACCATAAAGTATTTAAATCTCATAGTTTCTGGCATTGGCCCTAGGCACAGAAATCATGCCCATGTGGCTTCTAGCTTTTCTCGGCTCTCTCCTATGTGTTTTCCCATGTATAGTATGCCAGACATCTGTGTGCCAAGTTTGAGCCTCAAATATCTCTACCCAATAGCTGGCACAAGAGATAAGTAAAATACAATGTAGAGAGGCATCAATATCAGACGGGGGGCTCTGGCGGCAGCAACATCAGATGAAATTGTGCAAACGTGGGCAGGCGGATTGATAGACAAGTGACATTCATATGTTAGCAAACGTTTGACATGAGGCAAGTGGTTGTTAACAGGCAAAGTAATTATAGCACAATCATTCAATTGCATAAATTCAATAGGATCACTAGAAGAAAGACAAAGCACAGAAACAATAACAAAAGAGTTTATCCTAGGAAACCCAAATGGGAGAAAACCCAGCAACCTTTGTATAGAGATGATAATTCTAAGAACAGAGCACAGTGATGAGAGAGAAAAAAATGGAAATAGTTCTCAAGTAGAAACCCCAAAATTGTCTTCTCCTTGCTGCAGGTGCAAATCTCTCTCTAGGTGATGCGAACTTCACTTGAGTGGATGAGTGGATGAGTGAATAATGAGGTGAACTTTCCCTCTATTTATACAAGTGCCAAACTGGCCTTTTCCCTAACTAGGCCGACTTGTCTAATTTGACTGGGCTGACTTCTCTTCGGGAACAATAAATAATTAATTTTTTATCTTTTCTTTTGCTTGCTTTGCACCCCAAGGTTTATATTGTTCTTTATAGGGTTTACATGATTAATTACATCAAGTTCAACTCCAAAGTTGCACAAATTCCAACACTCTCTCTCACCAAGGAAGGTATTCTTCGGTCTTCATCAGCATCATGATCCTCTAGGTTTCATCTATACATCTATATTGTCTCAATCATCTCTATACATACTGAAGGTTGTCAACACAGTCTCAGTCCTTCAAGAAGTGTCATCATGCATCAACTCCACCAGTCCTTCGGTGAGTCCAAGAGAGTCTCTCCATTCTACGTGGATGTCCGAGAGATAGGCTTTACCATCTACTACCTGTCCGTCTCATCTGCCGATGGGATCCTCCCATACCTGGCTGAGAACCTGGATGAGCAGAGGTGCACGACCATCTACTACCTGTTCGTCTCATATGCCGATGGGGTACTCCCATACCTGGCTGAGAACCTGAACGAGTAGAGGTACCTATGCAATCATCACACGACCATAGACTACCTGTCTGTCTCATCTGCCGATGGGATTTCTCCCATACCTAGCTGAGAACCTGGACGAGCAGAGGCACCTGTGTGTAACCCGACCATCTATTGCCTGTCTGTCTCATCTGTCGATGGGATTTCTCCCATACCTGGCTGAGAACCTGGACAAGTAGAGGCACCTGGGTGTAACCCAACCATCTACTGCCTGTCTGTCTCATCTGTCGATGGGATTTCTCCCATACCTGAGATCCTGGACAAGTAGAGGCATCTGGGTGAAAGCAGGGTAAACATCTATATGTGCTAGGTATGGGATTTCTCCCATACCTATGCTCTGCGCCTCCCTCCCCACGCCCACGCCTACGTCCACGTCCACCAGCTCCCCTGCTGCAACTCCCGCGCGCTCCTTCGCCTGCTTTCCCGTCCACCTTTCCACCCCCGCTCTCCCTCACATCCGTTCCTCCGCGGCACTTACCTCCTCCACCAACGCTCCCCATTCAACTTCACGCTAGGCCATCCCTTCTGCATCTCCTCCACGCCTCCTCCCTTGCGCACTGTCTCCGCTCCCCCGCGCAGCTACTCCAACTGCTGCGCCCTCTCCACACCCCCCTTCCAAACTTCCGCTCCTCCTTCCCCACCCAAAGAGTTACACCAATGCTATATCCGTGTCCGGATATACTCAATGATTATTCAAGCGAATAATCCTCCAATGGAAAATAACTCCATTTGATAATAATATATAATTGATGATGGATAAAGATGATGTCTTTTACAAGATAGACTTTCCCGTATTTATAATTGTTTAAAGGGTGTCTAATGCAACTCTTCATAAAGAGTTACACCATTTCACTAATTAATTATATTATTATATTATTCTTGTTTGTTGTTATTATTATTATTATTTTTATTTATATATATATATATATATATATATATATATGTTGATGTTTATTTTATTATTATTTTATTCATAGCATTGCCTCTCTCTTAGAAAGGCTTTGTCCTCAAAGCCTTATAACGTTGTCGCACCGTTCCTTATGACGTCGTAGCTGACGAAACATGTCGATACGAACTTCTAAGTGTAGAGCATAACTTTCGATATGTGGATGGGTCAATCCATCCCAAATTGATTTGTTGTTGACTGTTGGGATTCCCCACTGATCTGTCGTTAAGATCTTTGATCACATTAGTACCATCGTCTTTCGACATTTCCCTCTTTTCAGAATATCGGTTTTTATGGTTGGGGTGTCGATAGGGAATTTTCACAATGTCATTTTTTTTTTACGAGTGTCGTCTTTTGAGCATTGATTTGAGCTGGGACTTTTATTTTCGTCTCTTGAGGTTTTAATGTTTTATTCTGTATCTTTTCCAACTTGTTTCCTAACTGCCTGTTATCATTTTGAAGCTTCTTGATCAATTCGACTTGCGATTTCCTGTCATCTTCAGACTTCTTAAGTTGTTCCTTAAGATCTTCATTATGACTTCTGATGCAGCTATTTTCTTCCTGCTTGTCTAGAAGTTTTCCTTCAATGTCTTCCATAGATTGTTTTGTCTTCCTACTATTTTTCAACTTCTTAATTTTTGTGACTAGTGTCTTGTTATGATTTCTTAATCTGAAAATTTCTTCGGAATTGTTGGATAGTGTTTTACTATTCTTTGCGATCTCCAGTTTGTGTGCCTTTTTAGAGTCGTCATTTTGTTGTTGAAGAACTTTTATCTGTTGTCGACATTGGCCGACCTCTAATTCTTGACTTTCTAATTTATGTCGTATCTGAGTTAGTTCTTCATCTTTGTTGCTAACGATTTTGTTCAAGCGTATTATTTCTGCTTCATAATTATTTATTTCCTTCTTTATATCTTGATTTCCTAACCTCTGATTGAATTCATTTTCGGCTTTTAATTCATCAATTTGCGCATACAATTTTTCTATACGCCTTGCTTGGTCAGATATTTTTATTTCATTGCACCTTTCTTGTAATTCAATTCTTATTTCTGAATTGTTATTTATGTCACGAAATCTTTCATTGTCTTTTCGATAACGTTTTAACGTGGCTTCTAATTCCTCTATTTGTAATCGCAAACCAGCTTCCATGGTTTCGACTTCTTCGGAGATAGATAGTATTCAACTTTTTCGATGATAGAATGTCTTTGATTTTGACTTCTCTGGTGATAGATAGCCTCAATTCTTTTAACGAAGGAGTCTCCCTTTAACTTGACTTTGACTTCTTCAATTTTGTCTTCTCTGACGAGGGATGCTTTTCTTTCCCTTATCATAATTCTTATTATTTAAATGTAATAATAATATTATTTTAATATTATATATTTCCCAAACAATTGTAATATTTTACAATTATGGACTAATATTAATTAATCTCCACGTTGGTTAACTTTTTGCTTTAGATTAATTTCTTTGTGGATTGTGTGTAGATTAGGTGGTTGGGAAGAATGATTGTTACCTTCCCCACCCAAGTTCAAATCTCACTTTTGGTTTGTTCTTAGGGAATAAAACCAAACCCACTTCTCACAAAACCAGGTGCACCTTAAAACCATGTGCGGTTTCACTTCTTATTTTTACTTTTTACTTCTATTCACTTCTAAACTTTACTTTTACTTTTACTTCTTTTTTTTTTTTCCTTTTCACTTCTTCTCACTTCTTTTTTATTTATTTCTATATTCTATTTTCTTCTTTTTTACTTGTCTTTCTTTTCTTCTTTTTATTTTCTTTTACTTTTTCCTTTTTCTTTCTTTCTCTTTCTTTCTTTTTTTACTTCTTTGGGCCACGGCCCTGGTTTTGGACAAGGTCCTAGATTGGTGGCTACAAGCCTGGCTCTGATACCAATGCTATATCCGTGTCCGTATATACTCAATGATTATTCAAGCGAATAATCCTCCAATGGAAAATAACTCCATTTGATAATAATATATAATTGATGATGGATAAAGATGATGTCTTTTACAAGATAGACTTTCCCGTATTTATAATTGTTTAAAGGGTGTCTAATGCAACTCTTCATAAAGAGTTACACCATTTCACTAATTAATTATATTATTATATTATTCTTGTTTGTTGTTATTATTATTATTATTTTTATTTATATATATATATATATATATATGTTGATGTTTATTTTATTATTATTTTATTCATAGCAATATGCCATCTCTCCCTCTCAAGGAGGGACACGTTCTCTTCTACTCCAAGTCTTTCGCGAAAGTATTCGAACTTCATCCTGGAAAGAGACTTGATGGAACATCTGCAGTCTAGTCATCTATCGGAACATACTGTAACTTGACCGCACGTTTCTGCACCATATCACGTATGAAGTGATACCGAATCTCTATATGCTTCGACCTGTCGTGAAATACAGGATTCACTGGCATCTGCACACAGCTCTGATTATCACAATGAATCACAGTTGGCTCTGGAATCTGGCCAAACAATCCTACAAGGAGTTTACAAATCCATACTACTTCTTGGGCTGTTGTACTAGCAGCCATATACTCGGCCACTACGGTACTAAGTTCTGCTTCCTGCTGCACCAGGAAATCACTGCAGAACCCAAACTGAAGCAACATTCGGTGTTGATGTATTTGTAACTTTAGAAGATATTCACTTGTATATTGTATGTATTACATTTGTACTTTATTGTATCCCGAACGGAGATGTATTATTCCTCCAATTGGAAAGTGTCGTCAATTGTATTTGCAAGTGTCGCAAGTTACATTGTAAGTGTCGTAACTTATATTTGATGGGTTATTAGACCACCTTGGTGGGGTCGACCCTGTATGAGTCATGTGAATGGGTTATTAGGCTTCCTTAGGAAGTCGGTCCAGTTAGGGTTAAAGGCAGGTCAAATCATTGTATAAATAGAGAGTGTGAGTCCCTCATTCTATTCATTCACTCAATCATCCAACTTGCATAGTTGAGAAAGAGGAGTGCGCACAAGTGGAGGAGTAGCTGCTAGAGACATCTATCTTTTGGGGTTTGATCTTTGTGATCTTTGTATTGGTGCTCATTCTATCTCTGAGGAAGTTGCGGAGTTTTTCACCTTCTTGGTCTTCCCCGGTGAAATGCTTTGTGTCTCTTGTCTCTTATGTTTGCTATGTTGTACATGTTGTTCTCTCAGTTAAGATCCTAGATCATATTGAATTAAATGATAAAAAACTAACATGGTATCAGAGCTAGCTTGAAGGAAGGCATTGTATGGCATTTACGACACTTGTTGCACTTGCGACAAATTGGAAGCTAGGGCTTGATATAGTAAAAACTAGCCATCGTGACACTTTCGCTATAAATCAGTTTTGGCGAAGGTTCAGGATCTGAAACTTTTACAGGCCGAAGATAAAATGTTCATGTACCTTGTGTCCGAAGATCAACCTCAGATTCGTTGTACTTTGTGAGATATGATTCGTACAAATTAGGGTTTCTGCCTCTTCCAGAATGCAGCCCTAAACAGGTGACCTAGGCACAATGGTCATATCTCGGGCTAGGAAGCTCCAAATGGAATTCTGTAAAAAGTGGCAGTTAGGGCACAGACTGTAGTTTTACAGGTCCGAGTTTCAAAGGCCGAAGTTGAAATAGTGACACGTGCCACTCCGTACAAGTTCGCTATGCTATTTCATCCCATAAACAGGTCATGTTGCGACACTTGGCATATCTCTCTCATGGAGAATACATTGAAGCTCAGATCTGTGGGGTTGGAAAGATGACAGGTCAGTCTACCTCAGGCCAAGTTTCAGACCCTAAGGATCCGAAATTTCAGAGATACTCCAGAAACAAAATGGCATATATTTTTGTTAAAACAGAATTAGATTCTGAGCATTTCCATTTTTGGCTTGTCACTGCTGCGGGAAATTAGGGCTTTTGATAGAAGTGGAATTTTGGAGTTCTCTCAGCATAGGATTGATCTCCTCAGCAAAATCAAAATTTAGAGACCAAGATCGAAGTTTTTGGTTGGGTAGAACCCTGGGATCTATCAAACGCTAGTTCGGGTTTTGGACTAGAAAAACCAGATTTTGACAGAAGTTGCAGATCCGAAATTTGTAGGTCATTTTTGGAGGGTCAATTTTTGGAGTTTTCAAAATCTGAGCACACCAGCTTGCTCACCTCAATCAATTGCATCTCCCTGTCCAGACAGAAATTTGAAATTCCAAGTTTGAATTTGTAGGGTTTCTCTTTCAAACCCTAACCAACTCTAGATCCAGTTTCAACAAATCAAAGTGGATTGGGTTAATCATAGATGAGAATGAATTGGACACCTACATAAGTGAAGAAGTTTCAGTTCCAGAGGGAGATGAGGCTAAGGCATTACATAAGAAGACTACAGGCAATCCCAATAGGTATGACTTGAGGAGATACAGGTATGTTTTGAAATCTGTTCATGATTAAGTTTGTCTTCATATTATTGAGGTTAGTACAATCTTGATTAATTTTAGACTTATCACCTTAGTAAAAGTATGAATTCATGTGAATGATAGAAGACATTCATTGATTAGGGTTATGACACATATGATTGTACTAATGCACTGTGGTGTTGTATGAGGATGATGTTGTCCGCTAACATGAAAGGTACATCAAAAAAGACAAATCAAGTTCTAGATCAAGAACATATGACCATGGTGACATGAAGACAAAGACTCGTCCATAGCCATTGATCACATAGAAGATCTACTTACGAGGTATGTATGATTTGGTTCTACAATGCTTAACTTATGAGATATGCAGGTTACTAGCACAAGGTCTCTAAATCATCGAAGAGAACAAAGAAGATATTGTTTGGGTATGTTAGACATAACTCGCAAACATGATAATCCAGGATGTTTTTCTTATATCAAGTTAGAATCCTACCTTGTGTTAGAGTCTCATATAAGTATACTTTCGTATGATTAATAATGATTATTCATGAAGTTATAGGTTTGAATAATCATGGGTTTACGCATATTTTGCTTCTTAGTTTGATTAACGATATGACAAACTAGAAGAGTCCTATAGTCAAATAAGAATATGTATGAGTAAAAGAAGTACTCCCTGAAACCTTGAATACTAATGCTTGTGATAAATTACCTACGTATGAAATGATCATGACCATACATATTTAGAATCATAATGTTTTGATAGTATTGAGAATTGAGATTATATTAATGCATGTCTGATTATGTATGAGATTTCGAGGATGACACAATGATGACACTAGTGCACACTTAAGCATGCATAGTCGTCCAGGATGGATATAAGTTTAAAGACAGATAATCCAGGAAGCAAAGATCAAGAGGGAGCACACTCCTGTAGTTCCTGCAAGGAAGCAAAGATCAAGAGGGAGCACACTTCAGTAATTCCTATAAGGAAGCAAAGATTGAGAGGGAGTCCACCCAACAAAAGATAAGTATTTGAATTGTCATTTCTTATTACTTAAATGATGTTGTTCAGTCATGTACATACTTATGTTCCTAGATTTAGGATGCATATTATGCATATTAGAAAAGTTGCATTAAGGAACAAGATACTACTAATATACAAATAATGGGTAAGTGGCCTATGGTACTGTACAACATTCCATTGCTACTTATCTAGAATGAAACCTCTTTGCTGACATGCTGGGAGTTGTGCACACTCTTAACAATGTTCTGGTAGAGATGGAAGGCCTATAGAAAGTTACGGGATATGGATAAATGTTGTATTGAAGCATTGGCAAAGATAATTGCATGACTGTATGACATATGTCCTTATGTGTAAGATTTTGTTCTGAAAACTATGAGAAGTTTCTAATCATGCAATTGAATTTGACTTGTAGGAAAGATCATGTACAATCACCTGCAAAAGAAGGACAACGACATTTGTTCTAGCAACAAAGATCAAGAAAACTATCTATTGAAGATATTGAAGAATCTGAAGTTCCCAGGATCCGAGATGCAGTAATGGAAGGATTCCATGATCGAGGAGTACCAGTCGATCATGAAGAATGATGTTTGGGATGTGGTCCCAAGACCAAAAGGGAAGTCTGTTGTGACTTCCAAGTGGATCTACAAGATCAAGCATGTTGCAGATGGTAGCATAGAGAAATACAAGGCATGGTTTGTGGCTCGTGGCTTCTCCCAGAAAGAAGGGATAGATTATGAAGGGATAGATTTCGAACTCAGAGGCAAGTTTCTTCTTACACCATACGATAAGTTTCTCATTTCCGGTGAGAAACAAGTCATCAACATAAAGGACCAAAATCAATGGCTCATCATCCACAACCTTGTAGTAAAGGTGGGGGTCTGCATCTTTCTTGGTGAATCCCAAACTCACCAGGAATCCATCTATCCGTCCATACCAAGCACGGGGTACTTGCTTGAATCCATACAGGGTCTTTTTCAATCTGCATAGGTGAGACTCTCCTTTCCATGGACAATAAACCCTTCTGGTTGCTCAATATATACTTCTTCCTCAATAACACTATTGAGAAAGGCTGTCTTGACACTCCCATAGTTGAAACAATAGCAATGATCGATCTGATGGAAGTATATCGAGCCCCAAGAGCAAATGTCTTATCATAATCGACTCCCTCTTTCTGAGAGAAACCCTCTCGCAATAAATCTAGCCTTGTATTTATCAACACTCCTATCTACTCCATGGTTGATTTTGTATAACCACTTGGAAGTCACTACTGACTTCCCCTCAAGTCTCGGCACAACCTCCCATACGTCATTCTTCATGATGGATTGGTATTCTTCCACCATGGAATCCTCCCAAACTTGGTGCCTGGATGCTTCTTCATAAGTGGTAGGATCTGAGTCAATGACATGACTCATCAATGCTACATAACTGGAGAACCTCTGAGGTCTTTTACTTTCTCGGAAAGTACCATGTGGAGCTTCATGCCCCTCTACATCCTACAAAGTTTGTTCTGCCCATCTAGGCCTTTTCCGGCCTACTGCAATATCTCTGGGAACATCAACTAGATCAATAGGATCGATGGGTTCATCCTTTTCTGCTAACTACCTCTGAACTGGAGGGGGAGATGATCTCATCTCCTTTGATTCTAGCATCTCCTCCTCATCGATCTCCATGTTTAATCCTTTGCCTTTCCTGACAACCATCTCTTCTTCAAAGGTCACATCCCTACTGACTTCAATCTATCTAGATCCTGGGATGTAGATTCTGTATGCCTTTGAAGACTCACTGTATCCCACAAAAGTTCCCTTCTTGCCTGAAGGTTCTAACTTCGTTCTCTTCTCCTTGGGCACATGTATATAGACTGGATAGCCAAAGATCCGAAGGTGGCCCACTTCTGGTTTCACTCCTGTGAAAGCTTCTTCCGGAGTCATATTTTTCACTATCTTATGTGGACATCTGTTTTGTACATATACAGCTCTTCTGGAAGCTTTTGCCTATAAGAACATTGGTAGACTTTGGTCATATATCATGGCTTTCCTTGCATCCACAATTGTTCTGTTCTTTCTTTCAGCAACCCCATTTTGTTGAGGGTTGTAGGGAATCGTGAGCTCCCTCTTAATTCCTACTTCTTTGCAGAAATCATTGAATTCTGTACAGGTGTATTCTCCACCATTATCTAATCTCAGGATATTGATCCTCTTTCCTGTCAAATTCGCGACTTGTGCTTTGAATTCTTTGAATTTGCTGAGTACTTACTCGGATTCCTTGGTCTTGAGAAAGTATATCCAAGTCTTTAATGAGTAGCCATCAATGAATGTTACATAGTAATGATATCCACCCAATGAAGCAACTGTCATGGGTCCGCACAAGTCAGAGTGCACTAGATCCAAAATTTCTTTAGATTTGCTCTCACTATCTGGGAAGGATCTCTTGGCATTCTTGCCAAGTGCACACCTCTACATGTTCCATCATGGTCTACCTGAAGCACTGGTAAACTTGTCACTATATTCTTCAATGCTGGGAGAGCTCGATAATTTAGATGAGCTAGTCTTCTGTGCCATCGCTCACCCATGCTTGTAGAATCATGGACTAGGGCTTGAACTAGTGGAGTGCTTAGTCAGTACAGGCTCTCCTCTCTCACACCAATTACCTTGGTTGTATCCATGCTTGAGTTCTTGTGCCAAGCAAATACTTTCCCATCTGAAAATGCTACTTTATATCCATTGTCCTCCAAGGATGAAATGGAAACAAGGTTTCTTTTCATACCAAGTACATAGAGCACATCACTCAAATGTAGTGTATCACTAGACTCTAGCTGAAGGGAGGTGGCCCCAGATCCCTTCACAGTGTAGTTAGCATCATCTCCAAGTACAACACGGAGATAAGAATCTTTCTCAATCATTTCTGAAAGATTTTCTTTATATCTTGTCAAGTGTCTAGAAGCACCACGATCTATGAGCCAAGTATCACTAGTGGTGGGAACAGTACCTGATAAAGCTGATATGAAGAAGAATTATGTACGATCTTCATTCCTTTGCTTCTTGTGATGATGGTCTTCTTCTACATCAGCAGTTGAAGCTTCATGCTTCCTTTTGTTTGAACTTTGACAATTACTAGCGTAATGACCATATGCCTTGCACCTATAGCATTGTATCTACGATAAATCCTTCTTCTTCTTCTTCTTCTTCTTCTTCTTCTTCTGCTCTGGGGTGGACTTGATCTCCTACTTTGGTGCTTGTGTTTGTAAAACTTTCTTCCCCTTCCCTTGCCTTTCTTGGCATGGGATACGAATGCTTGATTCTCCTCAAGTTGAGTGCCATGAAGTCTTTGTCTTGCTGCTATTCTTGTCTCTCTGAGTGCAATCTACCCATAGCTTATCGAATTTGGGTAGCTTGGATCTACCGCTTATACTTTGAATGAAAGACTCCCAAGATGGTGGGAGACCATTTAGAATAGTAATGACAAGCTCCTTTTCATCAATGGGATCTCCACTGGTACTAAGCTTGTCCCTTAGTTCTGTGATCCTCATGAAATATGAGGCAATGGATTCTGACTTGGACATCTTCATGTTTGATAGTTGATTCCTCAATGTAAGGGATACATTGATACTACTATGTTCAAACAGCTTCTTTACTGTTTTGAACATCTTTCTAGCAGTCTTCTTACCTGAGATTTGAGGAACCAAGTGGTCTCTAACTGAGTCCACCAAAATCCTTCTTGCTCTGGCATCATTCTTCCTCCAGCGAGATTTGTCTTCTTCAGCTTCTGGTTCTAGGACCTTCTCATTGACAAGCTGCAAGAGATCATTTTCTTCTAATAGAAGAAGAACCCTAGACTTCCAAGAGATGAAATTGGAAGCCCCTTCCAGACAATCTTCAACCTTCATTCCAATCATCTTCACTGCAGATCTGGACCAGAAACCCTAGCAGGAGCTAGGTAAAAAATGAAAGTTGAAATTTTGGAAAATTGACTCCACAGGTAGATGCACCCTAGCAAGGCAAGTTGAGAAAAAGTAGGGCCGAGCCAAAACTGTGGAGGAAGTAGGTCAAAAACTGAAATCCTAATTTTTGTTGCAGCTGTAGAATTAGGTCAAAAATTGAAAATTCTCAGAATTGAATTCTGCCTTCACCAAAAGATGTGCCCTCCTTAGAATGAAATTCCCAAGGCTCTTTTTCCGCCAAAAAGTTGAGTGAAGGCTTTGAAAAATGAAACCCTAGTTCCAACAATGGCTTCTTCTAGTACCGCTCTGATACCATGTTAGATTTTCACACAATTATAGCATAATAATTCGATTACATAAATTCAATAGGATCACTAGAAGAAAGACAGCACAGAAACAATAACACGAGTTTATCCTGGGAAACCCAAACGGGAGAAAACCTAGCAACTCCCTTAGGAGGTACAATCAATTACAATAAAATACAATAATAATATCTTCCGAAGTTGCACAAACTCCAACACTTTCCCATGTATAATATGCCAGATGCATGTGTTCCGAGTTTAAGCCTCAAATATCTCTACCCAATAGCTGGCACAAGAGATAAGTAAAATACAATGTAGAGAGGCATCAATATCAAACGAGGGGCTCTGGCGACAGCAACATCAGATGAAATTGTGCAAACATGGGCAGGAAGATTGATAGACAGGTGACATTCATATGTTAGCAAATGTTTGACATGAGGCAAGTGGTTGTTAACAGGCAAAGTAATAACACGAGGAGGAAACAGGTGTTATTAAACCAATAGAAGGGATCGAAGCTCACTACAATCAATTATTTGTTTTTTATCTAAAGTATAAACTCTCATTATTGTCAGGGTTGTCTTTTGAGCAGCCAAAAAGGCTTTAATAAGGTTTTGAGGTTCTAAGTTGGTTGCATGCACTCTTTACCTGTTTGTCACGTTTACTCCCTGTCCTTTTCCATTGAATTCAACCTGAGCTAGCCCTAGCTAGCCACCAGCTTCAATACAAGACTAATAGGGAGACTTTAATGGCCACCCCACACCTAATAGCAAATCTAATGATCCAACTGTGCAAACTGCAGCAATGGTACCACCAGTCCATCACGAAGTATCTCTAACACTCACCAATACCATGTTACAAAATATTGAAAAGAGAAAATGCACTATGCAAGACATATACTCATTTTGGAAGAAGGCATATTAAATACATATTTGGACATGGGTGATATAACTCCAAAAACATCTGCAAGTGTCAACACCTAAGTGACTTAGCTCTGCGGGTTAGCTAGAAGACATATTAAGTACATATTTGTAGATGGATGATATAACACCAAAAACATACACAAGTGTCTTAACCCCTAACTTCTAAGTGACTTAGCTCTGAGGGTTCGCTCAAGTGGTCAAGAGCCAAACGTGAGATCTATCCCCTGGTGTAAGGAAGGTCACGGTCTCGACTCTTTGCGATTCCCTTAAGGCGAGGTGCTTGGAACTAAGGCACCATCAGCTTTACACTGGGTACCATCCTCTAAATGAGGGGAAGTGCCCAGGAGTTTCAATGGGAATTATTTTCCAAAGAAAAAAACAACTAAATGACTTAATTAACTTCACCTTATTTATCTTAACATGCCAAGAAAAAAACAACTACATGACTTAATTAACTTCACCTTATTTATCTTAACAAACCAAAGTTACATTTGCTTTTAAATGTAACGCCTAACAGTTCTTTATATACACAAATTGGTCTTATATTCTATTCGTGTTGGATAGTTTTCATTTTTATCATTGAATAATATGATATTCTCTATATATTTCTCTGCAACAGTGCATTCAGTGTTTTAAAAATTGATCAACTCAAAACCGGAACCGGCCAAGTTGACCGGTTTAACCCTCATCAATTTCGAACCAATACAAAACTTGTCTTGGAGGCCGATTTGGTAACGAACTAACCGAATTAGACCTCGACCCAGTCAGTTTGACACCAAACCGACCAATTTAACTTGACCAATAATGCCCAGGGTGCATGCGTGGAGGCTAGACATAAAAATTTAAAAAAATTGACCAGCTTTGTACTAGTATGTAATGTCCCCATTCAAGTAATTGCATAGTAAGACAATCCCATCAATCCTACTAAATTCCTAGGTTGGATGGGCACATGTGGAATTGTAATAAGGAAGCTAATAAATGATGTTTAGACATTAGAAGGGTTCAAGTATTTAATAAATATGGTGAATAAATAAATTCAAGAGAAATTCTAGGTGGCAAGTGGTTTTGGAGACATATGGAGGGTGTGGGACCCACACTAGCTTGATTTTTCAATGACACATGGCATCTCTCTCTTGCCAATTCGAATTCATGGGAAAGTGAACACTCTTGGGTGAGTTGGTAAGTCATAACACATGGAATTGAGCATCTTAGGTCGAATTGGGATGGATTGGTAACCTCCATGGAAGATAAAGAGTCAAATTGGAAGTTTGTGGACACTTGGGCTAGATTCCCTAGCCCCTATGACACCAATGATGGAGAATCTATGACAACTATGACAAATTGCAGACCTGACCTCTGACATCTGACCATTATGACATGTCAGCCCCAAGAATAGGCTCAAGAAAGGCGCTCATGGGAGTGGAAGAAGCCCAAGAGACTCAAATTCGAATTTGGGAGAAGATGGAAGGTTGGAACTAGGAGACAAGTGGCAAATGTGGAATATTTCCTAAGTGGAAATCTCTTGAAGCTATTGAGAGGATTTCGACCCTTAGAAGGCTAATGTTGGTTATAAAATGTAGAAATCAAGTTTGAGAATGGCTTTTGATGATTTGAGAAAAATTGCATTTGTGAAGAGAGAGCTAGTGGATGACTAGTTTCTTGCCTTAGCCAATTTCGAGGGTGAAAGATTCCCATCCAAGTTGGTGTTTGGAGAGGCCACTCAAGTCTTTCATGGAGCTTTAATGGAGTTTTATTTGCAGGTACCAGCTACAGGGCAGCTTGTGGTTTTGTTTAGTGCAGCACCATCTCTCAACCATCTCTAGTTTTGAAGGCATATTCATGCTCCTTGAGGGAGGACGTTTTTGGTGAGCTATTATGCTTCTTGGGAGAGCTTCTATTGATGTATTTCTGGTTGTAATAGCATTATATACTCTATTCTTCACCTTCAGGAAGTCTCAGGTCGAAATACCATGTGGTTGTGTGTAAAAATGAAGATTAATGAGCAAACAATGTCCATTTCCCCACTACATTGATGTATGCCATTATAATGATGATGATTTCGAATAAAGGAATGTTTCTCTGATATATTTGTGATGAATGGACTACCATTAATGTGTATTACAAGTTTCATATTGAGTACTTGAGAATTTGAAGCCAATATACTCAGTTTATTTGCATTTGAAGAAGATTTGGTGCCATTTCCCCAAGGGTCGAATTAGTGGTTTTTGTTGTTGTTTGGGAGAGGGTTGGAACAGACCTTATAACTAATGAATGATGCATTTGGGACCTTAATAACATCCCTGAAACATCCCCTACCTCTTTTCAGAAATTTGAGACAGTTTGGAGGCATTTGGGAAGCTCTTTTCACTACTTACCCTAGGGGGATTTGAACCCCAAATTACTAGTAAAATTGTATACTTGAACCAGAATCTTAAGAGAGTTTGCAGAGGTCTTTTGGTGGCCATATATCATCCCTGAACATCATATTTAAGTCCTAATATCATTAATACACCTTCCCTGAAGATTTGGGACCATTTGGACCAAAATTGGGACCTAGGAATCAAAACTAGTCAAAGGTCGAATTTGGGGAAAAAGTGGAAAATTGGGCATTTTCTTAAAATTTTAAAAAAAGGACATTACAAGTGGTATCAGAGCATGGTCTTGGCACCTGATGGTATTAACAAGAAACCAAACAAATAAACCACCACCTTTTGAATCAGTAGTTGAAGAAGTTTTGGTTGAAGAAGAGATAGTAGCAAAAAAAGAGTTTTTTCTAAAACAATGGGTAGAGAGGAGGAGGAAAAATTAAGACATAAGGAGGAATTTATTGAAGCCTTAAAACCATGTTTTGAAGGAATTAACATGGTTATGCTAGAGATGAATAAACAAATGATGAAAAGTTTCGAATTGTTGGGTAGCCAACTTTCAGGCAAAGGGATGATAGGAGATAACAGTGGTTCACATTCAGGGGAAAAGATAAAAGGGAGTGGGCATATTTTTTCAAGCACGGGACCACATAATAGACTTGATGAATTCCAAAGCACACAAAGGCATACTACACCTAAATATCTCACACCCAAAGAAGAGCCCAATCTTGAGGTGGATTATAAGAAACTAGTAAATGATTGGAATGATTTGAATGAAAAGTGTAAAAGAAGTGTACCACTCAGTGACTACATTGATGCTATACAAAAAATTAAAAGGAGGGAAGACAATAGGTGTCCATTCCAAAACAAAGAATTAAATAGTACTATTGGAAAAATGTCACTTCCTACTTTTGATGGTTCTTCTCAAAATTCTGCTAACACTTGGGTGCAAAAATTGGATGTATATTTTCAGCTGAATCCTATGTTGGAAGAGGATGCATTAAAAATGGCCATTTTGCATTTGGAAGGAGATGCCAATGAATGGTGGTTTCATGGGCTGAAAACCTTGGGTCATAATCAAGTTAAAACATATGGAGAATTTGTTGACAGGGTACTCGAAAGATTTGAACAAAAAGATCCAGAATTGCCTTTCAAAGAACTAGCTCAATTGAAGCAAACTGGGTCCCCTACTGAATATATGTTGGACATTCAAAAATTATCAATCAAGGTGGCTGATGTATCTATGGGAAGATTAGTATTGTTGTTCACTGAAGGTTTGGCTGAACCCTTAAGAGGTTTGGTCAAAGCCCACAAGCCAACTACATTAAAAGATGCAATGAGCTTGACTAGGGGTCTCCAAAATGTGCTTCCTGGAACGAGATTTCCTCCCAACCCTAGCTACAAATTTGAAAAGAAACCTTAGCAAAGGGATGGATATGATAAGAAATCTTGGCAAAGAGAGCCATTTGAAAGGAATAAAAAAGAAGGACTAAATAGGGATGAACTTGGAAAAAAGAAACTGTGCTTCACATGCTTCCAACCATGGACACCGGGGCACAAATGTACTAAAGGAAAGGCTCAATACATAGAAGTATTTTCTGATAATGAGGGGTATGATGGGGGCATGGATGAAGATGGACATATTTCAGATCAAGAAGAGGCATATGAGATAGCAGTAGAAGAGGAAAGACAAGAAGAAAATCAACCTTCACCAAACAAAGCAAGAATGGTAGTACTTTCAGCAGTACCTCCCTATCATACTATCCGATGCAAAGGTGTGGTACAAGGATAAATAATTTCAGTTTTGGTAGATGGAGGAGCCACCCATAACTTCAGTGTTGGTAGATGGAAGAGCAACCCATAACTTCATTGATGCAGAGATGGTGGAGAAAAGAAAGATACCTATTGAACCATTTGATGGCTTCACAGTTGTCATTCCCAGTCACAACACAATGCAATGCAAAACATGGGTTCCAAAGCTGCAAGTCATCGTAGGTAACTATACTTTTGTTGATAGTTTTTATGTGGTTGATGTTGCTGATACTAATGTGGTTTTGGGAGTGCAATGGTTGTATTCAATAGGAGAGCATACAGTAAATTATCAAATTCCCGAAATGAAATTCCAAGATTCAAAAGGAGTACAAAGAGTTGTGAGAGGGCAACGCACTTATCCAAATCAAGTAGTGACTTGCAATAGTATGAGATCTATATTGAGGCATGGGGATATAGAATGTGCTGTTGAATGTCATATTACATCTCCCAAACCAACTATAAATATTGTTGAACACCCAAAGGAGATAGAGAGACTTTTGCAAAAATATGAAAAGGTTTTGAGAGACCTTGCACATGGTAGACCACCAGATAGGGGGGTTGAGCACAATATTATTTTGGAGGAGGGTACTTCACCCATTCAGATACCACCTTATAGACATCCTAAAAAGTTCAGAGATGAGATTGAAAAAACCATCCAAGAACTCCTAGAGTTGGGACTCGTTAGACCAAGCTCTAGCCCTTATGCTTCTTCAGTATTGCTAGTGAAGAAAAAAGATGGAACATTGAGAATGTGCATAGATTTTAGAGCCTTGAACAAAAAGACTATCAAGAATAGGTATCATATTCCTAGGATTGATGAGCTTATGGATGAGCTACATGAGGCCAAATACTTCTCAAAAATTGACCTTAGAGCAGGGTATCACCAAATTCGAATGAAAGATGAAGATGTGCAAAAGACCGCTTTTCGATGTCATTTTGGCCACTTTGAATTTCTTGTCATGCCTTTTGGGTTAACTAATGCTCCAGCCACATTTCAAGCATGTATGAATAGGATCTTTTGCAAGCAACTAAGAAGGTTTGTTTTGGTTTTCTTTGATGACATTCTCATTTACAGTAAAACATGGGAAGAGCATTTGCAGCAATTAGAGATTGTGTTGAAAATTTTGCAAGAAAAGTCCTTATTTGCTAAGTTATCAAAATGTGAATTTGGGATGAAAGAACTACTGTATCTTAGGCACATTATTGGGCAAGAAGGAGTGAAGGTACACATAGAAAAAATCAGGGCTATCTTGGAATGGCCATCACCAAAAAATATTACCGAATTGAAAGGCTTTATTGGCATATGCACCTACTACAGAAAATTTGTGAAAGGGTTCTTCAAGTTGACTTCTCCACTCACTGATTTGACTAAGAAGGATGCTTTCAAGTGGGATGAAGAGGCTGAAAAGGCCTTCCAAAAAATGAAAGAGATAATGAGTAGTTGTCCCATACTTGCACTTTCTGATTTTACTAAACTTTTTGTTGTGGAATGTGATGCTTCAGGTGGAGGAATAGGGGCTGTCCTAAAGCAAGGCCAACACCCCATAGCGTTTGAGAGCAGAAAGTTGCAGCCTCATGAAAACATTTACTCCATCTATGATAAAGAAATGTTGGCCATTATGCATGCATTGGCCAAATTCAGACAATACTTGGTGGGCAGCAAGTTTGTGGTGAAAACTGACCACAATAGTCTAAGACACTTTCTCACCCAAAAAGATCTAAATGAAAGGCAACAAAAGTGGGTAAGCAAGATTCAAGCTTATGATTTTGATATTGAATATGTCAAAGGAAAGAATAATATAGTAGCAGATGCTTGTCAAGAAGACCTTCTTTTTCTCTCATGGACATTGCCAAGGATTGGAAAAACATGCTACTAGTTGAATATGCTAAAGACAAATTTGCTTGTGATGTGTTGGATGGAATCAAAGGGGATGATAACTACAGGATTTTGAATGGGCTGATATATTATAAGAGAAGAATTTATTTGGTTCATAACTCCAAGCTCAAGTACCGAATTTTGCAAGAAGCACATGATTCCCCACTAGCGGGCCATCCGGGAATCTTCAAAACTTATAGACAGTTGAGGCAAATATTTTTTTGGAAGGGGCTGAAGGAAGATGTTCAGAAGTATGTGAATGAATGTAAAGTATGTCAACAAAACAAATCAGAACTTACATGTCCAGCCGGCTTATTACAACCCTTGCCCATTCCAGAGCAAAAATGGGACAGTATCTCCATGGATTTCATCACCGGGTTGCCTAAATCTTTGGGTAAGGATTGCATCTATGTGGTAGTTGTAGGTTGACAAAATTTGCTCATTTCTTTGCTGTTACATCATCTTTTAGTGCTGCACAAGTGGCTGATATTTTTTTCAAAGAAATCTTCAAATTGCATAGACTCCCCAAGAGCATTATCAGTGATAGAGATAGTAGATTCATTGGTGCTTTTTGGCAAGAACTTTTTAGATTGGTAGGCACTCAATTGACTCCAAGTACCAGCTATCATCCACAAACTGATGGACAAACAGAGAGGGTAAATCAATAGTTGGAAGGATACCTAAGAAACTATGTGGGAGAGCAGCAAAAAACATGGGCAAAATGGCTACACTAGGGTGAGTTTTGCTACAACACCACTTGTCAATAGGAATGTCTCATTTCAAAGCATTATATGGTTATGATGCACTTACATTTGCTGAAATTATATTTGGTGATAGTAGAGCCCCAAAGGCTAAAGATTGGGAGGAAGAGAGCCAAGAAATTTTAAAGCTCTTGAAAGACAATTTGCAGGTTGCTCAAAATCAACAAAAACAATATGCTGATAGACATAGAGAAGAAAGAACCTTTCAAGTCAATGATTTAGTATATTTAAAGTTGCATCCATATAAACAAACATCTCTCAAAAAGAATGGAGCAGAAAAATTAAAACCGAGTTACTATGGGCCATACAAGGTAGTGCGGAAGGTTGGAGAAGTAGCATATGAACTAGAACTTCCGGAATGGAGTAAAATCCACAATGTATTTTATGTTTCCTGTCTCAAGAAAGCCCTTGGTCAGCAAATGATCACTTCAGAAATACTTCCTCCTTTGGATGATGAAGGTCAGCTCACACTTGTTCCAGAAAAGATTTTGAAGACACGGGAAAGAAAGTTGAGGAGTAGAATTATCAAAGAATATTTAGTGCAATGGAAGGACTTACCAAATGAAGATGCCACATGGGAAGAGGAGAAGATTTTGCAGCATCCAAATTTGAAATTGCTTGAGGACAAGCAATCTTGGGTGGAGAGGATTGTAATGTCCCCATTCAAATAATTGCATAGTAAGACAATCCCATCAATCCTACTAGTTTCCTAGGTTGGATGGGCACATGTGGAATTGTAATAAGGAAGCTAATAAATAATGTTTAGACATTAGAAGGGTTCAAGTATTTAATAAATATGGTGAATAAATAAATTCAAGAGAAATTCTAAGTGGCAAGTGGTTTTGGAGACATATGGAGGGTGTGGGACCCACACTAGCTTGATTTTTCAATGACACATGGCATCTCTCTCTTGCCAGTTCGAATTCATGGGAAGGTGAACATTCTTGGGTGAATTGGTAAGTCATAACACATGGAATTGAGCATCTTAAGTCGAATTGGGATGGATTGGTAACCTCCATGGAAGATAAAGAGTCAAATTGGAAGTTTGTGGACACTTGGGCTAGATTCCCTAACCCCTATGACACCAATGATGGAGAATCTATGACAACTATGACAAATTGCAGACCTGACCTCTGACATCTGACCATTATGACATGTCAGCCCCAAAAATAGGCTCAAGGAAGGCACTCATGGGAGTGGAAGAAGCCAAAGAGACTCAAATTCGAATTTGGGAGAAGATGGAAGGTTGGAACTAGGAGACAAGTGGCAAATGTGGAATATTTCCTAAGTGGAAATCTCTTGAAGCTATTGAGAGGATTTCGACCCTTAGAAGGCTAATGTTGGTTATAAAATGTAAAAATCAAGTATGAGAATCGCTTTTGATGATTTGAGAAAAATTGCATTTGTGAAGAGAGAGCTAGTGGATGACTAGTTTCTTGCCTTAGCCAATTTCGAGGGTGAAAGATTCCTGTCCAAGTTGGTGTTTGGAGAGGCCACTCAGGTCTTTCATGGAGCTTTAATGGAGTTTTATTTGCAGGTACCAGCTACAGGGCAGCTCGTGGTTTTGTTTAGTGCAGCACCATCTCTCAACCATCTCTAGTTTTGAAGGCATATTCATGCTCCTTGAGGGAGAACGTTTTTGGTGAGCTATTGTGCTTCTTGGGAGAGCTTCTATTGATGTATTTCTGATTGTAATAGCATTATATACTCTGTTCTTCACCTTCAGGAAGTCTCAGGTCGAAATATCATGTGGTTGTGTGTAAAAATGAAGATTAATGAGCAAACAATGTCCACTTCCCCACTACATTGATGTATGCCATTATAATGATGATGATTTCGAATCAAGGAATGTTTCTCTGATATATTTGTGATGAATGGACTGCCATTAATGTGTATTACAAGTTTCATATTGAGTACTTGAGCATTTGAAGCCAATATACTCAGTTTATTTGCATTTGAAGAAGATTTGGTGCCATTTCCCCAAGGGTCGAATTAGTGGTTTTTGCTGTTGTTTGGGAGAGGGTTGGAACAGACCTTATAACTAATGAATGATGCATTTGGGACTTTAATAACATCTCTGAAACATCCCCTACCTCTTTTCAGAAATGTGAGAGGGTTTGGAGGCATTTGGGAAGCTCTTTTCAGTACTTACCCTAGGGGGATTTGAACCCCAAATTACTAGTAAAATTGTATACTTGAACCAGAATCTTAAGAGAGTTTGCAGAGGTATTTTGGTGGCCATATATCATCCCTGAACATCATATTTAAGTCCTAATATAATTAATACACCTTCCCTGAAGATTTAGGACCATTTGGACCAAAATTGGGACCTAGGCATCAAAACTAATCAAAGGTCGAATTTGGGGAAAAAGTGGAGAATTGGGCATTTTCTTAAAATTTTAAAAAAGGGACATTACATAGTAACATTGAAGTCAGTAATATTGAATGGTAATGCCGAGTTTATCTTTCATTTTCTATCCTTTTACTTAAATTTTTAACATTACCATAAATTGTTTCAAGATGTTTAAGAGTGGTTCCAACCTCATCAAACTTCATATGCAAAAGTAGAATTTTAGATCCCATTCAGAATTCAATAGATTTAATAGTTTTCAGCTGTGTAACTGAACATAGTCATTAGGTTTGAAGTCCTGTGTCTACGTGTTGAACACAGACACGTCCTGACATGGTGTCGGACCCGTGTTTTGGACATGTCCTGGCCTTTAGGTTTGAAGTGTCTTGTGTCCGCGTGTCGGACACAGACACATCCTGACATGGTGTCGGACACGTGTTTTGGACGTGTCCTGGGCCTGTGTCCGCGTGTCAGACACGAACACATCCTGACACGGTGTTGGACACATGTTTTGGACGTGTCTAGTTTCAGGACACGTAAAAAACACGTGTCCAACACCATGTCAAGACGTGTCCTAACATGTGAGAACAATGTCCCAAAAACAGGACACTTTTACCCTCATTCATGCACATTTTTCAATGAGGGTTGAGCTCTTAGAGGGTTTTTGCAGGTGAAGAGCATTAGAAGGTTTTCCAAGGATTGCAAGTGACTTGAGGGTGGATTTTAGTGGGAGCATTGCAAGTTTACCAATAGGCAATAAGAAGAATGTCTTAGTCAGCAAGGACAGCTGGTAAAGGGCAAAGGAGAGGGAGGATTATGCCGATTGGTATCTCCCCCTCTCCTCCAAATCCAATCTTGAGTTTATCTAATGCTACCACTGCTCCATTTACTGCTAGCGGAGCTGTTGGTGTTGCATATAACCCTATATTAGCAAGACAACAGGCCCAAGAAAAGAAATACCCCTTGTGGAAGCATGTAACAAGGAAATCAGGGCCTGGAGTAAATCTAGGTGTGGGAGGGAATGAGTCTATGAGTCTATCATTGACATATGCATTGTGATTTGTGAATGTGTAATGTGTATTGATTCTAATTTCTATTGAATATTTGGAAATGTTCTAGTTTCTAAAAAAAATGGATCTATGTCTATATTTTTAATATATATAGTTTTTAAAATATATATATATTTATATCATGTCCTGATTCCGGGGGTCATCGTGTTCGTGTCGGACACTCATATTCCCATGTCCTCGTGTCAGGTGACTTACGTTTTCAGGATTTCAGGATTGCAACGTTTCCACTGGATTCTATCATGTATGAATCAAGCACATCAACTCACTATGTACCTTGATGCCGATGGTGTTGATGCATGATTGTTGAAGATGATTGAACTCCTCTATCATGACCTTAATAAAAATGTACCCTTCAGTCAAGCAAAATCAATTATTAAGCAGGGGAAGCTTTTTCTACCTTATTTTAACGCTTGGATTAGGAAGTTTCATCAAAATTGTAGGGTGTTGACTAATGTCCTTGGAGGATGAACTTTGAGATTCGAGGTAGAGGCAATGGCTAGAGCCTAGAGGGGGGAATAGGGTGGTATTGATGAATAGGATTCCAATATAGGCAATGATTTTGATGATTATGTATTTTCAATTTTGATTGAGATATGTATTGCACTTGGTGCCACTTTGATATATTCACCCTTACATGAGTAGACTTCGCATATTTTGTCTCTAATGGTTTGGAATCCTAGCTTGGAATGTAAATTTTTTTTTTCATTAAAATTGTAAACTTTTATGTATTTTTTAATAGTTCGAATCATTGAAATCAAACTGCTCCGGTTCATTGACAGTTCTGGTCCGAGTTGACCCTCAACCAGTTCAACTCCCTGTTCCAAGTTTTACAATATTGACTGCATTATTATCAATGTGTGTAAGTCTTACATTAAAATCTAATGTCAGTAAAATGCTAGATATCCTAGACAAGCTCCAAATTCAGTTAAAAAAGCAGGCATTAGCACACTAGCAAGCTTAAAACTATTTGATTTGGATAAAAAATCTTCTTTATTTCTATATGAAGGTTAAGTGAACAATCACATCCACAGCCTGGGAGAGGATGCAGCAACATGTCAAGGCTAGTAATCAAGAAAGAGAACAACCAGGATTCAGAGTACTTCTGGACATTCGTTGTATCTGTTTAGAGGGTCCTGTCGGGCTGGTCTCTGTGGAATACATTCAGAAAAGTAAAACTAATTTGGAGGGAATGGTAGGTTTTAATTCTAAAGGATACCAAAATGAGCAATCGATTCCACAGGTTGGGAAAGGACATAGCATCCTGCAAATGGCTGATACCTTCAATAAAAGGAGTGGCTAGGTTTTACATTTGGAGCAGGTAATACCACTTAGACAAGATGCCCAAACCTCCCACAAATAAAAAATCGCAGTTAATCACTAGTAATCAATAGGAAATGTGTTCAAAGAAAGTAAAGCTAGTTGCATCTGAGTAATTGTTACATATCCTTGCAGTTTAAGAGTTTACACTTCGCACAGAATCCATCATTTTCCTATACCGAAGGAGGTGGAGAACAACATTAAACAACGAGCTAAGTTGCTATAAGGGAGATCTCGGCCTTCTAAGCTGTGTTAGGTGCTCTGCTCAACTCATAACTAGGCTAAGTGATTTTAGAAAAGACGTGGATTTTTTAGAACTTGGGCCTGAAGTTCACATGTTGACTCTTCCTGCTTATTCTGGGAGATGTAGGGTCCACATCAACAGCTCCCTAGCTCTTTCATGCAGCACATGGTGTAAGCCTATTAATTATTTAATGTAATAAGATGCATTTTCTTCCAAAATGAAAACAAAAAAGAAGGAAAGACCAACTGAAGCAACCTGTCCAGAGTGAATCTAGATCCCAACTCAATTAGGGAGCATACTTTTACAGCCCTGGTTGATCAAACCTAAGTTACCTAAAAACTTTTGCACAAAGGCAAGATAAAGATTTATCTAGTAATGCAGCGACATAACATTCCACATTTACACTTCAGTCATATTAATTCCATGATATGTTTAAAGGATTTTGATGAAAAACTTTTGCACAAAGGCAAGATAAAGATGTATCTAGTAATGCAGGGACATAACATTCCACATTTACACTTCAGTCATATTAATTCCATGATATGTTTAAAGGATTTTGATGAAATCGATACCACTTCAGCTCCTAACTAGCATATCAAAAATAAGGATATAGGTCAGGATACGCTAGGCAAGGAAAATCAGGCTAATATCATGCAACTTAGAAATGCATACTATTGATAATTGAGGAAGTCAGAGATTGCAAAATGGGCAATAAGGCACCAATACCTTGTATGCCCAGTAACAATATGAACTCGGATTATTTATTTCTTTACCCAAACGAGCAATCACCTTTGATGGTGTCCAAACCACACCCTACAATAAGAAAAATTTGCATCAGTACATGGTATATCTCATTTTACTCTGCCAATGAAAAACACAAACAAAAGTTCCATAAATCATATAGATACAACAAAGCTGCACACTAAAGTTTAAAACTGTAAATGCATAGAAAAAGTTTTTTGCCCTACAATGAACAGTGATCTTAAAAATCATGAACAGAAACCATTATACAAATAAGGTGACTATAATCAAGGCAATTACAGGTTTAACAGATGCATGCCAGAAGAACACAATTCACACATCCCAGAAAGTCATATTTAATCCCAGTTGCATTTTACTCCTTTCGGTCACTGGCTACATAAAAGGTTAGGACTTAGCTACCTTCATGCACATTTGAATATTTTTTCCCAAGAGACCACCTCCAGTTGAAAGCAAAGTTCCTTCACAACTTATCTACAACGGACTGCTTATAAATTAATTTCTTCAGTTCTTTTTGCTCTGTAGCATGAGAACCTGCCCCCACACCTAGTGAACCCATGCTTGGGGTTCACGCATCCCAGTGTTCTTGTGGGCACTGTAGGGAACGTCCCCAGGGGATCCCCTCCCAGAATCTAGGACACCCTGGGGACATCTGGGGTATCCCCCAGCCTGCTGGGCCTCAATAGGCACCAAAACAGGCCTGTAACAGGGCAGAAGGTGAGGCAAGCAGTCATAGAGAGGGAAACGAGAACTCTGCAGACATATAGAATTTCAAATTTCTCAATAGACATAAGCAGGTACGTGCACAGGAAATTTTCCTGTGTGGACGAAACACAGTGAGGACCATAGAGTGAAACAGGAAAGCATTTGCCTGGCCAAAAACAGGTGCCAGAGACTACACAGGAACCCAGGATGGTGATTGATGATGGTGAAGGGGGGATGATGATTGATGATTGATAATGATGAATTTTTTATATGGACATCGACAAACTGATGTTTAAATTTTTTGCAGGAACAAGGGTTGTAAGACTGAAGAAAATTGACGGCAAAGACAATAGAAGATGAAGATTGGACCAATAGAAAAAACCAGTTTAAGAGACAGAAGACAATGCTTTAATATTGAATCACATGTATTCGCTAAAACTTAAGGGGCTGTATGAAAAATTAACTCCTACTTATGATTAATGATGTCTAAATTATATGAAGTCTACCAATATAATGTTTATGTATGAATGAATGATGAGGATAGCGAGAGAAGTTAGGAATGAGGATCACATAAAATCAGTCGATAGATTTAGGGAGAGATATGTCGATAGTTGAACTGAATATCTAGTTATGACTTATTTGTTATGGTCACCTTTTGTTATATAAAGGGACCTAATGTACATTGAACACACAGGAATGAATGATTGAATTGAATTTGCCTTTCAGGGGTTTATTGAGTGTAAACTTCCAGTGTCCCTTGCATGATACATGTTTGAGTGTATCTGTCAGTTCATAACAACATTTCGGCTACTATTGTGATTTTTGGGCAACAACAAATCACGCATCGTGGCATCTTATTTGGGAGCTAAAAAACAATGATGCTATAGAAGTTTCTGAGATCGATGTGACTGAATCGAAATCTTACAAGACTGCCACAGAGATCACACTACAGGCAGATGGATTTAGGATTGCTATGAGATCAAAAATTCATTGTGGAGTATGGACTTTCACACTATAGTTGATTAACTTCTCATACATGCTTCTGCAAAATTACCTTCCACATGTCCATCGTGATTGTTTATAATTCAATAAAAAAACACAACTTGTCCTTGAGTGTCCACACAGTTAGTTCCCGATCATCCATCGAGCTCGATGTTCACCTTCAAGTCTTGCCTCAATGTCTTCTACACAGCCTGTCAACCTTTAACGAGACATCGTTAACTAGCCATAGCGCTTGAACATCAGCCAACATTTTCTTCAGCATTGCCTTGACAACATCCACCTAAGCAAAGGATGAATGAATGGTATGTTTGCAACATATTTACTACTTGCTCACAACTTGACATACTGATCGATTATTTTGATAAGTGATTGATGCATCAATCATGTGGCAACATGATCCAATCACATCCAAGTGTCTCATCTATGATGAAAACACCTCAATGCAAATCTACTTATAGCTTATTAACTCTTTGCGCTCATTTTACACAAGACAGATTTGTTCACGACAGCACAACCAACATCGATACTTTCTCACAACTTACCAAACTATCAATAATTTCCTTCATATGCAGTATTGGGCACTCTTGTGAGAGAGTAATCCCCAACTTGGTTCCAGCACACGTTTCCTAGGTTTCTTTACGCCCAAACCAATCCTTGATAGCATAAATGTGTAAACATATCGACATATTTTCCAGATCAGTGATTTCATAAAAAATAGGGTTCAAAGAAAAAGCAATAACCTCAAGTGTGGCAGTGCTCTTGACAACAATCTTTTCACAAACCTTAAACTTTATATTAATCTTCTACCTCAGGCTTTCTTCAAGATCTCCTACGGATCATATCAACACAACATATTAACACCAACATTTTCACAGTCTTCATTTTGGGACCTCCCATAGATCACCACCATATGGCTCTAATACTAAATGTTGGTCTTGAGACTTAGCAGCAAATACACTTGAACATGTATCAAGCAAGGGACACCAGGAGTTTACACTCAAGAAACTTGACTGAAGATGATGGTATGCAGTTTAGTGATTGAATTTCATGGAAATCTGCATTATAGTTTTGTTTACTCAACAGTTTCGATCCTGCTCTAGGATCATCTTCAGGAGTGAAAACTCATCTTAATTAAACCACAAGTGCCCTTATCAATAAGTATTTTTCCGTTTTCATATCAATGAGAACATACATATGTAGGCCGACTTTTTAATCAAGAGAAAAATCATTGTTATTAATGCTGGACGCTGTTATTCCTTCCAGAATTTTGTAAATTGTGAACCAAGGGCTTCCAGACTTCACTTAGCTTATTAGCACCATCATCCCAATTGATATTATTTGGATGCAACTCTATCTCCAAGGTTTTCACAAAGGGAAAATTATATTCAATCATTTTTTATATCAACATGGTGAGTGTTCAATGTACATTAGGTCCCTTTAAAGTTTATATAACAATAGGTGACCATAACAAATATGTCATAATTAGATATTCAGTTCAACCATCTCCAATAATCTTCTATGAAATCCTCATTACTAATTTCTCTCATTGTCCTCATCCTTCATAGTTCATTCATATGTAGACATTATGTGTGATCTACTTCAAATAATTTAGACATTATTATTCACAAGCTAAGTCACCTGGTTTGAGTTCATGTTCGAATTCGGCAACCTTGAAGTTTGACAAAAATTCAGCAATGAAAAAATTGGTGATAAAATTCGACATTAAGTTCGAGAGACTACATATTTCAAAATTTTAATATATATGTATATATATAAAATAAAATTCTAGGCACTCATTAAACATATACGATAAAATGAAAATTGCATGCCAACATTAACATATATAAATATATTTCAAAAAGATGATATCTTGTTAAAAAATTAAAAATTTAGGTAAGGTTTTTGTCTTTTTCACCTTTTAAAAATTTTATTAAATAAATTCGTATTGAAGTTCGCCTTGAAGTTCAAATTCAACTTCAAGTTCGGCTTGAAGATCGACTTTGAAATTCAGCGTCAAGTTTGGCTTCAAGTTCAAATTTGGTTGAAGTTCAGCGAATTTCAAATTTCAAGGTTGAAATTCGCCGAATGCAGTGACTAAGTTCACAAGTAGGAGTTAATCCTTCAGATGTTAATAGGATGTCCTTAGATTATTGCCATGAGGGGATCCATAAGCTATAACCTATGTCAAATTTCGAAATTGGGCATGGATTTCCAGCAGGGCCAAAAAACAATAATACTATCGGGTCACTTAGAGTCTAAGACAAACACATTATATTGATAGTGAGGAATTGCATGAATTTCCTCATTAGTAACATGCGGAGTGGGATGATGGAGTCCAAGACAATGGAGTATTAGATTTTAGTGATTTTTCATACCAAGTTTTGTTCAAATAGACTTCTAGGGAAATGGAAAAATAAGTATTATGACCAGCATACTCATAATACTCATTGGTCATGCCCTTTTCTTATAAGTATGGACTTGACTATTCCCTTGGTAGGGCTTTTGCTAGTCATGGCATCATTAGCCACTTCTCCATCCATCCGTTATCTTCCAGTCTTGATTTGATCCCGACTTACACCTTAACTAGTGATCTCGAGGACTTCCCCCACCTAGACCTCTTTGTTGGATAGATTCCATGTTTACTTTGTGTCTCAGCTTTGAAGTGTGTGATTCTAGTCACAGTGATTGTTCTCTTTTAGTCCTCGAAACCAAGTATGCCTACCAACAGTGTTGCTAAACACTAAAGCATCGGAACTTAAATGTTATATCTAAAAGGATGTTAAGTCAACAAAAACAGTGTTTTTAAACACTACTACATATATCTATATTAGCTAGTCAATGGCCAAGGATGAGCACTCATCCTTGTATGATGTAAGGTCGTTTGCCTCGACAGGGCAACAGGGTGGTCACTCCATCGCACCTATGGACGATGGTGGGAAATGGAGGTCATATCGAGTCATATCTGAGGCCCAAAAGGCTACTCAGGGCACTTGCCCTTTGGAGGCTACCTAGTGAAAATCTTTAAATTGAATTAAATGCTAAACCTCAAAGTGCATAAAGCTGACAACAAATCAAATTTGCTATAAAGGTTGCTTGTCTAGAGTCTACTGGAAGTAGTCTCATCACTCTACCCATTTGTGAGACACCACCATCCCCTTTGTGTTTCTCTATCCAGAATATGTGTAGGTGGTCCTCCCTTATTCCCTTATCCGAGAGGTTATAGTGTTGAGGCTGTCAAATCATTCCCCTTAGCCTAGCCTTGTTTTTCCACATTCACCCATAATTAGCAAATTGGCCAAGTCTGTAAATGAGTATACACTTGAGGTTCTTGCTTATAGTAGTTGGTTTCTTTGATCTAGACTTATTATTGCTATTATATCTACATGTTAGTGCCAGCTAAACATCATTTTATACTTTGGTCTTACTACTAATATAATTAAAGGAGCATATCTCATCCATTTGTACTTACAGCGTCAGCTATTTATGGTCTAGATCACTATTTCGATAATTTTTTACTTGGTCAACCTAGTTTGACCAAGTCAACCACAGGATCCAGGATGAGTTTGGCCGACAATGTTCGAGATTGATTATTCATGGCCCCTTGGTGCCCATTAGATGGTTCCATGCTCCAGACAGTGGTTTCAAATGATGGTTTGTGTTAATTTTTATTATCAGCAATTACAAACCATTATTTTTATTATGTCGGGCATGGATGAGCTTACAAATGATTGTCTTGATGGTTACATGGTGTATGAGTATTCATTCCTAGTGGATTTGGGCATGTTGAGTCCATTAGTGCACTCAGTTATCAATTCCAGGCAGTTACAGGTGATGATATTGTCATATTACCACTTTTTAGCTAATGGCCATATAAAAATGGCCTGTACAGGACTTATTGAGATCATTTATGTTCTCCTAGGACGCTACAGAGAGGATATGGAGTCCAGCCAATCATTATTGTTGATGTAATTGTAACTTTGGAAGATATTCTATTGTATTTTATATTGTTATTATTATTGTATTTTGTTTGTACCTCCGTCAGAGATGTTTTTCCTCCGCTCGGGGATGTCATTATGATGCTTAGTCATCCTAGGTCATTGAAGTAAAAGCCTCCCATATAAGTCGGGGCAATAGACCCCTTAAAGAGTCAAATGTAATTGTACCAGCCTAGATCCAAATCCTAGGCTCTATCAAGCGCCGAGAGGAATCAAATCTCCCGAGGTGCAAAACTCTCCTCGAAAAGCTCCTTGAGTGCAATACCTAAGAAGAGGTTTGCACCTTGGGAGATTTGATCCCTCTCGACGCTTGATAGAGCCTAGGATTTGGATCTAGGCTGTTTCAGTCATGGGCGGTGACACAAAATTGGAGTTTGATCAGCATTGTAAGGAACAGGTTAAGTTGAAAACACAGATACATTTACGAGGATTATCATAATGTAAGTAATAAGTATTTAGGATTGAGTAAATTATTAAATTGGAAAATAGAGAAAATTCCCCTAACTTTTTTTTCGATTCTTTTTTTGTTGATCTGCGTTTTGTTTTGTTTGTTCTTCTCCTTCTTCTGCCATCATTTCGTCATTTCGTACATTTTGATTTATTTGTTGTTCTGCAAACTGATTTTTTTGTTCTTCCAATTGATTCAACTTTCTCTCTCGATACACTCTTTGTCGATCAACGTTTCGTTTTCTTTGTTCTTCTCGTTCTTCTACTGTCAATTCGCCTAACGTTTTTTTTAAATTTTCTTTTTGTTGAACTGCGTTTTGTTTTGTTCGTTCTTCTCATTCTTTTGCCGTCATTTCGTACATTTTGATTTATTTGTTGTTCTGCAACTTGATTTCTTTGTTCTTCCAACTGCTTCAACTTTCTCTCTCGATACACTCTTTGTCGATCAACATTTCGTTTTCTTTGTTCCTCTCGTTCTTCTGATGTCAATTCGTCTAACTTTCTTTTTCGATATTCTTTTTGTCTATCTGCATTTCGTTTTCTTCATTTTTCTACTGTCATTTCGTCCAACTTTTTTTTTCGAAATTATTTTTGTTCTTCAGCTTTTCGTTTCAAGTCTTCTTCTCGTTCTTTTGTTGTCATTTCATAAGATTTTCTTCCTTGATATGTTTTACGACGTTCGGCATTCTATATTTTTGGTTCTTCGCCAGTTTGTTTCATAGCATCTTCCGCATGCAGATCTTCCATTTCTAGTTTAGACTATATATCAAAAAAGTCAAACATTAACATATACACTGAAATTTATGCATCGATGAAATCCACACTAAAATTTATGCATCAAGGAAATCTACACAGAAATCAATGCATCCATGGTATAACAGCTACACTGAAAATTATGCAATAAAAAAACCCCATATACTGAAATCTATGTGCCCATACACTGAAATCAATGCATCCACAGAATAACATCTACACTAAAAAATATGCAATAAAGAAACCCCATACACTGAAATCTATGCGTCCATACACTGAAATCAATACGTCCGCAGAATAACATCTACACTAAAAAATATGCAATAAAAAAACCCCATACACTGAAATCTATGCAAATATAAAACTCACTTTACATGATAATGAAATTCAACATATTTACGAAATTCTATATTTTAAAATAAAAAAGTAGATGATCTGGGAGGATTGAACCTTGGACCTCACGCCTATTATCCCAACACCCTTACCACTATACCACATGTAGTTCTTATTATACATAGTAAAGAACTTATATACTTATATGTAAATATTAATATATATTTTAATTTTAATTTTAATTTAACTTAAATGTTAATTTAATTTTAAATATAATTTCATGTAGTTTAAATAATAAAATAATTATTAGAAAATAATTAACTTTCATTGTAAATATAAATAGTGTTTGAAATAAAAAAATTATAACAACTTAAGAGTTGTTGAATTTGAATGGTTAAAATGTTAATTCTTGGTTTTTAAGTAAAATTTACATTTTAAATGCTACCAAATATACAACTTTAGAGAGTTACATTAACAATGTTATCAAAAACCTTACAATGTACCTTATGGTTTGAATAAGAAAACAACATGTTTGAATATGCATAGCATTTTAAAATTACTTTATCTTTGAGTGTAAATATTTTTTATATTAAAGTTTATGGAAGACTAGGCCAATAGTTTTTGAATCACTCGCAACTATTTGAGAAACTATGTAACTATAAATATGAAGACAGCCTATGTAAAGATTTACATAAAGGCATATAATGTTGTTATTTATAAAGATTATATAATTAATTATACAACTATATTTGTGGAGATAAAAATATTAAAGAATATTAAAATATAGTTGAAATTTAATATAAATAATATTGATTTATATTTTAATTCAAATTTAAAGTAAAATTAAAATTATATTTAAATGTAATTTTAAATATAAATTATATTTTTTTTAATTTTAAATATAAATATAAATTATATTTATTTTTAATTTTAAATATAATTTATATTTACAAACTATGTTAAAAAGGAAACATATTTAAAGTCAAAGAGCAACATTATAATTTTAAATTAAAAGAAAAAGGCATTCTTCTTTAAAATTGTATTAATATTAACATATTTTTTAAATACATTATGATATATTTTAAGAAATGAGTAAATTAATAAAGAGTAAACTTTGGCTTCGTAACGAAAACAACACCCATGGGGACTCAGGGTGGATACGAGTAGTTGGAAGCTACACTGAAAATTATGACGACATCTTCGTGCTTTGCCATTGCTCTTCAAGATCCGAATCTGGGTGAAATTCAAGATCCAGATTCGTTCCTGTAAAATTCAATATTTATGTTTGAACTTCGATCCCATTATCGGTTGGAAAACAACATGCAACTGCGACATGTATGTTGTTTGCCATATCGATTCAGGGCAGGCCTGTGACAACTTGAGCCGTGAAATAAGATTATTGCGCCGAGAGCTGGAAGGTTTAGGGTGGATACAGGGGGCTTCACGCTACAGCTTGAATTGTTACTTTGATCGCTGATAAAAATTAAAATTGCTACTTTGATCGCTGATAAAAATTAAAAATTCCAATTGAAAATACACGTCTTTTTAATTTTAATTATTGGCCGACATAATATTTTTTATTTGTTTATTAATTTTTTGTTAAAGACAAACGCTATTTATGGCCGACAATATCGACAAACACTCGACTTACAAGATCTCCCTCATACAAATGTTATTTATGGCTGACAATATCGACAAACATTCGACTAACAAGATCTCCCTCATACTGGGCTGTAGAGCGCCTCTCAGCGCAATTATTGAGTCTCCTAGAGAAGTCGGCCCAACTAGGTTTATTGGGGATGACCTAGTAAGTGAAAAGGTCAAGTGAAAGATAAAGTATAAATAGAGAGTGGAGCTCTCTCATTTGGATACAACACTCACTCACTCAATTCGCATTAGTGAGAGAGAGAAGACAAGTTCGCATAGGAGAAAGAGAGAGTTGCAGAAGACTATTTTTGGGGTTTTCCATCTTTGTGATATTGTATTGGTGACTATTCTATCTCTGAGGAAGTTGCGGGGTTTTCTCCTTTATGGTTTCCCCGAGGAAATTCTTTGTGTCTATTGGGTAATGTTGTGCTTGTCATTCTTTCAGATAAGATCCTAGATAATAATGATTAAAAGTTGAAAATCTTACATGGTATCAGAGCTAACCTGAAAAGAAGACATTGTGCAGCTGCGAAAAGCTAGGGTTTCCATTTCCAGAAACTAGTCATCTTGGCATTTTCGCTATAAATCACTTTTAGCGAAGGTTCAGGATCTAAAACTTGGACAAACCAAATATGAAATATTCAAGTACCTTGTGTCCAGGTTTCAGCCTCAGATTCGCTATACTTTAGGAGATATGATCCATGCAAATTAGGGTTTCAGCCTCCTCCACAATTCAGTTTTAAAAAGGTGACCTAGGGAGAAATGCTATATCTCAAGCTAAAAATATCCAAATCGAATTTCGTAAGATGTTCCAGAAATTGAACAGACTGTAGTTTCTCAAGTGTGAGTTTTAGAACCCAAAGATGAAACAGTGACACGTGGCATTCCGTACAAGTTAGTTATACTGAAAAATTCCATAAACAAGTCATTGTGGGAAACTTAGCATAAGTTCCACTTAGTGAATCCAATCCTGCTCTAACCTGTGGGGTTGGATAGAGAACAGAGCAGACTATTACAGGACGAAGTTTCAGACGTTGAGGAGCAAAAATTTCGAAGATACATCAGAATTAAGACTCGACAAATCTATAGTAAAAATTGAAGAAACTAGGGCATCAAGTTTTTGGGGCTTCTCTTCATCAATTTGGAAAAAGGAGTACATTGGACAACTCGCCTTAAGGAGGTGCATCTTCCTGTCCAATCAAAAGTTCAAGATTCCAACTTTGAAAAATTAGGGTTTTTCTAACAAACCCTAGGCTAGCCAGCTCTAGAACCAGTTTGGGCATTTTAAAGTGGTAAGACCTAAAAGCTTTGCTATTTCCATTTGAAGTACTCATTAAATATGTCTCACCACACCAAGCTTGAGGATAAGCTTGAAGGAGCTGATAACTTCCGAGCATGGAAGTATAGGATTGCACTTATTCTTGAAGAAAATGATTTGGACAAGTATGTAAATGAAGAGGTTCCAGCACCAGAGGGAGATGAGGATAAAGCCATCCACAAGAAGAACTTGATTAAGGCCAAGAGAATCATTGCAGATTCTATTAAGGATCATCTCATCCCACATGTGTCATCCTTGAAGACACCTAAAGAGAGGTTTGATGCCTTGACCAATCTATTTGA
The DNA here is from genome assembly GCA_027924585.1 of Larix kaempferi. Classification (NCBI taxonomy): domain Eukaryota; kingdom Viridiplantae; phylum Streptophyta; class Pinopsida; order Pinales; family Pinaceae; genus Larix; species Larix kaempferi. Next base: position 1,122,420 of record BSBM01000742.1, read on the forward strand.
AGGGAAGAATATAAATCGGAAGATGACCTTGACGAACCAACTTAAGAATGTGAAGATCCAGAATGTCGAGACCATGCAATCCTATTTCACAAGGGTCTCACAAATCAAGGAGCAACTTGAAGCAGTTGAAGAAAAGGTAGAAGAAGGAGAGATCGTCATGACCACCTTGAATGGTCTCCCAAGATCATGGGACTCATTCATTCAAGGGATATGTGCCAGAAAGAAGTTGATCACATTCAGTAGACTTTGGGAAGAATGTACACAAGAAGAAGCTCGACTTGTGGCACGAGAAGAGAAGATGGGAGAAAATGATGATCAAGCTCTCACAGCACACACCTGAAGGAATCATAACAAGAAGGAACATCATCATCACAGTAAGAGGGAAAAACACCATCAAAATCAGAGGGAGCACACTCCAGTAGTTCCTGCAAGGAAGCAAAGATCAAGAGGGAGTCCACCCAACAACCAAACAAAGATAAGTATTTGAATTGTCATTTCTTGTATATCCGATTACTTAAAGGATATTGTTCAGTCATGTACATACTTATGTTCCTAGATTTAGGATGTGTATTATGCATGTTTGAAAAGTTGCATTAATGAACAAGATACTACTAATATGCAAGTAATGGGTAAGTGGCCTATGGTACTGTACAACATTCCATTGCTACTTATCTAGAATGAAACCTCTTTGTTGACATGTTGGGAGTAGTGCACACTCTTAACAATGTTCTGGTAGAGATGGAAGGCATGTAGGAAGTTACCGTATGAATACGGGATATGGATGAATGTTGTGTTGAATCATTAGCTAAGATAGTTGCATGATTGTGTGACTTATGTCTTTATGCATAAGAATTTGTTTTGACAATTATGAAATGTTTCTAATCACGCAACTAAATTGACTTGTAGGAAATATCGTGTACTACAAGAGAGACTTGTTTCAAAGAACAAGTGACGATGATTCAGTTATAACATTCAAGAAGATTTATGAAGATGAAGAAACCACAAGAACCCGTAGATCCACCTCATGAGAAGAACTCCCACAAGAGAAGACCAGCATGGGCACAAGAAGCAATACATGATGCAGAGAAGTATGGCGCTCCAGAGGGGATGCACAGAGAAAGCAAGAGACCTAGGCCATACTCCAGCTATGTAGCCCTGTTGTACGACATCATTGACAAAGAACCCTCCAATTATGAGGAAGCGACAGAGAAGAAAGAATAGAAGGATGCCATGATCGAGGAGTACCAGTCGATCATGAAGAATGATGTTTGGGAGGTAGTTCCGAGACCAGAAGGGAAGTCTGTTGTGACTTCTAATGGATCTACAAGATTAAGCATGCTACATATGGCAACATAGAGAAACACAAGGCGAGGTTTGTTGCACGTGGCTTCTCCCAGAAGGAAGGCATAGATTATGAGGAGACATTTGCACTTGTAGCCAGATACACTTCCATCAGATCAGTACTTGCATTGACTGCAGTGATGAAATGGAAGGTACACTAGATGGATGTCAAGACAGCGTTCTTAAATGGTGTAGTTGAGGAGGAAGTGTACATGGAGCAGCCACTCGGATTTGAGACACATGACAAGCAGACTCATGTGTGCAAATTGAAGAAGGCCTTGTACGGATTGAAACAGGCACCCAGGACGTGGTACGGCAATATGGACAGCTTCCTGATGAGCTTAGGCTTTACCAAGAGTAAAGCAGATTCCAACCTTTACTACAAGGTTGAAGCGAGTAATGCAGTGATACTTCAAATCTATATAGATGACCTGTTTGTAACAGGAGAGGATGGGCTCATTACAGATACGAAGAGGAAGCTTGCTGCAGAGTTCGAGATGAAGGACCTGGATATGATGCACTATTTCTTACGCATGGAGGTGTGGCAGAGTAAGGATGGAATCTTCCTTGGACAAGGGAAGTATGTAGTAGAGATTCTGAAGAGGTTTGGAATGATGGACTGCAAGGCAATGACCACACCTATGGCATCGAACTTGAAGCTACTTTGTGATGCTTCATCAGAGTTGGTTGATGCCACGATGTATCGTCAGATAATTGGATCATTGATGTACTTGACGAACACGAGACCAAACATATGCTTTGCTGTGAACACATTGAGCCAGTTCCTAGCGGATCCGAGACAAGTTCACTTGGTTGCTACAAAGCATATATTGAAGTACCTGAAGGGTACAGTTGACTATGGGCTCAAATATGACACGAATCAAAAGATTAACCTACAGGGTTATGTTGATTCGGATTGGGCAGGCAGTGCCGCTGATTAGAAGAGCACTTCAGGATGCTGCTTTAGTATGCGATCAGTATGATCTCCTAGTTTAGCAGGAAGTAGTCATGCATGGCACTTAGTACAGCCGAAGCAGAGTATGTTGCAGCTTGTTGGGCTAGTTGTGAGGCAGTATGGCTTAGGAAGCTACTGTCTGATTTGTTTGATCTCCAATTAGAGGCGACTTGTATATTCTATGACAACCAGAGTTGTGTGAAGTTGTCCGAGAACCCAGTGTTCCATGACAAGTCGAAGCACATTGAGATCAAGTATCACTATATTAGGGATATGGTGCAAAGAGGAGCAGTGAAGCTCCAGTATGTTGCGACGGACGAGCAGATAGTCAATGTGTTGACCAATCCGCTAGCCAGAGTAAAGTTTGAGTACTTCAAAGAGAAGCTTGGTGTTCTTCAGATCAAGGTTCCTTCCAAGAGGAAGTGATGAGTCCGAAAGACACAAATGCACATGGGCCATTCTCGCATAGTGGTAGGAAAGTCCTCCTATGTTGGTAGATGTAAGTGTCGGGGCCTTTCCCGAATGGTGGTAGAAAAGTTCTCCCATGTCGGTTGATGTAAGTGCCGAGCCTTTCCTAAATGGTGGTAGGAAAGTCCTCCCATGTCAGTTGATGTAAGTGCTGAGCCTTTCCTGAATGGTGGTAGGAAAGTCCTCCCATGTCGGTTGATGTAAGTGTTGTGTCTCACATGTTGGTATGAAAGTCCTCGCATGTTGGTAGATTGGGTCTCGTATGGTGGTAGGAAATTCCTCCCATACTGGAGACATTGTGATGTGCATCTGGGTTGTGCTCTGTGTGATGATGAGATGATCTGAAGACGATGAGACGACAGTAGGAGATGCAGGTGTTTGCAGAGGAAATGTAATGATTGGTCCTGGGTTGTACCTACTTGATGGCTTGCTCGCAGAGATGATGAAGACCTACATGAGGGCTAGGCCTACATCCAACATGAAAAAGGGTTGGCTCTATAGAACTTCCTATGACGAGTAGAATCGAGAGATGTCACCAATCAATGATCAACTGATGAGGATTGTAGCAACAGCAACGATGATGATCCAATGTTGATGATAAAGTTCCAGCATTGATGATGATTTAGCGACAAAGACTTGTGTCCAGATGTGTTGATGACTGTGTCAAGAGAATACCTTCCTAGTTAAGAGGGAGTGTTGATGTAATTGTAACTTCGGAAGATATTCTATTGTATTTTATATTGTTATTATTATTATATTTTATTTGTACCTCCGTCGGAGATGTTTTTCCTCCGCTCGGGGATGTCATTATGATGCTTAGTCATCCTAGGTCATTGAGGTAAAATCCTCCCATGTAAGTCGGGGCAATAGACCCCTTAAAGAGTCAAATGTAATTGTATTATTGAGTCTCCTAGAGAACTCGGCCCGGTTAGGTTTATTGGGGCCGACCTAGTAAGTTAAAAGGTCAAGTGAAAGATAAAGTATAAATAGAGAGTGGAGCTCTCACATTTGGATACAACACTCACTCACTCAATTCGCATTAGTGAGAGAGAGAAGACAAGTTTGCATAGGAGAAAGAGAGAGAGCTGCAAAAGACTATTTTTGGGGTTTTCCATCTTTGTGATATTGTATTGGTGACTATTCTATCTCTGAGGAAGTTGCAGGGTTTTCTCCTTTATGGTTTCCCCGAGGAAATTCTTTGTGTCTATTGGGTTATGTTGTGCTTGTCATTCTTTCAGATAAGATCCTAGATAATAATGATTAAAAGTTGAAAATCTAACAGTTATTACCATATTCCCCTATCCCCAGACATTTTGGTGCAATCAGTTTGGTGCCCGAAGCACATGGCAGAGAGTTACAGGAGTTTTATTCTTTTAAAGGTGGTTTTCCAGCAATAAAATGGCTAACAAAGTAAATTGATTTGACTCAGTGAGGTAAGGAAATGGCATGAGATTGGTCTGAGACTTCATGTTGATGATTTCTACATTTTCCGGCATGGTCTCCGTCATCAGTGGGTCCACACGTCCTCCCAGTCATTAGTTTGGGGGTTTTCTATTGTATTTTTGGGGCACACGTCCTAGTGTCTTTTGACACTTATGTCATGTATATTGTTATGATGTATTAGTGGCTTGGCTAGTGGATATGTTTATACCTCCTATCCCCCACCATGTGTTATGTTATGTCCCTAGTGACATCTTATGTCCTACGTCCCCCCTGGGGCGTCATTGAGGGAGGGCGTCCCCCTTTATTATGAGTGATCCATGTATTATTTGTCCGGCATTTTAGTTGTTGATCTTATCATTGTATCTTTTGATCCTAGCCCTCCATACTATTGAGATTTTAGGATTTTGGATTGTGAGAGGCTATTTATATCCACTCCCACCATTTGTAAAAGGACTTTTGGCTCTGGAACAAAGGAATAAAAATACTATTTTGCAGATCTACTTCTTGTGCTTTGATGAATGTTCTTGTACGTGATTGGAATACCTCTCTTTTGGACATCTGAGTAGATTTAGCTTGATTTCATAACTTTTCTAGTGGAGGTCGAATTCATTTGTTGCAGGGGTATGATTTTGCTTGGGAGATGATTGTGAGGGTTTCTCCATCCATTCGCTTGGGCAAAATCTCTTAGTCTTTCAGGAAGTAACCAATTGTGAAGCTTCCTTGGGGTTAGTTGAGGCATGACGACCTTCCAAGTTCGACGTTTCACTATGTTGAAGCTTTCATCATTTATTTTTCATTAATTTTATGTTTTATGAGGTTTTGTCCTCGGATTGTGGATGACAAACCCTAAAAGTAAATTTTAACTCAAATTAGTCAAGTCGACCTAGAGGAGAGGAAAGCACCCTCCTCTCATTCGTAACCAAGATTATGGAATCAATTATGACTGAAATTTTATTTCTCTTGTGGTATGAGACTTGAAGTGGTGTGCACCTCTCTTCTTGGCATGTTCTAGGGTTTTAAGGATAATACTTGATGTTTTGAGGCTTCTTTGCAATCTTTCAAGGCTAATTCAAGAAGGATTCTAGGGTTTGCTTATCTTCTCCTTTTCTCCATTAAGTGTGGTAAGATCTTGAACCTCTTGTCTTGCATTACTTGTGTATCCAAAGTAAGAGTATTTTAGGGTTTCATCCATGTTAGTTTAGTCTTGTTGGTGAGGTGTTTCTCTTGAAGAATCTCTCTCATTTTGGACCTTGGCATCTTTGTTTGTCCTAATTAGGTCAAGGGCTATAATATAACCTAAGGTTTCTTGGCATTGCCCTAATTCATCCAAGCATTGAATTGTCAATTTTGAGAGGATGTTGACCCCAATTTTTCTCATTGCCCTAGGGATAGGACTAAGGTCTAATTCCCTCCATCGTCTTCAAAAGTACAACATTCTACATCTTATATTGAAAAATACAAATAAATAGAAAAGAGCTAAAAATCAAATATTTTTTAAATATATTTATTGATGTTATATTTTTGTGTTGTATTGACCTTATTTACAAAAATCCAAAAAGAGTAATGTTGTTTATTTATTTCTGGGTTATATACTTTATTAAAAAATCCATAAAAAGTGAAAAAAATCACAAAAAAAATACAATTTGGTGCTTGGTTTTGCCCTAAACTGGGGTGGCATCAGCCCTAACAGACTGCTACAGCCCTAAGTGCAGGTCTGTGCATTCATTTGGGCTGCAACTAAGCCCTAGAGGGCTAGGAAACATACCTCCATCACCTAGGGGTGTTGTCAAACACCTTAAGGGGTTTTTGAAGCTTCTAATCAAATCTGATGTCTTTTATAAGCTGCTACAGGTCTGAAACATCTTGTTACAGCCATACATTGACCTGTTCTTTGCCAACTTGAGCTACATTAAAAGGTTATAAATCTGATATTGGTTGGTTAAAGGTAAGAGGCACTTGTGATTTTCAAGGGTTTAACTGAAGTTTCCATACCAATGTTGCAAATATCGTGTCGGAGAATATATCGCCGAGGGTCTAGAAAGAAACTTATCGGGAATATCGGGGAAAATATCGGCAAAATAAACTTACTTGAATAATTATGAAAATATCGGACAAATTGGCAACACAAAAAACTTAAGAGAAATCGGAAATACCGGGAGAAATTGGAGATATTTGCAACATTGTTCCATACAAGTTATTGGTGTTAGTCTTGTATTGCGCTCATTGATATATTTTAATAACAAATAGTGCCATATCATATTACTCCTAACCTCCTAAGCCTTGTGCTTTGTCATTGAGTGTTTATTGAAACTTTATTGACTCCATAAGGAACTGGTTGATTAATCTAATAGGAGGTTCTTGTTAGAAGTAGAGTTGTTTTCATTCTTGTGCTTCACAGGGCTACTTCTACACTAATTTGGGAAGCCTCTCATGACCGAAGGAGCAGGCCTAAAGAGAGAGGAGACGGTGACAGTGGGTACATCTCCTGATTAGTTGCCACTCTTAGCACCGACCTTCGTGACCCTTCGAAAGGGTGCTAATTTGGGATGGTAACAAATTGTTCCAACTCTCAAGAAAAATTTGCTTTCAGTTTTAGTTATGGAAGATATGGGCTTTGCAACAAAGATCAAGAACCAACAAGTCCTTATTAGACTGAAGGAGTCTAGCCAAGAATGAGCATAAGTGATTAGGGTTAGGGAAAGAAATTTATACAGGTTATAGGGTGAACCTTTTCGATCACTAGTTCATAACATGACAACTAGTGTGAGTTGTGGCACGAGAGGATGGGACACCATAATCATAAGGCATTGCTTATTTTGAGGGAGATACTCACAAGTCTTCCAAAGTTCTGCATTGAGTAGCAAGAAATATGCAAAGGGCACGGGCTTGGCCAGTATGCCAAGGTTTCTTTCGCAAGCAACAACCACATGTCTAAGGAGATTCTAGACCTAGTACATTCAAATGTATGTGGACCAACATGTTAGAAACATCAATCTTAGGAAGCATGTACTTTGTTTCCTTTATTGATGATTTTTCTTGCAAGACTTGGATCTACTTCTTCAAGAACAAGGATCATATCTTTAACAGGTTTCAAGAATTCAAAGCTTTAGTTGAAAACAAGGCAAGGAAAAAGATCAAAGTCTTGAGATCAAACAGTGTGGGTCAGTATACCTCAAGGATTTTGAGGATTTTTGCAAGGAGGCAGAAATCCAGAGGGAGCTAACTATTTAATACAACCCATAGCAAAATGGGGTTGCAAAGCCAAAGAATTGATCCATCATAGGGGTTGCTAAGGCCTTGATACATGACAAAGACTTGTCAATGTTTCTTTGGGCGGAAGCATGCAACACAACAATCTACATTCAAAATAGTTGTCCTCATAGGATCTTGGAGGACAAGATATCAGAGAAGGCATTCACTGGTGTGAAGCAAGAGGTGAGTCATTTCCGCATCTTTGGTTGTCCAGTTTATATCCATGCACCAGTAGAGAAGAGGACCAAGTTAAAGCCCTCCAACAGAAAGGGTTTATTTGTAGGTCACAATGAGATTTCAAAGGCTTGCAAGGTCTTTATTCTAGAGAATAAAAAGACAGTAGTAAGCAGAGATGTAAAGTTTAAGAGACTTTACATCCATAAGCCTCATGAGCATATTCCATGTTAGGTATGTGTTATATTTTTTGCATGTGTGTGGGGGGGTTGTTGTATGTACGACTGCGTCTAACGATAGCACCATCTAATGCTAACATTGGGCTTTAGCCCAGTGTTGGCATGAGCCGAAAGCAAGTCACGAGTGAAGCAAGTCTAAAATATTTTGGGCAATTTTCAAGTTTTTTCTAAAAATATGTAATTTAATCCTAGTTAAGGGATTGGGGTCTATTTATGATCCAAGTTAACGGATTAGGGTTTTGGATGCTGCAAAATACCTACATATTGTATTGTGAGTGGTTAAAAATCAAAATCAGAAAGTAAGAGGTGCAGCTCTAAGTTTTGTTGGTTTTCCCGATTAAGGGTTTCCAGGGTAAATCCCTATGTATTATGTGTGAATGTTGTGGTGTAATCTCTATTTTGCTCAAGAGAATATGTATTCTTTGCTTCTCTACACAGGTTTAAAACTTACATTCTAGTGATAGAGGATGAGGAGCAAGAAGCTCCAAAAGGTTGAGCCAAGATCACCAATGCCTTCCAATTCAAGGCAACAACCTTCAAAAGAAGAGAAGGAGCCAATGGTTCATGGCTCCTTCTAGTTATGTCAAGAGATATTGAGGGATGCTCAAGAGCATGTTAAGGCTCCTAAGAGCATGTTGAGGGAGAGAAGAGCTCCAAAGAAGTTTCCAAACTACATGGCCGTAATGAGCAGCATCATAGATTCAAAGACTTCCATCCTTCAGGAGGCAGCAAGCCAACAGCTTTAGTGGGATGCATGGTGGAGGAGTACACCTCCATCATGAAGAATGATGTATGGGACATACTACCAAGACTGGAGGGGAAGTCAAAAGTGAGTTCCAAGTGGCTCTACAAGATTAGGTATGCGACAAATGGTAGCATTAAGAAGTTCAAAGCAAGGTTTGTGGTGAGGATTCTTCCAAAAAGAGGGAGTGGACCATGAGGAGACGTTTCCTCCAATCGCCAGATACACTTCCATTAGAGCAATTATTCCTTTAGCTTCATTTATGGGATGGAACATACATCAGATAGATGTGAAGACAACTTTCCTCAATGGGATAATTGAGGAAGAAGTATACATAGAGTAGCCTCAAAGCTTTGAGGTAAATCGAAAGGAGTTCCATGTTTGTAGGTTAAAGAAGGCCTTGTATGGACTCAAGCAGTCACTAAAAACATGGTATTCCAGGATCAATGGATATTTGCAAATTATGGGCTTCACCAAAAGTGAAGTAGATCCTAACTCATATTATATATGTGTTGCGATTGATCTACTTGTTTTGGTGTTGTATGTAGATGACTTGTTTCTTACAGTTTCAAAGAAGCTCATTACAGGGTGCCAAGCAGATACACTAGCTAACTGTTCAAGATGAAAGACATTGGCATGATGCATTACTTCTTGAGTTTGGAGGTTTTGCAGAGACCATGGGAGATATTCCTTAGGCAAGGTAAGTATGTAGTTGAGATCCGAAAGAGGTTTTGAATGGAGGACAACGAAGCTATGGCCAGACCCATGATCACTAATCTAAAGGTGATAGCTCTAGATTCAAAGATGGTGGAACCTACGTTGTATAGACAGCTGATAGGTTCCTTTACGTATTTGGCCAACACTAGACCAGATATATGTTTTGCAGTGAACACCATGAGCCAGTTGATGGTGAATTCAAAGCAGGAGCATTGGGTAGCAGCAAAACATGTGCTCATATACTTAAGGGGCACAGTGGAGTATGGTCTGAGATATCTTGGAGATTGTGAAGTGAAGTTACAGGGGTATACAGACTCAGATTAGGCAAGAAGTGCAGCAAACAGGAATAACACCTCAAGGTGTTGCTTTAGCTTGGGATCAGTGATGATATCTTGGTTCAGCAAGAAGCATAATTCCGTGGCACTTAGTTCAGCAAAGGAAAAATACATGGCAGCCAATATTGCTAGCTATGAGGCCATCCGGCTTTGTAAGTTGCTTACAAGATTGTTTGATCAAGAGTTGGATCCCATGATAATTTACTGTGATAATCCAATGTTTCACGACAAGTCCAAACACAAAGAGATTAGATATCACTTCATATGAGACAAGATTAAAAGGAGGAACAAAAGGGTAACTCTAATAGAGGAGTTACCATGACTTTCCATGATAGAAAATTTGAGACACCATCCAATCTATCCTTGAACTTGAGCTTGGTTGATGCCATCTTTGATCTGCAACTAAGTCACCTGGTTCGAATTCGTGTTCGAGTTCGGCGACTTTGAAATTCGTCAAAAATTCGGCGATGAAAATTTTGGTGATAAAAGTCGGCATTAACTTTGAGAGACTATAAAATTAAATATATATATATATACATGAAATTTTTTAGTTTTAGTATTTAGTATTTTCTAGTAATCTTAATATTAATATTAGTACGAGCTCTAGTTATGCTAATATTAATATTAGTTTTAATAATCTTAGTGTTAGTATTAATTATGGTTTTAATAATCTTAGTGTTAATATTAATTAATAATAACATATATATAATCTCATTAATAAAATTAACATAAATAATAATATTAATTAAATTTTTTAATATTAATAATATCTTTAGGAATAAGATTATTGATATTATTATAACTAACCTCACAAAAAGAGGTTTATAGATAAATAATAATGTGAACAATAAAGTATATCAACCTAGAAATATTAATAATAACATAAATTAACCTAACAATAATAAAATAATAAAATAAAATAACAGAACAATAATATGTCTGTCGAAACGGCTTGCCACGGGCCCTCGAACTACTTTGCCCACGAACCAGTTTGTCACAAACAGTTGAACAGGTGGGGATTTTGACTTCGACTTTCAAGTGCAGAGATTGGAGGAAGAGCACAATCATCTCCACTTCAGTTCTGGTCTAGGGCATCGGCTGAAGCAAAAACTCTCTCGGTTTTTTATTTTTCTCACAACGTCGGGCAATTTAGCCACTACAGGGGTGGCTGCAAAGCAGCTATGAAGTTTCACGCGGGTTGGCAGTGATGAAATTTGGCGAACTTAACCATTTAAATTCGCCCTCCCATAAAATTTGACGAATTTCAATTTTCAAGCTGGAAAATCGGCGGATGCGGTGACTTAGATCTGCACACAAACTCCTATTCTTATGATCCTCTCAATCAGAGTTGCTTTGATACCACATAAATTTTCCTAACCCCAGTTGTTCTCAAATAAATAAATTGTTATTTAATTTGCAGAAATTAAATTCTTCATGCCATCTTTGATCTGCACACAAACTCCTATTCTTATGATCCTCTCAATCAGAGTTGCTTTGATACCATATAAATTTTCCTAACCCCGGTTGAATGTTGTCCTTATGTTCTCAAATAAATAAATTGTTATTTAATTTGCAGAAATTAAATTCTTCACATAGCAGACAGAAGCATAAACACGATACATAGACAATTTACTCCTTCAAATCAGTTTTTCATTAATAGATCAAAGTTTACAAGGAAACCTCCACAAGCTGTTGAAACTAACAGTTGTAACTTGTACAATACACTCAACTATGGCAAAATCTACACACTTTACTGAGGAAAACAGCCTGCCAAAAACTGAGAAACACCTTGCTAGTCGTTGCCTATGGTACAGGTCATTCGTACAATTGTATGGACCTATCTGTACAATTATATGGACTTGTCATACTGCTACCGACTTGCTGAATTCTGCTTAGTTGCTGAATTGGGCTCCTCTCCTGCTCTCTAACTTTGCTTCTCGGATGAGTTTCTTCACCTTCCAACCAAACTGTCTTTGAGTGAAGAATGAATGTTCTTAACCCTCTACCTTGACTTGCTTTATACTTTGGCTGAAACCCTAATCTACCAAAAACCTAATCTCTTAGTGAGATGTACAGTTGAGATTAGTCTAAATCACTAATGTATTAAAAATACACATTATTAGACTCAATAGCTAAATAAAAACTTTCACTTTATTAATAAAGTGAATTACAAATAGATTTGACTCGAATGACTTCCTACACCTTCAACATTAAACCTGTGAGGAAGTTCCTGTCCGAGCTACAAACATCAACACAATCAGGGCTGTAGGTACAGTTGAAAGTTTAACACTAACAACTATAATATGCTTGCACAGCTGAGCAACTATCTCCTTTTCCAAAAATTTGTCGGTTTGACTTTGGTTGTAACAACTATGTTATGATGTTTGCCAGCGAAAGCACTTTTTCTAAAATTTTGCAAATGTTCTTTACAACTAAATTTCCTTTGCCTACAATTTGTATTCAATACTTTTTCAGAAATATTTTTGTATCATTTTCAGCCCTACAATTCCCTTTGTTCTCTATTTTATGCCATCAAAAAGTATGCACGTGATCATTCTAAAATCCATTAACTAGTAATCACTTTTTGAAGATGCAACAGATAAACGACTTGGGAAGCACTGATATTTCTTTGTAAAAAACATTAATTAACACCAATGCATATCATGATTATGAGGTATACAAATGTGAAACAATCAAGGTTTGATACTTTGTATTAATTAATAGCTGTAACACTTTATAAAGAAGTCCTCAATCCAAAGCAAGTACAGCAACTCAAGAAGTACAATTTTGTTATATTATCCCTAGTATATCTGTCTGTGTCTGAAATCTGAATCAAGCACCCAAACCAGTTATATATTTATGGGCTCATTCATCTCATGTACAAAATCTTTTTTATATGCCTCGTCCATCTAGTATAACAGGGCAAATGATGGTATAGCATTGAACAACAGAATAATAGTAAATACTAGGAAATATGGCCGAAATAATCTCTATAGTAGTTCCATGCACAACGCTCTGCAGGATCAGATTTCTTCTATAGTGAAAATGCCATGAACTGAAAAGTGCAAACAAACATCCATGCTACAAGAACCAAAATCAGAATATGGGAGAAAAAAATATCATGATGTAAGTCAATTATTCCTTGCATCAAAGGTGTTGCTGCATCTTGAGATCCCAATTGCCATGGTTCCACAGCATCAAGAGGAGCAATTGTGAGATATAGCCATTTTGTAACAAACATCTGGTCCATTATTTCGTTATTTTTGACCTTTTGCTTCCAAGAAGAAGACACTCGTCCCTGCCAGCCCTTGGTGTAACCTCATTCTTCCTTTTTAGAAATCTAACGGGCATTATATAGTCAGTTTTGTTGGTTCTACAACCAGCAAACATGGGCAGGCATGACCCCTCCCCTCCCTATTGATATCTTTCTATGAGTGATGCTTATTGGTCAAGAAATTTCACTTGAAATAAGGTGAAATAAGGTGATCTTCCATTGAAATCTTTTAATAAGGGTTTGATTCAAAATATGCCCTCGTAACGAGCATTTAGATCTACAAACTATGGATTCCAGGGTGCTGATTACAAGTGAGACTAAGCAAAATAAAAACACACAACGATACAGGAAAACATCCCAACTGATAAGGAAAATAAAATAACTATCTTGTCTAAAAGAAATGCTACATAAATACCTGTTCTTTTTGCTCCTTTAAAAGCTGATCAAAAATGGGTATGATCCAATCTTCAAACTTGCAGTAATTGTCGTTAGGCACCAATAGATTACCAATTCGATTCAATCCTTTTGAACGCAACTGAGCTCCAGGTAGCGAAAAATCACCAGTGTAGGTCGGTGCTAGACATTTAATCAGGTCTTCTTCAACTCCTCCTGCTGTGGTGACCAGCACATCAACCTGTACACATTTATCTGCCACCATAAATCTCAGTTTTGTTACTAGAGAAGGCCTGGCGAAACTCACAACAGACCACGTGAATGGAAAAAGTACTGCAAAATCTTTATGAGGCAGAATTTAACTGTACAAAATATGCAAAAAAAATAACAAAATGGTAGGAGTGTGCTGCAAGAAATAGCAGAACTCTTACAATTGCTTGTTTCTCTGGAAAAACTGGATTGTATTCATCATTACGTCTTGTAAGGCATATGTGTAAGCATTCTACAATATTTTTCTTTGTATTGATGATAATTTTACCATATTCCTCCTTATACTGAAGATAAGTCAAAATAGGCACTAAAGTACACATTAGCAATATTTAACTTCCTGTTTTATTTTGTTCAGAATGGGTGATGAAAGAAGAGGGAGTTTTAAGGAAATAATGGGATGAGAGTATTCATGATGGGGGATGTTGAAATAAATGGCTAACAGTCTCGTGGTTCAGCAGTGAATAGTAATACGGTGGTATGCCAGGCCACCCACGGTGAATGCAGCGCTATGACAGACAACACCAAGGTTCAATTCCCCTGTAAGCATGAATAAGCAATGGGGACAGATCAAGTCTTGGATGATTTTGATGGAAGAGAACCCCTATTGTGACAGCTAAGTGCTTATGTTCAGTGATTAGCCCCTTCAAGGCAGTTTCGCCCATACAAGCAGTCTGCTTGTGTGCCATGATGTCCAGCCTCTTAGGGCTCGCTGCAATGCTTCTTTTGAGTTAAGACGGAGCACTAGCAAAAGAATAATAATAATGAAATACATGGAAAAATCCTATAACATTTTTTATACATTAGCAAGTGTGAACAGAATCTCACCATGCGATGCTCTGCCAAGAACCGAATAGTGTCTCGCAGGCCAGATGAGATGAGATTCGAAGTAAAACCCATGAAAATTTTGCACTTTACACTTTGTCTGAAAGCAGGATCTCTCTCTTCCTCGCTGCAATCTTCTTCAATAGGTTCATCGCTTAGCCTCCAGTCCAGCTATGGAACAAAATGAATGGATGGAATGATGAGCAACCGACAAATAACCAAAGGAATTTAATCTAATATACCCCGATTGCTTATCCAGAGGCCAAGTCATACTGTCTATGGACTGGAAATAACCAGTGTTGCATTGAATAAGCACCCAAGAAAAACAAATGAGGAAAATGGCATATTACTGATGGCATCATTTACCATATTGTTGACAAGAACAATAGCCCGGCCAAGATGGGAAGCTTGAAAACCCGTCGTTAACATTGACTGGAGAATTTTTTCGTGATCGATTCCTTCGTTAAAATCATACCCATTCACTATTGTGGATTTGTCATTCAGCTTCACTGATGATTGCATGGCTGCTGCGTAGGCAGAGCCAGGAAATTCTTGGGAATTATCCATGTGGGTAACAACACTGTTAGTAAGCTCTGAGCCCATCCTGTTCTCTTCAATGAATTGGGTAGCCTGTGACGAAGAGGGGAAACTCCGTGTGTGTGTCTGTGCAATGTAAGGAGAAGCTGTCCCCGCTTGACCTATTGATTGGAAGGCTGTAGTTGTGTTCAAGCCCTGGAACAACACTTTATTCCAAGTCTTGTAACACTTAACGAACATATATTTGGTGATATATACTATTGAGTTTAAAAATTAACAGGTTGTTGTGAATGTCTTTGGTCTTTACTAATCCAATTAATTTTTTGAGATTATGATTGAAAATATATTTTACTAAAATTAATATTTTTTAATTAAAATGAAACCAAGTCAATTTTTTAAAAATTTAGTGTTTAAATTTACATAATTTGGGTGTTTGTGTTAGCTGTGATGGGTTACCACAAGTGGTTGAGAGCTCTGAGTTGTAAGCAGAAGGTTTCGGGTTAATGCAATGGATTAGCTCAAGTGGTTGAGAGTTATGAGTTGTAAGTAGAAGGTCTCGGGGTCAAATCCCCGTGTAGCTATGCATAGATATATAAAGGCCTCACTTGGTGTCCCCATGGGTTAAGCTCACACGAAATTTTGATTTATTAAGAAAATATCGAAACTAGTCAAAAACAAAGATAGGAAAAATAACCTATCAAAATTCAAACCTATAAAATAACCAAAAACACTTCCATTTCTTAAACCACATACTAATTCCATATATTAAAAAAAAAATTAAAAATTAAACTTTAAACCATTAGAATTCAATTCACTAATTTTATTTTATTTTTAAAGAAAAAGAGCATACCTTATAATGGTATGGTAAATTTTACAAATTTGTTCAGCATAATGATCCCATAGTTCACATAGTCATGGAAAACAAGAACAAAAGGGCCCCAGATAGGCCAAACCAAAAGACTCACAGAGCCAAAGAGAGTGGTTGGCACACCACATAAAAGCAAAACAAAAGGTACAAGTAACAGCACAAAATAGAGGCGAAAAAATAACAATAATACTAGTTTCTCGGACCGACAAAGGTCGGCAAAGAGGCAAGACGAGCAGTTCCTGGCAGGACTCTCCAGCATGGATCAAAGGGAAGATAAGCAAAAATCCAACAGGGCGTTGGAAGCTCCAACATAATTAAAAACCTGTAAGAAAGGAGTAGCAGCCACATAGAAATAATATAAATCATCAGTGGAAATAGGAAAATCAAAAGTGCAAAATATCTACTGAACCTTGTGATAGTAACTGATCGGTGGACCATTCCTCTGAATAAATGATACCCTCATAATCCAAAAGAACCTGCTTAGAGAGCTCATCAACCAAATGGTTAAATTCTTTGAAAGCATGAAGGAAATAGATCTATTCAAAGTCGTTGATAAGGCTTCTGGTATCTTACACCCAAGAAGATAAAGATAGAATCCTGAGAGAAGCAATTCCTTTGGCCCAGTTGATGATTACCTTCGAGTTACCCAGAACTTGAAGCACTGATATGTCAATGGATTTAGCAAAGTAAAGTAGCATCCAAAGCGCTAACGACTCACTTCTAGTGCTAGTTCCTTGACCACAATGCATCCATATTTTGAAGAAATGATCATCATGTAAATATAAAATGGCACCAACCCCACTAGACAAAGCACCATTCTGTGAAGCCCCATCAAAGAAACCACTTTGAATGTTATCAATCAAGATGGGGCGTTGGCACACTTTCTTCACAGATAACAGGGCAAGATTTTCCTATGGAGGATTGAAGTCCTTAAAAGATGCCACTGCACGACTGCAAATTAAGGATAAGTATGGATCCTTACCTTCAAATAATAGCAGGTTCCATGCCTTCCAAAGTTCCCAAGAGACAAAGCATGGTAAGGCTTCCTAATAATCTTCACTCTGTGTCCAATGTCTCAAACTGTCCTGAAAAGAAAGCGAACACCACATAGAGCCCAGGCTCGTAGTCATTCAAATGGGCTGCCAAATCTGAATATTGAAAGGGCATTGTGAAAATAGGTGATCTACCAATTATGTTGCATTACAGCAAAGCACGCACCGATTTGAACCACAAGCCCCTCTGCGAAGATAGTTGTCCCAAGTCGGAGTGTAGTTTCCCAAAGCCAGCCAGGTAAAGAGAATTATATTAAGAGGCATATTCATACCCCATAGCTTCTTGAACCACCATAGGTTGTGTCCCTCGGCATCAAAGAAGAGAGATTCATAGGCCATTTTTTCCGTGACAGAACCTGCCTCTTCATTCCATGACCACTTTAAGGAGTCTTCCCTATCGGTTAATGAAGATTAATTCATTTGAGGCTCGAGATGTGAACAAGCCATTCATATCCCATTGAACCATATCCCAGTTGTTGAGGAGAAAGCCACAAATGAAATCCTGTTCTGGATAAATGCTTAGTGGTGATTTGGTTCAAAGTATAATAACCGTTTGCCCGAAGGAAATAAATTAACTCCGTAGAAAGTCTAGAAGGATCAGGACCCCCAAAATAGGGTCTTGACCAACTCTAATCTTTCTTCCATTGTCTGACAACCAAGCCATCCACTGAACAATGGAGTGGAAGGATCCTAATAATCCATTATAGAAAATTGAGATGCCTTTTGTTTTCTTTTTGCTCTCTCTGAACCATTGCACCAATGAAACATTTTTAATATACTTTTCTCGAATTATTTTGCTCCATATAGACTCTGAGAATAAATCCCTCCAAAGACTTTTAGCAGAGAGAGTTGATGCAAATAGTGGAGGTTTTTCAAGGCCCATCCTCCTAGATGTTTCGGCCTGGCAAGATCTTGCCATTTAACTAGATGATATTTCCTTTTCTCAGAGCCCCAGACCATACGAAATTAAAAGTTCTCCTTCGTAAGCCATTCAAAATAGATTTGGGGACTTTACATAAGGAGAACCAATAGACCGGTAGGTTTTGGAGAATTGATTTTGCCAATGTGAGCCTGCCTCCCAATGATAGCCACCGCCAACACCAATGTTTAATGCTCTTATCATATTTCTTCAGTAACCAAAGCTAGTCATTGGCGTGGTAATTGTTTTGCTTGATATGGAAGCCAAGATAATTGGTACCATTTGATATAGGACTAAAATTGTAGGGAAGAACTTGATTTATATGTAGTTTAATATTTTCCTCCATTTCGTTTTCCAAGAAGGAGGATTTTTCCTTGTTGATAACCATTCCCAATACATTGCAGAAAATATCTATAATAACATTATAATTTCTCCATTCATCCAAGCATCCTTTCCCATATAGCATGACATCGTCCACGAATAGCATATGAGTCACCGAGGTAGAAGCTGTCACTTTTAAGCCTTGAATCGTTCCTGCAACTTGTGCTTTGATGATAAGCTTGCTTAGGCCTTCAATAACAGGAAGAAACAAGAGTGGAAATAGCAAACATCCTTGTCTCAGTCCTCTCGATCCTTTAAAAAAGCTTGTCAGGGCACCATTTATTGAGACTACATAATTTGTTGTTGACACACAGGCCATAATCCATCTGCTTACAACCCAAGGAAGGCCTATTTGAATGAGAACCAGTCTCTGGAAAGTTCAATCCACACGATCATACACCTTAACCAGATCAAGTTTAAAGATGAGTGCTTTGAGGTGTTTTGATTTAGTACTGTGAAATACTTCTTACGCTACACCCACAACATCCAAGATTTGTCAATCTTCCAAATACCGAATTACTTAACCAAGATAAATTTGGAAATAACTAGCTTCAAACACATTGCAATAGTTTTTTCAATTCACTAATTATATACACCAAATCAAGTTAACTAATTTATTAAAAATATATAAATAAAATATAAAACATAAACAAAACAAAACAACTTTAATCTTCTTGGTTAGAAGATATAAAAAGTAATCACACAAATATTTTGTTAGTATTTTTTTCTAAAATGGAAAAAAAACCTTTAATGCCAAAGACTTTTAAACAAATCAAGATAAAAATGCATTGAGATTCCCAAGATGTGGACGAGAGCAAAGTTGGTCTCCTTGAGATTTAGGATTCCATTATACCATTCTCCAAAGGATGCCTACTTTGGACTTTCCTTACAAAGGATGCCTACTTTGGACTCTTTCCTTTCTTTGTAAGGGATGTATTTGGATACCACCACTCAAGTGCTGGTTGAGTAAGAAAATATCAATCTTTTTAATTATCATATTAGTTATTAATGGAAATTAATTTTAATTTTGTGAAATTAATTTTCCAAAAAAAAATTCTTTGAGTTATAAAGATGTATTTAGTGAAGAATTTAAGAATGGCAAATCAATTAACTAAACTATATAAAGAGATAATAAATAAACATAGTTTTTTCTTCTTCTTTTTTCAGCGGAAAAATCACCTTCCTGTTATTCCGAAGGAATCAAGGAAAGCTAGTCAATACATAGGGGCTCAACAAGAGCATCATGTCACTTACAAGAATTTAACCTAGGTGGGGAGGGTAACAATCATTCCTCCCAACCACCCAAGTTACATCCAATGGACTAATCATAGTTTCTTCTATTTAGAGAGTATTAACTAATTTTATTTATTTATAAAATCAAAGTAAAGATAGGGTTGTTTTTATTCTTGTGTATAAGTTAGAGAGAACATTGTAGCCTTGGCATCAATCCACATCCAGACCTATGCATTGTGTTTAGGGTTTCTATGAGATCATGTGCTCCCACCACAATAAGAGCTGGTGAGTTGGTTTAGCAAATCTAGAAAAGACGAAAAGGTCATCATGAGTATCCACACTCATCTGGGTGACTCGCACCATATTTTTCAAGCATACAATCTAATCTTGAGTGACCTCTGCCCATCATTGGAGTGTTTATAGTTTGAGTGGAGTTTTCCAGACTACAACAACCTTAGAAGCCTAAACTCCAATATCTATTGTTTGATCAATGTGGTCTAGACAATCTATACACTGTTAGTCTTATTTTGAGATATATACGAGTGGTCTAGACAATCTATACATGGTTGGACTTATTTTAAAGTTGTGGATCGCTATAAAGGTCCCCACAGAGGATGAGTTTCAAAAGATGAAAATGGGGTAGGAGGAGTTTCATGTAGCGATAAGCAAAGGTAGGAGTACTCATAAACCTGGAAGTGGTTTTAATTTCTATGTTTGAGGTTTTTATTCAAAATGTTAAATGCTTGAATGGAATAATTCAGAAGATGTTTGAGGAAATGGTCAGTTTACAAGGAAAGTTGTTAAGTGCAAATTGCTAAAAGGGTGGTTGCTAGAGCATTGGAAGTCATTGTTGGGTTATCTCCAGCATTTCATGTGTTGGTAGGTGGTTGGATTAGCTTCACGTTGATGAATAAAGAAGATGTCATGATGATTTTGACAAAGAATTGGGTGTTGTGGGCCTTCGAGTCTATGCATGAAGCATTGGGTGCCTGGATTTGATCTAAGTAAAGAACCAAATCATGTTCAAAAAGTATGGGTGCTATTGTCGAGGCTTCCCTAGTATATTTGGAATGGAAAAATACTGGAACAAGTGGGTAACTCAATTGGTTGTTTCATTGCTTTTGAAGATGGTTAGGAGGAGAAACCAAACAAGAGAATTTCCCATATCCTGGTAGAACTTGACTTAAGGGAGGGTATTCTGGTAGAACTCGACAATGAATGGAGGAATGGAAATATACTAGAAGGTTGGACTACTAGAAACTACCTTTTAGAAGTGGCATATGTCATTAGGTAGGCCATTTAAGGGATTCATGCACTAATGGAAATAATGCTCTGCCAAGGAAAAATAAGATTTGGATTAAAAAGTCCTATGAAAAGGGGTCTTCAAAGTCTTTGAATGATTTGAAGGTTGTTGGTAAGGTACCAAATGTTGCTACCAATAATCCCTTTGTAGTTGATGGAGACTTGGAGCCTTTTTTGGACCCAATTTAGGAAAACATCGAGTTAGCAACACCTATTTTTTTAATTAAAGGTGAGGAAATTCTAGACCCACCTCTATGCATTATGGAAGAACCGTCTAGTCCTTCATTACATATTGGCAATGATGCTTCAATATCTGAAGAACACATGATGATTAATGTTCCTTCATCTTCTATAAGCTTGGTCAAGAGGGAAAGGGAAAAGTTTAAACAAGGGGGAGATGTCTTTTCTCAAGTATTGCTTAGGAGGGAAAATATTATTCCTTGTGGTTCCCACCTATCCCATGACCCTACTTTTTTTAGTTTGTGGCTAACCAGTCTTGGCGGCATGTATTTGGATACCCATATTGCTTGGTAGTTGGCTTGTGTTTACCCTTTATGTATTCCCCTATTGCTTATGCTTGGGTGTATTTGTGACAAGAGATCAAGACTATGTATCATTTAATTATAGTGAGTTTGTTGTTCCCAATTCCTCTCTTTAGCTAACCCAGTATATCAAGTCTATCTACATTATCTAAGCAAGCTCCATATTTAGGAGCTCCACGAGGTTTGGGATAATATTTCATATGAAAGAGGCAGATGAAATATATAGAGTGTGTATACAGAATGCCCCTACTATTATTGATTGAAGGTGGCAATTTGGCGCATGCAATTAGTGAACCTTATGTAGATGGGCTACTCCATTTCATCTCATTTTTTGAGGCTATTCAATAACTTACTAGAAATTGTAGACATTCAATAAGGAATGGAACCAAATATATTGCTCCTCACCATACTATTATCTATTGGAATAAGGGAATGGCATGAATTAAGAGTAGGGGCATAGAGGAGTATGTGTTAGGGTGTGTGTGCCAGCTACAATTAAGACACACACTCTTCTAACATAACCTCTTTATCACTTTGTGCATGTGCAAAACCAATAACCCCCTAAAAAAGAGTAAGGTGACGTGGGATGAAAACCAAAGGCTCACTAGGATTGAGTTTTCCCAAATTCTTGAAGGATGGCTCTCCTTTACCTATAAAAGACCCTAAACAAAGGTTTAAATACTTTATTGTGAAATTGTCCTATCATTTGAGATCAAAGAAAGACAAGGAGAAGAATTTGGGGGTGGAAGGGGGTTTAGCATTAGATACAGATCCTTCACCCATTATAGAGAGAAAGTCTTGCATTACTCTAGCTAAGACCCATGCAAAGAAGGAAGTTAGAGATGGGAAGCAACACACTATTAATGAGGTTTTTAGAGTAGGGAAGGCCCATAAGTAATGTTTTAAATGATTTTTCTATCCCTTAACATTTGAGGGGTTGGGAGTTCCCACAAGAAACTAGCCCTTAAAATACTTCTCTTTTTAATGTTTATAAACGAGACTTAGTTTTGTTTCAAGAAACAATGTGTTCTGGCTAGAAAGTAGTGGATTTTCTATCTTTTATATCAAAAGATTGGAATTCTAGCTCAATTGATGCAATAGGGTTATTTGGTGGTTTGGTTATTGGGTGGAATAACGAGTTTGTCCCCATTTTGTCTTCAATTGTGACCTCAGGTATCTCGATGGATCTCTTAGCTAGTATGGAGATATGGAAAATTCTAAGGATAATAAATGTTTATGGACCCTATGGAAATCGATGGTCCTTTTGGGAAAATCTTGTTGATACTAGAGTTTTGAGTAGGGTTAATGTGATTATAGGGGGTGATTTAAACCTTACCCTTGCTCTCCGAGAAATCTAGGAAGAGGTATCCAAGAAAGACCCTCTTAAATATCACTTTTCCTAGGCGTTCGAGAAACTAGTCTTTTGGTTGATGTGGAACCAACCAAGATCATTCCTACTTAGAGAAATGCTAGAAGAGGCAACAAAACAATCTCTAAAAGACCTGATAGGTTTCTTTTGGCATAGTCCATGTTTGATGACAAGATAAAAATAAAACCATGGGTAGGATCAGGGGGAGAATCAAATCATCTTCTAATCTCATTGAATGGACTTGGAGGAAAGGAAGCCTCCAAGTCCCTTGAAATTCAATCATGCTTGGTTATTGGAGGAAGATTTCACAGATTTAATTCTTAAGAATTTGACTCATGTGCATTCTCAACTCCATGAAGCAATTGTAGGTATTATCAAAAAATTCAAGGAAGTTGTGAAAGGTTAGGCCAATTCTCTAGCTTCTAAATCACAAAAGGAGTTAAAGCAAGGATTAATGATCTTTTTAGCATGGTGAGGATGGAATATTCTCTGATGTTGAAGCTCTGGCCTTGAAAGAGCTAGAGGGTAGAAAGAAGGACCTGCTTGATAAGGAATAGACTGCCCAGAGGCTAAAGAGAAGGGCTCTTTGGATAAAAGAAGGGGAGAATAATACCAAATTCTTTCACAAATATGCAAATCATAGGAATTGTACCAATACAATATAGGATATTCTCCACAATAATGGACATAAGGTTAAAATTTCAAGGACATAGTAGAGGCATGATGATTGCACTTCAAATCCTCTTTAAAGATCCAAAAGAGGTAAACACAGGGGAAATCATGAAAATTATTACTTTGTTTCCTACTCTTATAGATGATGAAATGAACAAGGACTTGGATATTGGAATTACTAGTGATGAAATTGAGTCTGTCTTATCCTCCTTCAAGAAAGGAAAGAGCCCAGAACTAGATGGTCTATGTGTGGAATTTTATTTAGGATTCTTTGATCTTTTGGAACCATACTTGGTTCAACTGGTAGAAGAGTCCATGACCTTCAGGAAAGTGCTAGGGGTTCTTAGTTCCACTTCCATAGACCTTATACATAAGAAATATAACACTTTTCCTTTGAACATTATAGACCTATCCCTTTGTGCAATCTAATTAATAAGCTTATTTCCAAAGTCATTGCTAAAAGGCTGAAATATATCATGTTAGGTATCATTTATGATGAACATTGTGGGTTCCTTTTCACCAATTGATACACAATGCAATGGGTATTGCACAAGAAGGATTACATTATGTGAAGACACGAAAATTATCTACAGTTATTATAAAGATTGAACTAACCAAGGATTTTGATAGAGTAAATTGGATGTTTATTAGCTTATTGCTTCTTCACATAGGGATAAATGTGCACACTATAAATTGGATTGAGGGTTGCCTCTCCTTGGTTTCTTTTGTAGTGTTGATCAATGGGTATCCTTATGGATTCCTTGTTGAAATAATGTAACCTCTAAGAATATTATATTTGTATCCTATTATTCCGGAGATGTTGCATTCCTCCGACGGGACTTTATTATGTATCCGGAGATGTTTATTCCTTCGATGGATTGTGGTAACTAGGGTTATTAGATCTCCCATGTGGGGTCGGCCCTGAGTTAGTGTATTAGGGGTTATTAGACTCTCTTAGGAGAAGTCGGCCCCATTAGGGTAAAAAGTCAGTTTGGAGATGAGTATAAGTAGAGGAGGCTTGTTCCTCACTTATCTCATTCATTCACTCACTTATGATTAGCGCATAGGAGAGAGAGAGGTCTGCATAGGAGGAGAAGGAGCTCTTGTTTGAGTCCTACATCTTGTATTGGTTGATTATCTATATTGAGGAAAGCTTTGCTGGGTTTTCTACCCCATGAGGGTTTCCCAGGGTAAATCTTTGTCTATCTTGTGATTGTGTTTCTTTCAATGATCTTGCTAGTGAATTTATGTCAAAACTTAACATGGTATTAGAGCTAGCCTGAATAGGACATCTTTCACAAGGTGAAAATACCTCTCTCTCCTCCTCCGATGAAAATTAGGGTTTCTGCAAAAACTTGGAATTTTTTAATTTTGATTGCATGGCTGGATAGCCCTCCTCAAAATCGAAGTTTTGAGCCCTGGATCGAGATTTTTGGTTGGGTAGA
Organism: Larix kaempferi; assembly: GCA_027924585.1. Lineage (NCBI taxonomy): Eukaryota > Viridiplantae > Streptophyta > Pinopsida > Pinales > Pinaceae > Larix > Larix kaempferi. The sequence goes on from BSBM01000742.1 coordinate 1,147,165, forward strand.
ACTCCAGGAAAGTCAAACCCTAGTTTGACCAAAAGTGTAGAAAACCAGAGAACCAGAAAAGATGCGCACCTATGCACCAGTGAACTAGAAAAGCTGCAAACCTATGCACCAGAAATCCAGAAAAGAGAAGACAAGAAAACCAGAAATTCTGTTGCAGATCCGGAAGGTGTAAAGTTGAAGTTTACAGAAGCAAAACACACCAGATCTCTCGACTCAATCAAGCACATCTCCTGGTAAGTGTTATTCTATCTCTTGAGAAACTTCAATCTCTGTGACCCCCTGAATAAGATGGCTCCAAGCACTAAGCTTGAAGACAAGCTAGAGGGTATAGAGAATTTCCGGGCATGGAAATATAGGATTAGTCTCATTCTTGAAGAGAATGATCTTGCCCAATATATCAAAGATGAGATTGCAGAACCTTAAGAAGATGAAACCAAAGAGAAGTATCAGAAGGACTTGATTAGGGAAAAGAGAATCATTGTTGATTCTATAAAAGACCACTTGATTCCCCAAGTGGCATCCAAGAAGACTCCAAAGGAAATGGATGATGCCCTTTCCATAATGTATGAGGGAAAGAACATCAATAGGAAGATGAACCTGAGAGCTCAATTGAAGAGCACCAAGATGAATAAAGGACAATATATTCAAGACTATTTCTCAAGGGTTTTCCAGTTCAAGGAACAATTAGATGCTATTGGAGATACCCTTGATGAAGATGAACTAATCATGACTGCTCTAAATGGTCTCATTAGACCTTGGGAGTCATTCATCCAAACTACACGTGCCAAAAAAGAAAGTATGAAGTTTGATGTGGTATGGGAGGATTACATTCAAGAAGAAGCTAGGGTTGCCAACAGAGAAGCCCTGCTCAAAGAAGATGACCAAGCCTTGGCCACACACACCAAGAGAAGAAGGAATCAATCCTACTTCAAGAAGGATAGTCACAAGGAGTCTCAATCTCCACAAAGATTTCAGAAAAAAGAGAGGAAGAAAACACTCTTCTTTCCAATGTTTCAATCGTCACAAAATAGGACACATTGTTAGACATTGTCCTTCAAAGAAGAAGAAAGATATTCACCATAAAAGACATCAAGCACATCTTGCAGAAGATGATAGTGAAGAAGAGGAAGAGGAAGAAAGGCCTTATAAGAAAAGATCTAGAAGAGAAGAAGAAGAGGAAGAAAGGCCTTACAAGAAAAGATCTAGAAGAGAAGAAGAAGAGGAAGAAAGGCCTTACAAGAAAATATATAGAAGAGAAGAAGAAGAAGATGCAGAAGAGCATGTTCTATTCTCTACACTCTCTGGATCTATAACACCTAGAGAAGATACATGGCTTATTGATAGTGGTGCCTCAAAGCACATGATTGGACAAAAGAAAACTCTTTCAAAACTGGAAGAGAAGACCTCTCCATAGGAAGTGTCATTAGGAGATGACTATCAATATCCCATCAAGGGAATTGGTGAAGCAAACTACAAGCTTGATTCTGGAGCCCCCGTGAAGATGAAGGAAGTATTGTATGTACCAGGATTGAAGAAGAACTTGCTTTCCATCTCAGCTTTGGATAAGAAAGGTTATAGGGTTGCATTCATTGATGGACAAGTACTCATGTGGTCCAAAGGTAAATCTATTAAGGATGCAATTGTCATTGGTGAAGAGGAAGGAGGTCTATACAAACTCAAGGGTCATTCAGAAGCTGCCCTTGTTCATGAAGCCACTAGTCCAAGTGAGCTATGGCATAGAAGGCTTGCTCACATTAATTACAAAGCACTACCTCATGTGAGCAAAGTAGTTGTAGGACTACCAGATCTAAAGATTGAACATGAAGGCAATTGCAAGGGTTGTGCAAAAGGGAAAAATATCAAGAATCCTTTTCCAAAGAGTGAAACAAAGACTAAAAGTACTTTGGAATTGATCCATTCAGATGTATGTGGTCCCATGCCCACCACATCCTTGAGTGGATATGAATACTACCTAACTTTCATTGATGACTATTCAAGAAAGACTTGGATATATTTCCTGAAAGGAAAAGATGAAGTCTTTGGAAGATTCAAGGAATTCAAAGCCTTGATAGAGAACCTTTCAGAAAATACGATCAAAATACTCAAGACTGATAATGGTGGAGAGTATACTTCAAAATATTTTGAATCCTTTTGCAAAGAAGCTGGAATCAAGAGGGAACTAACCACTCCCTACAATCCTCAACAAAATGGTGTTGTGGAAAGAAAGAATAGAACCATCATGGAAGCAGTAAAGACAATGTTACATGATCAAGACCTACCTATGTACTTATGGGCTGAGGCAGCCAGGACAACAGTCTATGTGCAAAATATACTATCTCATAGTGCCCTTGAATTCAAGACTCTAGAAGAAGTCTTCACAAGAAAGAAGCCTGAGGTAAGTCACCTCAAGATATTTGGGTGTCCTGTGTATATTCACATACCTAAAGAAAAGAGAACTAAGTTGGACCCTTTTGGGAAGAAGGGAATATTTGTTGGGTATTGTGAAACATCCAAAGCATTCAGGATTTACATCCCGGGATTCCATCATATGGAGATCAGTAGGGATGTGACATTTGATGAAGAAGCAGCTCTGAAGAAGTCTATGAAGTGCCAGCATGAAGAAGTATATGAAGAAGATGTACCTCCTAGAATTGCAGAAGTTTTACCATCTCCTGAAGACCATGATATGTTAGAACCACAAGAACCCCCATTACAAACATTTCAAGAAAAAGAAAGCCAACATGGGCTAGAGACATTATTCTGGGAGCTGAAAAGTATGGAGCTCCAAAAGACTCCACTAGAATGAGCAAGAAACCAAAGCCATTCTCCAACTATGTGGCTTTGATGTGTGATCTTGTAGATCGAGAACCTACTAGTTATGAAGAGGCAGTTCATAAGAAAGAATGGGTAGAAGCAATGACGGAGGAGTACCAGTCAATAATGACGAATGATGTTTGGGACATAGTTCCCAAACCAAAGGACAAGAGTGTGGTATCCTCCAAATGGATATACAAGATAAAGCATGTTGCGGATGGCAGTATTGAAAAGTATAAGGTAAGGTTTGTAGCCAGAGGATTCTCTCAGAAAGAGGGAATTGACTATGAAGAAACATTTGCACCAATTGCAAGGTACACTTCCATTAGAACCACGATGGCACTTGCATCCATGATGAAGTGGAAATTACACCAAATGGATGTGAAGACAGCCTTCCTGAATGGTGTAATTGAAGAAGAAGTGTACATAGAACAACCACAAGGATTTGAGGTGAAAGACAGAAGAACCCATGTATGCAAACTGAAGAAGGCTCTGTATGGGTTGAAACAAGCTCCCAAAGCTTGGTATGGAAGGATTGATAGTTTCTTAACTAGCTTGGGCTTTACCAAGAGTAAAGCTGATCCTAATCTTTATCTCAAGGTTATGAATGATGGAGCTGTCATTTTGTTGCTATATGTGGATGATTTATTTCTAACTGGAAATGAGAAATAGATTGTCAAATGCAAGAAGAAGCTCTCTTTAGAGTTTGAGATGAAAGATCTCGAATTGATGCACTACTTCCTAGGTCTGGAAGTATGGCAAGGCCCAGAAGGAATCTTTCTCAACCAAGGAAAGTATGCTGTGGAAATATTGAAAAGATTTGATATGTTGGAATGTAAAGCCATGGCCACTCCCATGGATTCCAACCTGAAGCTGTTAGCAGATGACTCATCAGAGTTAGTGGATGTAACTCTGTACAGACAGATTATTGGGTCATTAATGTATCTGACAAACACTAGGCCAGATATATGCTTTGCTGTGAACACCTTGAGTCAGTATCTAGTGGAACCTAGACGTGTTCACATGATAGCTGCAAAGCATGTGATGAGGTACCTAAAGGGTACAATAGATTTTGGTCTACATTACCTTGGAGATCATGACTTTAGATTATATGGCTACACAGATGATGATTGGGTAGGAAGCATATCAGACAGAAAGAGTACATCAGGAGGATGTTATTGTCTGGGATCTGCCATGATCTCGTGGTATAGCAGGAAGCAGTCTAGTGTGGCTCTCAGCACAGCTGAAGCGGAATATATAGTTGCTTGCTTTGCTAGTTGTGAAGCGATATGGCTTCGGAAGCTATTATCAGGACTGTTTGACTTAGAGATGGACTCCACTGTGATCCTGTGTGACAACTAGAGTTGTATTAAAATGACAGAGAATCCAGTGTTCCATGATAAGTCAAAGCACATAGAGATTCGATATTTTAATATACGAGATATGGTGTAGAAAGGAGCTATCAAGCTCAAGTATGTGAGCACTGATGAACAAGTTGCGGATGTATTGACCAAACCTCTGTCTCGAGTAAAGTTTGAACATTTTCGAGACAAGCTTGGTGTAGTTCAGAAGGACCCTCCACGAAAGGGGGAGTGATATGGTTGATGATGATACTTGGATACTGGTATCAGTGTGGATACCTGTATCGATGATAAGATTGCCTATATTGACGGTAAGGTCAATAATGAGGATACCTGAATTGATATGGATACGTGTATCGATGATGAGGATACTTGTGTCAATGATGTGGATATTGTATTGATGAGGATACTATATCGTTGATGTGGATACTGTATTGATGTGGATACTTGTATCGATAATGAGGTTACTTGTTTCGACGACAAGGTCGGTGAGGCTACTTGTTCCGATGATGAGGTCGATGAATGGTCCCTAGTGGATGAGAGAGGATTGTATCATCCCTGGGCTTCAGTCCTAAATAGATCCGCAGACAGATGTCTCTGAGAGGTGGTCCTTAGACTGTGTCTAAGTTGACGAGAGGATTGTATCATCCTTGGACTTCAGTCCTAAATAGATTTGTAGACAGATGTCTCCGAGAGGTGGTCCTTAGACTGTGTCTAAGTTGACGAGAGGATTGTATCATCCCTGGACTTCAGTCCTAAATAGATCCGCAGACAGATGTCTCCGAGAGGTGGTCCTTATATTGTGTCTAAGTTGACGAGAGGATTGTATCATCCCTGGACTTCAGTCCTAAATAGATCCGCAGACAGATGTCTCCGAGAGGTGGTCCTTAGACTGTGTCTAAGTTGACGATAGGATTGTATCATCCCTAGACTTCAGTCTTAAATAGATATGTAGATAGATGTCTCCAAGAGGTGGTCCTTAGACAATGTCTAAGTTGACGAGAGGATTGTATCATCCCTGGACTTCAGTCCTAAATAGATCCGCAAACAGATGTCTCCGAGAGGTGGTCCTTAGACTGTGTCGAAGTTGATGAGAGGATTGTATCATCCCTGGACTTTAGTCCTAAATAGATCCGCAGACAAATGTCTCCGAGAGGTGGTCCTTAGACTTTGTCTAAGTTGACGAGTGGACTGCATCGTCCCTAGACATGATATGGTGTCTTAAATAGATCATGTGTGTTGTAGGGTATGCTGCTACTGTGCTGATGATCATGTGATGACGATGCTAATGATCGTGTGATGACGATGCCGATGATTGTGTGATGACGATGTTGATGATCGTGTGATAACGATGTTGATGATCGTGTGATGACGATGCTGATGATCGTGTGATGACGATGCTGATGATCATGTGATGACGATGTTGATGATCGAGAGGATCCAAATGATGATGTTACTGTAGCTGTTTGAGTGCCGCAGAAGATGAAGACTCAATACTGAAGATGTTGATGTTCCAGTATTGAAGATCTTGAAGATGTTCCAGTAACTAGTTGAGTTACTGAAGAAAGCTTCCAATGATTTATAGATGTATCATGTATTATGTAGTTGATGACTCCTTGCTCTTGCAGACATTGTTATAATATCCTTCTTGTTAAGGGGGAGTGTTGAAATATTGTAACCTCTAAGAATATTATATTTGTATCCTATTATTTCGGAGATGTTGCATTCCTCCTATGGGACTTTATTATGTATCCAGAGATGTTTATTCCTCCGATGGATTGTGGTAACTAGGGTTATTAGATATCCCATGTGGGGTCGGCCCTGAGTTAGTGTATTAGGGGTTATTAGACTCTCTTATGAGAGGTCGGCCCCATTAGGGTAAAAAGTCAGTTCGGAGATGAGTATAAGTAGAGGAGGCTTGTTCCTCACTTATCTCATTCATTCACTCACTTGTGATTAGCGCATAGGAGAGAGAGAGGTCTGCATAGGAGGAGAAGGAGCTCTTGCTTGAGTCCTACGTCTTGTATTGGTTGAATATCTATATTGAGGAAAAATTTGCTGGGAATTCTACCCCATGAGGGTTTCCCAGGGTAAATCTTTGTCTATCTTGTGATTGTGTTTCTTTCAGTGATCTTGCTAGTGAATTTATGTCAAAACTTAACATTCCTCACTTCTTCTAGGGGGCTCGGATAGGGCTATTGTTTATCTCCTTTCCTCTCTTTGATAGTGGTTGAAGGATTAAACATGTTGATTAGCGATATGAGAAGTAAAGGATATTTGAAAGGGATAAAGGTTTCAAACTCAGTTTCTCTTTTACTTATTTTGTTTGTAGATGATATCATGCCCTTTGTCCATGGCTCAATAAAATAACTAGAAAAAATCAAGGAGTTGTTAGACAGTTCTTCAAAAGTAATAGGTATGGTGATAAACATGAATAAATCCACAATTACGATTAATGAACTAGTAGAAGACGTCCAATTTCAAGCTGAAGTGATTTTTCCCATGAATAATTATGATCTGGACCAAGGTGTAAAATATCTTTGTTTCTTATTAAAACCAAATGGATTTCGTTATGAAGTTTGGACTTGATTATACAAAAAGGTAAAAACTATAATTTCTAATTAATGTTATAGATGGTTGTCTCGAGGAGGTTGCTTGGTATTAGTCAAGGTAGCCTTGGAAAGTATTTATATGTATTGGATGTCAATATCCAATACCCCCAAGGGAATTCTCAATAAAATCATAAAGAAGACCTTTAGTTTCTTGTGGACTAGCAAAAATGCCAAGGAGGGTAAACCCTTGGTCAAGTGGTCAATAGTTGTAACTCATAAGGACGAATGAGGCTAGGGAATAAATAATATTCATATCTTTAATTTTGCCTTGGTTGCTAAAATTTTGTGGAGACTAGTATATAATGAAGGTCTTTGGGGGAGAGTTTTAAAATATAAGTATATGAGGAAATTGACCATGGAGGATTGGTTTATAATATAAAGAAAGCATTATCAAGGAGCCTCTATTGTATGGAGAGCATTGGTAAATGCATTTCCTCTAGTAGGTGATTAGACATCTTAGAAAGTTGGGAATGGCAAGACAGTGATGATCATAGAAGATCCTTGGATCAAAGCTAAGGGAAAATTCAAATTATTAGATGTACTGTTGGAAGCCCTTCATGATAAGGGGATTTTATTTTTAAACATCGATGTTTCTTCTCACATCAATAGGAATGCTTGGATGCAAGGCTAGGAAACTTTAAACAATTTCAATATACAAGGTCCTTGGTAAAAGAGTGGGGACAATATGTAAATGCTCTCTCCCATAGTGCTATCAAGTTATCATAAGAAGAGAATAAACTTAGTTGGTCCAAAAATATGGGCATTAATTATTAGACAACCAAGTTAGAGTATGTAGCTCAAGTTGAGGAGGATATGCAAGAGGAGAGATTTTGGTGGTGGAGACCTTTTTGGAAGCTTTCATGTCCATTAAAAAACAAAATTCTTCTTTCAATGGCACTTGCAAACAAATTATTAACTTGGGATAATGGAGAGAAGATGAATTGTGTGGGACCAAGCATATGTATTCTTCGCAAGAACTGTGGTAAAACCATCAACCATTTGTTTGTCAATTCTTCTTTCTCCACAAAAGTATGGAAAGAGGTCACTGAAGGAACTACCAACAATCCCAAATGGCTAAGAAGTCTTTGGGGGATTGTTTGCTAGATTGGCCTATAGACAAGGAAATGGGTGCATATAATGTTCTTCCTTGTCTTTTTGTTTATGGGATATAGTGATCTTGAAATCAAATGTTGTTTTGGGATTGAGTCTTATCTATTGCTCTAGTAGTCCATAAGATTAGATATGTACTTTAGGACAATAAAAAAGCTCCTAAGCAGCACTCCACTAGATTTTTATTGATGCCTTGCATTGATCATGAGACTCCTTGGGGCTTCTTTTATGGAGCAAGCCAAGGAGTGCTTGAAAGTCGTGGAGTAGGGGTGATACTTTTTATTGACTCTTCACATCACTTTATGTAGATTTTTATTGATGCCTTGCATTGATCATGAGACTCCTTGGGGCTTCTTTTATGGAGCAAGCCAAGGACTGCCTGAAAGTCGTGGAGTAGGGGTGATACTTTTTATTGACTCTTCACATTACTTTATGCTGAAGCTTATTGTTGGGAAAGGTTTAAATAATCAAGTTGAATTTTATGCCCTCTAGATTCTTCTATTTTTTTGTGGAAAAGGGCTAAAAATTCTCCAAGTCTTTCGAGACTCAGAGGTTGTAATAAACTAGGCAAATCACGAGTGTAATATTGATTATTTAGGTCTATCTCATATTATGGATCATGTTAAAGAGGTAAAATAGTTTTTTGAGCTTATCATTTTACACATGTCTATCATGAATTCAATGATAAGTTGGATAGATTGTCTAAGGAATCTTTGCTTTTGCAAGAGGGTACCCTAATTAAACTAGATCAAAGGAGGCACTCTCTTTCCAGAGATAGAAATATTGTATTAATCACTAACTAGTTTTCTACTTGATGCTTTTGAATTTTAATAGAATATATATTAGCTCTTGATGATATCCGTTAAATATCATAAGAGGCAGTTTTTCTTTGTTCCTTGGGATAGCTAAAGGTGTCCATGGCACTACAAAAGGTAATATATCGTCTTCTATATTAGAATATCTTCTGATGTAGCCAACATTATATATGTGTGTACCATGTGATGTCCAAGAACCAACATATGTTGCCATGCATATAACATACATGCCATTTGATCTCCATATTTTACCCCTAATGTGCCATGCTAGGAAATAATTTTTTGGAAGGATTTTCATGTCCATGGAAAAATCAAGTGCACGGGATTCTTAATAGATTCATATTCACATGATTGTACTTCTAAATCTTCTAAAACATTTATAAATAGGCACGTTGGGTTTATTTTAGAGCAAACCAAACTGTCATGTTATTGATAGTTAAATAATACACTAGCTTAATATCTAATAATTGTCATACATACTTATCAATCCATGTCTTTACTCATAGATTCTCTTATGTATTGTTATTAATTGTTGATACAATATTTTGATGATCCTTAAAATGACTTATCTCTGTACAATTGTCCAAGCTTTCATTATATGTGCGTGATTTTTTAGCATGTTTATTTAGTTTTTATTATATCCTTTGATTCCCTTACACTGTGGATGTGATCTATAATTGTTTACCCTATGGCCAAGTTGAAGCACTAGCATGAGCCTTAATTAATTGTGCATAGTTAAATTGTTTTTATATTTGTTTGCTATTTCATTATGCATTAATTTCGATTGTATAATACTTGTAGATTGTAATTAAATGAAGAGAACGATGTTGAAGAAAATTAATCTTAAACACAGTAATAACACAAATATTTTAACTTGGAAACACATATGTGAAAACTATATAGAAATGGGCTTCGATTGGATTTTTCTAATGTTCAAGAATGATTATGATGAGGAGCTATACACTCTTAGATGGATATTTTGTGTATCTTTCTCTATCTGTTTCTACGCCATTAACATCCCAAGCTTTCAATTTCCAACTCTCCATAAATCTGACCCCCTTTGCTATGTTGTTTCTATATCTTTCTTACCCTTTCTCCCCATATTTCCTCTTCCCCATGGACTACCAAGAGTCTCTTGAACCTATTCAACTACCTCCTTCATCTGCCTCGAATGTCACCAATTAAATCCATCCAACATAATTACCTCTTATAATGGATTTGGGTGTTGGTTTCTTCTCTCAAGGTTACTTTTTCTAACATGGCATATTACTATTTGATGGCATCTACATGTTTCCATTGTATTTGGCCATGCCACATACTAAGAAGGCTAGGATCTTCTTGTTACTCGTGGGCATGGTCCACCACATGTCTTTTATGATTTGTTAGCCACATTTCTTTTGGAATGAGGAGCATGAAGTGCATAGGAATCTCCAAATCTATGTGCCTTATCTCGTTTAACGTGCCCCTAGCATCAACCTTTGCTTGGATTGAAGTGTTCGTAGACGAGTATGGGGTCCAAGCTCCATTCCTCCCTCCTATGCATGCCCAAATCTTTGCATAGCCCTAACCTTCATGCCTTCATCCTTCCTTGGCCCTTTTTCCACCAACCTTTTCCTTAGTCTTTGAGTTTAGTGTGGAGATATTACTCCCTTATAGCACAGTCTTATCTCCACATGCACCGAGTTTTGCATGACCAATAGGGTTTCAACTAGATTTATCAACAACGTTTGACGAAGGTTCACAACCATTAACCTTGCAACTCCAACAATTAACATGAAACATAAGAGCCATAAAATCAATCCATCTCTTTGTTAACGATCCATTTTAAATCACCGCTCCCTAGTAAGAGGATTGTGGTCCAAGAATCTTATTGGCGGAAAAGATGAAGCACATAGCCACCATTTGTTTCTCCAAGTCCATTACTTCATGGATATAAAGGTTGGTTGCTTTTGATTTGTCTAAATTATTCTTCCTAATTGCATTTGTTTTGTTGCTACTAGGGGGGAAATGTGTTTCTCCCTTTGTGTGTATTGATGAGGTGGGCCTAACCACCTTTGGTTAAGCAATATTTTTTTCCTTCTCCCAGAAAGTTGCATCCCTATCCCATAATTAGGGATTGTTAAACATTATATCACATGCATCAAAAGGTGCTACATCATATTTCCTTCATCAACATAATCAACATTAATAAAAAACCTAATTTTACATCCTTTGGTGATTCTCTTGACAAATTTATCTTGTAGCCATCCCAACGAACATGGTTATACTATATTACAAGTCTAAAGACCAAGCTCATCAACTAGGGTTTTAGAAATAAAATTACAATGATAACCACTATCAAACATAACATTCACATTTTGATTCTTCACTTGAACTTTTATTTGGAAGAGTGCATTTATGTCTCCACTTTCCCTTGCTTGTTTTAGTGTGGTGTAGGCTCTATTTTCATCCACAACAAAGGTGTCATCTACCGCTAGTTCTTCCATCTTAGTATCTATCATTTCTCCTTTTTAGGATCTCTACCATTTTGGATGTTGTTGGCTTGGTTTTGCAACCAAGCTTAGTGCTATGGGCACCTGCTAACTAGTAGCAACAGTTTCAATAGAATTAAACAAGAAACTAATCTAAACAAAACTAATCATGGATCTATGCAAGAATATAAGCAAATAATGGAAATATTTTAAAAACAAGAACAAGAAAATATGAAAGAATAAAGTTGTATTGAAAATGGGGCAAGCTAATGCTTGCAATAGTAATACCTCCAATGGTGAAGGTTGATGTAGAGCAACTCCCAAGATAAGTAGCTCCAAGTTCCAAGAGGTCTCCTTCTCCAAGTTTGCTTGTAATGGCCAAAATACTCAAGGGAGATTTCGACAGCATGAGGATGAGATAATGGATGGATATGAAATGAGGAGCTCCTACCACCTTTTTATAGGTTTTGGTGGTGGGGAATACCATTTGTGGTTTTGTGGAAACCAAATGGTATTGACCAACATGGTTTAGGTACTTTTCCCTCCTTTTTCCTTTTTTGAATAAAATTAATATTTTTATTTCCTTTTTAATATTTTTGGGAATTTGGACCCTTTTTGAGGGTTTTTTATGCTTTTTTAGGAAAAATAATCTTTTTGAGTGGGAAAAAGGGGTGTACTAAGGTCTTTTGGTGACCTTTTGTTGGCTTCAGAGGCTCTGATGGTGGAAAAGTGGACAAATGGGTCATGTGAACAAGGGAATGAGCTAGTGAGCACTTTTTGGGTGTTAACAGATTGCCCCCTGATGTGTGAGGGCAGGAGCTCATCGTATGGCCGATAGACATCATAGTTCTTTTGTCTTTTTTCTGGAGTTTAGGGGAGAGAAGAGACCGGTTGGAGATTGGAGCCACGGCCCTTGGAAGCTGCAAAAACAAAAAATGTTACATGGCCTCAATATGAATGAGGTATAATCTCTGATAATGGACGAGGCGGGCATTCCCATGCTCGTATCAGGATATAGAACAATAATAACAATAGGGTCCAAAATATGGGGACCTGAAAGATACATGGCCTCAAATAAAGGATGAGGAAGAAACTCAATATAAGGACGAGGCGGGCATTCCCATGCTCGTATCCGTAAAAAATAACTGTAAGGCCCGAACAAAGGGGGGACCTGTAAGATACATAGAGAACCACTGTGACATCATAAGGGTCCAGAGGGGACACAAATCTGGGATGCATTGCTGGGCTGACCATGTCTGAGTGGAAGAACTTATATACTGAAATAATGACAGTGCTGCTGAGTGTGGACTCAGAGGAACTGATGGATCAAGGGTATACTGAACTGAAACTCGAGGAAGCATATAACTGGATGGCTTCCGAATACTATCACCATGCGCAACCCGGATATCTATAGAAAAAATGTAACTGGTTGTTTCCATAGGTAGACTCTCAATTGTGGAAGAGTCAGGAGGTATCCGGGGTCTTCGACGAAAAACTTGAAAGGATCAATGCCCTGTGCGAGTCTCAACGATGCGATCAAGGTGTTGAAGTCGAGCATGTGAGAAACAACCATTTGGAGAGGCACTGAGGATTCCTCTCGAAATTATTCGTAGGCACTCATCATAAATGGTGATGAGTCCAAGACACAGGGACCTCTAGGTCTATCCTCTGGAATAAATTTGGTTGTCGTCGATAGAGGGAGACCAACAACTAACAAGGCAATGGTGTTTCCTTGATAGGAGCGCGAGGTGTAGAACTGAAGTGTGGTAGTACTGATGGTAGGACTAACATACTTGTGGGGATGGGAAGTAACTGGGGTCATATAGTGGGTAGACTCAAACTTCCTTTGTTCAGAGCATGATGACATGATTGACCTGGCAGCGTAGGGAACTGACTTGTAGGTGTGAGGATCATTGCTTCTAGGGACTGAATGGTGTATATTGGCTCTGGTGGGGAGGACGAGCTGATAAGTGCTATCGAGGGATTTTCAAGGTGACATACTGCAGAATACTCTGAACAAAGGCTACCAAAATGGGGAAGCTGCCATATGAGTAGATGTGATCTGTCGTGGCGCCAAGAGGCACCATTGATTCCTTCTTCGTTGTTTTAATGAGCTCCAAGAAGGGATAAAAGTGTGCTCTGAAATGGTACGTTCCTGTGGATTTTGTGAGCCCAGGACGGCTCGTGCTCATGGTTGCTTTCATGTTTAGAGAGTCTGAAAGCGGTAAGTGGACTCTATTGGTGTTCTTTTCCGTACTTTAGTCTCCAAGGCCCGAAAAAGCATAAAATGATGCAAATGGAGAACTCTTCTAGCCAATGTGACTAGAGTATTCCTTTTTCGTAATTAGTCTACAAGGTCCGGAAAAGGGGTAAACTTATACCAGGTAGACGCCCTTTCAGATACGTTTAACGAGCATGAAAGGAAGCAAGGTTGCTCGGCAATCTTTTCATTGTTTTAGGAGTCAGAAAAGAGCTTAACAGAAACTCCCTAAGTGCCTTTTTCGTAAAAGGGATTGGTCGGCCTGAAAAGGGGTAAAACTATACCGAACAAGAAGGGATTGATGAGGGCAAGAAGAGGTCTCAAGCATCATCATCAGTGCAGAAAACTGGATCCGGTGACATAAAGATTGTTGAAAATGGAGAACGGCCGATGTGGCACGCAAATCGAGGCAACGAGGGGGTATTGGAAAATGCCCTAAAAATTGGGGCATGAAAGCGAGAAATGATCTCAAGCATCATCACGAGCGCGGAAAATTGAATCCGACGATATATGACACGTTGAAAACGGAGAACGACCGATGTGGCATGCAAACCGAGGCGACGAGGGGGCATTGGAAAATGCCCTAAAAATCGGGGCGTGAAAGCGAGAAATGATCTCAAGCATCATCACGAGCGTGGAAAACTGAATCCGGCGATATATGACACGTCAAAAACGGAGAACGGTCAATGTGGCACGCAAACCAAGGCCACGAGGGAGGCCAAAAAAATGGTCAAAAAATAGATCCCGTGAAAACGGGAAAAGGAAGGAACCTGCATGAAGTTCTCGCTGTGCTGATTCCAACGGTACCAATGGTTTGAAAAATGGACTTCGTATGATACCGCAATGGTTGTTTGAAAAATGGTGGAATTTCTATAAATAGGGCGTGGAGCCCATATGACGTGTCATTGTTACGTGCGAGTTTGGCAGAGCAGTCAGAGCTATTTCTTGATTTCTGGGAGATTTCACCGTTGGTTTTCGATTCTGCGAGTTTCAGGTAACTCTATTTGCTTTAGCCTTTTCAATTATGTCTTTTTTGTTTGGAGGAGGGCCCCCGAAGGCCGCGAAATTCCATGTTGACCCTCCAACGTGGAATATCGCGGGTTTCGGGTCTTTTCCCGCGATGAACCACACGGGTTTTAGGCTGACAGTCGCGATGTTCATCGCGACTGTTAGGTTGGAACCCGCGATGTTCATCGCGAGTTCATGGGGGATAGTCGCGATGTTCATCGCGTCTGTCTGGCCAAAACCCGCGATGTTCATTGCAGTTTTTAGGATGGAGGCCGCGATGATCATCGCGGCTTTTGGGATGGAGGCCGCGATGATCATCGCGGCTTTTGATGGAAAAGCCGCGATGGGATTTTTTGCAAAAAATTTTGTGCCGGGGCTAAAAATTTCTTCTGTATTCTGGCAGGATGTTGAGGAGACCATTGGCCTCATGGCGAGAGCGGGAGATTGATGCTGATTTGATGCTGCGGATTGAGACTGATCCGGGGGTTCGACAGACTCTAGCGGTGAGCGGAATGTTGAAGTTCGCTCAGATCCCACCTATTCGTTCAATGAGACGGCTCCTGAACAAGTTGGTGAGTTGGTGGGTGCATTTATTATTGGGGGTGAGAGGTTGGAGATCACCCTCACGGATGTCTATTTTCTGACTGGGTTGCCTCGGTTAGGGGAGGTGGGAGATCTGATGCCGAGGATCCCGCCGGGTGTGGATATGGAGGATTTGTTACAGACCTTCTGTGTTGATGATGCCGTTTTGCAGAACAGCTCTATTAGTCTGCGATCCCTACGTGAGTGGGATATGCGGGCTGTTGGGGCATGTGTTCTGCGGATATTGGGTGCTGCTGCGCCACATCGTTTATCTGGGGGACAAACGATGTTGGTGCACTCTGTTCTTCGGGGGACTTATTATGCCTGGGGGCAGATGTTTCTGGCTGGTGTCCGGAGAGATCTGGACAAGGCCAGTCGAGAGGGAGGAGAGTTCTGTTATGCCTCCTTTCTATGCTGTTTTTTCTTCGAGCGGTTGCCGACCTTGCTGGTCTGGTGAGTGAACCTCGCATGATGCGGTGGGGGCAGATGATGCCTCGTGGCGGCGGTGGTGTCCGCGGTTTCTTTACGGAGGATTTTTATGAGCAGTGGGAGCAGATGCCCCTGCTGATTGAGGACTACCCCTATGCCGGCATGGACTATCGAGGTGACCCAGAGATGCCTCGTGCCCCAGGACAGGCCTGGAGTTTAGACGGTATGTTTTGTGTTTTTTGATTTATACTATATCATGTGTTGTTTGATTTATCTGTCTATGATTATAGTTAGATGTGTATATGATGGTTTATTTGCATTGTGCAGATGTTGGGCCTGTACCACCGGTCGACTACGTGGCTCGTCAGGGGCGGACGATGGTGGTCGCTCATCCACCTGCAGCGGTACCACCTCCACGTGGTGGAGGATTTGCGGCTTGTGGGCGAGGGGTTGGCCCTCGAGACGATGCCATAGAGGGCGTCAGGCAGACCTTCGACATGATTCTAGCTGGACTCCCCGAGGATGGCTGGAGAGACATGGACCGAGATATTGTGGAGCGTTGCTTTGGTGCGCCGCCTGAGTGGCGGTCGCTCTTGTTGAGGACAGTTGTTTTTGTGGCAGAGCACAGGGATGGTGGTCGCGATGATCCTGCAGGGCTGGCTGGGAGGAGGATTCGTCTACGGGACGATCCAGCGGGGCTAGCAGAACGTAGAGTTCGGGCTTGCCATGACCCGGTGGGGCCAGCAGAGGAGGAGCCGGAGGAGCCTAGGGATCCTGATGAGTAGATGATATTGTATCTGCCCCCAAATGCTGATGAGCATATGGGGAAGCATTTTTGTACGACTGATGTATTTTTTGTATATCGGGTGCTGAGGGCACCTATGACATGTTGACTATTATGGTTTATATATATGTGTGTATATATATTTGGATATATTGTCGTGTATGCACGTGGATGCACATTTTGTCTTTTTATATATGCCCGTGGAGGCACCTGTTATGCACGTGGATGCAGTATTTTGTTTTTTGTATATGCCCGTGGAGACACATGTTATGCACGTGGATGCAGTATTTGTTTTTTGTATATGCCCGTGGAGGCACATGTTATGCACGTGGATGCAGTATTTGTTTTTTGTATATGCCCGTGGAGGCACATGTTATGCACGTGGATGCACATTTTGGTTATGACATGATGTGATTGGTGTGCCAGTCGAGGACATTGTTGGCCATATGGTCTGCTACACTATTGAGGTGTCTTGGGACATGTGTGAACGAAATGGATTCAAACTGTCTAACCATTTGTTTAATGTGCAGGAATTTTCTGAAAAGACAGGGATCGCATACCTGGTAATCATTGTTGAGCTGGGAAACCAGGAGCTGTGAGTCCAAGAAAACGTTGAGGTGACGGATGCTCATTTGGAGAGCTGCGGCCAGGAGATCGGTCACGGCATCGTATTCAGCTTAGTTATTGGTGGTGGCACCTAAACATACTCCGTCAATGTGAATTAACTCATGTGAAGGGGAGTATATTACCCAAGCTGCGGAGGCGAGATTGGGAGACCAACGGCTTGCACCATCAGCGAAACCAACATAGCAGAGTGGAAGAGGATCCATCTGTGGTCATGCAGAGAAAAACAAATATTTAGGTTTTTTGGATTTTTTGTGAAAAAAGAAAGTAAGCCTATACTAGAATGGACAGTGGTGTCCATTAGATTTTCTATGGGTAAAATCGTTTAAGGTACAACCCGTTGCGTGGGTTGCGTAGGGGATTGCCTTTTGAATCGGTCAGAATGTATGTCCCCTGCCCGAGGCAAGTGTGTACGATGTAGGGGCCTTGCCACATAGATACAAACTTTCCCTTTCCGGTTTTGTCGTGGGCTTGATCGTAAGCGAGGACAAGGTCTCCCTCAGAAAAGGTTATAGGGTGGACATGTTTGTCGTAACTTAGTTTTGATCGTTGTTTGGCTGCTTCCATGTTTTGAATAGCTGTGCGCCGATCTTCATCGGCCTGCTCTGGGAGTAGTAAACGTTGTTCTATCGGGGAAGTGTCCGGTAGGAGTTCAACGGCGATATGTAAGGTTGGGATCTGGCACTTGATAGGGAGGACGGATTCAACACCGTGAACTAAATGGAAAGGGGTAAAACCGGTGGCGGTTTTGGTTGACGTGCGGTAGGCCCATAGTGCCGGGAAAAGCATGTGGTGCCAATTGGATTTGTGTTTGTCTACAGTACGTTGGAGGATGGTCTTCAAAATTTTATTGATCGCTTCGACTCGGCCGTTTCCTTGGGGATAGTAGGCAGAAGAGAAATGGTGTTCAAATTTCAACATGGTTGATAATTCTTTCCAGACGGCATCTTCGAAGTGAGAGCCGTGGTCAGAGACTAGTTGCTTCGGCACTCCGAAACGAGTGATAACATGGTTGAAGAAAAACCGTGCTGCAGTGTCGGCCTTGCAATTGTAAGTTGGCATGGATTCCGCCCACTTTGTGAAATAATCTACGGCCACAACGATGTGTTTGTGACCGCCGGCTGACGTGGGGTTGCAGTCGAGGAAGTCGATGGCCCATTTGCAGAATGGTCCGACAATGATGACTGGATGAAGAGGGGCGGGGGGGATTCTTGCTTTGGGGGCAAAAAGTTGGCAGTTCTGGCAGTGCTTGACTGCAGTGATGCAATCAGTAAACAATGATGTCCAAAAGTAACCTGCCCGAATGATCTTCTGGGCGGTGGCCATGCCGGAGAAATGGCCTCCGCAAGCACCGCTATGACAATCATTGAGGACTTGTTCTGCCTCACTATGGGATAGGCATCGGCGTAGGATGGTATCAACGCCGCGTCGATAAAGTACATCCCCTAACAAGAGGTATCGGGGGGCATGGTGTCGTATCCGACGGCGTCCGTCACGATCGATGTGTGGTCGAAATTTTTGCGTGCGGAGGTAAATCAAAATGTCTCCGTACCATGGGTCGTTAGACGAAATGATGAAGATTTGTTCGTCAATCAGATCCGTTTGGATAGCGGGTGATGACGAAGAGGATGGGAGGTCGGTGATGAGGTGAGCAAGCGCGAGGGCTTTGGTGCTTTTAGGAGTTCTGAAAGTAAGGTCATATTCCTGGAGGATAATGACCCATTTAGCAACACGAACTTGTAGGATCCGCCGGGATCAAACCTACAAACATTTACTAACAATTTCTTAAAACACATGCTAATCCCATATATTAAAATAAACTAACAAAATTAAAAGAATATTAAACTAATGCCTTGATAATCTAAACCATTAGAATTTATAAACTAATAACATACACCAAATCAAATTAACTAATTTATTACAAATATTAAAATACAACTTTAATTTTCTTGGTTATAAAATATAAAAAGCAACCACATGAATATTTTTTTCTAAAATAGAAAAAAACCTTTAATACCAAAGACTTTGAAAGAGAATGAAGATAAAAATGCATTCAGATTCCCAAAAAGTGAACGGGAGCAAAGTTGGTCTCCTTGAGATTTAGGATTCCATTGTACCATTCTCCCAAAGGATGCCTACTTTGGACTCTTTTCTTACAAAGGATGCTATTTTGGACTCTTTCCTTACTTTGTAAGGGGTGTATTTGGATACCACCACTCAAGTGTCGGTTGAGTAAGAAAGCATAAATCTTTTTAATTATCTTATTTAGTTATTAATGGAAATTAATTTTAATTTTTACAAGGATATGCCATTGAGTAGAGCGAGCTTGTCTTTGTTATAAAGATGTATTTAGTGAAGAATTTCGAGAGTATCAACCAATTTCATTTCTAAAACAAAAGTAAAGATGAGGTTGTTCATATCCTTGTGTATAAGTCAAAGAGAACATTGTAGCCTTGGCATTAATCCACATTGATATCTATGCACTGTCTTTGGCATTAATCCACATTGATATCTATGCACTGTGTCTAGGGTTTCTACGATATCATGATCCTACAACAATTAGAGTCGACGAGTTGGTTTGGGAAATATAGAATAAACGAAAGGATTATTACGAGTATCCACACTCATCCGAGTGACTTGCACCATATTTTTCAAGCATACAGTCTAATCTTGAGTGACCTCTGCCCATCATCGGAGTGTTTGTTGTTTGAATGGATTTTTCCACTACAACAACCTTAGAAGCCTAAACTTCAATATCTACTGCTTGATCGACATGGTCTAGACAATCTATACATTGTTCGTCTTATTTTTAGATATATACGAGTGGTCTAGACAATCTATACATGGTTGGACTTGTTTTAAAGTTGTGGATTGCTACAAAGGTCCCCGCAGAGGATGAGTTTCATAAGATGAAAATGGGGTAGGCGAAGTTTCATGTAGCGAGAAGCCAAGGTAGGAGTATGCAGAAACCTTGAAGTGGACTTAATTTCTATGTTTGAGGTTTTCATTCAAAATGTTAAATGCTTGAAAGGAATTATTTAGAAGATGTTTGAGGAAATGGTCATTGGATGTCGGGGGGTTTGTAGTGATGAGAAAACCTTAGGTTTTCCATAGATAGGGAGATGAAGCAAAGGGGATACAACCTTAATTTGTGGACCATATTTGGATGAGGAGGTAGTAGACTATGTAGATAGGGAGGGACAAAGCCCTAGATCCATTTTATGCACGTTCCAAGAGCTAACAATATTATGGCATATCAATAGAGCTGTGAATTTGATCTCAATAAGGGAAGTGACGACGGTGGAGGGCACGCTCATCTCGACAGTTGGAAACAAATGGAGGCTAAGCAATGAGAGGAAAGGATGTCCCATCTACTTTCTAACCCCATCAGTCGAGAATCACTCGAATCGACCTTGAATGCAAGCATGGGGGCTCAATCCCAAAGTAAGTTGGTCACCTATCTATTCATTCCTCTAATTGTTTCATAGGGCCCAAAACCCTCTCATGTAACCTATTCACAACATGTTAGTGGTGGTAATCAGAAAGAGGATTCAAAGGTGAATTATCAAGTAGGAAGGCTCTTTGTGGAGGAGAAAGAGTTTGGAGTTTGTGTTAGTTGAGTCTAGAATAACACTTAAGGTGCTAAGACTTACTCATTTTGAAAAAGGAAATGCATTAGGTTGTGAACAAACCATGTTAAGGTGGTATTTAGATGCAATGTGCAACTATCTAAGGTAGAAATTTAAGTGGGGAAGGCACTTATAGGTGAGTTTATGGGCAAAGTTGTTAATTGGAAATCGTTAAAAGGGTGGTTGCTAGAGCATTAGAAGTCATTGTTGGGTTATCTCCCAACATTTCATGTGCTTGTGTGAGGTTGGATTAGCTTCACGTCGATGAATAAAGAAGATGTTATGATGATTTTGACAAAGAATGGGGTGTTGGGGGCCTTCGAGTCTATGCATGAAGCATTGGGTGCGTGTATTCGATCTAAGTAAGGAACCAAATCATGTTAAAAAATGATGGGTGCTACTGTCGAGGATTCACTGGGATCTTTGGCATTGCAAAATACTGGAACAAGTAGGTAACTCAATTGGTTTCTTCATTGCTTTTGAAGATGGTTAGGAGGAGAAAACGAACAAGAGAATTTCCCATATCCTGGTAGAACTTGACTTAAGGGAGGGCCTTCTAGTAGAAATCGACAATGAATGGGAGGAATTGAAATATACTCAGAGGTTCCACCACTAGAAACTACCTTTCAGATGTGGCATCTTTCATTAGGTAGGTCATTTAAGGGTTTCATGCACTAATGGAAAGAATGCTCTGCTAATGAAAAATAAGATTTGGATTAAAAAGTCCTATGAAAATGGGTCTTCAAAGTCTTCGAATGATTTGAATGTTGTTGGTATGGAACCAAATGTTGCTACTAATAATCCCTTTGTAGTTGATGGAGACGTGGAGCCTTTGTTGGAACCAATTTGGGAAAAGATCGAGTTAGCAACACCTATTTCTTTAATTAAAGGTGAGGAAATTCTAGACCCACATTTGTGCATTATGTAAGAATCGTCTAGTCCTTCATTACATATTCGCAATGATGCTTCAATATCTAAAGAACACATGATGGTTGATGTTCCTTCATCTTCTATCAACTCGGTCAAGAGGGAAAGGGAGAAGTGTAAACTTGAGGGGGAGACGTCTTTGCTCAATTATTGCTTAGGAGGGAAAACATTATTCCTTGTGGCTCCCACCTTTCTCGTAGCTAGGTTATTCATGACAGCTAGTACAATAATGTACCTACTAAGGCTTGTGGAAGCCATAGTAGCAGACTGAATGATAAAATGTAACTACAGTAGTAAAAGACAGTAAACAATAATAAAAATGATTAAATGGAAATTAGTCTATGCATGCATGCAGTCGAGAGATGTAATAACTAGATAGCAAACATGAAATCTCAAATGTAAATAACTACCGTAAACCTTATTAAACACTAAAAGGAAATACGTAACAAATTTACCCTCTGTGAGGCACATGCAAAAGAAAAGATTAAACTACCATTCTCATTCTCTCTCATGCACGAAGGAGATAGAGAAAGAATTCCTTTTCCTTTATTTTGTAAGAAATGGATTACAATGGTTTGGAATTTACCTCAGTAAGTATGAGCAGGACCCTTGTAGGTGGTAGAAGTTTCCGAGTACTTGGTATCCAAGCTACTCCGCGTGCTCTCCACACACAACCGACACAAAATGGTGGCCAATATTTGGGAATCAGAGAAGTGGGAGATCAACTAGGGTGGCTTTGGTAATTTCCAGTAAGAATCCGATAGAGTGAATGTAGGGTAAGAATAAGATCCTAAAATGAGAGCCTTCACCACTTATTTATAAGCATTTTGCCTTAGGTTTTTCCATCCATGGTATTTAGGTGGCCCATGGTTTTGCATCATGGTTTAAAGTGGCTCATTGGGGTTTTCCCTCCTTTCGCTTTTCTTTTTGAATTTTTCCCGATTTCCCTTTTTCTTTTTGCACATTTGGGGGAAATTCACTCTAGCTAGTACAACAATGTACCTACTAATGCTTGTGGAAGCCCTAGTAGCAAACCAAATGATAAAATGTAACTGCAATAGTAAAAGACAATAAACAATAGTAAAGATGATTAAATGGAAATTAGTCTATGCATGCACGCTGCCGAGAGATATAAGAACTAGATAGCAAACATGAAATCTGAAATGTGAATAGCTGTCGTAAACCCTAGTAAACAATAAAAGAAAATACATAACAAATTTACCCTATGTGAGGCACATGCAAAAGAAAATATTAAACTACCATTCTCATTCTTTCTCATGCACGAAGGAGGTAGAGAAATAATTCCTTTTCCTTTATTTTGTAAAAAATGGATTACAATGGTTTGGAATTTACCTCAGTAAGTATGAGCGGGACCCTTGTAGGTGGTAGAAGTTGTCGAGTACTTGGTATCCAAGCTACTTCGCACGCTCTCCACACACAACCGACACAAAAGGGTGTCCAATATTTGGGAATGAGAGAAGTGGGAGATCAACTAGGGTGGCTTTGGTAATCTCCAGTAAGAATCCGATAGAGTGAATGTAGGGTAAGAATAAGATCCTAAAATGAGAGCCTTCACCACTTATTTATAAGCATTTTTCCTTAGGTTTTCCCATCCATGGTATTTAGGCGGCCCATATTTTTGCATCATGGTTTAAGGTGGCTCATTGGGGTTTTCCCTCCTTTCGCTTTTTTTTTTGAATTTTTCCCGATTTCCCTTTTTCTTTTTGCACATTTGGGGGAAATTCACTCTAGCTAGTACAACAATGTACCTACTAATGCTTGTGGAAGCCCTAGTAGCAGACTGAATGATAAAATGTAACTACAATAGTAAAAGACAATAAACAATAGTAAAGATGATTAAATGGAAATTAGTCTATGCATGCACGCTGCCGAGAGATATAAGAACTAAATAGCAAACATGAAATCTGAAATGTAAATAACTGTCGTAAACCCTAGTAAATAGTCAAAAGAAAATACATAACAAATTTACCCTATGTGAGGCACATGCAAAAGCAAATATTAAACTACCATTCTCATTCTTTCTCATGCACGAAGGAGGTAAAGAAATAATTCCTTTTCCTTTATTTTGTAAAAAATGGATTACAATGGTTTGGAATTTACCTCAGTAAGTATGAGCAGGACCCTTGTAGGTGGTAGAAGTTGCTGAGTACTTGGTCTCCAAGCTGCTTCGCGGGCTCTCCACACACAACCAACACAAAATGGTGGCTAAGATATGGGAATGAGAGAAGTGGGAAGTCAACTAGGGTGTCTTCGGTAATCTTTGGTAAGAATCCGAGAGAGTGATGGTAGGGTAAGAATAAAATCCTAAAATGAGGGCCTTCACCACTTATTTATAAGCATTTTTCCTTAGGTTTTTCCATCCATGGTATTTAGGTGGCCCATGGTTTTGCATCATGGTTTAAGGTGGCTCATTGGGGTTTTCCCTCCTTTCACTTTTCTTTTTGAATTTTTTCCGATTTCCCTTTTTCTTTTTGCACATTTGGGGGAAATTTTGATAATTTTTCTATTATTAGGAAGGATTTAAGCCACATTTTCCCTTTTTTGATGGGAAATAATACTTTTGAGTCAAATATGGGTATGTACTTAGGCTTTGTGGGTTAGTGAAGGCTTTTTGTGGGGAAAATTAAGGAACATGGTAATGAAGCTAGGGGATGAACATAATGAGATATTTTTTGGTATTAACAGATTGCCCCCTGATGTGTGAGGGTAGGAGCTCATCGTATGGACGCTAGACAGCATAGGTTATTTACTTTTCCCGAGTGACATGTGACGGTGGTATGGAGAACAATAGGTGCATTGGGGGGTAGTACAATTGCTTCACCAAGGCTACAAGGTTCAAAATCTGCAGATACAACATTGAAACTAGATGAGGTACATCTAGTCATAAATATACAGATGAGGCAGGCATATCCATGCTCGTATCACTACAAGGAAAAGACCCTGTAGTGGAGGTCATAGCGAATGTTTTTAGTGTTATGTAAGATTGGCAAAAATTGTCAAAAAAACCTCCGCTACGACCTTCGCTATTGGTAGCGGATGTTTTTACGGAGGTGATAACGGATACAATTTATAACTAAAAAATACTCGATGGCCGGAGGTTTTAGCGGAGGTTATATTACCGATGTGCACAACATAAATTAAGCGCACTAGGGAATTTTCACCTATGACGCATTGATGTTGTATACTTAGAACAGACGCACCGGTGCACTCAACCAGAACAAGCACCGTAAATAATCAAATTGCAATGCTGCACCGGTGCTTGAGTATATTAAATACGTATTGGGGTGTCCGTGCAAAATAAAGTAAACGGTGCAATATTTTATATCATACGCACTATACACTTTTTCATTATATTTAGATTTAATGGTGTTGTACATTTATCTGGCCGCACCGATGCATTTCATACACGAATGCACCAATGCATTTAATAGTAGAACACACCGATGCTTACAAAATATCAACCTGGCCCGGTGCATTTAAACACATGGAACGCACCGCCAGGATTAAAAACTAAAAATTGGTTGGCATAAGCTGTGATCGTTCTGGGTGCGCATAAGTAATCTACCTACACCGGTGCGATTCATATAATAAAATGCACTGGTGCACAATGCTATATACTCACCAATGTTTAACTATGTAAACACACCGGTACTCAATTATGTGAACGCACCTGTTCTTAATGTTTTTTTTAACAGAAACAATGTAAGGATTTATATATTAAAAAAGGTTGTGCACAACCATTCAGTACAAGAAGGGAAGCTTTGAAACAGAGAGAGTGTTCAAAAATTGGAATGTAAACTTGCCCACTATGGCTCTGATTTCCTTTTCTATCTATTGTCTGCTATTTGTAACTATGGAGGAGGGATATACCCTTACATATTGAGAATTAAGCAAAATACAAAAAGACATATGACCTTAAAACTAAGGAAAGAACCTATTAGAAACAGGGACTGTTCCATCCATGTTTTTGTTGCCGAATTGATTTATCTTCTGCACCTTGCATGCCCACCGAGGGGGACTCCTAGAAGTGGCTGCATTGGGTCATTTTGGCCATTTTTATCACTTCATCATTGATAATATCAGCTGTTCCCATTAATTCAAAGAGGTTTCTTTCCAAGTCGTCGATCCGAGAATCTTGACTGGTAATTTGCTGGGTGATGTACTTGATGTCCGCAGCTGACTCGCTGTTGGCTTTCATCCCAGCGCATATAGTCTCGTACACCCTGCGAAGATGAACCTTGAAGTCTGCAATGATGGGTTTGATTGACGCGATGCCTTTTGCAATGCCGACCATGGTGATGTTGAAGCCAACGACACGAGGAGGAGCTGTGAAGGAGAGGTTGTGCAGTTCGTCTGCGAGGAGGGGAACCTGAGAGTCTATGGAGTTCAACATCTTTCTAGGGGGATGTATGCCAGAGAGAGGGACGACCCTCATAAATGAGGGGGAAGAGATCCAGCCAACGAAATGACGGGCGAGGTGGTGGCAAGATAGAGGCCCATGTGAAGGCCCAAAAAATGAAAATGGAGGAGTAAGGCTTTAAGCCATTCTTTAACATAGCCCACCCATATGAATAAGGCCTAGGGGATGTGCTTGTATTCTTCATTCCCATTGCAATATTTGATTTGTCCTGAGAGATAGCTAGCCCCTTGATAAGCGGCTTCATCAACTAGTTTATTGTTTTCCCGAAGAATGTGAAGATAATGGATTTCATTCGGGAGAGAGAGTTGATTGATCCTCCTCTGCATTCTGCTGCTTTTTGTGTCTCCTTTTGAAGTTCCCAATCTCATTGTTTGAATGACATGTATGGAATCTCCAAAGACTTTGAGCTTAGTGATGTTTTGGGACGCAATAATTTCCATGGAGTGGAATAATGCTAGCCATTCTGCTTCATTGTTCGTTTTCCTTCCTAGGCCCCAAGCAAAGGATGCTATTTTGTTTCCTCCTAGGTCGAAAATAATACCTGCCACCACTGCCTCCCCTTAGAGCATTTATTACATTTGGGGTGCGCCAGGATGGTGTTGTAGTGCAATGCACAAGGGACGCCAGAGAGCCCCAATAGCAAGCTATTGTGAGTGGGCCCTCCCCCTAAAAAAATACATTTAATATCATGTGGTTCTATGAACCACATATCATATATTAAACTGATAAGAATAGATACTGCACTTGATCTTAGCCGAAAGGACAAGAAAGGTATTAGTAAACAATTGGGGAGTCCATGGGATTCAACCCCATGACCTCCAAGAGCACCCAAATCCTTCACAAGTCCTCCTAACCATCTCCCCTATGCGTTGGTTCTTTGTTCTTAATGTTATACATGCACCAGTGCGTAATTTTCGTCTATACGCATCGATGCGCAATGTTAGTATAGGATCCCCAGTGCGACATATATTAGTAAAATCACCGAATATGATAATTTTAAGAATGGCTATTGATATTTCATTCACATATATATATATTATATTTTAATTTTTTTAATTCATTTATTCATCTGAAATTGAAATATTTGTTTATAGTAAAATCCATTTCAATTTTAATTATTGAAATTGTTTATTTGGATTAATTTCTTATATCATAGTTGCAAGAATCTATTGTAATATTTAATTATCCATACATTTAATTGCCAATTTACCATTTACAAGTGCTGTGTGGCAGTGAATAATTTATTTTTGCTCCATGTTGAATGAAAATACGTACGCATTTTTTTACTGGATTTTTTTTTACCAATGCACCATTTCACATGTTCCATTTGACAATAACATTGAAGAATGCAATAGAATAATTTTTATTTTATTTTATATATATCAATAAGAGTGCCTTGTCATACAAAATACGACAACATAGAGACAACAATAATCAAAATGTCAACATGCATGTAATTGCGCTGAGAGGCGCTCTACAGCCCAGTATGAGGGAGATCTTGTAACATGTGTGAGTTTGTCGAGTAACAAAATAATAGAAAGTAAACAAAAAAGAATAATACAAAGTAAAAAATAATAAATATTATGTCGGCCATAAACAAAAAAGAATAATACAAAGTAAAACGTAAATATGAGACTTAAACTAGAGACTTTAGAGCTTAGGATTAGGTGATAAATATTATGTCGGTCAGAAACAAAAAAGAATAAGACAAAGTAAAAAGTAAATATGAGACTTAAACTAGAGACTTTACTTTTTACTTTTAATACAAAGTAAAAGGTAAATATGAGATTTTAGAGTGTTTGTCGAGTAACAAAATAATACAAAATAAACAAAAAAGAATAATACAAAGTAAAAAGTAATAAATATTATGTCGGCCATAAACAAAAAAGAATAATACAAAGTAAAAAGTAAATATGAGACTTAAACTAGAGACTTTAGAGTTTAGGATTAGGTGGCTCAGGTATTGCACTCAAGGAGCTATTCAAGGAGAGGTTTGCACCTAGGGAGATTTGATCCCTCTCGGTGCTTGATAGAGCCTAGGATTTGGATCTATGCTGGTTATTGTTACACTTATTGGTAACTCGTATTTGAATTCGGACACTATGTCGAGTACATTATTATACAAAATGTCTGATTTTCACAAACAATTATTTCAAAATATACAACAAGCTACAACAACTTGCATTAACATCAAAATTAAATACGGAGCATCATTCTTCATTGGAACTATTATTGGTGCTCGAGCCACTTGCATCAATTGGGTTATTTGGCTGAATGTTTTGTTGATTGGCTCGATTGTTTTCCTCTTCTTCAGCTTCCATCTGTAAACATAAAAATAAAGTATACTGAGTGTACCTACATTACCAACGGAAAGAATGAAAAGTAAATAGATAGTATACACTAATGTAAATTGAAAAGTGACATACCATAGAAATAATCGACTCATGAATGACACACATTCTCTCAAAACCAAATCTCATGCCTTCTATCAACAAGTCTTATGTTGGCTCCACTCCATACTTTGTTTCCTGCAAGTGTTATGCCCCGTCACAAATCATAGATTTAATATAAATTTTTTGTTGTTGTTTATTAATTATAAAATGAGATAAATAAAACAACATAGAGACTTACAAAATCCACAATTAATTTTTGATACGGCAACATATACTCACAACCCTTGCTTAACCCAATGTCAATCAATTCTTCTGATGGGTCCTCTTTGTATGTTAACACATGTTTGAAGGCATGCAAGGATTGCCAATGAAAACAAATTAAAAAATTAAATATACCAATCACAACCACTATGAAATGTTTATTTCTTACAACGAAATAAAAAATACTCACAAACTTTGCTATCAACCCCTTTTTTCCTTCTCATCCTGTCTTGTGTGCTGATTGGGTAACATTTTATTTTCTTTTCTGCAACAAAACAATTGAAAATTAATATTTAATGTCGAATTAATTAATGAAATGTATAGCATAAACCTAAAAACCAATGATTTTATACATTTGAAGCACATTGTTGTTGAGATGGCTCTTCCTGCGATGCAATTACGTCCATTTCCTTGACCATCTCCTTGTACACTTTCTTGGACATCCCTATTGACACATTTCACATATCAACTCGTTCATCCTTTGGGATTCTCATAATCTTCCCGAAAATGTAAAATGGCATTAAACTATTTCTATATTGATATGAAAAATAAATATGATAGAATTAAAATTATTGAATGAATGACACTTTGTAATAGTTTTAGATACATATTCTACATAGACATGTTTAGGAATATTACCTTTTGAATGATTCTTTTTTGTTGTTGTATGTTTTTTCTATTGCAAGCCTAAAAGGTCTCATTTACCATTGCTCTGAGAACGCCTCTTGTAGTTTACATATGATCTAATTCTTTGAATCATTTGATTGGTTTCTGTATTGTAAGTGAAAAGTATGTCTGTACGTTCTTTCTACTAAATATCTCATAGTATTATAAAAAAATTTGCCCCTTCTATTATCTTCCAACACCACTCCATATGAGCTAAGGACCAATTGATCATCATTTGAATCTTCCCTAATTTTTTTTCCTTATGATGACATTGACTTCTGTTGCTGTCAGCACCTGCATAACATTTTTTTTTTACAGAAACGGTTAAGCAACTTTGGTGATATAAAAACTGGAATTACATAACAAAGTGGACAGATTTCTCCCATAACAGGGAGGCATCCATCACTCCAAGTTCATCCTTTTCAAGCTTATAGCTAACATGATATCTTCCCGTTCTATGAAAACTATATCACCTTACGGACTATCCAAGAAGGTTAATACAAAAATAAAACATAGCTACAGTACTGCCTTATACAAAAACTGAAAAATGGAGCATTCTAGAAGATTTCCAAGCCTACAGATAGCTACCATTCTGTGGATTTCAGAAGTACTATGCAAATAACTTAAAAACAATAGTGGAAACATAACATAACCAAAAAAAGAGGCCAACCGACAAACTTCTACTGGAGACCGATGTCCATGACAACACCTTCAAAATCAGCTACCCCATTCTTTTCAGAGCTGAGATCCATGAAATTTCCAGCATGTGCCATAAACTGTTTCAGCTTATCCATCTTCCTGCCAAGGTCTGCCAGTTCACTGCTTGCAGTCTTATTTTTTCTAGCTTTGTGGGGGTAACAGAGCCCTAGAGTCTCTTCCAGATGTTCTATCTTCTCAGCCACATTGCTTTTCTGAGCCTTCACTTCAGAATGTGTTGCTAGAGCCAGAGTGTAGAGACGGGAGAGAACCAACTTAAATTCCAAATTTTCACTGCAAACCAAGCGAACTTGCGTCTCCATCTCCTGTAGACGATCCATAAATTCCACTTCAAACTTTGAAATATCGTGTTTCCCATCATGCCCTTGAAAAATTCCAACCTCGGCATGCCTGCGACAGGGGCCGAGCCCAGGGATATTGCTATGATCCTTACCCACCGAGACACCCATATTTTCATCCACCGTCGGAATTGCCCAGCGGCATCCGCCATTAGAACTTCTGACAGGCTTTCTACATCTTACACATTTTAGGAAAACGTCCCCCCCTTCCTGTGGATTCCCAACAATTTGATGATCCATACTCACAACACACTGACTTCCAACACAATGACCGTCACTCCAAACAGAGAGTAATTTCGGGCAGCAAAAACCAACAAAGGAGTGAATGCAGATAGGTATCCTCCCATCCAGATTTAAACAAAAATCAAAAGTTCGCATGCCGACCAACTGGCAAACTTGCCAGATAGCATAAATGCGAAATTGAATGAGAATCCCTCAAAGTTCAGGGTGGCCGTCAAAAGGCCATGTTGCGTTTCCCAAAAACAAAATTTTCATACTTCTATAGTTATAGACCAAAAGGTTATGAAGGCTCCATATTGGAAATTGAAGAGCCCAAGTTCTATGGAGGAACCATGGGCTAGGGGATCCAAGTGTTTTCATATATGACATTGTCGCAGTTTAGGGAGCCATAAGAGAGCCCTACTCCTTTGTTAGCCATGCCATTAGCTTTCCAGTTTAGACCTCTCAGAAGATGTAGAAAGGTAATTTCTTGAAACTCTTTACTGATGCTGTATAAGAGATGGTGCATCTTTGAGGAGGGGTTTTTCCTATTGGTGATGATGTTTCTGGCCTCTCTAATGACAATTAAGGAGTCCCCAACAACCATCAAGTTCTTAATTCCCAGGTTTATAGCAATCTCCAGCCCTTTGATGAGATCGAGCCATTCTGCTCCGTTGTTGGTCTTTCTCCCGATGCCCCAAGCAAACTCTCTCTGCTTGTTCCCCTTGGAGTCATAAATTACTCCCCCCCGCACTTGCCAACCTTGAGCACCTGCATAACATTCATCATATGTGAATTACGTTATTTGAAACATATTAGCGAATTCTTAATTAAGTAGATTATTACTCAAATTTCAATAAATAATTCATATTGACTTATTTTTTATTCACTTGATTCATCCATCTGCAACTTTTCCATCAACATTTTATGCTTTTCTGGAGTTAGTTTGGTAAGAATTTTATCGAGCTTCCTCATTATTTGGCACAACATGTCACACATTAACCGATACATATTAGTTAACTTTACAAATAATTCAAACAAATTAATTTAAATACAGAAATTAATTAAAAGCACTTGCCTTCTTCGTAATTCTCGATGTACTCCCATCATGTTGATTAAAGTTGTTGTTCATTGAACTCATGATTCAGGAGCATCTTGCGCTCAATCTGAAGTCTTAACGTTTGATTAGACCCCGAGGTATTAACTTTAACCCAAGGAGGGGTTGGTTGTGAATCCCTGTAATATATTTGGGATTTTCTCATAGTTAGTAGATTAGAATTAGAAGGTTCTTAGTTACGCGAGTCATAAGTGAATAGGTGTTTATGTGATTAATGAGTCATGGAGCAAATTCCTAAACTAGTGGAATGGTTCACGATCAGTTAAGGAGATCTAAAAGCTGAGTGCTAAGATGTAGGAGGTTGTTTAATGAGTCATCAGGTAGGATAAGGATGAAATTCTATTTTAAGAAGTAGTTCCAACAATTGTAGGAGTTAGTATTAATGAGCTGGAAGCTAAGTCTTGAATATATGATTGTAAGCCTATGGGAAGAGAGGAGAGAAGAGTTCAGAAGAGATGGCCATGGAATGTTAAATCGGGCCATAGAAATAAGGCTAGGGTTATTACATATGCGCAGTTGCATTTTTATCAATGGAAAGACAATTTAGCACTTCTTTGTGTTGAAGTTGTGTATCTTGTGAATCTTGAATGCTGTGGATACTTTTATTTGACTAATTTGTTTAAATATGTAGAACCCTAGTTGCAGAGCAATCCATATATTTGATGCATTATTGAGGAGAAGGCAAAATCATTGATTTCGTTGAAGAGAAGAGGACTGGTTAGAGTCTCTCGGCATGAGATTCCAATTCTAAAAGGATTGAATAGAACTCTTGAAGAGAATCGAGTTTAGAATCGATTTAGCGAGTTGTTAATAATGCATTGATGAACACTTACAGATTGTGGTTTGATCTGGTGTTGGCATGGTCATTTGGAATTCATTGGCGTGGTCATTTAGAATTCAAATCTACTTTGAAGGAAATTTACACTATAGAAATATGTAATCACCTAACTTGTGACAGAGTAATCCAACGATCCATTCAGAAGGGATTCAAACTAATTGATCAATAGTGCGTGGGCAAATTTCTTTAGAGGTAAATCATGGTAGAATCCTTTGATATTATGCATTGTAGTTTGTAATGGGATTGAAATATTTTAAGCGAATATGATTGGTGAATAACACCCAACTTATAGGTAATTAGAACACTCATGCTCTGAAAATTGATTGGAAAAAAATCGCCTTAAGACAAGTCAAGTGTTCAAGAGAATGTTATTGAAAACCCAAAGTAGCGTGGAATTGAGAACTCACACCAGACTATACTCTCTGTCAACCGATACAAAGGATTTCTATATGGATGAACTAGGGGAGTTAAAAAGGGGAAACGTGTTGGAACGTAGCAACTCCATATTGAAGTTGCGTTGGAGTGAAGTATGCCATGTTAAAAATCTTTCCAAGTTTATGTGAAATTGAAACATATATGGTGAACATGAATAAAGAAACATATTTAGGGAGACATATGAGAGTTGATGAGTGCTTGGAGAGAGAATGAGTGGAGGATGGCATTATTTTATAAGTGAGAATGAGAGATAGTGAGTGCCCTCATTATATATATATATATATATCTTCCATATGGAAAATATCAATCATTCTAAATAAAGAATGATCATGAACTGTCCTCCAGGGACTTATATTACAAAATACATCACGATATTCAAAATGTTACAAAATATATGCTGCAATACATGTCTCCTACATCAGTTTTACATTTCATCAATAATTCTTCATTTACCCAAAATTACAATTCATCATGGAATTCTTAAACCAATGTTTGGCTTGGAACTAAAAGCAAGGCATTTTTTGATAGCAAGTCAGCTTCAGTGTTTAATTCTCTGTAAATATGAGAGATAGTAAAAACAGAGAAATAATCTCTTTGCCTTTGGATGGCCTGAAGGAGGTGTTGAAGATGAGGAGCTCTGATCTGCATTTTGTTGTTGGCCCATTCTACAACCATTTTTGAGTCTCCAAAGAGTTGTAAGCGGTTCACCTTCCTTGTAATGGCCAATTCCAATACAGAATGTAAAGCTGCAAGTTCAACTTTGTTGTTTGAACAGTGCCCTGACACAGATTTCAATTGGAGTTTATGATTATCAACCATATATAAAACTCCTCCAGAACCACCCAAAGGTGGATCTCCTTGACTCGCACCGTTAAAAAATCCCACATAAAATATTTATCAATTGATGGGGGCACCAGTATCCTTGGATTTTTTTATTTTTCCAGAAATTTGTGTTCTTTGGTCCATTACACAACCAAGGCTGTTGCTACTTCTACTGGAATGGAGAGATTCTGGAAAATTGCTAAGTTTCGAGCCCACCATACTCCATAAATGAAAGAGGAGGGGAGGGCTCTATAAGGACGTACAGAGCTATCAGTCCACCAAGGCTGAAACTTATGTTCCAGAGAAGTAACGTCTTGAAAATCCTGGGACTTTAGTTCAGCAGAGGCGACCTTCCAAACAGCTGTTGCATAGGGACATAATACAAATAAATGAGGAGAAGGTTCTTCTTGAGAAAAGCATAAAACACACCAACTTGGGCCTTGCCATCCTCTTTTCGAGAGATTATCCCAGGTTAGCAGTTTATTGATGAGTGCAAGCCACATGGTTAACTTGGATTTTAAGGATCCAACGGACTTCCAAACAGGAATCCACCACCACTCTTTTATGCCATCGAAGGAGGCCGTGGCCTCTGTTTCATAGCCAAGTTTCACGCTGAAGTCCCCTGTTATAACATTTTTCAACCAGACCAATCTGTCCTCAGCATCCTCCTCTAGGTAGATATAACAGGAGCCTAGCAATGAAGTGTAAGAGTTCCATTCAGAAGCAACTTTCCCTTCTAGACTGAGTTCTGTGGCATATTTCCAACGTGAGATGTTTGCACCTTCTGAAGACCGAGAAAGGGCATCATGTAAGCTGTTAATTCTTTGAAGCTTAAGAATTTCAATGGTAACCAAGGAGAGCTTGTAACCATTTCCTACCTGATCCAAGGATCTCTTCTAATACGTACTTTTCTCCCATTCCCAATGCTCCAGTATAACCATTATCTATCAAGGGATAGGAGAGAACAAAAGCTTTCCAACCAGTAGACCCATTTTTAAAGGATTTATCGGATTCCTTATCCAATCTAGAATGGAAGCATTCAGGAAAAACTTAGACAACATGAATCTTCCCCATAATGAAGAATGATTGTTAATCAACCTCCACAGAGACTTGGCTGCCAGAGATTGACAAAATAAGAAGGGATTTTTTACACCCCAACCTCCAAGAAATTTAAAATTGGATACAGTTTTCCAATTGACAAGAGGAATACCTTGATCCCGTTTGCTAGTAGACCATAGAAAAGAGAAAAAATTCTTCCGGATTTTGTGAAGAATCCCTTTAGGAATGTACGCTATTGAATCCCAATACACATGAATGCTTTGAATAACCGCTTTCATAAGAACCAGTCTACCTCCCATAGAAAGGAATTTGTTTGTCCAAATTCCAATATGACTTTCCACCTTCTTGTACAACCAGAGCCAGTCTTTGAAGGAATATGAGTTAGGATTTAAGAAGAATCCTAAGTACTTAAACCCTTTTGATAAGGGACTTAAAGTATAAGGATCTTCGACCTCTAATCTGCTCTTGACTGCTGTTGGTAGAGAATTTTCTAATAAAGCAAACTTTTCTACATTTATTTGCATCCCAGTGGCCTTCGTGTATAAATTTAAAATGTTTTTCATGTCAAAGAAAATGTCCAAAGATCCTTCCCCCAACATTAGTACATCATCAACAAACATGATGTGGGACAGTTCTTCACTCTCAGATACCTTGAATCCCTTGTAGGAACCAGACCGCTTAGCTTGAAGAACCAATCTGCTTAGAGCATCTGCTACCAAAAGGAATAGGAAGGGAGAGAGGGGGTAGCCTTGTCTTAAGCCTCTGGAAGGTCTAAAGAAGTTTGAAGGGGAGCCATTGATGAGCACAACAAAGGAGGCTAATTGAATGCAACCCATTATCCAATTTACTGAATCCACAACAAAACCAAGCTAAACTAGAAGCAACCTTAGAAACGTCTAACTAACCCTATCATAGGCTTTATATAGGTCTAGTTTAAGAACAAGAGCTTGAATTTTGTTCTTATGAATTGAGTGTAAAGCCTCCTGAGCAAGAGAGAATGCATCATGTATCTGCCTGTTGAAAAGAAAACCAAACTGTTCTAGAGAAACGATTTTCCTCAGAATTGGTGTAAGTCGTTGTGCAATGATTTTGGTGATGATCTTATAAACTACATTGCAGCACGCAATTGGTTTGAAATATTCAAAAGAAGAAGTTTTTTGTTTTTTTGGAATAAGAGCCAGAAAAGTTGAGTTTATAGCACCTAGAACCTTAAGGCAAACCTTTGAAAAAATTTGGTGTTGTTATCACCTTCCTTTATCCAAATTGATCTACTTTTAAGTCTCCACAGTTGTTCTTCTCTTGTTAACAACTCTTCCCTCAAAAGTTCACAATCTTTCACTTCTTTCAATTCAACTTCTGAAAACGTTCCAGAGCTATTTAGACTGTAGATTTCTCTTAACCTTGCCTCCACTTCTTTTAGCTGTTCCTGTTGTTTCGCAATATAAGCTTTTTCCCAAATTTTAGACACCTTTTTAGTTCTTATGATGTTGTTAGAGAATTGCTTCATAAAGGAAACATAAGAGCTTTCTTGTAAAGGGATCCATGTATTTTTTACTAGAATTTTGAATTCCTCTTCTTGGAGCCACAAAGGATTGAACTTAAAAGGCAGAGGAGGTTTGTTTCCTGCTTTTTCTAAGGACAAAAGGATTGGCCTATGATCAGACAAGCCCCCAAATTCAACCCAGGATTTAACTGACAAAGGGCCATAAACCATGTCTTTTGAGACAAAAAATATGTACAGTCGTTTTGATATAGCATGTTCATCACATCTATTATTCCTCCAAGCCAGTTCTAATTTTAAAGGTTGGACATCCACTAACCCGTTGGATTCAAAGATAGATCTAAAAAAATTACTTAATATGTCCTTTCTTGCTAAGGAACCCCATACCTCTCTATCTGATAAAGAAAGATTCAAGTCTCATCCCATTACCACATTCCTGGAATCTAGAAGTCCAGAGGAGAAAAAAGACTCCCAGAAGGGTTTTCTATTCGAAAAAGGCCCATAAAAATTCAAAAAGGAGAAAGTTTCCCCTGTTTCCACATCTTCCAGGACCGTTTTCAAAATGTTATCAAAATTTTCAACTTTCCTTTCTTTGAGATTCGGGCTCCATGTTGTTAATAATCCATCGAAATGCCCCAACAACATCTATGGGAGCAAACGACCAGTTAGTAATCCAAGGATCAATTTCTTCTTTGGCTTTCACTCCTTCCAACATAGTTTCTTGTAAAAAGATGACCGGTGGTTTAAGATTTAAGACCAACCTTTTGAGAGATTTTTTCTTGGGGGATCTCCCCAACCCCCTTGAGTTAAAGGACAAACATAACATCAGCGCGCCCCTTCCTGGGATTTCCCTGCTCTAAGGGCCCTTCCTATCGTTGACTGCTTTCCAGATTTGACCTCCAACTCAGCTAGCGACTTAGCTTTCGAGATTAGAGATTTTCTGCCTAAAGTCAATTTTGGCGGAGGGTATAAAGCCAAATCACCTTTCGGGGCTAGATTTTCTCCACCTAAAAACTCTTTTTTTGATCTAGTGTTGTAGGTTTTATGTTTAACCCAAGAGAGGGGATCCCTCTCCTTCTCCTTTGGCAGAGCCACGTCAAGATGGGATGTTACTGGGATGGAACAATCAGATTCCGTAACAACAAGCTTTAAAGAGAGAGGTGGTGGAAGGACGTTGTTCAAAATGTCCGGCTTCGAAGTGTTCGAGACATTCTCAAGGACAAAATCTTTAGAGGCAGAACATAAATGGGACTCAGAGTGAGAAGGCTCAGAGGACTCATTGCAAACAATGGGGGATGGAACAACTGGCATAGGGTCACTAAAACCAAGTGTAGGAGTTTCAAAAGTTGACTTACCCGTAACCAGAATTGCTGAGCTATCCACTGGTTCTGCCGAGCTGACACAATCTTTTTTCTTGTCCTCGCTGATCGCCCTTGTATGATCTGTTTTTTTAACCCATATTTTCTTATGACGCACATAACCACGAGTATTGTTTGTGTAATCCTTCACGACATGAACAACCTGATGGCAAGCAAAACATCTGAACGAGATTTTCGAGTAATCCAGACGTTGTTTCCAAATACTACCGTTCAATTCCAGAATAATTTCCCCATACATGACATCTTTGATGTCTAGCCCGATAAGGATTTTTTCACATCTTCTATCAATTTTATCCTCCCAATTGTCTTCAAGGGAAATCAACCTTCCAATTTTCCTGCCTATAACTTCAAGGATCTCTTTCTGCCAAAACATCATGGGGAGACCGGGTAGAATGGCCCATAATTGTTTTAAATTATAAGGTTCTCTTGCTACCTCGAAATCAACTTCCCAACTTTTTAAGATTAGTCTAGACGAACCCCATATCCACGCGTTGTCCAACAATTTCTGCCTGTCTTCATCCGAGCTAACTCTGAAAAGGATCCAACCTTGGGAGAGAATGTGGAACTGAGGCAAAACACCAAGAATTGACTTCCAATTCTGTTCCATCCAGCACCTTAACACTTGTTCACCGACTGTTTTTCCACAAAAATGTCCTACCAGAGCTAGTCTGAGATAGTTTGGAAATTCACTTAAACCAATATCCTTTCCTATGGATAAAGAAACAACATACTTTTTCGCACGGGCTCCCCCCTTACGTACCGGTTGGCAATTATTATCAGGAATGCTTGGACAATTAATATTTTTAATGGGATATATATATATATATTTTATGGAATGCATATGATGAGTGAAATAAATATGTGAACTGAATGTAAGCATAGTTGTGTGTGGAATGAATTAGTGATCTTGGTACCAGTGTGTGCCATGAACTCATAACATGCATTTTCTATCAATAAACAACATGTACCATTAAATACAGAAGCTATCAATATATTATACAAACAAATTACAGACCTTCAAAATGCGAAAAGAATATTAAAAAGAATAAATCTGATTTCGGTGCACTTGTATACATTAAACGCCCTGGTGCGTTAGTGACAAAACCGCACTGGTGTGATAATTCCAATATGTTGCATCGGTAACAGAGAATCGAAATACTAAAATCGTCTATTCATTTTTGTAAAATAATTAAAAAAAAACACGTTATAGTAAATCCGGTGCATTACAGTAAATACGACACATCAGGAATAAAGAACTAACACGAAAACCATCTTTTGTGTTTTTCTAAAATAATTAAAAACGATGTGATATGGGTCAAACTCAGTACGTTATTTAGATGAACGCATCGGTGGGTTCCTATAATAGAAGCACATCGAATTTGACGCATGCATTTTTTAATTAAAAAAAACCCAAAACTTGGCAGGGCCGACATGGTTATGGATTCGACCAAGAAAGTGGACCGATATCACCCCACGCTTTCTATATATAATCAAAAGCTCAATAAATCCAGAATCCCTAAAATGTGAAATTGTAATTCTGTATAACAATAGAGGGATTTAAACCCTAATGAAGAATTTTGCAGCCACATAAAACAAAAAGAAGCTGGGAGAAAATAATGGTTGCAACATTGAATGTAAGTATGAAGTTTTTTTGGTTGTAAATTTAGTTAAACTCTAAATAAGGTTATACGATCTACAGTAATACTTACATGCTTGAAATTTCTATCATGCAGGGTTTGGTTTTGATTCACATACCTATTTTTTTTTGACCCTCGGAACTCCTTCCAGTTTCTCCAAACTCCTTCCACATAAGTCTCTCTTCCATAACTCTCCCCTGAAAATTTTGGCAAAACAGTGAGTTACTGTTTAGGTTTTTGGCTTTTAAAGACTATTTAGATTTACTTTTCGAGCTTAAAATTAACGCCCTTTTTTTAATTTACGGCAAAAAGGGTTCGTGCGATTTTTTTAAAATTTTGATTTTTGGCATTTTCGGTGCATCGTTTGTTAAGTCGCACTGGTGCGTACGTACATAAAACACATCGTCTTTAAAACCCATACGACAGTGCGTGTAATGTTTTTCCACACCAATGCGCTTAAATGTAGTAAATGCACCAGAACGAATTATTTTGTGAAAATGCATGTAGAAGTATCCGCTACCAAATGTAGCGGATGTTTTCCACCGCGGGAACTTTTACGAATATACTTTAACGATGCATTTTCATTTGTTACGTACCAGTGCGTTTGGTTTGTGTTAGCGCATCGATGCGTTTATGCATACATAAACACACCGGTTTATTTTATAAATTCTATGTTTTTATGTGTCCACTCAAAATTATATATTCATATTAAATGTCCTTTTACTATTTAACCACACCAATTACAATATTTCATGGTACATATATGTTGATTGTTGATTTGGCTCAAATGCAGGAAGAAATTTTTGTAGTATCAAATGGCCAATTCTTTAGATTCCAACTCATACCATCTTGTTCAAAGTTCGACAAGTTCTCCCATTCCATCCCTGATAAGTTAAGGTTTTATTTATTTTTTGACTACTTATTTGAATTTATGTTACTTATCCATGTGAATATGAATATCGATTTATTCTATATTGCAGGATCACGATTTGGGTTCGAGTTCAGATGCATAAGACATTCCACCAGTTTCAAAATGTCATAAGCTCTTATTAGGAGCAAGATACCGCAAGCAGTTCGTGGATGAAAATGGGCACCCGCTTTACCCCACCAATTGTAACATGCCATCTTCAAGCTGCCATCCTGGTTCATTGATGGTAATTCGTCGTGAGCTGGAACTCTTTTATGACACCCCAGTAGTTTGTGGTTGTTCAAAATGTCAAGGGTTGCGGGAGAACCCTTGGCGTTTCACACTCACCCATTACACCAATGATAGATTACCTAATGTTGATGGTCTAATTCCCCCTACTGCAGTAAAAAATCCAATAGGTGACATAGAGGAGACACGCAAGAACACTTCCTTATGCTCATTTTTGAAAAATTCTAAAGCCAAAACAACTATGTCTCATCCTAAATTGACGAACCCCTCGACTTATGTTCAGTCATCTGAAATTTCTAGTGATCCAAAGTATGATATGAATTCCACCCAACCCATCTCTACTAGAAGATCCAAAAAGTTGCATGAATTGAGAGCAAAACTATCCAAGTACACACCAAGGTCTGTATAATTGTTGGAGGGTTGCGATGATTTCTCCCTTCTTGTGAATTTGCAAAGCAAATATCAAACTTCTTACAACCGCACTTTATATGGCACTTGGTCGTCCTCTCTACCTGTGCCTGACATTGGAACCGAATTCTCCTTTTGTGGTAATTTTTTAAGCTTACCAAGTCTAATATAGATGCTACAAATCTTGGGTTGTTTATCCTTTCACATGCACTTGTTCCTCCCAAACAGTCAGTAGCACTTATGCCATTTTGCGGTCCTATCTATTTTCGATCTGATTACTTAAATATTGTTAAATACAAGCACAACATTTCCATGTATAGTATGTGCATGAATGGTTACGTTTCTGGAAACTTTAGCAGGAAAAACCTATTGTATATAGATGGTTGTCCACGCACTCATGGGAACATTGCAGGGTTCATAAATAGTTCTAGGTGCTCTTTATTTTCTCCAAATTGTTCATTTGAGGACACTTCAATGACCATGAGTGAAAAGGAAAGTGCCCATATTTGTTGTTGTACATGCAATACATAGTTTGTATCCTGGTGACAATTTGTTAATAAACTACAACTTCCGTATACCACCAACAACTCGTCAGAGACACCTTGCATTGAAATTACCTTTAGATGTTCCCTTGGGGCGTAATACAAAAAACATTGATTAATTGTATTTGTTAATTTTCAATGGATTCATATTAATGTATTGCTTAGTTTGAGATTATGTTTTATAAATTGTTAATTTAATTTATAAACTCAATTTGAAAATGTGTTACTCAATTTTAAATTTTCATATTTAATGTGGAATTGATGTTAATTTATCGCTCAATCTGAACGTCTGCTTTATAAATTGTTTACAACTTAACATTTTCTACTAGAAGTGATTCTCGCGCTTCCATAATAATTCTTTTCTATAATGCGAGATCAAACCATTTGCATTGTGCTTACTAACAACATTGATGTAATGTTCAATATTTTTGAAATCAAGATTCTGATGATGAGCGACCTACCTACCATATTCCCTCACACCCCAATACAATGTCAAATCGAGA
Source organism: Larix kaempferi (assembly GCA_027924585.1). Classification (NCBI taxonomy): domain Eukaryota; kingdom Viridiplantae; phylum Streptophyta; class Pinopsida; order Pinales; family Pinaceae; genus Larix; species Larix kaempferi. The sequence goes on from BSBM01000742.1 coordinate 1,189,023, forward strand.
GAAGGCTGAAAAAAGAGTTAAATTTGGAGAGGAAGCGTAACAAGCATGGTTGAATCAACCACCTATTCAATTTCCACTACGTCCATCCTCACCAATCAGGAATTCCTATAGTGATAGTAGTTCTTCACATGTTGGCAACAGAGGCAATGAAGTAGAGGTTGGTATGGATGATTATTTAGGACATAGGAGTGCCATGGATGCAATGTTGTTCCATACATTCCAGGACAATGAGCTAGGGGATGGCACTCATATTATTGAAGCTTTCTTTGAAAGCCTTAAATCGACTTCCACCACACCTCTATTTGGATCTGGTCGGTCAAAGTCTACATAGTTGGGGACAACAATGATAGTATACAACTTGAAAGCAAAGTATGGCATGCCAGACATATGTTTCTCGGCAATGCTGAAGTAACATACTATCAACTACAATATATTTTGAGTAATCTTGCGACACAATCATGATTGAAAATGGTCGATTTTATGAACGTTAAATGACATTGTGCATTTGTATTTCCCACTAACTGTAAGTTATTCAAATATAAGGTACTTTTGATGATAATGTGTTTCCCGACAGCTGCACAGAGGCAAAACAAATGTCAAAAATGTTGGGTGTAGAGTACATATCATATCATGCATGCCCCAATGATTATATTCTATATAGTGGTGAATATGCAGACAAAGCGATATGTCCAAAATTTGGGCATGCAGATACAAAGAATCGAATAACAAGGCTAAATCACATGGTCCTCCTCATAAGATATTGAGGCACATGCCTATAAGCCTAGGATTCAAAGGCTCTTTTGTTGCAAAGAATTAGCTATGCTGCAGGGATGGCAAGCATCGAACCGAAGTGAGGAATGAGTCATGCGAATCTGAACAGATTCAATAGCCATGAAGCATATAGAGGATACATGGCCCGATAAATTTAAGGATGATGTATGTAGCCTCCGATTGAGCATAACCATTGATGGCATCAACCCATATTCCCAACCAAACAACATCTATACTATTTGGCCTGTAGTAGTGATCAATAACAATACCCCCCCATGGTTTTCCGTGAAGAATGAACATCTTATGTTGGCTCTTATAGTCCTTGGTAAAAAACAAGTGAAGAATATGGATGTTTACCTACAACCATTGATAAATGAATTCAAGGAATTATGGGAAGGGATACAGGTATATGATGTGTCGAGACCCATCCCATCACATATGAGTTTTACACTGTATGGCATATGTACGTACACTACACATGATTATCCGTGGTTAGGAGTTTTTCCAGGGAAATATGTTGTTTTATTTGTTTTTATATTCAAAGCAATAATTTTTGCCAACATATTTAATTCGGTGTGACTGTCTTCATCCTCAACACTAACGTGCTCTCTTTACTATAACATCACAGGTGTTGTAACAAAAGGTTATTATGGATGTAAATGTTGTGGACCTTTTATGAAGGCTAGGTGGTCCAAAGACCTACGAAAGTCAGTGTACAACTTCTCTAGGGTATTCCTCCCAGAAAGCCACTCTTATAGAAGAGCAAAATCTGCTTTCAATGGTAAATGAGAGAGAACCCAAAGGCCTGAAATAATGACATCAGATGACTGGCTTATGGCATATTACAGAGAGAAGGAAAATGAATACAAATAGATATTCGATTCAAATGTGCATCCTGCGATCGATGATCTTGATTTCTTCGACACCTATGTTGAGAAAATTCCCACAGGGATGAAAAAGAAATCGATATTTTATGAGCTCCCATATTGGGAGCATCTTAAGATTTCCCACTTACTAGATCCCATGCATATATGTAAAAATGTTTCATCTTCTTGGTGGCGTCACATACCAAGCAAAAAAAGTGACAAGATGAAAGTAAGGAAAGACCTTATTGCTTCAAATACGAAAAAGAAGCACTAGCCAAGACAATAAAATAGAGGAGAGGCAGGCCCATATTTTTCATTTAAAAAGGCGATGTCCCATGGATTTTGAAGAAAGATGATCTTAATTTGGAAAAAGAAGTTATATTCGGCATGAAGGAACCTTCTTTTTTTGGGTCTACTCTACGATGCTGCTTCAGTACGTCAGACGAAAAGTTGTCGGGTTTGAAATCACATGACCATCTCAACCTTCTAAGGGTACTTATAATACCAAAAAATTGTTATTACTATTTGTTTATATATATTCCCACAAAAGTTAAAATGCACTTAACTTTTTGTGTTTACTTTGTAGTGTGATTATCCGTTGTTCGTGAGTGGGTGTGTGAACCATGTCTTTCCCGATGACCTGTGGCATGCCATATCTAGACTATATGCATTTGTACGGTGGATCACATCAAAGGAGATTTACATTGCTGGCATTCCACGGTGGCGTGAAAAGATAGCTGAAATTGTTTGTATGTTTGAGAAGGAACTGTCGTCGAGTTTCATGGACTTGCAAATTCATCTTCTAATCACCTAGTTGATGAGGTTGAATTAGTCGGGGTAGTCTCATGTTGCTAGATGTTCTTCTTAGAGAGGTTCATGAAAAAAGTGAAGGGATTTGTTTGACAAAGGGAAAAACCCAAGGGGTCTATGGTAGAGGGGTACATATTATATGAGTCGCTCTATTATGCCAGTGAGTACATCAAGCAAATCCACGACACACCAGGCGCAGTGATTTGGGATGTGAACTTGATGAGGACAGAAGGGAAGGGGAGGTATTGGAAACAATGGAAAAAGGTGCACGATAAAGAGTAATTCACTTATATTTCGGTCTTAAATTTTCCACATAGTAACTTATATTCACAACAAACATCAAATTCTATATTTGATCCCATGTGTACTGAATGTGGTTTTGTTTCCATGAATACAACAACAAATTCAGAAATTGATGCAATCAATGAATTCATTCTTTACAACGAGGAGGCAACACAACCGTGAGTCGCATTGTATGAATAGAAGAGGAGGAAATGGGACATTGACAGAAAATAATTCATGCGGTTGCACAGTAGAAGCATGCCTTTTCCAGATCATTTAAAAGAAGATATGCCAATGATCTGTCCCAACAGTTGGGTTGCAGACCAAGTCAGAGAGAAATATGGTGCATCTGGTCGTTACCCTTCTGCATAAGAGGATGTGCTAAACATTGGCATCGGGTGCAACAACTTGACAATAAAATCTTTATGTACATAATTTCTAACTTTATAATGCAACTTTGAATTATAACCTTTATGTTTAATATATTAATGGTTGGGTTAATAGACATATGACATCATCATTTGTTAACTTTTCTTATAGGTGCATTCATTCCCATCTATGTGGGCTTATGGACATCATTTTCACATCGAGGATGCTGATAATGGGTGTGTTACACAAGACTGTGGAGTGGAAGTTGAGTTCGACCAATCTAGTCATGCTAGCCACCGAGATGTTAAAAGTTTTTGACTTTCAATTAATCAACTCAATTAAAAAACTTATTCTAAAGTTTAACTTTGAAACTTAATTTTTTATTTTTTAATAATCTATTTATCTTTTAATTCATTGGCTGTATGTGTGACATGATGTTGATATGACTAGTTTAGATCTTATTCCTGTTAGAACAGGAAAACAATATATATATAATTTTTATTTTTATTTTTACTATTGGTTGTTTTAGGTTGATACCTGACAAAGCCTGAAAGAGGGAGTGGTCTTAAATTAATGACATCGCTCATGTTTTTCAAGATGACATTCGTACACCCCTCTTGTGTGACTGAATAACAATTAATACACTTTCTAACTCCACCAAATTGAAGGGAAACAAACTAGTTCCATGTATTGCCCATCTCTCTCATATTGCCATTATATTAGCTCCCCCTAGATTATTTATTTTTAATTAACGCAGGTCATCAGTGTGTCTAGTTAAGATATGGACCATCAATCTTATAACTACAATAGTAACCTTTAATAGATTATATGCCTGTGAAATAATATAACCAATCTACTTTGAATGAACAAAAAAATAGTAAAAAAAACAAAATACGTGCACTTGGATATTTATTTTGTCACTTTTGTGGAGATTAAAATATAATTTCTTTTGCTGGGATATTTTGGAATCATACTAACAACGTAGCTATTTAGTTATTAGATAACTTTATTTCTCATTTTATAAAATGTTGGTTAAATATTAATTTAAAATGGTTTAAAGAATAATTTAATATATATAATTTGTAATAATTTATAATGAAATATAATTTTTTTTCAAAGATTTAATATTTTTAGATATTTTTAATGCTTTTTAATTTCTTAATTTCTCATTACAATTTTATTAAAATTTGTATTCGGTAGTTTTTAAATTGTTAAATTATCTTTAATAATAAAAGAAACACTGATATGTTTTATTACTTTTAGTTGTTACGGATAGAACTATAAAATCAAGTTATAGAGTAAAGTTGAAAATTATGTTTAAAAGAGTTGGAATTATTTAACAAATACTTAACACTTTCTATATAAAAGAAAAAGTGCTGTGGAGTTTGTTAATCCAATTTTAATTGTGTATTTATGTAATTTTGTTTATACATAAAAACTAGCATTTAAATTTATCTTCTATAAGGACTGACATAGTAATAACTCTTACAATGCAAATAATAACTTGATGTGTTATAATAGTTTTGAATTCTTGTTCAAATGACATTAGATAGCATTATTGTTCTATTTCACTTGTACTCTAGATTTTTATGGATATGCCATCATCAATACTTTATCAATAGTTGCTACCACTTGTACATTTCTCCAACTCTATTTCAACTTTTAAAGGCATGGAGTAAGACATGTCACTTTTCTTTTGCTTTTAAACTATACACAAGTAATACATTATTAAAATGTTCCATAATTATTTTAACTTAAGTTTTCAATTATGTACAATTATTACATTGAAACATTTCTAGGAAGCATGTATAAGCAGTTTTACTGCTAATTTCACTTGTTTTTATGATGTTCGGCAATTCCACTTATAAATTAAACAAGATTAATTTATGTTTATCATTTGAATATATAATTAATTTATAAACAACATTATATGATGAAGAGTTAATTTCCTTATTATACAACAATCATGCATAAATCATAGAGTTTCCACAGCTTCATCCATAATTTACAATGCAAATTGTGATGTTTTTGTCGACTAAATTAATACTTAGTGAGTTAAAGACCCACATGATTTTCAATAGTACAAAGTTCTTTTAGTACATAAATATACGATCATCATCATTTTCAACACCTAACAAACATAAACATCATGATCATGCCATCATAAACATAATCAACACCATACTAACATAAACATAACCATGAGTTTCAACAAAAACTTAAATGTATCATCATTATTGTAATGACATTCCCATAAACATACCATTATTATAATAATTGTCAGCATCTAACAAAAATAAAAATAAACACCATCATATATACCATCATACCATCAATAACATAAAATCGAAAATAAACATGCATGGATGTACAATCATAAACATTAATTACGTCACATATTCATGTAACATATACAACTAGCATATTTAAACATCATATAACATGTCACATAACTAATAATACATGTAAACATAATTAATTAACGTTCCATGATCATCGTTTTCACCACATAAATAAATAAACATCAAAATAAAAATCGACATCAACATAAACATGATAAATGCAAAATATATATAGATATGAACATATATAACATCAAAGTCATGATACAATATGTCAAATATAAAATATCTCCAGTGCAAAAACTGTTATGACATATCTGCTCCACCTCCGCCAGTAGAGGCATCGTCAGTATTTCTTCGACCTGAGCTAGATGCATCATCACCTCCAGCAATAGAGCCAGAGGCAGTATTAACACCTCTGCCAGCAGAGGCAGAGGCACCGGTACTTATAATACCAGAAAGAAAAATAGATATGAGAGCAAGAGGGATATGTCCATCAAGACGAAGTGTACGACCTTGTATGAGCACCTCTAAAATAGAAACGTCTGAAGTAGGAACTAGTGGATGCTCGGTGTAGCTAGTGTTTTCACACAAGCTAGTGCAAAAGTACACTTACTTAGAGTTGTGGAACTATTAGTAATAGTTCGTGAATGATAGTGTGTGCATGCAAACAAAAGGTAAAAGTAAATATAACAATGATTACTGCAATAGAAATAAATATTTAAACTAACATGACAAACACCCATGAATCAAATAATGGTTTTGTATTATAGTAAACAAATATTTACAACATGGGTTACCTCAATATGGTGAGTAGATTGGGGCCCTTGCAGCTGTACAAATGGTGGTGCTCTGGGTCTTCAATGTCCCTTGCTCTCCTCCGAATACTCAAAATGGTGGCCAAAACTCAACTAAGTGTGAACAAAAGCTCAAAAAGGTAGGCTAGGGTTCAATATGAATTTTGGTAGAGTTTATGTAAGATAGGGTAGATGATGATGATAAATGGGGGGCCTCCATCACCTTTTTATAGAAATTTTGGATGGTGGTGTATTGTCCCGTGGTATTGGGAAGCCACTAGTATTGGCCAGTGGTATTTGATGGTTTTCCTCATTTTTATTTTATTTTGACTATTCCCCTTTTTCTTTTTTCTTTTATTTTTCTTTTTTATTTTTGGGATTTTAACCTTTTTTGGAGGATTTTAATTAATTGTTGAGGGAAATAATGATTTTTTTCCCATTTGGTTACCAAATTAGGGACTTTTGGGTTTTTAGAGGCCAAATATGAAGGAAAAAAGGGGATAAATGGGTTACGTGACTAAGGGGATGAGACAGGTGGTCAAATTTTGGTGTTAATAGATTGCCCCTTGATGTGTGAGGGCATGAGCTCATCATATGGCCGATAGACACCATAGGTTTTAAATTTTATCAAAGGGTGTGAGAATTGTGGTGGCGGAGAGCAGACACTGGCTGAAGATCAGAACAAGTGCTTCATACAAACTGCAAGGGATATAATTGGAAATACAACACCTCAATAATGGATGGGGAACATATAATCTAAATATATGGACGAGGTGGGTATATCCATGCTCGTATCAATGTCTCAAGATATAGAAATAATGGTGAGGCCCAAAGGGGACTTGAACAATATATAGAGAACTGATGTGTACATCAAAACTGTTGTGTACTTCATAATGGTCTAGAGGGGACACAAATCTGTGACATACTCATGGTCCAACCATGATTGATCCGAAGAGCTGATATATGGAAACAATGACATTCATCCTAAACGTGGTATCACAACAAATGATGCTCTTTTAGATATGAAGGGGTCCAACAACTATATGGACTCAATGAATGAGAGCCGGAATCTCAAAAGTACATGGAATGCATTTGAACTGGATACTCTAGGAAGTATATAACTGGAGGGCTTCCAAACACTGTCGCCAATGCATCCCAAATATCCACGGAACATACAACTGCGGGGTTCCGAATAGACTCACCAATGTGCTAGAGTCAGGGAATATCCGGGGTCTTCGACCAATAACTGAAGGGACCGATACCTTCTACAAATATCAAAGGTGCGATGATGGAGCTGGAGTCGAGCATGTGAGAAACAACCATGCTAAGAGGCACCAAGGACTCCTCTCAAATGGTCCATAGGAACTCACCACTGATGGAAATGAGTCCATGGTACATGGACCTCTGGGTCTATCCTCTGGAATAAATGTGCTGGTGTCGACAGAGGGAGACTTGCAACTACCAAGGCAATGATGTTTTCTTGATAGGGGCGCGAGGGATACATGACCAATATGAGATGGCACAAGATGTGAGACTGAGACATTGTGGGGGGATACGAGGGCCGTATAGTGATGGGACTCAAACTTCCTTTGTTCAGAGTATGACAGCAGGGTTGACCTGGCAGATTATATGAAACTAACCTCGGGGGAAGGGGATCATAACTTAAGTAATCGGGGACTGTGACTACAATGGGGGGTACTCAAAAGGGGGAATCAATGAGTGATATCAGGAGATTCCAAGGGTGACACATCAAAGAGTACTCTAAACAAAGGCGACCATATTGGGGGTTCCATCATAATGGGGGGACCAGAGGTTATCTGTTGGGGCACCGAGAGGCACCGTTTGGGCCTTCTTCATGGTTTTTGGAGCTCAAAGAAGGGATAGAAGTGTGCTCGAGATGATACCATCGTGTGGATTTGTCCGAGCCCAAGACGATGAATGCTCATGGGTGCTTTCAATTTTAGAGAGTCTGAAAGCGATAAGAAGACTCCGAGGTTTTTTTTTTTCGTGTGTTAGTCCCTAAAGCCTGAAAAAGCATAAAAGTATGCAATGGAGAATTCTTCTAGCCGAAGGGACTAGAGTATTCCTTTTTTGTGATTAGTTTACCTGGTTCGGAAAAGAGTTAAACTTGTATCGGATAGACGCCCTTTCAGATACTTTAATGAGCATGAAAGGAAGTAAGATTGCTCGACGATCTTTTCATTCTTTAAGGAGTCAGAAATGAGCTTAACAGAAAATCCCTAAGTGCCTTTTTCGTAAATGATCTGCTCAACCTGAAAAAGGGATAAACGTTTACCAAGCAGATGTGAAATTCAAGCAAGTAGGAAGTGTTCAAAGCGAGGTATAGGTATGAGTGGACCAATAAAAAAGGTGAGGGTGGAACACTAGTGGGGCCTCCTTGCGGGCAGGTGAATGGCGACAAAACAATGCAATAACTGTAGTATGGATGGAGCGGAGGGCTTGTGACTAGGCCGCGATAGACAAAACAGTAAAAAGATGCAGGGAGCTGGTGTACCTGATGGCACGCAATGAGGCAAGGATGCGCTTAAGGGATGACCTGTAAAAAAGTGAGTGAGAGAGAGAAACAATTTCAACCATCATCACGAGCACAAAATTTTGATTCTGGCAGTGCGAATGGTGCAAAAAATGGAGGTTGGAGGACTCCAGTGTGGTCATAGGAAGAAAAAGAGGCAAAAAGGGGCCATAAATTAGGGGGAGCCCACTGAGCCGAGGATGCGGTGGTGGGTAGAGATGATGACCCGCGGGGGTGGCAGACTCGGCGTAAGGAAATCAAATCAAATATACAAGTGACATGTGACCTCGAAAATGGTCGATATTAGGCATGCAGAAAAGTGAGTAGGGTTAAAGTCCTGCCCCATGCTATGGGCATGGGGTTTGTGGTCATGGGTCACATATGTGTTGGATTGAGAAATAGGATCATTGAAATGCCGAGATAAATATGATGGGGAAGGGTCAAAATAATTGCACATGCTCTGTATCCCAGGGTTGAGGTAATCTATTATTCCCCTCGACCTAGAGGTGTCGATGTAGTGTGGATGTTTGCACGAAGAGGGATCAAGAGGGCATTGACCAACTGCTGGAAAGGGGGTGTATTGTGAGGCTATTGGCCATGGTGGCACACTGAATTGTTGAAATATTGTAACTTCAAAGAATATTATATTTGTACTTTATTATTTCGGAGATGTTTCATTCCTCCATGGAGATCTTATTGTATATCCGGAGATGTTTATTCCTCCGTCGGAATGTGGTAACTTGGGTTATTAGACTTCCCTAGTGGGGGTCGGCCCTGTATGTGTTATGTGGGTCAAAGGGTTGTTAGACCACCCTAGAGGGGTCGGCCCAATCAGTTGTAGTGGGGTGTTTAACCCAGTGGTAAAGTTGGGGCCGACCTAGTTAATATAAAGTACAAGTCGGAGATGTGTATAAATAGAGGAGGTGTGTTCCTCATTATACACACACTTCCCTCACTCAGAATGTAGTGCACTTGTGGAGGAGATGTCTGATATGGTGGAGGAGGAGATCATGTCTTTGGTTTGCATCTTTGTATATTGCTGGTCATCTATATTGAGGAAGCTTTGCTGGGTTTTCTACCCCATGAGGGTTTCCGAGGATAAATCTGTGTCTCTTGTGTTTATGCTGTGCTTGTTGTTTCTTCAGTGATCCAGTATATGCTATTATTGTGAAATGGAATGTAATGCTGCTATTTTCTATCTTATCATATTAAATCTTAACATGGTATCAGAGCTAACCTGAAGGAAGGCAATGTATGGCACTTACGACACTTGCTTCTCTTGCGACAATTTGAAGGTTAGGGTTTTATATAGCAAAAACCAGTCATCGTGGAACTTTCGCTATAAATCCATTTTGGAAAAGGTTCAGGATCTAAAAAGTTTAGAGTTCGTAGATAACATCCCCATGTACCTTGTGTCCAAAGGGCACCCTCCGATTCACTGTACTTTGTGAGTTATGATCAGTACAAGTTAGGGTTTCTGCCTCTTCCAGATCTCAGTCATAATCAGGTGACCTTGGAAAAAAGGTCATAACTTGGGATAGAAATCTCCAAATGAAATTTCATAAAAAGTGACAGGTAGTACACAGACTGTACTATCTCAGGAAACTTTTTCAGAGGCCGAAGTCGAACCAGTGACACGTGGAACGCCGTACAAGTTCACTCTCCTGTTTTATCCCATAAACAGGTCACGTTGCGACACTTGGAATAACTCTCTCTCAGAAAATCCAATTGAGGTCAGACCTATCGAGATGGAAAGATGACAAGTCAGGATACCATAGAAATTTTTTTCAGACCCTGTGGAGTGAAAAGTTTGGATTTACAGTAGAAACAATCAGGTACATATTTCTGTCAAAACATAATTATTTTTTGGGCACATTCATTCATGGCTTCTGGAATTTATGGTTTCAGAGAAAGTTAGAATTTTTGGAATCGGAGTCCACGGCTGAATGCTACTCAGGAAAATCAAAATTTAGAGACCAATATTGAATTTTTTGGTTGGGTAGAAGACTGGGCTGGATCAAACCCCAGTTCGGGATTTTGATCGGAAAGATGGAAAATTAGGGCTTCATTAAAAGTTGGAATTTTTGAAGTCTGTGACCATGGTTGGAAGCTCCTCAGAAAAATAAGAGTTTAGAGCCTTGGATCAAACCTTTTGATTCTGAAGAAGGGTGGGCTCCATCAAACCCTAGTTCGGGATCCTGTCCAGAAGATCCAGAAGTTTCAAAGGCAATTTTGAGGGGTCAAATTTTGAAGATTTCAAAGTTGAAGTATGCTAGTTTGATCAGCTTAGCAAGACACATCCTTCCATCCATTCAGAAGTGTGAAAGTCAAAGATTGAATTTTTAGGGTTTCTCTAGCAAACCCTAATCAAGCTCCAGATCAAGTTTCAGGGGGAGTTGAGGCTAATGCCTTACATAAGAAGACTACAAGAAGTCTCGACAGGTATGAGTTAAGGAGGTTCAGGTATGTCTTGAAATCTAATTCCTGATTAAGTTCATAATATGTTTGTCTTCATATTATTTATTAGTACAATCTTGATTAATGTTAGAATTGTCTTATCACCCTAGTAATAGTATGAATGCATGTGAATGATAGAAGACATTCATTGATTAGGGCTATATGATTGTACTAATGCACTGTGGTGTTGTATGAGGTTGATGTTGTCTGCTAACAAGATACAAGTACATCACGAAAGACAAATCAAGTTCCATGACCATGACAACATGAAGACAAAGACTCATCCATAATCTTTGTTCTACTTACGAGGTATGTATGACTTTGTTCTATTATGAGGTATGCAGGTTCCAACATAGAATCTCTAAATCATTGAAGAGAACAAAGAAGATATTGATTAGGTATGTTAGACATAACTAAGCAGGTATACTAATCCAAGTATGTTTTCCTATATCAAGTTAGAATCTTACCTTGTGTTAGGATCCCTTATATAAGTATACTTGGTATGATTGGTTATGCTTTTTCATAAAGTTAGAAATGTAAGTAATCAAGGGTTTATGCATATTATGTCTTTTATCTTGATTGATGATATGCATGAGTAAAAGAAGACTTCCCTGAAACCTTTAATACTAATGTTTATTATCTATGATCATGACTATACATATTCAAGATTATTTAGAATTATAATATACTAATGAATGTATGTTTGTGTATGAGATCATGAGGACAACACTAGTGCAAACTTGAGCATGCACAGTGGTACAGAATGAATAGAAGTTCAAAAGACATTTAGAAGATCAAGCGGGAGGCAACCACACAATCATAAAAGATAAGTATTTGAGTTGTTATTTGAAATAGTAAATGATATTGCTTGTAATAGTTGTATACATATTTGTATTCCTAGAATATATCATGCTGAGTGTAAACATTCATATATCATTGAACAATATACTACTAATATGCATATGATTGGTAAATTGGACAAACATTCCATTGTTGCTTGTCTAGAATGAAACCTCTTTGCTGACATGCTGAGAGCTGTGCACACTCTCGATAGTATGTTCTGGTAGAGATGGAAGGCATCTAGACAACCACTGTATGCATACAGGATATGGAAAAGTTTTGTGCCAGAGTATTGGTCAAGATAGTTGCATAACTATGTAAATGATATCCGTATGCATAATAGGTTATCATATCAATATGATTTGATGATTATGAAGTATTACTAATCATGTACTTAATTTTGATTTGTAGGAAAGATCACGAAGAATGATGAACACCGAACAAGTGACGGATGTTCAACAAGAAGATTACAAATCAAACAAAATATAGAAGGCTCGTGGCTAGAAGATTCTCTTAGAAAGAGGAAGAGAATCATGACGAGATGTTTGATCCAAGTGGCTAGATAAGACCATTCTCTTAATGGTGTAATTAAAGAAGAAGTGTGAATCAAGTTCTGTATGGGTACTCAGGATCAATAGTAATTTGATGAGCCTAATGATCACCATGGGTGATGTGGATATCAACCTTTACCACAAGGTTGAATATGGTTTCTATACACAGATGACATGGATGCAAGAAGGAACTCACCACAGAGTTCGAATGATGTTGAGGCTTATATCAGTAGACCCATCTGATGAGAGATGGCACAGATAGATGGCTGCATAAATGAAAATGAAAGATCTCAGATTGATGCATTACTTCCTAGGTCTGGAAGTATGGCAAGGCTCAGAAGGAATCTTTCTCAACCAGGGAAAGTATGCCGAGAAATATTAAAAGGACTTGATATGTTGGAATGGCCACTCTCATGGATTCGAACTTGAAGTTGTTAGTGAATGACTCATCAGAGTTAGTATATATAACTCTGTACAGACAAATTATTGAGTCATTGATGTATCTAACAAATACTAGGTTAGATATATGCTTTGCTGTGAACACCTTGAGTCAGTATCTAGTGGAAACTAGATGTGTTCACCTGATAGTTGCAAAGCATGTGATGAGGTACCTAAAGGATACGATAGACTTTGATCTATGCTATCTTGGAGATCATGACTTCAGATGGCTACACAGATGTTGATTGGGCAGAAAGTGTATCAGACAGGAAGAACACATTGAGAGGATGTTATTGTCTGGGATCAGCCATGATCTTGTGGTTTAGCTGGAAGTAGTCTAGTGTGGCTCTCAACACAAGCGGAATATATGGCTGCTTGCTTTGCTAGTTGTGAAGAAGTATGGCTTCAGGATTGTTTGACTTAGAGATAGAACCAACTGTGATCCTATGTGACAAATAGAGTTGTATCAAGATGACAGAGAATCCAGTGTTCCATGATAAGTCAAAGCGCATAGAGATTTGACAAGATATGGTGCAGAAAGGAACTATAAAGTTCGAATTTGTGACAAGTTGCCGATCTACTAACCAAACCTCTACCTTAAGTGAACAAGTTGCCGATGTACTAACCAAACCTCTACCTCAAGTAAAGTTTTCTGAGACAAACTTAAGGACCCTCCTCGAAAGGGGGAGTGACGTGATCACTTATGATGAGATTGCCTGCATCGACAGTGAGGTCGATGATGTGGATACCTATATTAGTAATGCCAACAGAGAGGTTGGTGGATGGTCCTTATACAGGGTCTAAGTTGAAGTGGGGATTGCATCATACCTGGACTTCAGTCCTAAAGTGAGCTGTAGACATATGTCTCTGAGAATGAAGTCCTTAGTGGACAAGTGGGGATTGTATCGTCCCCGGACTTCGGTCCCTTGAATTGATCCGTAGACGTATGGTCTTCGAGAATGAAGTCCTTGATGGACATGTGGGGATTAAGTCATCCTTGGACATAGTCCTAAATGTATGGGAAGAGGATTAAGTCATCCTTGGACATAGTCCCAAATGTACGGGAAGAGGATTAAGTCATCCTTGGACATAGTCCCAAATGTACGGGAAGAGGATTAAGTCATCCTTGGACATAGTCCCAAATGTACGGGAAGAGGATTAAGTCATCCTTGGACATAGTCCTAAATGTATGGAGTGAGGATTAAGTCATCCTTGGACATAGTCCTAAATGTACGGGGAGGGGATTAAGTCATCCTTGGACATAGTCCTAAATGTACAGAGTAAGGATTAAATCATCCTTGGATATAATCCTAAATGGATGGTTTGGATTGTATCATCCCTAGGCATTATGAGGTGTCTTAAATGATCCATAGAAGTATGTCTCCGAGAAGTGGTCCTTAGACTTTGTCTAAGACGGCGAGTGGACTGAATCGTCCCTAGACATGATGAGGTGTCTTAAATAGATCATGTGTGTTGCAGGGTATGCTGCTATTGTGGATACTTGTATTGATGAGGATACTTGTATTGATGTATTGATACTTGTATTAATGATATGTATTGATGAGGATACTTGTATTGATGAGGATACTTGTATTGATATTGATGATATGTATTGAAGAGGATATGTATTGATGAGGATACTTGTATTGATGATATGTATACTTGTATTGATGATATGTATCCTTGTATTGATGACGATACTTGTATTGATGATGTGTATACTTGTATTGGTGTGGATACTAATCGTGATGATCTAGATGATGATGCTGCTGATTGTGATGATCTAGATGATGATGCTACTGATCGTGATGATCTAGATGATGATGCTGCTGATCGTGATGGTCTAGATGATGATGCTGTCGATCGTGATGGTCTAGATGACGATGCTGCTGATCGTGATGATCATATGATGACGATGCTGATGATCGTGTGATGACGATGCTGATGATCGTATGATGACAATGCTGATGATTGTATGATGATGATGCTGATGATCGTGTGATGACGATGCTGATGATCATGTGATGACGATGCTGATGATCGTGTGATGATGATGCTGATGATCGTGTGATGACGATGCTGATGATTGTATGAAGACGATGCTGATGATCGTGTGATGACGATGCTGATGATCGTGTGATGACGATATTGATGATCGTGAGGATCCAGATGTTGATGTTGCTGTAGCTGTTCGAGTGCTGCAGAAGATAAAAACTCAGTACTGAAGATGTTGATGTTCCAGTATTGAAGATGTTCTAGTAACTGCTTGAGTTACTGATGATGTTGAGAAAGCTTTCAATGATTTATAGATGTATCATGTATGATGTTGATGACTCATTGCTCGTGCAGATGCTGTTATAATATCCTTCTCGTTAAGGGGGAGTGTTGAAATATTGTAACTTCAAAGAATATTATTTTTGTACTTTATTATTCCGGAGATGTTTCATTCCTCCATGGAGATCTTATTGTATATCCGGAGATGTTTATTCCTCCATCGGAATGTGGTAACTTGGGTTATTAGACTTCCCTAGTGGGGGTCGGCCTTGTATGTGTTATGTGGGTCAAAGGGTTGTTAGACCACCCTAGAGGGGTTGGCCCAGTCAGTTGTAGTGGGGTGTTTAATCCAGTGGTAAAGTTGGGGCCGACCTAGTTAATATAAAGTACAAGTCGGAGATGTGTATAAATAGAGGAGGTGTGTTCCTCATTATACACACACTTCCCTCACTCAGAATGTAGTGCACTTGTGGAGGAGAGGTCTGCTATGGTGGAGGAGGAGATTATGTCTTTGGTTTGAATCTTTGTATATTGCTGGTCATCTATATTGAGGAAGATTTGCTAGGTTTTCTACCCCATGAGGGTTTCCCAGGATAAATCTGTGTCTCTTGTGTTTATGCTGTGCTTGTTGTTTCTTCAGTGATCCAGTATATGCTATTATTGTGAAATGGAATGTAATGCTGCTATTTTCTGTCTTAGCATATTATTAAATCTTAACATGAATTGGTGATATGATGATGGGGGACGCCCCCTATGGGATCGATGCCCCCATTGTCACCAACAAGGATGACAACGATGATGAGTAGGCAAGTTTTTGGGCTTGCCCCCATGCTGTGTACATGTGATTTTCTTGTCGATTCAAAAAGGTTGAACATATAGGTCAGAGGGATTAGTTGAAGTTGATAATGGGACTTTGGTATCGATGGTTGAATGAACATAAATGATGTTGACCTCGATCGATGAGGATTCTGGGGAGTGGATCTCCTCAATTACAGTGATCGAGGACTCTAAAGACGACTGATCCAAATCGTGGAGCACCAACTGATATTCAGGTAGATCGAGACAATGGTGGGAATAATGGCCATAGATGCCGCATATCGCACATGATTAGTTGGTGCACAACGACTTGTTACTCTTCAAAGGAGGGGCCGACACTTGGACAACTGGAATGTTTGGGTCATCCTCCAATGTCTTGAAGGTCGGGTAAGTGCAGGCAATTGTGGGTTGCATGACCCGAAACATCGCACAAAGCACATTTGGGGGGTGCTCTTGCTGGAGGAGGGGGATTCAAGACTTTGGTCGTAGTTGTCGCAATGTTGGCATTTGTGGATTTTCCCCCAACCTTCTTGGAAGAGCGAGGGGCGGTGTTGGAGGAAGTTGTTGCCACCACACCAGGAGGTGGATGATTGGCGATAGTGATCGGTTGAACTAGTTGAAGTAAAACTTGTGGTGTCTGAGTAGGATTAGGTGCAATTTAGTATTAGTCAGGAAGCCCTAATGTTAGTACCGAGAGATTTTGTGTGGCCATGATGGGCATGCTTACCACTCATGACGGTGGTAACATAAAATGGATCGTATGGATCGGTGTGGCTCCGACATGGCTGGGTACCGATGGCAGTTGGGGTTGGGGTGGCCGTTGAGGTTGCGGTTGGGGCACCCATGGAGCGGTGGGATGTGATTCAGGGACGGATGTACTTGAAGAAATGGTGCACAAGTAAGAAATCTCAACAATCAGAGGAGGAGGGGGCACAACGTTAAATGTGGAGACCATTGGAGCCTATGAATAAAGGCCAGAACCTACTATGGAAATAAAAGGGGCAGACGCACCAAGTACATGTTTGTCACCCATGGGGAGGATATTCTCCGGTGTAGTGGGTGTTTTGGGCTCGTAGTAAGTAATTTTGTCAATTTTGATGTCCCGTTCCTCATGGGGGAACATCATAAGCCATAACAAAAATGAGGCAATGACCTTCATCTCATACATGTAACTTCGTCGTAAGAGAAGGTTGTAGTTGAGCTTTGCGTTGACAACTTCAATGTTAATCAAGATGGTTTTACTGGATAACTGGACATGAACATTGACAAGAAGGCCTTGCGGTTGAGCTGCACGACCATTGTAAGCTCTAAGGGAGGTCACAGATGGTTGCAGAGGAGGGGATTTGAGATTCTTCCACACGAATGTGGACATGACACATGTAGAGGCGCCCTCATCAACTATGCATCGATGTATAACTAGGTTTCTGATTGAGTCTGAGTTTGAAACGCGAGGGATGAAGGCATGCAAGGTTGAGAATGGTCTAAGTCGAATGCCATTAATCATGAGTTAGAAGGGTTGATCACACATAGGGAAGACAACAATGCTCTGCGTTGTTCTGGACAGCTATTCAGAACTTCTAAGGCTAACATAACAACAGAGGACTGGGCTAAGTCATCCATGATATTATAATTGGGGCAAAACGAGCATTAGGATTGTTAGTGATGCAGAGTAGTGGAAATTTGGGGGCTTTGGGGGGCCCCTCCGACGGTGGCAGAGGTAGCCATAATGACTGATCTACATGGGTAGATGCGGCAACTTTGTCCATAGTGATAGTCTTAGTGGTTGAACCATACTGGTTACAACACGTCTGAAGGTTGATAACGAAGGAGGACATCATTAAAATATGGTGCACTCCTAAGTTAGAAGGTTTACTAACATGAGTAACATAAGTAACTGGTTGTTGTGGTGCGATAGTCCCTTGAGGGGGTGCCAAAGGTTGGGTGGAAATGACCCCTTGTGTGGGTAAGGGGTTCTGCAACACCATAGGTTATGCAGTGGGTTGTGGTGGGTTTGGCAGTGCCGAAGGTGTGACATGCCCTTGACGTTGTGCGTCCTCACTCCAGAGTTGGCGAGCTCTCTCCAAATGGCGACAATTGTGTGTGTAATGGCCATAGACCCCAAAAATGGAGCAAGGGTGGTTCGTACGTAAGTTGGGGTTCTTCCCTTGTCGCGGTGGTCAATCAGGATTTTGGTTAGCCGGTGCGGTGCCATTATTATCATGGGGATTTGGTGGTTGGCCACCTCCCCCGGGTTGTTGGTTTTTTCCCTGGTTGCGACCTCATCTCCTATTCTGTTGGCCTTATTGGTTCCATTGGGCAGGTTGGTTTTTCGGCTGGTTTTGTTGGGAATAAACTTGCCCTTATCGAACAGGAGGATTTTGAGGTTGGGCTGGTGCAGGGGATGCCGATGGTGTGTAATAAGAGGGAGGTGCTTGAGGTTGGGTAGTAGTGGGTGCTACCGGTGGAGTGTAATAAGCAGGTGGTGTAGTAGGGGGAGCGTACACTTGCAGAGTATAATCATAGCAATGTGACACACAAGCAGGTGCATGTGTATGGAGGGTTTGGGTCAGTGGAAAATATGAGGGTGTTGCTCCAGAATGATCCATTATGCACGAAAGGTCAGGGCCGTAGCTCATGGAGGGTGGCACAAAAATAGGGGTGGGGTTATAGATAGGTGTTGATGCTGGAGGCATATGTGTATAGGGCCGGCTAGTGGACATAACATGGCCAATGATGCCGTCAACAACATGAGATTCCCCCGGCGCGTCCTTCCGAGAGGGGTCACTGCAAGGAGCATAAGGGAGAATGGTGTAAAGGTAGCCCAACTGTGCATATATAAGGTCAATATGTTGGGATTTAAGTATGTCTTCTTCTTCAGTTTGGGGCCATTCAGATGCCACATCCTTGGCGATGGATGGTATGAGAGACTTCAAAAACCAATATAAAAAGATACGGTCATCTAATTTGATCTTGCACAAACTACGACGATGACGCCACTCATGGATATGGTCAATGATGTGGGTAGCCATATTCTGTCTACAAGATAGGCGAATCTCAACGCCAACGTCATAACGCACTGGTACCTGAAAGAACTGCAAGAAAGTTGAAGCGAGGGATGTAAAGGTGGAATGCGTCCCATGGGGATGGTCAATATACCACTTGGCTGCATCGCCAGTGAGTGTCCATTGTAATAGGCGTAGGCGGATCGAATCTTCCACCATGGATTTGGAGGAACAGCACAGATGGAAGGACATGATATGGTTTTGGGGGTTATGACCAACCTTCCCCTCAAACTTGGGGATGTTTGAGGGGAGTTTGGTGGGCATGGGAGGCCATGTGGGGTCATGTCGGATCAGATCGTTAGTCAATCAGGATAGATCAGGGAGGTTGAGACTGACCATGAATGGAAAACTAGCAGGAGGATGTGGCATGGTTGGGTCGACCTGTGTGCTAGTCATGGCAGAAATCGTGGGGCCACCTCCATCGAATCATGGTGCATTGGCGGTTGTCATGATGGGGATCGATGAACCACCCATAAGGGGTGTAGGGATTTGAAAGGAAGGGACGATGCCCCCAATGACACCGCTAGTAACCAAAGGGACAGTGGTTGAAATAGATCCGTTACCGGTGGGTATGGAGGTAATGACTGGGTGCACTATGGTGCCGGGGGTAGGTCCTGTACCAACAGGGATGGTGGGTCCCGTGGATTTCATGGTGGGAATAGATGCTGAAGTGGAAGCGGGGCCAACACATCTTGGATATCCATGGGAACATACAACTATGGGGTTCCGAATAGACTCACCAATGTGCTAGACTCAGGGGATATCCATGGTCTTCGACCAATAACTAAAGGGACCAATACCATGTACGAATCTCAATGGTGCGATGATGGAGCTAGAGTCTAGCACGTGAGAAACAACCATGCTAAGAGGCACTAAGGAATCCTCTCAGATGGTATGTAGGCACTCACCACTGATGGAGATGATTCCAAGGTATAGGGACCTCTGGGTCTATCCTCTGGAATAGATGTGTTGGCATCGACAGAGGGAGACTTGCAACTACCAAGGAAATGATGTTTCCTTGATAGGAGTGCGAGGGATACATTCCCAAGATGTGATGGCACAGGACGTGAGACTGAGACACTATGGGGGGATACGAGGGCCGTAGAGTGATGGGACTCAAACTTCCTTTGTTTAGAGTATGATGGTAGGGCTGACTTGGCATCAAATGGAACTAACCTCGGGGGAAGGGGATCATAGATTAAGGGATCAGGGACTATGATTGCAATGGGGGGTACTCAAAAGGGGGAACCGATGGGTGATATCAAGAGATTCCAAGGATGACACATCGCAGAGTACTCTGAACATAGGCGACTATACTGGGGGTTTCGTCATAATGGGGGGACTAGAGGTGATTTGTAGCTAGTGTTTTCAGACAAGCTAGTGAAAAATGAGACTTAGTAAGAGTTGTGGAACTCTTAGTAACAATTCATGAATGATATTGTGTGCATGCAAACAAAAGGTAAAAGTAAATATAACAATGATTACTGCAGTAAAAATAAAGAGCTAAACTAACCTGTAAAACACCCATGAATCAAAGAATGGTTTTGTATTATAGTTTACAAAGATTTACAACATGGGTTACCTCAATATGGTAAGTATATTGGGGCCCTTGTAGCCATACGAATGGTGGTGCTCTAGGTCTCCAATGTCCCTTGCTCTCCTATGAATACTCAAAATGGTGGCCAAAACTCAACTAAGTGTGAACAAAAGCTCAAAAAGGTAGGCTAGGGTTCAATAGGAATTTTGGTAGAGTTTTGGTAAAATAGGGTAGATGACGGTGATAAATGGGGAGGCCTCCACGACCTTTTTATAGAAATTTTGGATGGTGGTGTATTATCCCATGGTATTGGCAGCCACTAGTATTGGATAATGGTATTTGATGGTTTGGTTTCTTTTATTTTGACTATTTTCCCTTTTTATTTCTTTTTATTTTTATTTTTTGGGGGGTTTGACCCTTTTTTGGGGGATTTTAATTAATTGTTGAGGGAAATAATGATTTTTTTCCCATTCGGTTACCAAATAAGGGACTTTTGGGTTTTTGGAGGCCAAATATGAAGGAAAGGGGGATAAATGGGTTATGTGACTAAGGGGATGAGCTAGGTGGTCAAATTTTGGTGTTAACAGTTGGGTCGATGAGTAGGATCAAAGGGTCAATCGAGCAGGAGTAGAGGATCAGATGATGATGTAGGATCGGGAGAAAGGTCGAGTAGGAGTAGTGGACTAGATGATGATGGAGGTGGAGGATGATGTGGATGAGATGTCGAAGGTGGAGGAGGAGGTGGATGAGACATCGAAGGTGGAGGAGGAGGAGGTGGATGAGATGCCAATGAAGCTGATGGAGAAGGAGGTGGAGTAGTAGATGTCAAAGCTGATGGAGGAGGGGGTGGAGGTGGAGTAGGAGGAGGAGGTGGTGGAGGAGGATGATGGGAAGCCAACTGAAAGCGTGCACCGACAATATGCTGCATCAACAACCTCATATGACGAGGAATAATCCTCCATATCTCCACAACGTCAGGGTCATCACGAATGTCATGCAGCCGCACAAGATGAACACCTACATCTGCCAACAATCTGGCCAACCTATTTGCCACATCATGAATATACCTATCACGGGGCCTATGTGGACGGTGACCGGGATGTCTACCAGCCAAATGTGGGCCAACTTGATCATAATCCTCCATATATTGATCATCATGAGGGGGAGGAGGTGGCCTGACCTCTGCATCAAAGCTGCCAATATCTGCAAAATATATAATACAAAATAATAATTAGAAAATTTCATTAAAAAATAAACATATGTATAACATATTTCATTTGCATTAAGTATAAAGAGAATAAAATGCAACTATAGTAATTTAAACATAACATTAATATTTCCTCTCTCATCAGGTGGCTCATCCAGTGTGAAGAAGATATCCAGGCACCCCCTCCAGTCCAAGCCTGCATATGATATGGCACCATGTCAAGTGCATGGTCATCCTCACTAGTCAACATCTCCAGCACATTTGAGGTGATTCTAGCTGGGAACTCAAGTTACCCCCTCTTGGGCATCATCTCCCCCCACATGTGCATATGCACCTCAGTCGTCGGCCTAGAAGGTAGGCACCCAAATGATGTCCTGGTGGCTGGAAACCTCTCAAAAATTAAACAAAAAAGCTTTGAACTGAAAGGGAAGTTGGAACTCCCATCAATGACTACATTACATCTATCCAAAGCATAACAAAATTGTCGTAAAAAAATGGCAGACCACCTAATGCATCTAGGTCTCTGCACTAAAGAGTGAACATAATATAATAAGGGGAAACTAATGTGCTTCCCATCAGTAGTGTAGTTCGTCAGCGTCATAATCAAAAGAGAGAGGCATATAACCTCCTCTCCACCAAAAGTAGTGATCCGAAGCTACCCACCGCTCATATGAAAATCAACTGAATGGATGAACACATCATTGATATATCTCACAGACTATGCTAGCTGACTCTCTACTGCAACACCGGCTAGGACAGCGGGGAAATGGGGTAAATCCTCCACTCTCCTAGATAGCCCAGTAATGAAATAAATATCCTCCTCAATGGGCTGGAACCACTGACCCCCATCAACACAAAATGCCTGCCTTTGATGATCCCAATGTTGAATGAGATGATATAACAATGCAGAGTGGCCCTTAAGGGATGTAGCCTCCTGATAGAACTTTAGGAGGAAAAAGATCGTCAAGAGCTCTGTATTCTGAGCAGTAATGGGGCAAGGGTACAAATCTGTCTCCCTCTCCCTATCCTCCCACTGTCTGACCATGGTATATCTCAAGCTGAGCATGCTGCTGTTGAGTAACATGTCGTCGCTCATGTCCATGTTTCACATATTTCATTAAAATAATATTTACTAACATCAATAATAATTTTTGATGACAAAAAAAATTGTTACAACCGGTGCGCTAGAATAATACAAGCGCACCGTACACGGTGCTTTAATGTCACAATTGCATTGGTTACGGTGTGCTATAACAATCCTATTGCATAATTTTTTTATTATTTAAAATTAATGTAAACGGTGCGTCAAAAATATAACACACCGGTACGATAAAAAAAAATTTAATTAATGATGCACTAAAATCATATTAGCGCACCAGTACATTCAATTCATATAATGCACCACACACATTTTTTGAAAATGTAATTCCAGTGTGTCCATTCCACATAAGAGCACCGTCGCTGGTGTACTGACGTGGAATGGGCATACCAGAACTAGAATTTTGTAAAAAGTTTAATAATTAATTTTTGGTGCGTTTAGTTCAAGTAAGCGCATTGTAAACGGTGCGTTGACTTCAACCAACCACACCATTTATTAATAATGTTACTACAATTAAATTAACGATGTGCTAATTGAATGTAAGTGCACCGACTATAGTGTTCTTAAATTCCATAAGCACACCATATAATTTATTTATTCTTTTATTAAACAATGTTTATCGGTGCACCATGGACACATCAAAGCACCAAGAATGGATTGGTGACGTGTCCCTTAGCGCACCGAAAAATATAGTTGTATTTATTATTTATGTTTCACAGTGCGTACGATGATTTAGAGGGCATTGGAATACCGGTGCTCTAAATCATCGAACCCAGCGTTAAGAAATTGAATGTTTTTTATCATATTTTTTGAGAACCGGTGCATTGCATCTGTTTGGCTCACACCGGTACGGTGCAGCCTGCAATAATTTACAGGTTGCACCACGGACTGGTGCGAGCTGAACAGATCGAACGCACCACGCATAATTTTTGAATTTGTTTTTAAAATACAAAAAAATAAAGCTTAATTTCAAAAGTTAACCTGTTAAAAAATGAAATTATGAGGTAACAAACAACTTAATTGCTGACAACCCTTCGGGGAGGCATCCCGACGATGTGTGGAAATTTTGAAATTTTGACCACCGTTTGTCAAAATTCAAACAAACAATAGCAACCAACAGAGATGAAGAATGTGTCCACATGGACTGCGGATGTCAGGGTGTCCAAGTGGGTGAGGTTTCACACCGGTGCAATTCGGCGAAAACACACTGTGAGGTGGTAAAAATGAATTTTACCTCATGGTTTTTTAATTTATTAAACCCTGTTCTGGTGCATTTTAGGGTAAAACGCACTGGTACAGTTCGTCATGTTAACACACCAAAAAATAGGGTTTTAAAAAAATAATGGATTTTCATTTATTATTTTGTAAGGATGGAAACCGCTGCATTTGAAAAACACCAATGCACTGGTGCATATATTATAGAGATGCACTGTTAGTTTAGGTTTTATTCATTAGACGAATACCGGTGCGGTGCGTTGTGTTTATTCATAAGACTAGCACCGATGCGATGCGTTTATTCATTAGATAAGCATCCGTGCATTTCATTTTTATGTGCGCACCGGTATAAGATTGATTATTAAAAATATAAATTGAAAAATGATGCGTTTATATGTATGAAACGCAGAGGGACGTTTATAGTATCACGTCCCGGTGCGAGTTTCCTATACAAACGCACTGATTAACTTTGATTAAAATAATAAAATTTTTTAAATTAAATTTTGCTTGACTTATATTTTTCTCTATTGCGGTGCAATATACTATGTACCCGCACCGGTGCATATATTATAGAGACGCACTGTCAAGCATGGTTTGTAAGTGCAATTTAAATGAATTTCAGAAAGAAATTCTTTGTAGTAGAATGTGGTACGTTTTCTCATTAAACGCTGCACCGCATTAGATTTATTATTACAAATATAAATTAAAAAATGGGGCATTTATATGTATTAAATGCACCGGGACATTTATAGTATCACGTCCCGGTGCGAGTGTTCTATATAAACGCATCGATTAACAGTGATTAAAATAATACGATTATTTAAATTAAATTTTATTTGACTTATGTTTTTCTCTGTTGCGGTGTGGTATAATATTTGCCCGCACCGGTGCGATTTAGTATCAAATGCATCAGTGCGCTTTTATGTAAATGCACCAATTAAAAAATATCCGCTAAAACCTACGGTTGCACGCCTTTGCCTCCACTATAAACGGATTTTCAGCCTCTTTTTCAATGGGCTTCCGCTATAACCTCCACTACAAGGCCTTTTCCTTGTAGTTTATCAGTGTCTCAAGATATGAAAATAACAACAAGGCCCAAGGGGGGCCTGAGCTATACATGGCTAACTACTACATACATCAGGGGTGTCTAAGAAGCACTCATATTTGGAATGTAATCATGGTCCAACCATGGCTAATCTGAAGAGTTGAAACTGGAAACAATGGCATTCATCTTGAATGCGGTTTCACAAAAACTGATGCTCTGTTGGATCAAAAGGGGTCCAATGAACTGCATTTGAAACTAGATACACTGGGAAGCATGGAACTAAGGGGCTTCCTAAACACTATCGTTAATGCATCCCAGATATACTCAGGAACATTCCATTGGAAGGGTTCCAGAAAGACTCACCAATGTGCTAGAGTCAAGGGACATCCAGGGTCTTCGAACATGATATCCAACAATGCGATGAGGAAGCTGAAGTTGAGCACATGAGAAACAACCATCCTAAGGGGGACTAAGGGCTCCCCTCAGGTAGTCCGTTGGAACTCACCATTGACAATGATGATGCCAACATACAAGGACCTCTAGGTCTATCCTCTGGAATAGATGAGCTTGCATCGACAAAGGGAGGCCTCCAACTTCCAAGGCTCCGATGAGTACTTGACAGGAGTGCAAGGTATATAATCAAGATGTGATAGAATTGGACAAGGGATTGAGACACTATTGGGGGATAAAAGGGCCAATGAGTAAGGGGAGTCAAAATTCCTTTGTTTAGAGTATGTTGACAGGGATGACCTGGAAGAAAATGAAACTGACCTTAGGAGAGGGGGACATAGCTGAGGTACAAAGCGATATGATTGAAAATGTGATAAATTTAGAGGGAGAGGGAGATTTTGATATATTATGTTAGATTGAATCCAAGGATAACTCATCTCATAGTACTTTGAACAAATGCGACTGGGGGTGATGCCGAGATACGAGACTATATGTGATCTGCAGGGCCACTAAAATGCATCATGTGGGCCTTCTTCGTGGTTTAATGAGCTCAAAGAAGGGATATAAGTGTGCTTAGGATGGTACTATCCCATGGATTTGATCGGGCCCAAGACAATCCATGCTCGTTGGTGCTTTCAATTTTAAAGAGTCCGAAAACAAGAAGAAGACTTTGTGAGTGATCTTTTTCGTAAGTTAGTCCCCAAAGCCTGAAAAAGCATAAAAGTATCCAATGAAGAACTCTTCTAGTTACAGGGACTAGAGTATTGATTTTTTGTAACTAGTCCATTTGGTTTGAAAAAGGGGTAATAGGCGTAGCAAATGGATCTTCAAATACTTTAACAAGCATGAAGGGAAGCAAGATTTGCTTGGCTATCTTTTCATTCTTTAAGGAGTTAGAAAGGGCTTAAAAGAAAATCCTTGCGGGGAGTCTATTTACAAGGATGGACCAATGAGTGACAATGTGAAAGAATGCACGCGGCTTCGTTTTTGGATGTCAAACTACACAGACTCCCAATCCTATGGGGATATGAATGGCATGGGCACTAAATGCAAGGGGTGCTATTACAGTCACCCATGTAAGGTAGGCTCTACTATCGAGCAAGGGTGAATGCAATGGTGGTTGGGATTGGAGACTTACTCGAATAGGGGTGGGTCCTATAGGTGTAAAGGAAAAACTGGATCAATGCATTAGATACTTTGGGGGAGAAGATGACCTATATTCCAGTTAAGAGTTTATACTTGTAAGGATGGACTGTTGACTGAACAAGTGGAGTTCAACACAACTTGGACCTGTACACATGGAAACGATACCAAAGCATAAAATGTGTGTTTGGAAATCAAACCAAATATATAAGTGACATGAGACCTTAGGAGATGGTTGAGATCAAGCATGTGCAAAAGTGAGTAGGGTTAATGACCTACCCCCATGCTATGGGCATGGGGTTTGTGAGTATGGATCACATATGTGTTGGATTGAGTGATGGGATCACTAAAATACTGAGATAGATGGTGGATAGATGTGACAGGGAAAGGTCAAAATGATTGAGCATGCTCCCTATCCCATTGTTAAGGTAGTCTATTATGCCCCCCAGCGTAGTTGTGTCAATGCGGTGCAAATGTTCTCTTGGATAGGTATCGAAAATGCATCAATCGACTACTAGAAGGGGGGTGTACCATGAGATTATTGGCCATGGTGGTACACTGAATTGGTGATATGATGATGGGGTATGCCCCCTGCGGGGAGGATGTCAACGATATCATCGACGAGGATGACGACAATGATGAGTAGGCAAGTTGGGGGCTTGCCCCCATGCTAAGGACATGGGATTTCCTCATTGATTCAGAAGGGTCAAACATATAGGTCGGAGGGGTTTGGGTCTATCGGTACAATTATAGTGGTATGAGATGTTGAGGAAGGTTCCTTAGAAGACAAGATGAAACAAATGGTGTTTGTCCTACTCGAAGAGGATGTTGGGGGTTGGAATTCTTCGATGACGCTGACTTGAGACTCCAAGGAGAGTCTGTGCAAGTTAGCCAACACAGATCAATATTCTAGTAAATTGGGGCAATGATGGGAGTAATGGACGTAAAGGCCACAAACCACACAATAATGGTTAACGCATAAAGATTTGTAATGCAATTGAGGAGGGTCTAACACTTGAACTACCCGAATGTTTTCACCATCATCCAACATATACATGTGAGTGCAGAGGATGGGAAACTACAGACAGTTCTGGGTAGCATAAACTAAAACATCGTACAAAGCGCAAGGTGAAGGTGCTCGAGCTGAGGAAGGAGGAGGAGGATTCACAACTTTATTCACAGTTGTCACGATGGTTGTCTTTGTAGTCTTGTCCCCCACCTTTTTGATGGGAGGGGTAGGGTTGCAGGGTGTTTCCACATACACGCTAGGAGGTGGATGATTGGTTTTGTCAATTAGTTGGACTGGTTGTAAAATGACCTATGGGGTCGGGGTGGGATTTGGTGCAGGTAAGTACTAGATGGGAATCCCTAATGTCAATCCAGGGAGGTTTAACATTGCCATCACATGCATGCTGATGACTCTTGATGGTGGGAACAAGAAGGGGGTTGTGTGTATCGGGGTGGCTCCCACATGGCTAGGCACTAATGGTGGCTGAGTTTGGGACTTCCATTGATATTACGACTGGGGTTCCAACTGAGCGACAGGATGTGAGTTGGGGACTGACTTGCTAGAAGAGACGATGCATAAGTCTGATATCTCTATAGTTGAGGGGGGCAGTGGCACAGTCTTAAATGTGGTATTAATTGGAGAATCACAATAAAGACCCAGTACCATAATGGAAATCGATGGGATAGACACGCTAAGGGTAGAGTTGTCGACGACGGGGATGACATTTTTTGGAGTGGATGGGCCTTTGGGGTCATAGTAGGTTAGTTGGTCGATTTTGATGACCCTACGATCATGAGGGAACATCATGAGTGGGAATATGGATGAGGCAACGACCTTCAACATACATGTAACTACATCCTAAAAGAAGGTTATAGTCAAGATGGGCATTAATGCCTTCAATATCAAGAAGGATGGTTTTCCCGGCTAACTCGACAAGGACATTCGGGAGATGGCTTGGCTTGTAA
Source organism: Larix kaempferi (assembly GCA_027924585.1). Lineage (NCBI taxonomy): Eukaryota > Viridiplantae > Streptophyta > Pinopsida > Pinales > Pinaceae > Larix > Larix kaempferi. Next base: position 1,217,901 of record BSBM01000742.1, read on the forward strand.
TGTAAACGTTGTATTGGCTTGACTCTTCAGATGTATTGGCTTGTAATGTAAACATTGTGTATATGTGATGTATGATTGCTAGCGTGGAGTTCAAGGCCAAGGCTTCGCTAGTGAATGCTTAGATTGGTATTTCAAATTGTGCTATCCATGTACTAGTTAGTCATGGAAATTGTAAAAACATGTAGATGATTATAATGCAAATAAAAATACCAAGGGGTTGGCTATGGATGAAACTAAATGAGGGGGCTATCTGTATCCACTAGGGAGAGGTAAGGGGGTTGTGGGATTGGACCCTAGGCTGCCATATGTCATCTTGAGAACCCCTTTGACTGTCCTAGCTGTCATTTAATTTTGTTGTAAGGAAGTGGGTGAGAAAACCAGTCCACGAGAGTGATGGAGTATGGGCAACCTTGAAATTCGTAAGGCAGGGTATGGGCTCGGTTTGCTTGGCCCATAAGCCACTCCACCTCTTGGGAGGATGTTCTCCCTCATCTCCATTCCATGGTTAACCATCTAGAAGGAGTTTGGATGGAGGACACAGGGCCAACATGGAAGGGGAACAAAAAATCGTGACTTGGAGAGAAGCTGCGTTTTGGTGTGCCAAGATCGCTCAGAAATTCATGTGAGAAGTGAAATCCGATCGCGGATCCACCAACCTGAACCCTAGGGAGAATTTGAGAGTGTGAGATTCCCATAAATTCATAGGAGAACCATGATTCAGAAGCCAGAAAATCCAGTTGAGGGACAAGACATTCGACCGCAACATTGAGGAAGATCCAAGAGCGAATCCCAGTGGGAGAGAGACTAAGGGGTTTAGAATTCATGGTGGATCCAGTGAGGGCTCATTTATCAATGGTTCAGCGGTCGGGAACAGCCATACCTTCCCAAGTCAGTGCTGAGGGGAGGGGCGCCCGAGGGACTGTGTTGCATAAAAGGGGACCTTACTTAGGCTGAGAGTTGAGGTGATGGTGGTGCCTAGACTATTTGGAGCCAATTGGTTATGCTTGTAGCTCTATGGTTGAGCTCATGGGATTAGGATACTTCTTCCCTATCTCCCCACTTTTTTGATAGACCCAATTGTGTGCTGTATGATCCTAAATGAATGTGCCTAAGACTGTGAGTGAACCTGTTAGTTCCTCCTCACTGGATACATAGCCCCAGCTCAAGGGTGGTATCTGAGTGCTAAAAGAATATAGGATGGCCAGAGACCTATGGTTGGGTTGGAACATTGAAGTCTATATACAGTTGCTTGGTGATTTCACCTTGAAGATAAGTATTCTATGTGTGTTACTTCTGCAATGGTTTAATTATTGATGACTGTTATTGATATGCTGAAGGTATGGTAGATATCTGTGTGGACAATGGTTTATACCACTGTGCTTATTTGAGTATGCATATGCACCCATGTGATTTCATTTATATGAATATGTGCATTGATGAATAGGGCTAAGTGTTGTAAAGGACCATAATGCTTAGAATGTTTAGTTAGGGATTTGGGGGGAAATAGAGAGCCATCTGATGTGTTCATGTACACTCTGTGAGTCAGATGAATGGAGGGGTCATGACAGAGTTGATATCAGAGCTCTTTACAAAGTGGTAAAGAGGTATGGATGAGGATTGGGGAACACCTTGGTTGGAAGAAGGACAATTCAGAGTTATCAGGTGTGGAAAAGGATCATACAATTGCATGGGGCTCTCCAAAAGATCTCCAATGATACCAAGTTTTCCAAAAATGGACTTAGGATGAGAAAGTTATCAGCCTTGGAAGTTGGTAGTAACATGGGTATATGGCCGATTTCAGACTTTCTAAACCTGCAGTGTGGATTGCGGATATTGGAAGTCATAGGCGTGATTTCTCGACATGGTGTGATGGAGTTCCGACTTTCGACTCCCACAAGTCGGATTGCAGAGTGCGGAAGTCGGAGGAGTAATTTTCCCGGAGTTGAGAATTTGGAGTTCTGACTTCCGACTCCCACAAGCAGGATTGTAGAGTGCGGAAGTTGGAGGAGTAATTTTCCCGGAGTTGGGAATTTGGAGTTCCGAATTCTGACTCCCACAAGCCGGATTGTGGAGTGTGGAAGTCAGAGGAGTAATTTTACCGGAGTTGGGAATTTTGAGTTCCGACTTCCGACTCTCGCAAGCTGGATTGCGGATTGCGGAAGTTGGAGGCATGATTCTACGAAGCAGAGAATTTGGGGTTCCGATTTCTGACTCCCGCATCGCGGATTGCGGAAGTCAGAGGCGTATTTATTCGATGCCGTGTATTTGGCGTTCCGACTTTCCGACTCCCACACTACGGATTGTAGAATGCAAAAGTTGGAGGTGTATTTATTCGACGCCATATATTTGGCATTCCGACTTTACAACTCCCGCACTGTGGATTGTGGAATGTGGAAGTCAAAGGTGTATTTCTTCGATGCCGTGTATTTGGAGTTCCGAATTTCTGACTCCTGCGCTGCGGATTGCGGAATGTGGAAGTCAGAGGCATATTTCTTCGACGCTGTGTATTTGGAGTTCTGACTTTCCGACTCCCGCACTGCGGATTGCAGAATGTGGAAGTCGGAGGAATATTTCTTTGATGCTGTGTATTTGGCGTTCCAAATTTCTGACTCCCACACTGTAGATTGTGGAATGCGGAAGTCAGAGGCGTATTTATTCGACGCCGTGTATTTGGCGTTCCGGCTTTCCGACTCCTTCACTGCGGATTACAGAATGCAGAAGTCAGAGGCGTATTTATTTGACACTGTGTATTTGGCGTTCCAACTTTTTGAATCCCGCACGGTGGATTGTTGAAGTCGGAGGTGTAATTCTTGAAGTGGTGCGTTGGGGTGTTGAATTCTGACTTTTGACTTGCGGATTGAAGTTGTTGTGGCTATGCGAAAGTGCATAGTTTGAAAAAAAAATTAGCAGGTTGTATTCTAAGGAGCTCCCCCATCACCTCTAAAAGGCACCGAGGATGTTACAGATGGTATCGGATCCCAAGGTTTCATCAATGGGGTTACTTGGGCCAAAGTAAGAGCTTACGAGCTTGTTAGATCTGCAGAATGAAGAGAGACCGAGAAGGATCAACAACCGCGTAGCATTTCGCTAGGTGAAGTGCGCGAGAGTTAGCGGAAGATGGGTATGCAAAAGTCCACTGGAAAAAGGGTTGATACCTTTGGACTCCGCCTTGAGTGAGTGAGACGCGAAAACCAACATGGACTATCTAATCAACATAGAAAGGCTGATTCGGATCCAGCTAGACATCTAACCCTTTACCTGGCATCAATATTGAACAAATTGCAGTTCTCACAAGTGTAGGGAAGTCCAAGAAAGGAAATTTGGACTTGGCCATAATTTCTGAAAGCAATGTGAGTAGCAAGGCATGTGAACTTAGTGCAATGTGAGATATTGCAGTGATCAAGGAAATCCACATAGGGATGACAAGATGGTTGCAGCTTAAAATTGGAGAATAATATCCAAAGGGCAATGTTGATAAAAAAGGGAAATTTCTCACCTCAAACTATTTCTGTTTATAGAATAAGAATTGTATGCTTGTAAAGTAGCAAGTAGGAATGTTATACATGAGTATGAGTATTGAATTGCTGCTTGGTGATAAAATCATAGCTAATGATTCCTTGTGTGCTTGCTAAAGAAGCCATGAAATTGGATCAGCTATGATGTAGAAGAGGAATTCCATGCTATGATGAGGAATTGGAAAGGGGAAAATTCCTCAACTCTTCTCTTGTTGATATATTTATATTTTCTGAGTTATATATATATGAAATTATGGCATAGGAATGTTGAAAATGCAAGAGATTGGGTAGTTGAAATGCATATGCACTAGTGAGCATATTAAGAGATAATGCATAGTGCATGCGGACTTTTGGTGTATGAATAATATATTGCATATTGATAAAAGTAGTGAGGTTTTACATATGCAATGAGCCACTTTTAATAATTATTGTGGTTGATAATAATTAATGTTGTTGGTATTGGTTGTAAGGCCAAAGACAAAATAAACATGGCTGAAAAGGTTGATAATGCTATTACATGTGACCAACAACCTTGTGAAGAAAGGTTGGAGCAACAAATCCATGATCAAGAGGTTGGTGGAAGGACCGTGTAGTCCTTGGTAAGAGGCCAACTGACCAGGTAGCATTGGATGGAATCCATACATGTAATGTTTTATTTATGCTAATTGTATAGGTGTTGAAAGATTATGGGTAAGAATCCCTTCAACCATGTTTTAATCATCATAAAATGGTATGCATGTAAGCCTCTGAATGCATTTATGTGAATGCCATACCGCCATGATATGGTGAGGTATGGGGTTGTAAAGGCAAGGAGCCTTATACCATGTATTGTTTAAAATTTAGATTGCATTCATATGAAAAGGTATCATGCCATGTGTGTATGTTGGTTATGAGTTTAATAAACAAAGCAAGTGAGGACATATGGTCCTGTAGTGGTAGTGCGTGCCATACGAGGTAGTCATGGTTAAGGCCATATTGTGGTTGGAATTGTGATGCTATAGTGCTACACAAGTATCCCATGAACTCTCTATTGGTGTTAATTTGGGATGAAATCTCTTTTCCAATAACCAAGGAGTGAGAAAACTCCTGATGTTTTGTTTGAGTGGAGAAAGAAGACACCAAATAGATAACCAAGTGATTGGGGGGATGGCTGGGTATGGTGCTGAAGAATTGGCTAGGATGTCCAAATTACCATGGTAAGAAACCTGTGTAGGAAAAATAATGTTTTAGATCAATGCTATAGTGCATTGGGTGCATTAAGTAAATGTACCTTGAAATATTTTGTAAATCTTGTGGTTATGTGTTGTGTGAATGCACGGTTATTGTATGCACTTGATTGCAATTAGAGTAGATGAAATGATGAATTATTGTCAATTCTAAGGTCATTTCATGAGCTACTATGGATGCAAGAAAATGATTGCATGAAGAAGGTAATCATGTCGATGGGCTACAAGAATGCTCTGTTGGGAGGACAGAGTTTCCTGAATGGATATGATTGTGTAATCATGAGAATTGGAATTTTTATTTAAATTGCATAGATAATGTGACTGTGTCTTGCAATTTTATTGTGATAAGATGTACATAAAGTAGAGGTATTTCATTGTCTTTGAGATAATAACAGTTGATAGTGTTTGAATTATTGAGTATCATAATTCTGAGATCACTTCAGTGACTGTTGTAACAATGAAAATATTATATGCATGAATGCTCACCAAGTGCTTGGTTGATTGAAATTTCAAATTACAGGTAGAAATGTCTTAGGTATGTCAATGTAGGTAAGTCCATGATAAAGACTGGAATCTGCCATGTACAAAATCCAAACATTGTGAGAAGGATATCATGGATGTGAAATGTGAATTTTGTATGAAATAGATTTGAAATTTTCGATTTAAATTTATGAGAAAGATCTCAGGTTTGCGAAATCTGATTTATATAGAGAATGAATTTGTAAGTTTCAGATTTGAAATTTTACTAATAATTGCTAATGGTTGTTTGGCTAATCTAGAATCATGTCAAGAGATCATGTTGTAGGTGGATGTCCAGGTTATGGAAGCAAGTGTAAAACCATAATGGACAGAGTTCTACCACTTACAAGATCCAAACAATATGAGGATGGCCTCATGGTTAAACAAATCAAAATTTTGTAGGAGACAGAATTGTAATTTTAGATATTAATTTGATTATTAATATTATTGACTGGTTGGTTGTTTGAGAAAAGTGTCTGGAAGACACATTGCAGGAAGACCATGTGCTATGGCCTGCAGAATACAAACTCCATGGGAAGGATCCCATGCTTTGGAAATGGGTTTCAAGTGAAACGCCATTGTAAATTTTGTTAATGTCTCATCTCAACTGCTTGTTGGAAAACAACACGGGTGAGATGGTGAAGTTATGCCAGTAGGGAATATGTTGTTTATGAAACAAGGAAGGGATTGGGGTAACAATGCCAAGGGACTGTTAACTCAGAGAAGGGAGCCCCATTACTCATGAAAGGAAGAAAAATTACATCTGTAAACCGATAAGTATTTTGTAACCCTTGGTGAGAATATGCATGTCTAATTATTAGAATTAATATATAGAGCATGTTTCTATTTCAGGCTGCTTGAGTGTGATTGGGGTCTACATGGATCACATCAGAAAGGGGTGCACACCTTTCGAGTGCTGTGTCATTTTATGGTTGTCAACATTGACTACACCCTAAGGGAATTGACGCATTCCTGGTGTTTGAATATTAGAGAGTGATTTTTTATGAAATATGTTAAAATTGTATATCATGTCATTTGGTGTTGCATACTAAGAATCAAAGTGAAGAAGGGGTACCATCCCTATGTGTGTGGATGGTTGTTGTATGCTTGATAAACCCAATTGGAGAACTTCCTTAGCATACTGGTTAATGGAATGCTTGATAAACCTAGGCGACGTACTCACTTGGCATTAGTTATTCGAATGTTGTGGATCAGCCTGCGTGCTGGACAAACATTCATTGAATGCTTGATAAACCCAGTCGAAGAGCTGGCTTAGCATATTGGTTAATGGAATGCCTGATAAACCCAGTCGACGTACTAGCTTGGCATTGGCTATTTGAATGTTGTGGAGCAGCCTGTGTGCTGGCCAAACATTCATTATTGTATCCAAAGGTGACCCAAGGCTTGCAAAGAAAAGAAGGAACTTGTGGAATAACGTGAAGACGTGCAATACATATAAGTATTTGGTTTATCTTGCCTCTTCTTGCTTATTTAATATGAATATATGCGTGCATATGATTTGGCTATGATTTTTAAACTCTTGTTTAGAGATAAATCCTATGAAAATGAACTTGACATGTGAATTGAATCAATGTTTAAGTGTAGGTATTGTTGAATGCAAGAACCTTGAGGGAATCCTAAGGGTGCATGTGGACATGCGACTGTCTTAGCTGAAATCTCAATATGAGTAGCAATGGAAAGTAGTGCTAGTGGACTTGTGTGGGTCCTAGGAGCCAAAGGTTGTATAGGAAACCATGGGGAGGGGTTCCCTAGTTGAGAAGCCTTGTATATACCTTAGACACCAAGTGTCATCACCAAAAAAAGGAAAAGGCGAGTCAAGCATTCACATTGAAGTGAAAGAGACCAAGGAGCATGGAACCACAGTTGTGATGGGGCTCTGGATTGGAACAAGATTAAGAGGGGGAAACTCTTACTCTCCTCTTTCCTTTTTGATTGATGCATTTTAGAAACAAAAAATTGTTGAATGCATGTCATGGCTGAAATTTGACTGCGTTTATTTTGCTTGGAACAAAGGGTGAATGCAAAATTAGTTAATTTCCCATGAAAGGATGAATATGAATGAGTTCATTTGTATGTTGGAAAAGCATGAAATGTGTGGAAGTCTCATAGATAAAGCATGAACTTTCCATGTCAATTTGGCAAGTAATTGAGTGATCTTAATGCTTATGTTGTGCTTGGCCTAACAAGATTTCAATGATGAATTTCACAGGTGCAAATTAAACCAATTGGTTGCAGTTGTTACAAGACAAGTGTTGCTAGTAAGCAAAGTGTGTGGGAAGCTGTGCACATTGACCATGGCAGTAGACCAAAGGCTATCAGTAGTGGAAAGGACAACAAGAAATATAGTAGCCATAAAGTTTCCAGACTGGTGGATCAGCTGGAAAGTAAATAAAAGGAAGGGATTGTTGTGGAGAAATTCCCACATGTGGAGCTGGAAGGTCAAAGCCAATAGGAGCAGCTTGTAGAAGCCAAGGGACTTGGTCCTGAAAGCTCAAAGTAAAATATGAAATGCATGACAGACCTGCGACATTTTGTGAATTTTGATGTGTAAACAATGTGTATGTATTCCTAAGTATCGGAACACCGAGGACGGTGTTATTTTAAGGTGGAGGGAATTGTAATATCCCCATTTTGACTCTTCAGATGTATTGGCTTGTAATGTAAACATTGTATATAGGTGATGTATGATTCCTAGCATGGAGCTCAAGGCCAAGGCCCCGCTAGTGAATTCTTAGCCTGGTATTTCAAATTGTGTTATCGATGTGCTAGTTAGCCATGGAAATTGTAAAAACATGTAGATGATTATAATGCAAATAAAAATACCAAGGGGTTGGCTATGGATGCAACTAAATGAGGGGGCTATGTGTATCCACTAGGGAGAGGTGAGGGGGTTGTGGGATTGAACCCTAGGATTCCATATTTCATCTTGAGAACCCCTTTGACTGTCCTAGCTGTCATTTAATTCTGTTGTAAGGAAGTGGGTGAGAAAATCATTCCATGAGAGTGATGGAGTATGGGCAGCCCTGAAATTCGTAAGGCAGGGTATGGGATCGATTTTCTTAGCTCATAAGCCACTCCACATCTTGGGAGGACGTTCTCCCTCATCCCCATTCCATGGTTGACCATATAGGAGGAGTTTGGATGGAGGACATAGGCCCAGCAGGGAATGGGAACCAAAAATCACGACTTGGAGAGAAGCCACGTTTTGGTGTGCCAAGATCACTCAGAAATTCATGTGAGAAGTGAAATCCAATCAGATATCCACCGAACTAAACCTTGGGGCGAATTTGAGAGTGTGAGACGCCCATAAGTTCATAGGAGAACCATGATTCAGAAGCCCATAAATCTAGTTGCGGGACAAGCCATTCAGCCACAATGTTGAGGAATATCCAAGAATGGATCACAGTGGGAGAGAGACCAGGGGGTTTAGACTTCATTGTGGAGCTAGTGAGGGCTCATTTATCCATGGTTTAGCAGCCTGGAGCATCCATACCTTCCCAGGTCAACGTTGAGGGAAGGGGCGCCCGAGGGACTGTGTTGCAGAGAAGGGGACCTTACTTTGGATGAGAGTGGAGGTGATGGGGGTGCCTAGACTATCTGAAGCCAATTGGTTATGCATGTAGCTCTGTGGTTGAGCTCATGGGCTTAGGAAATTCTTCCCTGTCACCCCACTTGTTTGAAATACCCAGCTGTGCACTGGATGATCCTGAATGAATGTTCCTAAGGCTGTGAGTGAACCTGTTAGTTCCCCCTTAGTGGATACATAGCCCCAACTCGGGGGTGGTCTCTGAGAGGAGAGAGAATACAGGTTGGGAAGATACCTATGGTTGGGTTGGAACATTGCAGTCCATAGCCAGTTGCTTGGTGATTTCACCTTGAAGATAAGTATTCTATGTGTGTTACTTCTGCAATGGTTTAATTATTGATGACTGTTATTGATATGCTGAAGGTATGATAGATATGTGTGTGCATAATGTTTCATTCCATTGTAATTATTTGAGTATGCATATGCACCCATGTGATTTCATTTATAAGAATCTGTTCATTGATGAATAGGGATAAGTGTTGTACAGGCCCATAATGCTCAGAATGTTCAGTCAGGGCTTTGGGGGGAAATAGATATCCCCCTGCTATGTTCATGTTCCCTCCGTGAGTTAGATGAATGGAGGGGCCATGACACAGTTGATATCAGAGCTCTTTATAGAGTGGTAAAGAGGTATGGATGAGGATTGGGGCAACACCTTGGTTGGAATAAGGAAAATTTAGAGTTCTCAGGTGTGGAAGAGGATCATACAGTTGCATGGGACTCACCAAAATATTTCCAATGATACCAAGATTTCCAAAAATGGACTTAGGATGAGAAAGTTATCAGCCTGGGAAGTTGGCAGTAACAGGGGTATATGACCGACTTTCGACTTTTCGAACCCGCAGTGCGGATTGCGGATGTCAGAAGTCAGAGGCGTGATTTCTCAACGTGGTGGGATGGAGTTCCGACTTCTGACTCCCGCAAGATGGATTGCAGAGTGTAGAAGTCAGAGGAGTAATTTTCCTGGAGTTGGGAATTTGGAGTTCTACCTTCCGACTCCCACAACCCGGATTGTGGAGTGCGAAATTCAAGGAGTACTTTTCCCGGAGTTGGGAATTTGGAGTTCCGACTCTCGCAAGCCGTATTGGGGAGTGCGGAATTCAGAGGAGTAATTTTACCGGAGTTGGGAATTTGGAGTTCCGACTTTCGACTCCCACAAGCTGGATTGCGGATTGCGGAAGTTAAAGGAGTAATTTTCCCAGAGCTGTGAATTGGAGTTCTGACTTCCGACTCCTGCATCACGGATTGCGGATTGCAGAAGTCAGATGCGTGATTCTATGAAGTAGAGAGTTTGGGGTTCTGAATTCCGACTCCCACATCGCGGATTGCGGAAGCCAGAGGCGTATTTCTTCGACGCCGTGTATTTGGCATTCCGACTTTCCGATTCCTGCACTGTGGATTGTGGAATGCGAAAGTCAGAGATACATTTCTTTGATCCTGTGTATTTGAAATTTTGACTTTCTGATTCCCGCACTACGGATTGCAAAATGCGGTAGTCGAAGGCATATTTTTTCGATGTCGTGTATTTGGCATTTCGACTTTTCGACTCTCGCATTGCAGATTGTGGAGTGCGGAAGTCGGAGGTGTATTTCTTCGACGCCGTGTATTTGGTGTTCCAACTTTATGAATGTCGCACTGCGGATTGCAGAATGCGAAAGTCAGAGGCGTATTTCTTCGTCGCTGTGTATTTGGTGTTCCGACTTTCTGACTCTTGCACTGCAGATTGCGGAATGCGGAAGTCGGAGGCATATTTATTTGAAGCCGTGTATTTGGCGTTCCGACTTTCCGACTCCTGCACTGTGGATTGCGGAATGTGGAAGTTAGAGACGTATTTCTTCGATGCTGTGTATTTGGCGTTCTGACTTTCCGACTCCTGCACGGAGAATTGCAGAATTCAGAGGTGTAATTCTTGAAGTGGTGCATTGGGGCGCCGACTTCCGACTTGCGGATTGTGGATTGAAGTTGTTGCGCCTGTGCGAAAGTGCATAGTTTGAAAAAAAAATTAGTAGGTTGTATTCTAAAGAGATCCCCCATCACCTTTAAAGGTAACTTAGGGGACTGGGGATGTTACAGGTTGGGATGTAAAACCATCATAAGCATGCAATGTTGTCTTGGAAGGCTATAGTAGAGGGGATCGTAGCTTCTACTAGACAAAGGTGGACATGACGCATATAGAAGCACCCTCATCGACTATACATCGATGTATTATGAAGTTCCTGATCGAGACGGGGATCTGAAACGCGATAGGAAAAGGCATGTAGGGTTCGAAGTGATCCAAGTCGAATTCCATCAACTGTGAGTCTAATGGGTCGATCGCACCTAAGGGGACAATAAGGATTTCCGTTGCACCAGAATTTTTTTTAGAACTTCCAAGGTTGACATAGCGGTAAGGGATTGGGCCAGATCATCCACAATGTTATAATTGGGAGCAACTTGAGGATTGGGATTGTTGGCAATGCGTCATAAAGGAAATTTTGGGGCTTTGGGGGCACCATCAGTCAGCGGTGCAGGGAGGCGTAAAGACTGATCTACGGGGGTAGATGCGACAACCTTGTATGCTATGATGGTCTTGTTAGCTAAAACATATTTATTGTGACAAGTACAAGGGCTTTGATACCAAGGCATAATACCTCTTTAAATAGATCCCATTTCAAGTCTCATTTAATACATTTCCTTCATCATATTTTCTACAACGAAAAGACCGTGTAACAGAGGTTATAATAGAGGTTTTTAGTGTTACAAGAATTGCCAAAATTATCAAAAAAACCTTTGCTACAACCTCCGCTAATGGTACTGGATGGTTTGGTGGAGGTTTTTACGGAAAATTATTATAACTTAAAAAAACTTGGTGGCCAGAGGCTTTAGCAGAGGTTTTTTCATCAATGTGATTTATTGATATAAGCGCATTGGTGCTAACAAATACACAACACACCAGTGCATTCAAATACAAATAAGCGCCTTTGCGTACCTAAATTTTAATGACATTGGTGCTTTATAAAATTATATGCACTGGTGCTTTATAAGAAATATTGCACTGGCGCTTATGAACTCTTATAATGCACCAATGCTATAAGGGAAAGAAAACACACCGGTGTGCTTATATATAGAAAGCATCGATGCGTAATAATAAAAATGCACTAGGGCATGCAACAAATATTTTGTCGCACCGGTGTGCTTGTGTTGTAAAAGCACTGGTGCTACTTGTACTTAAACACACTGGTGTGATTAAAATGATCAAAAGCACCAGCAATCATTTTCTCTTTGGTGAATAATTATTGGTGACAACGCATTGAAATATCTGTATTTATTTTTTATTTTTTCTAATTTCATCATTCATCATAAATTGAAATATTTTTTTTATAATAGTATTCATATAATTTGAATCTCAATTATTGTGTTTGGATAAAATTTTTATATCATTAGTGTTTGCATCTATTGTAATATTTAATCAATCTGTATATTTAATCAACAATGTAACATTTCACAATGACATTGGACAATGCAATAGCAAAAAATTTTATTTTATTATATATGAATAAGAGTCCCTTTGTCAATATGTAATTGTTACACTTATTGGTAACTTGCTGCCTTTCAATTGGGACACTATGTTTAATACATTATACAAAATGTCTGAATTTCATAGATAATTATTTCAAAATATACAACAACTTGCATTAACATCCAATTATATTGATAATCATTCTTCATTGGAACTATTGTTAGTGCTCGAGATACTTGCATGACTTGGGTTATTTGGTCGAATATTTTGTTGATTTCCTCGATTATTTTTCTCATCTTCAACTTCCATCTATGAACATAAAAATAAAGTGTAATGAGTGTATCTACATTGGTGGGCATAATGCAAATTAAAATAGATAATATACATTAATGTAAATTGAAAACTGTACCATAGAAAGAATTGAGTCTTGAATGATACACATTCTTTCATAACTAAATCTCATGTTGCCTTTCAACAATTCTTTTGTTGGCTCCACTCCATACTTTGTTTCCTGCAAGTTTTATACCCCATCACAAAACATAAATTTAATATAAAGGATTTTTGTTGTTCTATTAATTATAAAATGAGAGAAGTAAACCAACATAGACACTTACAAATTCCACAATTATTTTTTGATGCGTTAACATGTACTCACAACCCATGTACTTAACCCAATGTCAATCAATTTTTTTAATGTCTCTTCTTTGTATGTTAGAACATGTTTGGAGACATCCAAGGATCGACTGTGTAAAAAAAATTGAAATATAAAGATCACAACCAATATGAAATCCTAAGTTGTTATAAGGAAATCATAATTACTCACAAACTTTGATATCAACTCTTTTTTTTCTTGTCATCCCGTCTTATGTAATGAATGGGTTTCATTTTCTTTTTTTTTCTACAACAAAACAATTGAAAATTAATATTTAATGCTAAATTAATTAATTATATGTACACAATAGAAAAATTCAGTGATTACATACATTCGAAGCACATTTATGTTGAGATGGATCCTCCTACGATGCAATTATGTCCCTTTCTTTGACCATCTCCTTGTACACTTTTTTGGACATCCATATTGGCATATTTCGGATATCACCTTGTTCATCTTTTGAGATTTTCATAATCTTCTTAAAAAATTAAACCGACATTAAACTATTTTTATATTATATGAAAAGTAATTATAGCAGTATTAATATTAATAAAGGAATGCTTTGTAGTAATATATACATATTCTAGAAAACATGTTTATAATATTACTTTTTTAATGGTTATTTTTTGTTGTTGTATGTTTTTGATATTGCAAGTTTGACAGGTCTCATTGATTATTTCTCTGGGAATGCTTCATGTAGTTTAGAAATAACTTGATTCTTGGAATCATTGGATTTATTTCTATATTGTAAGTGGAAAGTATGTATATATGTTCTTTCCACTATATCCCTCATAGTTTTATAAATCCCCCCCCCTTTCATTAACTTCTCGCACCACTCTAGATGATCTAAGGACCAATTCATCATCATTTACATCTTCCATAATTTTTTCATATATGATGTCATTCCCTTCTGTTGATGTCGGTCCTTGAAAAACATTCAACATATGTGAAATAGATTGTTTGAAACATGTTAGCAAATATTCTTAAGTACATTATCACTGAAAATTAAAAAAACTGCATAATGTTTATTTTTTGATTCACCTAATTCATCCCTCTACAACTTTTCTATCAATGTTTTACGTTCTTCTGCATTTAGAACGCAAAGAATCTTATCAAGCTTCCTCATTTTTTGGTTCTGCATGACACACATTAACCAATACATATTAGTTAAACTTACATATAATTCATACATATTAATTTTATACAGAAATTACAAAGAACTTTCCTTCTTCATTTTTTTGGGTGTGCTCCCATTGTGCTGATTAGAATTATTGTTCCTTGAACTCTTATCACACATTTTCTATCAATAAACAACTTGGATAATTAAATAGAGAAGCTATTAAATATATTATACAAATAAATTACATAAATTCCAGCTAAAAAACTAGTCTTCCATATCGGTGCGCTTTATGAATACAAGCGTCCCATTGCGTTTACATCATGTATGCATTGATGCATCATAATTGAACGTAACGATAACGAAAAATAAATTAAATAATTAAGCCATGGATTTTTTGGTGCAATATATTTATTCTAAAGCAACGGTGTGACATTTTGTCCATATCGCACCCGATATTCCTTAATTTTTTTTAAAAATATTTCATATCCAAAGGGTGTGATTTTATTACAAGCGCACCAGTGCATTATACTAAAAGGAGCACACCAAAAATCGCGAAATCATTTTTTAGAAAAAAAACTGACATGGACAGGGTTTGGGTTCCAATGCAATAAGTGGTCCCATTGCATCAGATCTCCAACACCTAATATATAGACTCACAAACACATTAAATCTTAAATGCCTAAAAAGAAAAACCCTAATTGTGAAATAATAGAGGGAGTTAAATCCTAATGTGCATTTTTGCAGTCACATAAAACAAAAGGAAGCAATAGGAAAGCAAGGGTTCCAACATTGAAGGTAACTATGAAAATGTTTTATTTATTTTAAATCTTAATAGGAACATAAATGAATCATGCATTGAGATTAATAGTAAGAATTTACATACTTGAAATTTTTATTATGCAGAGTTTTGTGTGATTCACCATACCTTACAAATTCCGATCTTCAGAATAATCCGGTTGCTCCAAACTCCTCCTTGGTAAGTCTCTCTTGCAAAAATATCCCCTCGAAATTTCAGCAAAATAATGAAATAATTATTAGGTTTTTCTTTTTTAAAACACTTGATCAAATTATTTTTTTGAAAAGAAATTCCCGATCCTTTTTAAGCTCATGGGACAAAAAACCTTGTGCACACTTTTCTTCTTATTTGGTGTGACATAATAGACAATGCATTGTTCCCATATAACTTCGTATAACTTTTCCAAAAAAATGACGCACTAGTATGATATGATTGCACTATATATTCTAAAGCGCACTGCATGGGCATATAATAGGAGCATAAACATGTAAAAGAAATATTTTCATGTTGCGATCTATGAATACCGGTGCGCTTGAATTATATAGGCACACCGATGCAATATAGTTTGCAAAGAGCATCGGATAGAAATAAAATTGAAAAATTTATAGGTATTTAAAATCGATAATTTTGTATTGCGTTTTCCATTCACTAGTGCGTATGAGAGATATGAGTGCAGATGTGCTCTGTTATATAATAAGCACATCGATGGAAATAATATTGAAAAATGCATATTTAAATATCCTCTATCAAGTATAGCTGATATTTTCTTTTGTGTATATTTGTGATGGTGCGGAAGTGTTTTATACGCACCAATGTGTTTAGTTATTCAGGATGCACTGGTGTGCTTGTACTATTAAAGCACACTGGAGTAGTTAAAAATACCTATGAATGTATGTTCAAACTTAAAATGGTATATTCATCTCAAATTATCTTTTAGGATAAAACCACATCAATTACAATACTTCATAGTATACACATATGCTACTTAAACTCACCTTATTCTTAAAAAATGGTTTCAAAACTATATTGGAAGCTAGATTGTGATATGTTTCTCAAAATTTATTTTAGGAATGTAGACATGTATTGATCATTGATTTGGATCAAATGCAGGTAGAAAAAGTTATAATATCAAATGACCAATTCTTCAAATTCCATTTCATTCCATATTGTTCAAAGTTCATTGAGTTCTCCCTTTCCATCTCCAGTAAGTGTAAATTTTATTACATTTTGATTATCTAATTGAATTTAAGTTATTTATCCATGTGAATATGGATAGAAATGTATTCAATTTTGTAGGATCCTAATTCAGGTTTGAGTTTGGATGCATAAAATATTCTACCAGTTGAAAAATGTAGCTCTTATTAGGAGCAAGATACCGCAAGTGGATGGTAGATGAAAATGGACAGCCGCTTTGCCTCTCTAATTGTAACATGCCATCTTCTAAACACAATCCCGAGTCATATACGGTAATTCATCATGCACTCGATCTCTTTTACGAAACCTTAGTAGTATGTGGTTGTTCAAAATGCCAAGGGTTGAAGGAGAACCCTTGGTGTGTCACACTCACCCATTATATGAATGATTGACTACCCAATGTTGATGGTCTAATACCTCCTACTGTAATACAAAATCCAATAGGTTATATAGAAAAGACACATAAGAACAATTCCTTATGCTCAATTTTTGAAAAGTTGGAAGCCAAAACAACTATGTTTCATCCTAAGTTGACCAATCCCTTTGCTTCTGTTCAATCACTTGAAATTTCTAATGATCCAAAGTATGATATCAATACCACCCAAAACATCTCTACTAGGAGATCCAAAAAGTTGTATGAGTTGAGAGCAAAAATGTCTAAGTACACTTCAAGGTCGTTCCAATTGTTGGAGGGTAGCGATGACTTCTATCTTTCCATGCATTTGCAAAGTAAATACCAAACTTGATACAACCACACTTTGTAAGGCGCTTGGCCATATTCTCCACCTGTGCCTGATGTTGGGACCAAATTATCCTTTTGTGGTAATAATTTTATGATTATGAAGTCTAAGATAGATGCTACAAATTTGGGTTGTTTATCCTTTCACGTGTACTCGTTCCTTCCAAACAATCAGTAGCGCTTATGCCATTTTGTGGTCCTATGTATTATCGGTTTGATTACTTGGATATTGTTAAATACAAACATGACATTTCCATGTATAGTATGTGCAAGAATGTTTACGCTTCTAGAAAATTTAACAGGAAGAACCTGTTATATATCGATGGTCATCCTACACACACTCATGGGAATATTGCAAGGTTCATAAAGAGTTCTAGATGCTCTTTATTTTCGGCAAATTGTTCATTTGAGAAACACTCCAATGACTAGGAGTTATTTATGAAAAGGAAATCATCCAGATTTGTTGTTGTGCACGCAATACGCAGTTTGTCTTCTGGTGACGAGTTGTTAATAGACTATAACTTTCATAGAACACCAACCACTCATCAAAGATGCCTTGCATTGGGATTACCTTTAGATGTCCCCTCGGGGCGTAAGAAAAAAACATTAATTAATTGTATTTTTATTTATTTATTTTCAATGGGATTAATGTAAAAGTATTGCTCAATTTGAACTTTTGTTTTATAAATCGCTTGCGGTCGGACATTTACTATTGGAAAAAATTCCCATGCTTTTATAATAATTGTTTGGTATAATGTTTGAATAAACCAATTGCATTGCGCTTACTGATATTTTTGAAATCAGGATTCTGATGATGAGAAACCTGTCTACCATCTTCCATTTCACCATAGTACAATGTTAAATCAAGAGAAGGTTGAAAAAATAGAACAACTTGGAGAGGAAGCTGTAGCAACCGTATCCGGTTGGAACTATTTAATAGTCGAATCCGAATTTCATATTGAATGATAAATAAGAATAATATATTAGATGATGAATACACAATGAATTGGCCCGCTTAAATATAGCTTGGGCTTAACTTGAGGAGTCGTAACTTATCATCAATACCTATTTACTATTATTAACTATTATTAACTATTATGTGTATTTATTATTTAATATTCGCTACATTGCCACCCCCTTTAAGGGAAGCTTTGTCCTCAAAGCTGATTTTATTGATATTGACTTGATTATGGATTTGTGTTGAAGTGCTGACTTGAGATGTGTATTCTAGATTGTTTCCTCTCTCTGGATGCGATCTCGGACCTTCGTGTTGTAATCCTTTATGCTTGAGTGGTGAGTTTTTGAAACAATACAACTTGTAATGATTTGTTTTCCATATCGTCTTTTGGATTCCATTTATGAGAAATGGTGGATCTTCATTACCAACACATTTGTGTTGTATCAATTCTTTCATGACAATTGCTTTTAAGGCTAAAGGGCTATGCTCATGCTCTTCCTTTCCAAAAGAGAATTCAATTATATTACTTCCGCCTTTTGTACTGGTGGAGAGTCCAACATTGGATGTCATAATAATGGAGGCATTTTTAAGGGATACCCTTTGATCTTGGAATTCAAGGTGATGGTCATTCTTGAGTGTTTGGAGTTTGAAGACATCAATGTGATCCTTCTCACTTTCATCAAGCCATATTATTGTATATGTCTTAATCCATCTTACCGCCTTAGTGATTGTGCACTTTAATTCTAACAATTTCAAGGATGTGTGGCAATTTTCATAGATATGATGCACATCTAAACCGACATCAACTTGACCAAAAATATCTAGGTATTGTACTAGTTTTCTCTGAATCATAGCTTCCATGGTTTCTTCATCGAAAGGAATTTTAAGAGCCTTCATTCTTGATTCCCACATGACTACGTCCAAAGTTTCAATTCGAGAGAAACATAACTGTTGTTCATCTGTAGTAACTTGATAAATAAGACTTCCTAGATATGTGGATGTAATATCTACTATGTCATTTTGTTTAGCAACATTAGGTCCACTATCATATTCGTCATCATTGGAAATGGAAGCGACAATTGGCAAAGCCAAAAATTTTGCATTACGATCTACACTTGTGTTTTTAGAACCATCATTAATCCTTACAACCTGTTTAAGCAAATGTTGACTACTTCCATGGCTTCCAACTTCATCAATCAGATCAATAGATTGTTTTGACAAAGTTGGTTGTGAATGATGTGCAAGTGTTTTTTCTTGCTCCTTATTGTTGTCGTCTTTTTCTTCAACCTTTATCATGGTTTTCTTTATTTTATCTTCCTCATCTTCTGTACATATGTTTTATCTTGGATACGTATCAACAACACTAGCTTGACTCTCATCGAGGTCATCTAGCATTTTTGGACTGCTGACTTGGTCTGTCTTAGGTATTAGTCTTTGTAACACCTCCATTAATGTATTATGGTTCTGCGTCATGGTGCTCAAGTTCTGGGTTATGATGTTTATGTTTTGAGTCATAGTACTCATTTTGTCATCCAAGTCTTTTTGTTTTTCGTTCAGGATGTCAAATTTTCCATTCAGCCTTCTTTCTAGTACCAAAACAACTTCGTCTTTGATTTCTTTTTTAAGAACTGTATTGTTATTTTTCATCTCTTCCTTCAAGTTTTTTTGGTTAGCGACGAGGGATTTGATGTCCTTCTCTAATTTTTTGATTTTCTCTTTTAGTTCCACCATGGTTCTTGATCTGGTGTGGGGAGGTGAATATTTGGGCCCAATTTTGGGTTTATGAGGGGTGGAAAAATGATAATGTCTTTGGAAAAGTGTTGAATCAATAATAATTATTATAGTAATAATAATTACTATAATTAGTGCGTTTTTAAATAAAAATAACAAATATTATTTAAATATTTTTATTATAACTTGAATTAAGGATTTTTAGTAAAAATCAATATTAATTAAATAGTATTAATTTTTATTAAAAATTAGGGTCTGATGGACTTTCACGTGGATGGAGGGCTATGGCTAGAGCTTATGGGACAGCTATTGCAGAATGGTGAAATGGAGGGCGTTCGAGAGGATGGTGGGCGATAGGACGTAGAGAATGTGGGGAGCGAATGGATGAAGCATAGAGCGGACTCAAAAGTGTAGAAATGCAGTGGAGCGTGGGAGGATAGATGCGTGAGAGATGGTTGAGTTGCAGCGTTGGGGAAGGTAGATGGAAGTTGGAGGAAGGGAGGCGCGGTGTGGTGTGGTCGGAGTGGAAGCATGGGCAGAGTGCCAAATAGGAGAAGTGGCGTGGGAAGGGAGTGGTGGACGAGAGGAGCACAGGAGGGAGAACGCGGGTTTGGGAGGCTGGAAGGAGGAATGCAGAATGAATAAGGAGGGGGTGGGCGCGTGAGGAAGAAGGCACAGGGAATGTGGAGAGTGAGGGGAAAGGGAGTAGCAGGAGGTAGTGCAGAAACATGCGGGAAGGGAAGAGTGCGAGGGAGGTAGGAGGCTGGGCGAATGGGAGACGTGGGATGAGCAACGGAAGGAGGGAGTGGCAGCGAAGAAGGGAAATGATGGCTAAAACAACAGCTTGGAGATGAGAGAGGGAGGATGAGCCAAATCCGAGCTTAGGCTGAAGGAGCGAATCCTCTCTGAGAGAGGAGCCGAAACCGAGCTCAGTGCTGGAAGAGTGAATCCGCTCTGATACCAAATGCAACAACCGTATCCGGTTGGAACTATTTAATAGTTGAATACGACTTTCATATTGAATGATAAATAAGAATAATATATTAGATGATGAATATATAATGAATTGGCCCGCTTAAATATAGCTTGGGCTTAACTTGAGGAGTCGTAACTTCTCATTAATACCTATTTACTATTATTAACTATTATTAATTATTACATGTATTTATTATTTAATATTCGTTACAGAAGCACACCAAACATGGTTGAATCAACCACCTATTCAATTTTCCTTACGTCCAGATTCACCAATTAGGAATGTCTATAGTAATAATAGTTCTTCACATGTTGGAAATGGAGGCAATGGAATATGGGTTGGTATGGATGACTCCTTACGACATACGGGTTCCATGGAGGCAATGTTGTTAGATGGTTTCTAGGACAATGAGCTAGGGGATGATGATGATCATATCACTGATACCTTCTTCGAAAGCCTTAAATATGCTTCCACCACCGCTCTCTTTGGACTTAGCCAATCAAAGATACCTAGGTGGGGAAAACAATGTTACTGTGTAACGTCCCCTCCCGCCTTCAACAATGCAGGGGAGAGAACATGACCAATCATACGGGGCTTTTGGCAGACTTAGCCCCAACATCCTTGCTTTCTCAAAAATTCATAACAATTAAACATTTCTGTGTGCAGCTTCAACTCAATAAAACACAGTGGAATAAACATACTAGCAAGCACACAAACAGTAATGCCTAACATATATATATATATATATATGACAGCAGAGGATGATTTAGCATACAAAGACTCAATCTCGTTCCAATGCCATGCATAGATTCCAAATTAAGATAATCAATTCATTTCATTAAACATGGACAATTTAACATATTGCAGAACACAAAATGCAAATAATTTATAATACATAGAACACTTATCTTGAAGATGAAGCTGTCCAAACAACTGGCTATGTGAGAGCAACGTTCCACCCAACCATAGATCTATGTCCAGCCTATATTCTTTCAGCTGAGAGATCACCCCCGAGCTGGGCTGTGTATCCACTAAGGAAGAACTAGCTGGGCTCACTCACAACCATGGTTTCGGTCATCAGCTATGCTAAGCCAACACACTGTTGGGTTTATCAAGCATACGGATGACAAATGAGGAGGATGCTAAGCCAGTGAGCTCAACCACAAAGCTACAGGCATCTCAAATGAACTCAGCAGTCATGGCACCCACAATACCTACCGCACCCAACACAAGGAAGGTCCCCTTCTCTGCTGCACCGTCCCTCAGGCGTCCCTTCCCTCCAGTGCTCTTCAGGGTGGGCATAGAAAGGTCCAGCTGCTAATTACTTGAGATTCTAGCCTTCACTGGGTTTATCAAGCAAACCAAACCTCTGCTCAGTCATTCACACTTGGATTTCTCACAGTTCTGTTATCTAATAATTCAATCCCGTCACTTCATTTCTGGGCTGTAAAAACTGGGTTTTCCAATGGATTTCAGGGTATCTAATACTCTCAATTTCGCCCCAAGGTTCATATCTATGGATCCCCCATTGGATTTCACTGTCCAATACCAAATCTGGGCGTTTATGGCTATTCAAAACGTGGGTTCTCTCAAGGTCACGATTTCTGGTTTTTCTCCATGTTGGCCATTCATTTTTGGATGGAAATGGTGCTGGTAAGTTTCACAATGGAATGGGAATGAGGAAGAAGCAACTCTCATGAGGTAGAGTGGCTTGTGGTACAAGAAAAACAGAGCCCATACCTGCCATACGAATTTCTGGGTTGCCCATGCTCCATTGAAGCCATGGACTGAATTCTTCACCTACTTCCTTACAGCAAAATTAAATGTCAGCAAGGAAAGTCAAATGGGTTCCCACAATGACATTTGGCAGCATATGGTTCATCCCCACAACCCCCTCACCACTCCCTAGTGGATACACATGGCCCCTTCTCATTCGTTGCCTCCATAGCCAGTCTTGGAATTTTATTTCAATATTAAACATTTACATCAATTTACAATATCCCGTGGCTTAATAGCACATGGATAATAACATATCAAATACTTGTCCATTTTAAATAAAATCCGAACATATACTAGCGGGGCCTTGGCCTTGAGCTCCACGCTAGGAAAACATACATCACATGTATACAATATTTACATGAAAGCCAATATTTCATAAGGGTCAAAATTGGGGTGTTACATTCCCCTCCCCCTTAGAACAACACCGTCCTCGGTGTTCTCAAAACTGAACAAGAATGGAAATGCCTATCTCATGGCATCCTCCATCTCCCATGTAGCCTCATCGGGACTAAGGTGTTCCCATTGGACCTTTACCTGTCCGATGGCTCTGTTCCGGAGCAAAGTGACTTTCTTGTCGAGGATGCGCATAGGTTCTACTTGGAACTCTCCCTCGGGTTCCACCTGTATCACATTCCAATCAATCATATGATTAGGATCATGTACATACTTCTTAAGCAAAGATACATGGAAAACATTATGAGCTCTTATGTTAGCAGGCAATGCAATTCTATATGCAACTGGCCCTATCCTATCAAGGACTTCAAATGGCCCACAATATCTTGGTGACAACTTGGCACAACTCCCCAACTTGAGGGAACTCTTTCTTGGTTTCACTCTCAAATAAACATGATCCCCAATCTGAAATTCCTTATGTACTCTTTTCAAATCTGCATAACTCTTTTTCCTGTCCTGAGCTGCCTTTAAATTCTGCCTGATCTTAACAATTTCCTGTTCCATTTCCTTGATCATCTCTGGTCCAAGCACTACCCTGTTCACTGGGACGTCCCAATTCACTGGTGTCCTGCATCCCTTGCCATACAATGCTTCAAATGGACTCATTCCCAAGGATGCATGGTGTCCATTATTGTATGCAAATTCAACTAAGGGTAAATAATCTTCCCACTTGGATGGTTTGTCCATCACATACATTCTCAGCATGTCTTCAAGAACTTGATTCACCCTCTCGGTTTGGCCTTCCGTTTGAGGATGGTAAGCTGTACTAAAATTCAATTTAGTCCCCAATTCCTGAAACAATCCCTTCCAAAAATTGGAAGTAAACTTTGTATCACGATCAGAAATTATTGCCTTAGGCAATCCATGCAATCTGAATATCTCTCTCATGAAGATGTTCGCAATGTCACTAGCCTTGTGAGTGGAATTCACTGGAATAAAGTGAGCTACCTTCGATAGCTTATCGACCACAACCATGATTGAATCATGCTTCTTCACTGTCATGGGCAGACCTGTTATAAAATCCATGGAGATCACTTCCCACTTCCATTCCGGAATGGGTAAGGGCTGCAATAACCCTGCTGGATGTTGGTGTTTTGCCTTGACTTGTTGGCACTTCTGACACCTAGCAATGTACTCAGCTATGTCCTTCTTCATACCATGCCAAAAGTATTGTTTTCTTGCTGCTGTTATAGTCTTCTGATATCCTGGGTGTCCAGAGTACGGCATTTGGTGTATTTCATCCATCACTAGTTTCTTCAAATCTGCGTTATTTGGAATGTGCAACCTATCTTTGTAGATGAGGATATTGTCTTCACCCAGCTGATATCTTGCACACTTTTCATCCACATTACCGTGCTGCAACTTCTCTTTAATTTGAAGGCAAGTTTCATCACCGTTTTGGGCTTCAAGAACTCTTGTCTTCAAATCTGATTTGCACATACTTGTTGCTGCAACATGAAATTTTCTGCTAAGAGCATCGACAACCTTATTCTCCTTCCCTTTTACATGTTTAATTTCAAAATCAAATTCACAAAGAAATTCCATCCATCTAGCTTGCCTAGCATTCAAGTTTGGCTGATCAAACAAATACTTCAAGCTCATGTGGTCTGTTCTAAGCTCGAATCTTCTTCCCATTAAGTAATGCCTCCACATCTTAAGAGCATGCACTATGGCTGCCAATTCTAAATCATGTGTGGCATAATTATTTTCATGCTCTTTTAATTTCCTGGATTCATAGCAAATCACAATTCCTTCTTGCATGAGAACCCCACCCAGTCCTTCAATGCAAGCATCTGTGCACACTATAAAATCCTTCCTTGGATCTGCTATCTTCAAAACAGGAGCGCTGGTAAGTAACTCCTTTAATTTCTGAAAACTTTTCTCACATTTTTCAGACCATACAAATTTGATGTTCTTCCTTTGCAACGAAGTGATCGGATGAGCTATCCTGGAGAATCCTTCAATAAACCTTCTGTAGTAACCAGCAAGGCCCATAAAAGATCTAACATCTGAAACATTTCTTGGAGTTGGCCAATCCATGATAGAATTAATCTTCTCCGGATCCACTGCAATTCCTTCTTCTGAAATGACGTGACCCAAATATTGAATCCTCTTTTGATAGAATTCACACTTGCTTAACTTGGCATACAGCTGATGTTCTCTAAGAACTTGCAACACCATTCTTAGATGCTCATCATGTTCTTCTTCATTTTTTGAATAAACAAGAATGTCATCTAAAAACACAATCACAAACTTATCCAAATATTTGCTAAATACGCTATTCATGAGACACATAAATGTGGCAGGTGCATTGGTAAGGCCAAATGGAACCACAATGAACTCATAATGACCATATCTAGTTCTGAAAGCCGTCTTGTGAATGTTTTCTTCTTTAATCCTCACTTGATGGTAGCCAGACCTCAAGTCAATCTTTGAAAATAATTTGGCTTCCTTCATTTGATCAAACAAGTCATCAATTCTTGGTAATGGATACTTGTTCTTAACTGTCACTTTATTGAGCTGTCTGTAATCAATACACAGCCTTAAAGTCCCATCTTTCTTCTTGACAAATAGCACCGGTGCTCCCCAAGGAGACACACTAGGCCTGATATACCTTTTATCCATTAATTATTGCAGCTGCATCTTCAATTCCACCAACTCCGGTGTACTCATTCTATAAGGAGCTTTGGAATTCGGCACTGCCCCTGGAACAAGATCGATGGTAAAATCACTATTTCTCATTGGTGGCAACCCTGGTACCTCATCCGGAAACACATCTTGGAACTCTTGCAGTATCCTGAAGTCTTCTAGTCTTGACCCTTTTTCCTCTAATGAATCTGGCATATGGACTGCATATAATTGACAACCCTTCTTATAAAACTTTTTCAACTGCAGGGCTGAAATCTGCCTTACTGAAACTTGCTTGGGAATCCCTTTTACTAATGTTGGCCTTCCCTTTTCATCAATGCACTCAAGTGCTTTCTCATAACAGTCCAATTTGGCTCTATGTCTTTCTAACCAATCCATGCCAATTAATGCATCATAGGATCCTAATGGTAACACATTCAATTCATCACATGTGTGGAGTCCATTCAATTCTATGGGACACTCCATCACTACCTCACTTACTTTCCTCTTGGTTCTCGTGGCTAATTGCACTAGCCAAGACTTATTATGCTTTATTTTTCTAAGAGAACAACCTTCAACCACTTTTGGAGAAACATAACTATGAGTGGATCCTGGATCAATCAAAACAAAAATAGATTGCGTAGCAATCTTACCTTCGACTTCCACCACTGATGATTGATGGTCTGCTTGATGATTATCCAGCGCTGCATAAATTCGAGGTGCTGCCCTTGCCATGTCCTCCACCGTAGCTACTCCCTTCAGGTTGTTCAACTTTCAAGAATTGTCTTTTCGATGTGGACAATTCTTCAGCATGTGGTTTTCTCCACATCCCCAACACTGAAGTGGTCCCTTGGATGCTTTGTCTGCTGCCACTGCTGGTTTGAATCCACTCCTTGCTTGCTGCCCCTGTGGAAAGGTTCTAGGCTGACCTCTGAATGGTGGCTTGAAGCCATCCTTCTTTTGATCAAACTTCCCTCTTGGATTTCCTTTCCATGCCGGGTTAGCCTCTGTTTTTCCTTTATCCTGCTCATAACAATGCATTGCCATCCTAATGGCTTCATCCAAACTTGGTGGATTAACAAACTCAATACGATCTCTGAAACTTTGAGGTAGACCTCCAAGGAAGCATTGGATTTTTACTCTCTCATCCTTAATGTAGTCAACATACCTCAGTAATTCCAAGAATTTGTGGACATGCTCTTCCATAGACTTTAGTCCCAACCTGAGTTCATTAAACTCTTTTCTCTTACCATCATAATACCTAGTAGAAAGGTATTTCTCCTTGAAGTACCTCTTAAATATTTCCCAACTGATCTTTCTCTCATTAATTCTTTTCACTTGCAAGAGATTGTCCCACCAAATGGAAGCTCTGCCATTTAGATTGTAAATGGCAATTCTGGTTTTCTCATTTCCTGAGTAGTCTTGAATGCTGAAGTATTTCTTCATTCCAAGAAGCCATGCTTCTGCCTCTTGGCCAGTCTTGCCTTCCCCATCAAATGTGGGAGGTCTTGCCTTCCTGAATTCTCCCTGTGGGATGCCCTTGAACTTCTTTCTTCCATCCAATCTCTTAGGTACATGTCTTGGACTTCTTCTAGAACATTTGGAGTCACATGACTTGCTGGAAGAAGACCTTGATGAAGATGTTTTGTGCTTTTTGCTCACCGAACTCTTCCTTGGGCTTGGAGTCCTCCTCTTCGAGCGACCTCTAGAATGACTCCCTGCATTTCTTCCTTCTTCACCCATATTGCTTGGGTTGGACCCAAGGTTTATCTTATGCTGCATATCAGTGAGGCTTTGCAAAATAGCAGCATTGAGTTGGTGTTGTTCTTCTTGAGCCTTCATCAATCTTTCATTGAAGCTCACCATGGTTTCAACCAAATTCTGAGGAGTCACCTGCTCCCTTCTCCCATTGGATTCATTCTCTGCATTTTCTTCATGCACATTTTCTCCTAGAACATCTTCTTCGTGTTCATAAGGATCTTGAGCATCATTTATGGTCACCATCTTTCCTGTATGCTACCTCTGCTACAATTATAAATTTTATGAGCTGCAAGCACTGTGCATTATGAAAATATTTGTCAGAAATCATAAGAATGCATATAGAAATATACACAATCAATATTTAACATAATAGAACTCATGGAATAATTCACACAGTTGCTATGCATTCCTTTTCCTTGTCCATTCAAGCAATTCTGGAAATTGCCCATATTTATCAATAATTTGTTAAAACAGTCGCTGGTACATTTCTGCTCTAATTATTTGTGGGGTATGATAACTTCATTGCAATTCTGGTCATACACCATTATTCCCTACTAGACAAGCTTTCCAATGCTTGTCCCTGTGCTCCATTCCGACATCGGGTGTGGAAACAACGTTGTTTCAAAAATGACAACTTTTACTAATAATTCTGCACATTTTACACAGTTGTATTTTGGTCCAGAATGCCAACTTCAGCCACCTGTGGAAGAAAATCTATGAGGAATCACAAAAACTTTTATATCGGGCGAAGTTAGTCTATATAACAAGGAACACTCAGCAATTTGCGGATCTCAATTTCGATGCACCATTCATCTTCTATGAATTTCTGGGTTTAACTACTTTTCCTTTTCAACTCCCTTTGCAACCTATGCTCCACCTGTGCGCAACCTGTGCACAACCTGCGCACAATCCGCGCACTATTCGCGTGCAACCTGCACGCAATCTGTGCGCAATCTGCATGCAATCTGCGCGCAATCCACGCGCAATCTATGCACGATCCGCACGCAATCCACGCACAATCTGTGCGCGATCCGTGCGCAACTCGCACGCAATCCATGCGCAATATATGCGTGATCCGCGTGCAATCCACGCACAATCTGTGCGCGATCCGCGTGCAATCCGCGCGCAATTTGTGTGCGATCCGCGCGCAATCCGCGCACAACCCGCGCGCAACCCGCACGCAATCTGCGCGCAATATGCACGTGATCTACGCGCAATTTGTGCGCGATCCACGGACAATCCATGCGCAATCCACGCGCAACCAGCACGCAATCTGCGCGCAATCCGCGCGCAGTCTGTGCGCGATCCGCGCGCAATCCGCGCGCAATCTGTGCGCTTGCGGGGGTCATATCTCCCTCGTCCCTTAACCAAATAAGGCAAATTTGGTACCGTTGGAAAGCTCTTGGAGAGATCTATGCAATGGTGTGATCCTCTGCCACATCTGAGAAATATGACCTTGTCATTTTTCCATATCAAAATGACACCCCAAACTTTACCAATACCTCGTTACAACATTCTGTTACCTGCCTGTAACTCAGAATTTGGCCCAAGCAGCCCCAGTGTTGCAACATGGGCTCTGATACCACTCTGTAGCATCCCCTCCCGCCTTCAACAATGCAGGGGAGAGAACATGACCAATCATACGGGGCTTTTGGCAGACTTAGCCCCAACATCCTTGCTTTCTCAAAAATTCATAACAATTAAACATTTCTGTGTGCAGCTTCAACTCAATAAAACACAGCGGAATAAACATACTAGCAAGCACACAAACAGTAATGCCTAACATATATATATATATATATATGACAACAGAGGATGATTTAGCATACAAAGACTCAATCTCGTTCCAATGCTATGCATAGATTCCAAATTAAGATAATCAATTCATTTCATTAAACATGGACAATTTAACATATTGCAGAACACAAAATGCAAATAATTTATAATACATAGAACACTTATCTTGAAGATGAAGCTGTCCAAACAACTGGCTATGTGAGAGCAACGTTCCACCCAACCATAGATCTCTGTCCAACCTATATTCTTTCAGCTGAGAGATCACCCCCGAGCTGGGCTGTGTATCCACTAAGGAAGAACTAGCTGGGCTCACTCACAGCCATGGTTTCGGTCATCAGCTATGCTAAGCCAACACACCGTTGGGTTTATCAAGCATACGGATGACAAATGAGGAGGATGCTAAGCCAGTAAGCTCAACCACAAAGCTACAGGCATCTCAAATGAACTCAGCAGTCATGGCACCCACAATACCTACCGCACCCAACACAAGGAAGGTCCCCTTCTCTGCTGCACAGTCCCTCAGGCGTCCCTTCCCTCCAGTGCTCTTCAGGGTGGGCATAGAAAGGTCCAGCTGCTAATTCCTTGAGATTCTAGCCTTCACTGGGGTTATCAAGCAAACCAAACCTCTGCTCAGTCATTCACACTTGGATTTCTCACAGTTCTGTTATCTAATAATTCAATCCCGTCACTTCATTTCTGGGCTGTAAAAACTGGGTTTTCCAATGGATTTCGGGGTATCTAATACTCTCAATTTCGCCCCAAGGTTCATATCTATGGATCCCCCATTGGATTTCACTGTCCAATACCAAATCTGGGCATTTATGGCTCTTCAAAACGTGGGTTCTCTCAAGGTCGCGATTTCTGGTTTTTCTCCCTGCTGGCAATTCGTTTTTGGATGGAAATGGTGCTGGTAAGTTTCACAATGGAATGGGAATGAGGAAGAAGCAACTCTCATGAGGTAGAGTGGCTTGTGGTACAAGAAAAACAGAGCCCATACCTGCCATACGAATTTCTGGGTTGCCCATGCTCCATTGAAGCCATGGACTGAATTCTTCACCTACTTCCTTACAGCAAAATTAAATGTCAGCAAGGAAAGTCAAATGGGTTCCCACAATGACATTTGGCAGCATATAGTTCATCCCCACAACCCCCTCACCACTCCCTAGTGGATACACATGGCCCCTTCTCATTCGTTGCCTCCATAGCCAGTCTTGGAATTTTATTTCAATATTAAATATTTACATCAATTTACAATATCCCGTGGCTTAATAGCACATGGATAATAACATATCAAATACTTGTCCATTTTAAATAAAATCTGAACATATGCTAGCGGGGCCTTGGCCTTGAGCTCCACGCTAGGAAAACATACATCACATGTATACAATATTTACATGAAAGCCAATATTTCCTAAGGGTCAAAATTGGGGTATTACAGTTAGTATACAACTTGAAAGAAATGTATTTCATGTCAAACACATGTTTCTCAACACTTTTGAGGTAACTGACCATCGCGTCCCTTATATTTTTAGGAATCTTGTCACATAATCAACATTGAAAATGGTCAAATTTATGAACGTTAAATGGCATTGTACATTTCTATATCCCAATAATTGCAGGTTATCAAAGATAAGATGCTTCCAAGTGATAATGTCTCACCTGATAGCTGCAAAGAGGAAAAGTAAATGTTGAGAATGTTGGGTGTTGAGTACATATCATATCATGCATGTATGAATGATTGTATTCTATATAGAGGCGAATATGCAAACAAAAATAAATGTAAAAAATGTGGGCATGATAGGTACTATAAATAAAAAACAAGGGTAAAGAAAATGGTCCTCCTCATAAGATATTGAGGCACATGCCTATAATACCAAGGATTCAAAGGTTCTTTCATTGTAAAGAATAACTATATTGTAGGGATGGTATGCCTCGCATAGAAGTGAGTCATAAGTTATGCGAATCCCAGTAGATTCAATATCCATGAAGCATATAGAGTATACATGGTCCGATAAATTCAAGGATGAAGTACAGAGCCTTTGATTGAGCATTTCCATGGATGGTGTGAACCCATATTCCCTCCAAAACACCAACTATTTCATTTGGCAAGTAGTAGTGATCAATAACAATATCCACCCATGGTTGTCCATGAAGAATGAACATATTATGGCTTCTCTTATAGTCCCTAGTAGAAGACAAGTGAATAATATGAATGTTTACCTACAACCATTGATTTATGAAATGAAGGAATTATGGGAAGGGATACATGTACGATGATCAAGACCTATCCCAACATAGAGGAATTTTGCGTTGTATGGAATATGTGCATACACCACACATGATTATTTGGGATTAGGAGTTTGATTTAGTAAACATGTTGATTAATTTGTTTATATTCATAATGATATTTTTTGGCATATTAATTCAGTGCGACTATCCTAATCTTCAATGATAACATGCTTTGTATACAATAACATCTCATGTCTTGTAACAAAAGGGTACCATGGATGTAAATTTTGTGGACCTTATGTGAAGGCTAGGTGGTCTGTCCACCTACAAAAGCTAATGTATTAATTCTCTAGAGTATTCCTCCCAGAAGAACACCCTTATATAAGAACAACATATTCTTTCAAAGGTAAACCAGAGAGAACCCAAAGGCCTGAAATAATGACACCAGATGATTGGCTTAGGATATACGATAGAGACAAGGAGAAGGAGATTGCATAAATGTTGGATTCAAATGGAGAAACCTATGTTTGATGATCCTGAATTATTTGATACCTATGTTGAGAAAGTACCCATTAGGATGAAAATGAAATCTGTATTTTATGAGCTCCCATATTGGATGCATCTTAAGATTTCCCACTTCCTAGATCCCATGCATATATTTAAAAATGTTTCATCTTCTTTATAGTGTCACATATAATTGAAAGAAAGTGACACATTGGCATTTAGGAGAGATCTTATTTCTTCAAATACTAAAAAGAAACATTGTCCAAGACAAAAAAGTAGAGGAGATTTTGGTCCCTCTTGGTCTTTTAAAGAAGGGGATGTCCCATGGACTTTGAAGAAAGATAATATTTCTTTGGAGAAGTAACTTATATTGGGTATGAAGGTGCCTTCTCTATATGGGTCTACTCTACAACACTGCTTCATTATAGAAGAACATTTGTCGAGGTTGAAATCACATGACCATCTGAACCTTTTAAAAGTATGTATGTCAAAAACATGTTATTTATTTTTTGTTTTCATTTTATGCCACAAGTTAAAACATAATTAATTTTTTATGTGTTTACTTTGTAGTGTCATTATCATCTGCTCATGCATGGGTGTGTGAACCAGGACTCCCCCCAGGACCTATGGCGTGCCATATCTAAATTATCTACATTTGTACATTGGATCACATCAAAGGAGTTTCATATGTCTAACATTCCACATTGGTGTGAAGAGATAGTTGAGATTGTTTTTATGTTTGAGAAGGTACCGCCAACGAGTTTCATGGACTTTTCATTTTCTAATTCACCTAGTTGATGAGGTTGAATTAGGCAGGGTGGTTTCCTGTCATTGGATGTTCTTCTTAAACAGGTACATGAAAAAATTGAAAGGATTTGTTCGAAAAAGGAAAAAACCCGAGGGGTCTATGGATTAGGGGTACATAGTATATGAGTCATTCTATTATGCTAGTGAGTACATCAAGCAAATCTATCACACTCTAGGCGCAGTGATTTGGGATGACCAAAGGGATAAGGAAAAAATGGAAGGGGAGCTACTCCAAATGAATGAAAAAAGATGCATGATAAAGAGTAAGTCACTTATATTTTGTCAAATTTATACAGATTAACTATTCACATTGAAATTCATAATGTATATTTGATGTCATATATACTCTATATCGGTTTGATTTCATGAATACATCAACG
Organism: Larix kaempferi; assembly: GCA_027924585.1. Lineage (NCBI taxonomy): Eukaryota > Viridiplantae > Streptophyta > Pinopsida > Pinales > Pinaceae > Larix > Larix kaempferi. The sequence continues at coordinate 1,250,771 of BSBM01000742.1, forward strand.
AATTCAAAAATTGGCGCCATCAATAAATTCATTCTTTACAATGTGGAGGCAACATAGCGGTGGGTCACATTGTATGAAGAGAAGAGAAGTAAATGGGACAATTATAGGAGATAATTTAGACGGTTGAATGGTATAATCATGCCTTATCCCAATCATTTAAAAGAAAACATGCCAATGATATGTCCCAACAGTTGGTTGCTAACCAAGTTAAAGAGAAATACAATGCATATGGTCGTTATCCATGTGCTGAAGAGGATACAATAAACATAGTAATAATATCTTTGTGTACATTTTTAACTTTATAATGCGCCTTTGAATTGTAACATCTATATTTTATATATTAATGGTCGGGTTATTAGACACGTGACACCGTCATTTATTCACAATTTTATAGGTGCATTTGTTCCCGTCTATGTGGTCATATGGGCATCATTTTTGCATCGAGGATGCTAATGATGGACGTGTCATACGAGGTTGTGGAGTGGAAGTCAAGTTCAACCATTCTATTTGTGCTAGCCACCATGATCAAAACCTAATAGGGAGGAAGTTAGGTTACATCGTAAAGGTACAAGAGATCATTCAAGTGGACATATCATCTTTCCAATGTGTTATTTTTAGGTGCAAGTGGTGGGACACCTTCAATTGGAGTAATGTAAAGGAATATTGTGATAGTGAGATGATATGTATCAACTCTAGAAATATGTGGGATGAAACTAAGGAGCCTTATGTTTTCCCAAAACGCTGCAACCAAGTGTTAATTTACCTAGATGTGTTGGATAGGTGTTACAGAGAAAAAATTCCTATGGTTCGGGGTAGACCACAACAGATAGATGGAGTCAAGAAATCAACTCACTTCCCAACATATGCTATGTAAATGTAAATGCAGACAAATAGAATAAAGGACCTACCTCAATCCAGACGTCTGATGAAGATTCCCGTTGAGCTTTTGAATTACCACACTTGAACCTACAACTTAGCCTCAACAATAAACACAAACAAGTGCATATGATATATAAAATAGGTCAACATATACAATAGCATAATGTATGATACGAAGAGGACTTGGAGAATAGTTTGAAGGAGACGAAGAAGCGCGGATTTCGAATTCAAGATTCAACAACCCTCGCCATGGATCATCATGGTTCATAATTGATTGAAGGATGTGCGCAGCTTTACAGGGGATCTGACGATTTCTGTTGATGAAGTATTGATTGGATTTGAATACAACAGAGAAATCAAGGGAAAGGACCAGAGGATGATTATCTTGGATGACTGCAACAATGGAACTTAAACAAGGCCTAGATTTATTACCACCAGCTCGAAATCCCTTTGCTCGGCATTATCCCATGCGGATTTCTTTGCCATGTCTTGTATAGCAATACCAATTCTGCAATGATTGAGCCAGTTATTATATCGTGATTTGCATTTTCAATTGGTCGATCCCGAACCTGGTAGGAGCGAGGGATTCTGATCTATGTTGATTGTGGGCATCTGAATCTGGTGTTTCTTGGCTAGTCCAGCGGTTGTTTGGTTTGATTCTTGGTTTCGAGTGGAGCATTTGATGGGGTCTGAAGGTGGATGGTATTGCTCTCTTAGCCGTGGATGAGGGTCGGGTATTCGGGGATGTGTGGGGATCCCTGCGGATAGCCTGGTGTTGATTGCAGATTTCCTGGAATTGTGGATTGGAGGCCGGTCCCTTTCTGTGTTTGGGATTTATTAACTTCTTCTGGGGTTACCGTCCTGTCAACGGATTTGTTGCTTGTTTGGTGCTAGGGCTTGGCATAGTGGAGGATGTGGATTACACCTCAGTCGGGGTAGGTGATAGAGTGAAATATGCTGATGGAGATGTCATTGCTGGGATGACTCGGTCGGGGATTTTGTCTGGACCCTCCATGACAGGAGGGGGGCCAGAGGTATTTTCTGGGCCCATACCCAGGGCTTTTTCTTCCAGTGGTCATGTAAAGGCTGCCCCGGGCGGTGGAGAATTATTGCCAGATGTCGAATCCCTGCTTAGACCTCGAACAGGAATCTATGCTAAGGTTGACTCACTTAAAAAATCCGCTCAGACGGTTAAAGAACGGAAGAGAAAGGACCTGTTAGTGCTGGGGGTGGATGTTACGTTGGAAGAGGCGGAGGATTTCTCTCTCACTGCTGTGGTTGGACATGTTCGGGGTAGAATATTTGGTCGTGGTTTCCTTCAGCGTTGGGCGGCGTAGCAGTGGAAGAATTTCATGTCATCAGCCCCTGAAGTCTGGGTTTTGACGCAAGGATGGTTTTCCTTCATCTTAAAGAACAAAGGGGAGGTCGATGCAGTTTTACGTTGACAATGGTCGATGTTGGGAGTCCCTCTTGTTCTGAAAAGCTGGTCCCCCTTCTTCGATTCAAAATCGGAGAAAATTGATAAAGAACCACTGTGGGTGAAGCTACCGGGGTTTCCCATGCATTTGTGGAATGAAACTCGGTTTGCTGAGATTGGGAATTTTCTAGGTGAATATGTGTGCTCTGATTCCTACCATTTTGAGACTGGAAAATACACGGTGGCTAAGATATTGGTAAATATCGATCTATGGATGGGACTCTCTGCTGAGATTAATGTTCACTCCAAGGATGGGGACTATGTTCAAATTCTGGATTATGTGGGTGTGCCGTTTAGGTGTCACCGCTGCCACGCTCATGGACATCTGGTAGCCAGTTTCCCTTTACCGTTTTGGACTAGTAAGCCTCTGACCGATGAAGATGCTGCAGAAGGTGCAGATCCATTGTCAACGGTGAACTCTCAGGCGGTGGTGGATGATGGGAATGGGCCTGCTATTGACAGGGGGGTGTTCCTTGATTCTGTGGTACCATCAGATAATTGTGGGAGGCATGGATCAGAGGAATTGTTGCCACCTTTGGTGAACAAAGGAAAGGAGAATATTGGGAGTGCGGATCCAGATGCTGAGGGGGATTCTTTGTGTTCTGCGACTCCTACTACTCGGGCCACTTCTAGAATGCTACAGGAGCTATCCATTATTCAACGGGGTTCATCTGCGAATCCCTCAGGTATGTCTAATTTCTTATCTCCTGCTGTATCCTTATTTGATGACTCTATTGATTTGGGGGGGGGTAGTCTTGGGTCTCCTCCTCTAGCCCGTACTGTCATACAATGTCCGGTAGATCCTTGTCTGTTGACTGATGTGGATAGTCCCATTGTATCCACCAATTACTCTACCAGCTCTGAGGGTAGAAGTATTCGTTATGCTCTTCGAAGTAGGGAGATACCTACTGATGGATCGGGGGGGAAGGGACTTCCTACATTGGCCTATAGTGTTGGGGGGAAAGGTCGGGGACGCAAATCTCTTTTGTCTAAAGCTCAAGAATGGGCTAAAGTGGATTTAGTGATGGGTACACAATATTCTATTAAGTGGGCACTTAGAGAAGTGAAAGCCCAGGATGGGGGTTTAATATGAAACTTTTGTCCTTCAACTGTCGTGGGTTGGCAAGTCCCATTAAAAAATTGTCGCTTAGGAGGCTGGTAGACTTAAATCAACCGGATGTTTTACTGTTGCAAGAAACTTTGGGTGGCAGTGAGGATGTAGTACGAGCTTTAGAATCTTTGCTTCCTGGTTGGAAGTTTGTTGGAGTGGATGCTCGGGGGCGCTCTGGAGGGCTGGCATCGGGGTGGAAGGTAAAGAGTTGCAGATGTGATAATTCTTGGGGGATCTCTTCTGGTATCGGTTTGGAAATTTGGGATGCTGAGATAGGTCGGATGATCATGGTTCTCAATATCTACGGGCCCTATTTAAATAGGGTTGGCTTCTGGGACTCCTTGTTATGTATGGATCTTTTTGAAGGAAGGGATGTGATTTTGGGTGGGGATTTAAATCTTACTCTGGGGTCTGCTGAAGTGTGGGGGCCTCGGGCTTCTCCGGATTCATTAGCAAATTATTTCATTCAAGCCTTTTCCAGGAAGGATCTTCTTGACATTTTACCACCCAAGCTAATTCCTACTTGGAGGAATAAGAGAGCTGGGGAACATAGGGTGGCTAAAAGACCGGATAGGTTTCTGGTGGCCGATGTGTTGGCACTGGGAGTTGATGTTGTCAGACAGTGGGTAGGGTCAGGTGGGATATCTAACCACTGCCCCATCTTCCTGGAGTTACGAGGTAGAAGGAAAAAACCTCCAAGCCCTTTCAAATTCAATCCTAGATGGCTGAAGGAGAAGTATTTTCTTAAGATGGTTCAGGATCAGTGGGTTCATCGACCTCATGATTCTCAGATGCATGCGGGTGTACACTTTCATCACAATCTTAAGCAAATTAAAGAGGCCACTATTTCCTGGGCTCATGATAAAAGAGTGATTGATGATCAGACTTTGCGGGCTACTGAGATGAATATTGACAGGATTCTTAATAGTCTAGGAATGGGATATCTAGATGATCAGCAGAAAGGTGAGCTGATGGAGTGGGAACGACGCAGGAATGTGATTCTGTGTGAGAGAGAAGAGATGTGGAGAATGAAAAGTAGGGCGATTTGGCTTCAGTGCGGTGATGAGAATACTAAATTTTTTCAAGCATATGCTAAGGGGAGAAAATTCACAAACTCTATTTGGGAAATTTCTTCAGCAGAAGGGGAACAGGTCTCCAGCTTTGATGGATTAGCGGAGCTGGGTGTTAGACATTTTGGAGATTTATTCACTGCTCAATCTGGAGCCTCCATTGCTGAGGTTATTCGGGTGACTCAGCTTTTCCCTCGTTTTGTGGGGGAGGAAGATAATAGAATGTTGATGGAGGAGGTGTTGTCGATTGAGCTCTCGCTGGTAATGCAATCCTTTCAAAAGGATAAAAGTCCGGGGCCAGATGGCTGGCCTATAGAATTCTTCTTAGGATTCTATGACTTCTTCGGGGAGGAATTATTGCAGGTGGTGGAAGAATCGCGTAAGGCTGGGTTTGTCCATGGCCCCTTCAACTCCACCTTTATAGCTCTTATTCCGAAGACGGACAAGCCTGACAGCTTTGATGAATTCAGACCTATCTCTCTCTGCAATTGTATCTATAAGATCATCTCTAAGGTTATGGCGAGGAGACTCAAAAATATTTTGTCCCAGCATATTTGTTGTGAGCAATTTGGCTTCTTGGAAGGTCGCCAAATTCATGAGGCCATTGGAGTTTCCCAGGAAGGATTACACACTCTGAAAGTGCAGAAGCAGAAGGGTGCCGTGATTAAGATTGATCTCTCAAAAGCATTTGATAGAGTTAGCTGGCTATATATCCGGATGCTTCTTACTCACCTGGGGTTCTGCTACGAATTTATTCGATGGATTATGGCCTGCATCACTACGGTGAGCTTTGTTGTACTGATCAATGGTTCTGCTAGTCCATTCTTCCAAGCGGGAAGGGGTCTACGACAGGGATGTTCCCTCTCTCCGCTGCTGTTTCTCCTTGTTGCTGAAGGACTCAGCCGTTTTATCCTGAATGCAAAAGCTGATGGTTCATTTCGGGGCATATCCATTTCTCAGGTTTTGTTTATTACACATCTCCTTTTTGTTGATGACATTCTGATATTTTGTGATGGCACGCGACATGATATTGATAAGGTGGTTGAAGGCCTCCATTTAGTGCAAGTTGCTGCGGGTATGTTAGTAAATATGGACAAATCTACTATCACATGCTCGAATTTATCCGAGCAGGAGATTCAAAGATTGGCTAACAAACTACCTTATAGGACTTTGGATATTGATGATGGATTAAAGTACCTAGGCTTTCACTTGAAACCAAATGCTTATCTGAAGGCTGATTGGCACTGGTTAATAGCTAAACTAGAACAACGCCTACATGGATGGAGTCATAAATGGCTCTCTCGGGCTGGGAGGCTGGTCCTGATTAAATCTGTTTTGGAAGCAATTTCGATGTATTGGATGTCTCTTGCTTGGATCCCCATAGGAGTCCTAGAGCAGATCCGGAGGTTGTGTTTTGCCTTTCTTTGGAAGGGTCTGAGTGAGCATCGTGCATTGGTGTGGGTTAGATGGGAAAAAATTGTTGTCCCAAAAGCACTGGGTGGATGGGGGTTAAAGAATATTTTTCTGTTTGCAAAAGCCTTGGGGGCCAAAGTGTCATGGCGACTTAACCATACACAAAGTCTCTGGACAAGAGTGGTATATCACAAATATATTTCCCTTCTTACTCTTCTCGAATGGATAAGGCTGGGCAATAAGTCGAAGGCAAATTGCTCTGTGGTCTGGAAAGCGGTGGTGCAACATTTTTCTTTGGTCAGCTCTGGATTAGTGTGGAGGATAGGAAATGGGCGTCTCATTCGTATTGGGCTGGACCCTTGGGTTGGCTGCAGGGGAGGTCATGTCCTTCCTGTGGACTTGAGGACTTTTTTGGCTGCTAGAGGTTGTCATTTTCTGGCTGATATTGAGGATCCAGGATCATCTACTCTTTGGCATCAGGGGTGGATCTCTGCACAACGACTTGAGATCTCTGTGGAACTGCAGGGGGCTTGGGAGGATTTCCTGCGGATCTTAAGACTTACTAATATACGACTGACCAACAGGGCTGATGAACTTATTTGGGATCACCATCCCTCGGGAATATACACACCAAAGATTGGATATATCCAGCTGAATGTGGAAGTACATAACAGGGAATTGGTGTGGTGGTGGAAATATCTGTGGAAGTTAAGGTGTCCATGTAAAGCAAAATTACTCTTCTGGGCTATATTGGAAAATAAGGCTCCTACCTGGGACATTCTGCAAAAACGCTTCCTCCAGGGTCCGGGGTTCTGTCCTCTTTGTAGGGATGCGGAAGAGACCATTGCTCATCTATTTGTTCAATGTCGTTATTCACAGGCTGTTTGGGATGGTATTAGCAATTATATGGATTTAAAGGTGAGGTGGAGGGGCGAGAGCGTCCTTGTAGCGTTCCATATGTGGTGGTCAATTTATAAGTCCTCTTCCATCCGGGCCTTCCCGTGTATTTTCGCCTGGGGCATCTAGATTACCAGAAATCAGATAATATTTCATGATAGCAGGGTTCCGCTGGAGTCTGTTGTGGCTCACGCTATGGTAGTTATACAACACTACAAGGCACCTGTCCAAGCGATTAGAACTAGAACTGTGCGTGTGGAACAGATTGATCAATCCATGCCGTGGGATTTTTTTTATGGCGCTTCATTAGACCATCAATCGGTGTGTGGCGGTTATACAACACTACAAGGCACCTGTCCAAGCGATTAGAACTAGACCTGTGCGTGTGGAACAGATTGATCAATCCATGCCGTGGGATTTTTTTGATGGCGCTTCATTAGACCATCAATCGGTGTGTGGCGGGGGGGCAGTCCTTTACAAAACTGCATCCCATTACTTTCATCTCGTGGCTGGTTTGGGGAGAGGATCAAATAACTATGCTGAACTTATGTCTCTTAAACTGTTGATGTTATTTGCACTTGAACAAGGATGTCTATCTCTACAGATTTTTGGTGACTCCTTGTTAGTTATTGACTGGGAAAAGGAGATAACACACTGTCATGTGATGGTACTATTACCTATCCTGGAGGAGGTGATCAGGTTAAAGCTGTCCTTTAATCACATTACTTTTACACATGTTTACAGGGAGAGGAATGGGATGGCCGATCAGCTCTCCAAGGAAGCGACGCAACAGGATTTAGCACTTGGCACTTGGAAGATTACTATTCATTCACCAGGGGGCACTTTCAGCTATTATCACAGACCTTTTCATGATGATATTGAGGCACAGATTTGAGCTATAGCTCAGCTTTTGTTGACCAATGATGGTTACGCTCTTCCATTTCTGTTACAGTATTGTTTTAATGTAATCGGATATATGCGGTTGTATGGACAACAGTAGTTGTTTTTGTTTTATGTATGGGACAGATATGAGGTTAATATGGGACAGTAAATATGTGACAATGTAGGGATCTCAGTGATTCTACTACATGTGCAGAGTGTAATTTTGTTCATCTATTTGAAATAAAATTATGATTTTTTCCGAGGAAAAAAAAAGCATAATGTATGATACATATAAGAAAATGTACCCAATGATAATAAATGATCATTCAAAATATAGATGGACAAGAAAATGAGTATTTCTATTAATATGAACAAGAAGTACAAGATACAACCTCATGTCGGCAACTCATCTGAACCAAGAACTAGGTAACTCCACTTGTGCCTCCACCACATCAATCCCCCATACAATGGAAAACTCATGAGTAAAAGAACAAATCCTTCACAAGATATGAAAGAGTTTGGGAGGTGAACATAAATGGTTCACAAAAACTAGGATCAATGGATGTAGACCCAAGCAAGGCAAAATTTCAATAGAGTTTCAATGCTCTTCTCTTTCTCCTCCTTCCATGTACCACAATAGCTCAATATATAACCCTCCAAAGGAAAGTGAAAGGTCGAATCAAGTTGTTTCAAGATACACAGAGGGCCATAGGTCACAATGGCCACTTTTTGGAGTGAAAATAAATATTTTACTTTTATTTACCAAAAAGTTGGTGTACGCTAGTTGTAGTGATGCACCTAGCATATACGTGAGTTGTACTGAAGTAGATCGCGTACAGGAGGAAAATAGGGAAAAATGGGTTCAAGGAGAACCAAAAATAGGGAAATATGGATGAGGGAGGCCAAGGAGTATTAATGCTCATAGAATGGAGAAATACGATGTAACAGATGCCCCCTAATGTGTGAGGTTAGAGAAGGTACTACGATGGACGAAATACATTATGAATCTCAGAAGTGGAGTGATGGTGACACAAATGGAAGGAGTATCCCACTCGTCATAATACAATGATATCTCTGTGTACATATAACAATCTGATACAATGGACATGAATAGGAATTACATAGTGAATACATGTCATGAATGGTCATAGCCATGACCCATATACAGTAATATATAGTCTCCTGTTGAAAAGGAAACAACTGATGCAGACTGATGGTGTTATCTCTCCAAGAAACTCTTTGGGGTTGTAGGCCAAATATGCTTGGTAACTCAAGATCCAATAATTTAGGTATGTGCTTGGATCAATGGGATAGCTCGATAACTAATGAAATGGACAAATCATCATGCATTTGAATAAGACAGTGCTTTCAATAATCAATAATCAGACAAACTAGTTTAAAAAAGGGGACAAAGAATACTAATCTTTGATAACCAAATACAATAAGATGCAGGGTTATAAACAATAGCAAGGATGTTTTTTAATTCAATTTTATGAGCTTACTAGAGAGATGGCAGTCTTTAGAAGCTAAGACAAACTGAAATAAAGTGTAGAAAGATGAAGTGCATGACCAATCTGATATTGAAAACCAAAAGAAGACCCTCTTTCTATTAGCAAATAAGAGTCAATTATAATAGCATCGTGTATCCAAAATCCAACCTTTCTATTCTATCAGTTCTGGGCTTTATAGCCATTACAAAGATATTCCCCCCAGATCCCCAGAAGCTGGGTCGAAATCCTTAGGTAGAAGATCCAACCATTTAAAAAAAAAACCCGGGAAAATCATTTTTTTTAACCGGCGAAACTGCTGAAAAATGGGGCTCAGAGATGGGTTCGATTCTCCCGATCTGTGACACCTGTAGGAAAAATGAGAGAGGTTTTTGTTCTATGATGTGTTAGGAAGAAAAAAATCTAAGCATTTTTCAGAATGACTCTTGAGTCGCTCAGAATCGTTAGTTGAAAATGATGACTCGGGACAGTAAAAAAATGCCACATTTCTTCATTATTTCCATCTTGCTGGCACCTTCAGAACTAGAACAACACATTGAAACAGATCCTATCAATTAAAACCTTCATTTAGAAACCATCCTAATGCCCTTTAGGATGATAAAACTTGGATCTGTGCGAAAATGGCAATTTCCTGTGATTTTTAGGCTTTCGGTAGCTAGTAAGTCTGAGCTTGATTTCTGTTAGCTACCGAAAGCTCTGTTTCGGTGGCTAATGAATCAATATGACATGTTCACCTAAGCCATAGAAACTGCAAAAACTGACCTTCCCTTAGCTTGAAAGATTTTCCTTTGACCACGTAAGCTGCCGGAAAGTGTTGAGAATGCCTCTACTTTTGGTAGCTTTGGACAATTTGGCTTTTGACTTGTAAGCTGCCAACAACTTACCTTTCGGTGGCTAATGAACACCATCGTATTCTCCCAAGCCATCGAAAACTTCCCCTGACTCACGCTGCATGTCTTTTCATTTTCGGTAGCTAGGAGAGCCTTTAAAATTTCGTTTAAGCTGCTGAAAGCAGGGCTTTCGGTAGCTTAGGGACCGTTTTAAATAAGCGCTTAGCTATTGTAACCTGTTTTTGAAATTTTTTGAAATGAAAACCTAATCAAATGTTTTTCAAACTTTATTACATGCATAAAGATATAAAAAATGAGCCTTAAAAAATTTAGAAATGAATTTTCAAATGACCTCCCATCATCTAAAATTGATCAACTCGACAAAATTATTTGGGGAGATAACAGATGGTACAAACTGCTGATGTATGAGAACAATCTCTCACAGGTACAATCACGATCACGAGTAGCATATACTGAATGCCACTGAAGTCTGGGGTGTTCTACACAAACCATCTACGGTGCATGTCGCATCAAGTTAATAAGGGTATTGATGTCGAACCTGATGTGACATTGTCTGATTATCGGTCATTGAGGTATGCCGTTAACAGATGCGAGATAACCCACCAATGATGAAAATGGGAATTAAGGCACTGAGTACATTGACCAAGTGTGAATAAAGGTGTTGAGGTTGAACACTTGATGAATCCATCGATCAGGGGACATTATCAAATTCCCAATTGTCGATGGCGAGAGAACCTACCACTAATGACTGCAAGTCTCAAGGTACTCAAAGGACTCTAAATCTCGATTCCAGAATAAATGAGTTGTAGTCGATGGAATGAGATTCGCTTGAAGGAAGGAATTGATGGATCCCCCATCAACGAGCACGAGGTAGCAGCTAAGATGAAATATTTGGAAGAACTCGGACGAATAGGATGAACACCATATGCGATCGAACTGGACTCATAAAGGATGGCCGACATGCAATAGTCAAGAGATCTGAGGAGTGGCCGACTCTGGTTTAAAGACATCCTTTGAACAAGAGCATGAGCAGATGGATAGACGTAGGCAACATAGACTCAAGCACTAGATACTGGTAATACTTTGTGACGCATGAGGCATCAACAAAGGCTCCATAATGAATGGAAGCTTAACCAACCGATGGAGCAAGATATGAGAAACAAGTATAGCTTCCTAAGGTCCTACTAATATCCTGACCCATGATACATGGAGTGGAGATGAATAATCTGTTCAAAGGCGACACAACAACTACCAATAGAACGTAATAAAAATTTTCCCATCCAGATTTTTAATTTATATGATTTTTTTGTCTTTTTCATATTATCAAGCTTGAAAAAGAATAAAATTTCTTATGGTACAATGGTGAGGGAATGAGCATCACAGGCAAGGAAACTAGTTCCGGGAAATGGAACATATCTATGCTCAATGCAAGGAAGCATGTGCAGGACATGGACACGTAGGGGGGTGTTCCCTCAAGGTAAGGGTCATTAAGTTGTGAAAGATAAATTAAGGCTTTGCTTGGCTCGAAAGGAAAAGTGATCAGGAAAAGGCTAATAAATGAGAAAGCAGGAGGTGATACAAGGCTCAAAGGCAAGCAGAATAATGCAATGCATACACAAATCGACATAAACGGGGAGTCCTTATGGGAGATGGCCAGAATAAAGATAAATTAGAGTATGAGTCTTCATTGCAATGTCATGGCGGGGCTACAAAGGACTCCCAATCCTAAGGAGGAGAAACTGCATGAGTTCCATAAGACATAAAAAGGATATAACTTGGTCACCCATGATTGGATAGGACCTACCACCAAATAGCGACACTTCTAAAGCAACATGGAGTTTCCGTGTCAGTTAAAAGGTGGGGTCGCACCTAAGGTTTATGAGTATGGTCATAAGGTAAATGCAATAATGCAGGCATAATGACATCCTAACCTACATGACGGGTGTAGAAAATACCTATTGTAGGTGCGAAAAAGTTCACAATATGTTCCCGACGCAAAAAACTGCTCAAAAAGGGACCTCACAATGATATATTAGTAAAAAAGGCTCTAAAAATGGTCAAAACTATACAAAAGTGGGTAAGAAAAATTAATAAATAGTAAAAAGAACCATTTTTACCATACCATTTTCATTTTTACCCAACATAGTGCATTTTGATGGTTTTTGCCCTCAATCTTCAAGCGACGATTCCAGGATCTAAGAGCAACGAAATCGCGAGCCGTCAGGACCAGGTAAGAGTCCTCATCCTTCCCTTCAAATCTATGGCTTTCAATTTGTTTTTTAATGGTAAATTTTTAATCTTTTTAATTGTTTTATGGCCACTCTGCGCTGTACGCGGGCTATAATTTATCGGGTCGCGTATAGGGCTGGGTGTACATGGTCAAACTAAACGTTGACTGTGTATACCCGTGACTGTCTATGGGATAGGTCGCGTACAACACTATGGGAAATGGTTTTTACAAGTTTTAACATTAAAAATCCTTTGATTTGTCCATAGGATGGTGCTAGAATGGAGGGAGAGGGAACATGATGTCATTGATCATCAAGTTGGAGGTGATTTGGCCGTGCAACAAGCATTACAAGCTTGTGGGTTATACAAATTTTGGAGTATCGAGGGTTTAAGGGACCAAATACGATTAATCACTGCAATGGTGGATTAATGGGACCCAGAAGCTCATCAATTTAACTTGGATGGACAACCACTTCCATTGGAGGTGGAAGACATATATTTTATTACCGGCTTTTCCCGCCGAGGAGAGGTGGCAAGCCTCAGATCTCATAGCGTGGGGGGAGGAGTCACGGTTAGTGACTATATTGACATATACTGTGTTGTGGGTACCCAAAAAATGGGTAGCCAAATCCCCACAAAGGCTATAGTGAGCTTGAGAATGAATATCATCATCCTCACTCTCAGGAGGATAACGGGGTCTGCTTTGCTTCATTAAGACTCGAGGCCATTGATATTCTATGCGGAGGAGTGCTTGAGGCCTATGGTATATGACTGGTGCACTATACTGGGTACAATGAAACACTAGCTGACAGAGTGCAAGTTGGGGCAGACTAAGAACTTTGGTTTCAGGATCATCTTGTGCAGTTTCTTCTTTGAGAGGGTTCTAGGCCTTAGTCCGAGGGTGGAAGTCCCTCCTCATAGTCTCCGAGATCCTGCTCAGACCCGATGGGTAGAGATATTGACACAACAAGGGGGCGACCGACTGGCCTCTCCATATACTAATGAGTTCTTCCACTTGTGGCGGCGACAGGTGATCGCAATAGATGAATATCCCTATGAGGGGATTGACTATAGGGGAGATCGAGACATGCCGCTTCCACCGGGGGTTGCATTCAGAGACATCGATAAGACACTTTTTTTAAGTTTCAAATATTTATTTTTTTTGTATTTTTGTTTTAAGTGAAAGCAAAAATATTTTTGGTGTGATATCATGTATTGATGGTTGACTGTTTGCTCACAGACTTGGGTCCATGAATACCACAAGGCTTCCCATGACATTGGTGCAGAGCTAGGGGTGGGGAGATAGTAGGTGTAGAGGTAGAGTGCACATTGGAGACTGTATTGGTCAACCTGACTTGCATGACTACTAGGGTACTTGTGATCGAGGTAGAGCGCCTCCCTGAGGCGATGGAGATACATGTGGTAGGGGTACCAGGTACATGGGTGCGGCTGCTCCGACGTATAGCCAACGCCATGCACTACTATGTGTAGAATCATCCTTCCAAGGAGGTGAGAGTTCCCCGTAGGGATTAGATGCCATGGGATCTCATTTTTGTATCGGATATATGTATATTTGAGAGCTAAGAGCTCTAGTTTTGTACTATGACATCACTTTTTGGATATATAAAATTTTGATAATGAAAACCGATGATTTTTCCGACTCTACTATCTTATGTGTACACATGTATGAATGTTAAATGTGTGATTCATTGCTTCTTTTAATTACGTGACAAGTGCCAATCTAGGAAATAATTAGCGTATGCATCAGTAACATGATTAAAGCGTCTTTGAATATGAATATAAGTAATAAAATCAAAATGACGTTCCAAAAGTCTTACCCTTAAGAATCTCCTTAGTAGCGTAGGGTCCCTCACACAGTACTAATCGTTCAACTAAGATACAACCATTTGTGAATCCAGACGGATGTCTAAAGACTGGATACCATGCGAAATGACACCGCGAAGAAATTCAATAATGACACTATACTCAACCACATTGTTCCATGTAGGACCGAGACAAGCACCTTCTGAAGACACAAGCTGGTTGTCGGGCGACTAAATAACCCATGCAACAGAAGCTAACCTCTGCGTATGATGGCTGACCCCATCCGCGAAACCTAAGAACATCGGATATTCTGCTGACATCTGTCAACCAAAAGGAAGCGAATCAACAGACTCAAAAAAACCAAAGGAAAACTAACCTATGTACAAAAAATATACAACATTATACAAAGTATTAGCTCACTCGAATCTCAGGCATAATACCGCTTAAGATAGAGCCCATTTCTAGGCTCCTTCAGGGATTTCCCCTCATAATCTTCAAACTCATAGGCACCTTTCTCAAGGACACGCCTCACAATGTAAGGACCATGCCAAATTGGGTTAAACTTGCCTGCCCTCAGGGGTTCCTTAGCTTGGTCATAGAGAAGAACCAATTCACCTTCAACATACTGCTGGGGACAGACAAACCTATCGTATTGGGCCTTGACATGACGTTTATTGGAATCTATTGCCACAACGACATCCCGACGATGCTCGTCAAGCTGCTCGAGGTGGACAAAGCCTTGCTCTACATTCGAAGTATCAGGCAAGAGTTCTATGGCTAGATTCAAAGAAGGGATCTCACATTCAATCGGTAAGATGGAATCCACACCATGAACTAATTGGAAAGGTGAGAAACTGATGGAAGTCTTCACAGCGGTTCGATAAGTCCATAAAGACGGATACATCATGATATGCCAATTATTCTTTCTTTGTTTGATGGTCCTTTGGAGAATGGCCTTAAGGGACTTATTTATTGCCTCGACCTGGCCATTCGCTTGGGGATAATATGAAGATGAGTGATCCTATCTAAACCCAAGCTTAAGCGATAAATCCGCCATCATCTTATTTTGAAAGTAACTTCCATGGTCAGTGACAATCTCTCTCGGGATACCGAACCGAGCTATGATTTGATTGAACACGAAGTGGGCTGCTATTTCATCATCGGCTTTAGCGGTCAGCATGGCTTCAGTCCATTTGGTAAAGTAATCTATGGCTACTATGATATGATGATGGCCCCCAGCCGAAGATGGGTTGCAATCCATGAAAACGCCCCCCCACTTGGTGAAGGGATCGACGGTGACAACCAGGTAGAGAGGGGCAGGATGCGAACGTATATTACGAGAAAACACCTGACAAGGGTGGCACCTCTTTACAACATTAACACAATCTTTAAATATCGTAGGCCAAAAATAACCCGCTCGTAAGATGCGCTGGGTTGTTGCAAGCCCAGATAAGTGACCACCACACACCCCACTATGGAAGTCATTCAGCACCAATTCCACTTCTTCATGAGTTAAGAAACGACACAGGAGAGAGTCTTTTCCTCGACGATACAAAGTCTCACCAACAATGACATAATCTTTGGCCTGATGTCTCACACGCCGTCGCTCATCTTGTGAAAGATGTGAAGGGAACTTCAAAGTGCGGAGATATACAATGATGTCTCCATACCAAGGGTCTGACGACGAGATAAGGAATAAATGCTCATCAACGAATGAGTCTTCATGGACCACTTCCTCATCAAGTCTAGGAAAATATGACATTAGCTCTGTGGAAACCAGGGACTTCGCAGACTTCGCTGAGGCAAAATCGAGATCGAATTCCTGAAGGATGACAATCCATTTATTATACTTCCCCCCAATCAAGCGCTGTGTAAGCACGAACTGAAATGGATTGACATGCGCTATAAACATGGTTTTCCTAAGCAATATGTAGTGTCATAATCTCTGGACTGCATGAATAGTCGCAAGGGCAAGTTTCTCTACGTGAGAATATCTTAGTTCAACATCTACTAGGTTTCGACTGAGATAATAGACAACATGCTCTTGGAGCATATCGTCTTCTTGAACCAAGACCATACCAATCGTCTCTTGAGATGTAGCCACATATAGAAAAAAACTCTCGCATTGTCGGGTGGACTAAGAAGAGGGGCCGATACCAAGGCTTTCTTAAGAGCGTCGAAATACTGCTGGGCTCGCTCATCCTAGATAAAAGGGGTGTATTTCTTCAATAATCATGTGAAACCCTTAGTAAGACTGGTAAAGTTCACGATGAAATGACATAAGAAAGTGGCCTTCCCTTGGAGGATCTGAAGTTGAACCAAAGTACGTAGGGGAGGCAACCGAAGTATTGCCTCAACCTTTAATAGATCGACTCTAATCCTTTCCTTCGAGACTATAAACCCTAGAAGGCAACCCGTTTTCATGCAAAAGATGCACTTGTTCAGATTCAAACAAATATTATAATGACGACATCTCTCGAAAACAAGATGGAGGTGACTTGGGTGATCTATTCTACTACGAGAGTGAGCAGTAAGATTGTCCATGAAAACTTCCATTATATGCTTAATATCGTGAAAAGCATAGGTCATGGCCCGCCGAAATGTAGCTCCAACGATTTTAAGGCCGAAGGGCATTTTCCAGTATGCGAAGGTTCCCCAAGGACATATAAATGCAGTTTTATGTTGACCTCGGGTTGATTTTGGATCTGATTATAGCCTGAAAATCCATCCATAAATGAGAATACTTCGCTTCCTGCACATTCATCCAAGATTTGATCTATGAATGGGGTGGGGAAGTTGTCTTTAGGACATGCTTTATTCAGATCACTAAATTTGGTGCACACACGGATGGTTCCCTATTTCTTATCCACAGGAATGGGGTTGGATACCCATTCGGTAAGGGGAACCAGGTAGATGAAACTAGCCTTAAGCAATTTCTCTACCTCTGCCTTAATGGCGGCTTCCTTCCTAGGATTAACAACACGAAGGCATTGTCAAACAAGTTTAGCATGTGGGTAGGTCTTAATCTCACGTTCGACAATGCTGGGGTCAATACCTGACATCTCCTCGTATGACCAGGAAAACACATCCCAAAACTCTTTGAACAAATCGGTGTAAATACAGATTTCCTCAGGGGAACAATCAGCACCGATGTATACATCTTCGACTTTTTCGGGAGTACGAGAAATGTTGATCGGGATAGTAGGGGAAATATTAGCCATATTCCCTTCCGCGTAAATGTCATGCGACTCCAAAGGAACCACAGGCTGACCAAATTTCTCAGCTAGAGTCGACTGAAACTCATCTTGCTCAAGAAGATCAAGGTTGGGAAGGAAATAAGATCTATGATGGAGGTCCTCCCAAGGCTTGTCATTACCATTTATGGCCTCGATAATGGCTTCATTCGAAGGTAGAGTATCATCAAGGCATTCATGTGAACAAGATGAGTCAACTACCCATGCAGGAAACGTAACGAGATCTTCTTCCTCTGTCCTTGAAGAAGAGAGATCAGGCTCTGCAGTGACTTATTGAATATCATGATAAGCAAGCTCAACTGCAGGCAAGGGCATGGCCATTCCGATGTGTGAAGAGTCTCTCGACAAGGAACTCAGAGAAGATAGAGTCCATGGATTACTAAAGTATGATGTCTGGAATGGTACATGATGTAGCAATGAAGGAGCATCATCGAAGATGGTTCCTATAAAGGAGATTGGTGCAGAAAAATCAAAAGATCCCATCAAGGAGGAATATAAGCCTACACCAACATTCCCAGTTGCCGGATGATAATTTTCGATTTGAGGGACCACAAATCCCGACAATGCTATGGGACTAGAACAAGAAAAGGATAGTTGATCAACCGTCACAATATTTCCTTCGTGGGGAAAGAAGATGACTCTAAAGACAGAGGATATGATCGCTCTCATAGTGTATATCCAACTCTAACCCAATAAAAGGTTATAGTCAAGGGGAGCATCAACCACATCGACCTCTATAGTGTTAAGATTCAATATGCTAAGATAGAAAATATCAGCATTACATTCCATTTCAAAATAATAGCATATACAGGATCACTGAAAGAACAACAAGCACAACATAAATACAAGAGACATAGATTTATCCTAGGAAACCCTCATGGGGAAGAAAACCTAGCAAAGCTTCCTCAATATAGATGACCAACAAATACAAATATGTAATCCAAAACCATGAGCTCCTTCTCCTCCACAACAGATCTCTCTCTCACTTATGCGCTATTCACAAGTGAGTGCAATGTGTGTTAAATGAGGAACACACCTCCTCTATTTATACACAACTCCGACTTGTATTTTATATCAGCTAGGTCAACCCCAACTTAACCACTGGGTTAAACACCCCATTACAACTGACTGGGATGACCCCTCTAGGGTGGTCTAATAACCCTTTGACCCACATAACACATATAGGGCCGACCCCCACTAGGGAAGTCTAACAACCCAAGTTACCACATTCCGATGGAGGAATAAACATCTCCGGATATACAATAAGGTTTTCACGGAGGAGTGAAACATCTCCGGAATAATAAAGTACAAATATAATATTCTTTGAAGTTACAATATTTCAAAACTCCCCCTTAACGAGAAGGATATTATAACAACATCTGCATGAGCAAGGAGTCATCAACTACATCATACATGATACATCTATAAATCATTGGAAGCTTTCTCAACATCATCAGTAACTCAAGCAGTTACTAGAACATCTTCAATACTGGAACATCAACATCTTCAGTACCGAGTCTTCATATTCTGCAGCACTTGAACAACTACAACATCATCATCATCGGATCCTCTGATCAACAACATCATCTAGATCTCTCGATCACGATAAGCGACAACGTCATCATACGATCATCAACATCATCATCAAACGATCAGTATCATCGTCATCACACAATCATCAACATCACCATCATACGATCATCAACATCGTAATCATACGATCATCAACATCGTCATCATACGATCATCAACATCGTCATCATACGATCAGTATCTGGATCATCTCGATCTACAGCATCTGGATCATCTCGATCTACAACATCTGGATCATCTCGATCTACAACATCTGGATCATCTCGATCTACAACATCATCATAGTAGCATACTTTGCAATACACACGATCCAATTACAAGATGATCAATCCCTCTCTCTTTGGGATATAGGTCCATGGATGATACAATCCTGATCAAGTTCCAGGATGATCAATCCTTATCACTTTAATATAAGTCTCATGTCTATGGACGATGCAATCCAGATCAACTTCCAGGAGGATCATTCCTTGTCACTTTAAGACAAGTCTCATGTCTATGGACGATGCAATCCAGATCAACTTCTAGGAGGATCATTCCTTATCACTTTAAGACAAGTCTCATGTATATGGACGATGCAATCCATATCAACTTCTAGGAGGATCATTCCTTATAACTTTAAGACAAGTCTCATGTCTATGGACAATGCAATCTAGATAAACTTCCAGGAGGATCATTCCTTATCACTTTAAGACAAGTCTCATGTCTAGGGACGATGCAATCCCATCACGTACATTTTGAACCAAGGGTCCAGGGACGATGCAGTCCTATCACATACATTTTGAACTAAGAGTCTAGGGACGATGCATTCCTATCATCAATTCTCGGAGACAGATGTCTACAGATCAATTCTGGGACCGAAGTCCGGGGAAGATACAATCCCCACCTGTCCACTAAGGACTTCATTCTCGAAGACATCTGTCTACGGATCAATTCTGGGACTGAAGTCCGGGGAATATACAATCCCCACCTATCCACTAGGGACCACATTCTCAGAGACATATGTCTACGGATCCTTTTAGAAAATGTGTTCAAGGATGATGCAATCCCTCTTCTTTCTCGAAGACATATGTCTACGGATCCTTTTAGAACATGTGTTCAAGGATGATGCAATCCCCTCGTCAACTTAGAACCTGTCTAAGGACCATTCACCAACCTCACTGTCGGCATCACCAATATAGGTGTCCACATCATCGACCTCACTGTCGATGCAGGAAATATCATCATCAGCGATCATATCACTCCCCCTTTTGAGGAGGGTCCTTCTGAACTACACCAAGCTTGTCTCGAAAATACTCAAACTTTACTCGAGACAGAGGTTTAGTCAATATATCAACAACTTGTTTGTCAGTGCTTACATACTCGAACTTGATAGCTCCTTTCTGCACCATATCCCGTATATAGAAATATCGGATCTTTATGTGCTTTTGACTTATCATGGAACAATGGATTCTCTGTCATCTTGATAAAACTGTGGTTGTCACATAGGATCTCAATGGGTTCCATCTCTAAGTCAAATAAACTAGATAATAACTTCTGAAGCCATATCGCTTCGCAATTAGCAGAGCAAGCAACTATATATTTCGCTTCGGTTGTGCTGAGAGCCACACTAGACCACTTCCTGCTAAACCACGAGATCATGGTAGATCCAAGACAATAACATCCACCTGATGTACTCTTCCTGTCTGAGACACTTCCTGCCCAATCATCATCTGAGTAGCCATGTAATCTGAAGTCATGATCTCCAAGATAATATAGATCAAAATCTATCGTACCCTTTAGATACCTCATCACATGCTTTGCAACTATTAAGTGAACTCTTCTAGGTTCCACTAGATACTGACTCAAGGTATTTACGGCAAAGCATATGTCTGGTCTAGTATTTTTCAAATACATCAATGACCCAATAATCTGTCTGTATAGAGTCACATCCATTAACTTTGATGAGTCATCAACTAACAAATCCAAGTTGGAACCCATGAGAGTGGCCATGGTTGTACATTCCAACATATCAAATCTTCTCAATATTTCCACAGCATACTTTACTAGGTTGAGAAAGATTCCTTCTGGGCCTTGCCATACTTCCAGACCTAGGAAGTAATGCATCAATCTGAGATCTTTCATCTCAAATTATGTAGCCATCTTCTTCTTGATTTCCATGATCTGTTTCTCATTCCCTGTCAGAAAGAGATCATCCTCATACAATAATAGTATGACAGGTTCATCATCCATAACCTTAAGGTAAAGGTTAAGATCAGCTTTACTTCTGGTAAAGCCCAAGCTTTGTCAAGAAGCTGTCAATTCTCCCTCTGTGACTGAACATCATTCACACTCTTCATTGAGTGATCTTCTGCATATCTATCCGTGCCATCTCTCGTCAGATGGGTCTACTGATATGAGCCTCAATATCATTCGAACTCTTGTGGTGAGTTCCTTCTTGCATCCATCTAAGAGAAGAATTTCATATGTATATATAAACCATCTTCAACCTTGTAGCAAAGGTTGAAATCTGCATCACCCATGGTGATCATTAAGCTCATCAAATGACTATCGATCCTGGGTACCCATATAGGGCTTTCTTCAATTGAATCCTGGGAGTTTTCTTGATTCACACTTCTTCTTCAATTACACCATTAAGAGAATGGTCTTACTTGGAGCAAACATCTCATCATGATCCTCTTTCTCTTTCTAAGAGAATCTTCTAGCCACGAGCTTGCTATAGTATGTTTGATTCTAAGTCTTCTTGTTGAACATCCATCACTTGTTCAGTGTTCATCATTCTTCATGATCTTTCCTACAAATCAAAATTAAGTACATGATTAGTAATACTTCATAATCATCAAATCATGTTGACATG
This sequence comes from Larix kaempferi, assembly GCA_027924585.1. NCBI lineage: Eukaryota > Viridiplantae > Streptophyta > Pinopsida > Pinales > Pinaceae > Larix > Larix kaempferi. The sequence goes on from BSBM01000742.1 coordinate 1,272,613, forward strand.
ATAACCTATTATGCATACAAATATTATTTTCATAGTTATGCAACAATCTTGACCAATACTTTGGCACAACACTTTTCCATATACTGTATGCATACAGTGGCTATCTAGATGCCTTCGATCTCTACCAAAACATACTATCGAGAGCGTGCACAACTCTCATCATGTCAGCAAAGAGGTTTCATTCTAGACAATCAACAATGGAATGTTTGTCCAACTTATCAATCATATGCATATTAGTAGTATACTGTTCAATGCTATATGAGTGTTTACACTCAACATGATATATTCTATAAATACAAATATGCATACAACCATTACAAGCAATATCATTTACTATTTCAGAGATTCAAATAACAACTCAAATACTTATCTTTTATGTTTGTGTGGTTGCCTCCCGCTTGATCTTCTATATGTCTTTTGAACTTCTATTCATTCTGTACCACTGTGCATGCTCAAGTGTGCACTAGTGTCATCCTCATGATCTCATACACAAACACACATTTATTAGTATAATCTCAATATTATCAAAACATTATAATTCTAAATAATCTTGAATATGTATGGTCATGATCATTCAATACATGGGTATCTAAGATCCTAACACAAATTAGGATTCTAACATAGGAAGACATACCTGGATTAGATACATGCTTATTTATTTCTAATATACCCAAACAATATCTTTAGTCTCTTCAATGATTTAGAGACCTTGTGATAGTAACCTGCATACCTCATAAGTTAAGCATAGTATAAATAAATCATACATACCTCGTAAGTAGAGCTTCTAAAGACTATGGATAAGTCTTTGTCTTTATGTCATCATGGTCATAGAACTTGATTTGTCTTTCTTGATGTACATGTCTTTTGTTAGCAGACAACACCATCCTCATACAACACCACAGGTGCATTAGTACAATCATATAACCTTGATCAAAGAATTTCTTCTATCATTCTCATGCATTCATACTTTTACATTAATAAAGATTGTACCAACCTAAATAATATGAAGACAACCATATTATGAACTTAATCAAGAATCAGATTTCAAAACATACATGTATCTTCTTAAGTCATACCTGTCGAGATTTCTTGTAGTCTTCTTATGTAAGGCCTTAGCCTCATCTCCCCTTGAAACTAGATCTAGAGCTCGATTAGGGTTTGTTAGAGAAATCCTAAAAATTCAAACTTTGACTTTCACACTTTTGAATGGATGGAAAGATGTGCCTTGCTGAGCTGATCAAACTAGCATATTTCAATTTTGAAATCTCCAAAATTTGACCCCTCAAAATTGCCTTTGAAACTTCTGGATCTTCTGGACAGGATCCCAAACTAGGGTTTGATGAAGCCCACCCTTCTGCCCAATCAAAAGGTTCGATCCAAATCTCTAACCTCTTATATTTTTGAGGAGCTTCCAGTCGTGGTCACAAACTTAAAAAATCCAACTTTTGCAGAAGCCCTAATTTTCCACCTTTCCGATCAAAATCCCGAACTGGGGTTTGATCAAGCCCGGTCTTCTACCCAACCAAAAAAATCAATATTGGTCTCTAAATTTCGATTTTGATGAGTAGCATTCAGCCGTGGACTCCGCTTCCAAAAATTCCAACTTTCTCTGAAACCCTAATTTTCCACAGTAGTGATGATTCAAGAATGAAGGTGCTCAAAATCCAAATCTGTTTTGACAGAAATATGCACCTGATTATTTCTGGTGTAACTCTGAAATTACGAATCCACAGGGTCTGAAACTTCTTCCTATGGTAGCCCGACCTATCCTCTTTCCAAACCCACAGGTCTGACCTAAATTGGATTCTCTGAGAGAGAGTTATTCCAAGTGTCGCAACATGACCTGTTTATGGGATAAAAATGGAGAGAGAACTTGTACGGCATGCCACGTGTCACTGGTTCAACTTCGACCTATGAAACAGTTACCTGAGATATTAAAGTCTGTGCACTACCTGTCAATTTTTACGAGATTTCATTTGGATCTTCCTAACCCAAGTTATGACCTTTTTTCCTAGGTCACCTGATTATGACTGAGATCTAGAAGAGGCAGAAACCCTAACTTGTACTAATCATAACTCACAAAGTACAACAAATATGAGGGTGTCCTTTGGAAAAAAGGTACATGGGGATGTTATATACGACTTGTAAAAGTTTTAGATCTTGAACCTTTGCCAAAATGTATTTATAGCGAAAGTTCCACGATGACTGGTTTTTGCTATACAAAACCCTAACCTTCAAATTGTCGCAAGTGAAGCAAGTGTCGTAAGTGCCATACATTGCCTTCCTTCAGGTTAGCTCTGATACCATGTCAGGATTCAATATTCTAAGATAGAAAATATCAGTATTACATTCCATTTCACAATAATAGCATATACAGGATCATTGAAAGAACAACAAGCACAACATAAATACAAGAGACACAGATTTAAACTGGGAAACCCCCATGGGGAAGAAAACCCAACAAAGCTTCCTCAATATAGATGATCATCAAATACAAATATGTTATCCACAACCATGAGCTCCTTCTCCTCCATAGCAGATCTCTCTCTCACTTATGCGCTATTCACAAGTGAGTGCAATGTGTGTTAAATGAGCAACACACCTCCTCTATTTATACACAACTCCGACTTGTATTTTATATTAACTAGGTTGGCCCCAACTTAGCCGCTGGGTTAAACACCCCATTACAACTGAAAGGGATGACCCCTCTAGGGTGGTCTAATAACCCTTTGACCCACATAACACACACAGGTCCGACCCCCACTAGGGAATTCTAATAACCCAAGTTACCACATTCCGACGGAGGAATAAACATCTTCGGATATACAATAAGGTCTTCATGGAGGAATGAAACATCTTTGGAATAATAAAGTACAAATATAATATTCTTTGAAGTTACAATATTTCAACATATAGGAATGGTCTTCCCACCCAAGTGGACCTCAAGTGAGGGGATAATGCCATGCGGCTTGAAAGAACGACCATCGAATGTAGTAAGCATGGTCATGGACTTAGACAACGGAGGAGAGCTGAGAGCCTTCGAACAAGATAAATACATCACTGAAGTGGAAGCACCTTCGTCAACGACGTTGTGCTTAACGATCATCTCTAAACACCTAACTTGGAATTGAAAAGCCACATGATAGGGAAACCGAGGCTGAACATCAATAATATCGAACTTGATGACATTAGGGCTATAAGGATCGAGGAATCCCAAAGCAGATATAAGGGCATTCCTTTGCGAAGGACAAACCTGAAGGACCTCAAGAGACGACATAGCACACATGGTTTGGCCCAGATCATCCAAAATCGAGTATTTCTGGGCGGCTCTAGCATTAGGATTATGTGCCGAGTGCTTGAGGACACCTTTTGGTACTCGCGTAATGAGGTTGGGCTTCTTGATATGCAAAAGAGTCTCGGGTGGAGAGGGATCATTCCCCAAAGAAGGTTGTAGAGATCCATAATCACGTGAGCGAGTAGCAACAAAAACCTCATATTTGACCATGTTTACGCATCCAAAACCGCCATCATGAGTAGAAGAAGTCGAAGTTTCAGTAGTCCCATGACCAGCGTAGGAAGCACTGGAAGTCATATTCTGATGATGAGGAAGGGGATTCATCAACAAAATTGGGTTATGTGTGATGTGCTTCAATGCTTCCTCCATACGAGGACACAAATGGGTAAGGTGATCCTCCGAGCAAAGTTTACAAGGAAACTTCACCTTACGCTTGGGCTTGCGGTCCCCACTAGCATTTTCGTCGTCTCGAGGAGGGTTAACATTCCGTTTCTTATTCCTATTGTTCCCATCTCTACGATTATTCTTCCCCTTCTTTTTCCCACCAGGATGCTGGTTACCGGATGGGTTCGCTGATTGCACAGAATGTACATCGAACGACTAGGTGGAAACGGATGAGACAAGAGCCTGTCCAGAAGTAGACTGGTTAATAGACAGGTTATGCATATGATTTGTAACCATATCTATGAAATGAGCGCTTGTGGAACCAACAATGCCATCAGCATGTGGTCCAGGAGTAGGCTTGGGCTCATGTCTTTATTACGGCGTGCCAGGTATAATGTCATACTGAATCCCAGACTGAGCATAGACCAGGTCTAACTGCTGGGATCTAAAGATGGCTTGTTCCTCAGTCATAATTCCAGACAATGAAACGTCCTTCGAAATATAAGGGATAAAATACTTAAGGAACCATTCCAGGAGAAAATCCGGAGGAATGTTGGCTTTTACTAACCTCTTCCGTCGGCGTCACTCTTGAATGTGATCAGAAATGTGCGTGGCTTTATCCTGGCTGAAAGTGGATAAGATTTGGGTGCCAATGTCATAACGAACCGGAAATTGAAAGTGATTTGAAAAAACAAAAGCCAAATCATTGAAGCTATTATACGTGCCCCCAGGAAAATGGACATAACATTTCACGGACGCCCCCCTAAGGGTGCGTTGAAATAGCCTCGAACGGATGGAATCGTGGTTTAAGGAATTCGAGGAGAACCATAGATGGAATGTGGTGACGTGATCACCTAGATCCTCACCCTTCTTCCCTTGAAAATTTGGAACATCGGAAGGGAGTTTGGTGGGGATTGGGGGCCATGTATAGTCATGACACACTGGATCATTTATGAGCTTAGAAATATCGGGCAAGTTCAACCTAGCAAGGAACGGGAGCTGAGGCTGCGAAGCTTGATAAAAATCTTCCGAGAGAGACTGACTCTGCGAAACTGAGGATGAGACTGTGTACATCGAGGTTGACACCTGAGGTGTCGACAAACCATAGTAGAGCCCATGGCCCTGACCAGAAGGATAATATGTTCCTACAACTTGGCTCGTATAGGGATACACAGGAATGTGCGTAGAATGGGCTCCTTGAGGGGGAATGGAATAAGGTCCATAACCAGTTGAATAATTAGAAAAGTTACCCTCATAAGAAGGGGGTACCATATAACCACTTGACGCGAAAAAACCATCCAAGTAAGCACCATAAGAAAAGGGTATGTTCCCATCCCAGGGAATCAAATAGCTAGGACGAGGATTCGTAATCATATAAAATTTCGTAGGAACAGGAGCATGCATAGAGGCATACAGGTTAACAGATGGGATATAGGTCGTAGATCCGATGCCTACCATGAAACCTCCACTCGAGAAAGGATTCACACTAACATTAGGAGCTGACGAAGGAGGAGGCCATCATACAACATTCAGAGAAGAGGGAGGGATGTGACCACTCCCGAACGGATAAGCAGTAAAAGGGGCTATGGTGCCCCCAATCCCAACGCTAGAGCTAGCGTGACTACTAGACAAGGAGGAAGTAGCACTCAACGTAAAACCAGGCATACCAAAAGTAAAAGGGTCAGGGGTCGTGAAGACGGATGTGGAACCAATACCTGACACACCCGTAGATGAACCATACAGATGACCTAAGGACTATGTATCATAAAATGAGTTCCTACTAGTGGGATGGGATGTCCCAAACCCATGAGGAGTGATGTGTGATGAACCTCCCTCCCGTCCATTCCTCGGAGAGCACATGTGAGGATGGGAAGTTCTCTTCGTGCCAACGGATGGAGTCACTAGGACTCCTAACGTGCCATATGTAGAACTCATAGTGTGAGATCTCTGAAGATCATGATATGGGAATAAAGGACTAGCGATAGTCCTCCGACGTCTCTTGTGAAGAGACTGCAACAGATCGCTAGATGGAAAACCAACCAAACAACAAGATCGGTGGAGAGCCATATCTAGATCCACGATGACCTCAAAGAGTCAACAAATAAGCGTCTCCTAATGGCCTACTAAATCGTCACAGAGAAAACACCTAAAAAAAACTACAGCCAACATGCACACAACAGAGGACTGGCTCAAGGGACCTCCCGACACAACAAACGGTATGTCTTTCCTAGCAGAGGCTTGAGACTCCCAAACTATAACCAGAGGTAACAGAATAAGTTATAAGGGCCCTCAGACTTCAATGTGTAACCACAACTGTGATGTCCGACCCCTATCTGACTCAGGACACTCACATAATAACCATTGCAAATGCCCTATGCGATACCTAGGTAATGAAACTAATGTCACCACGTATAACCAATGCTCAGGCAAACAGTCGCAGGTGGGATCCGTCGTATGGGAAAGGTAGCTAAGCCCGAAACTCAAAAGGGTCAAATCCCTAAAGAGTCCCCAGATACAAAAAAATCCTGGATATATCTCCCACGTTCAACAAGTATTGGAGGGCTATCTCCGCAACCTACCTCTCGTGACCTCGTGATTAACTCTAGTGTGAGTAGAGGCTCCTGAGAACACCGATGTATACGATGGGTTTCGCTACTCCCTGGTCAGACACATAATGTTTGTTTCATAGTCTTGGATTTTTTACTTTCATAGGTTCTATTCCAAGACTCTACAACCTATTCTTGTTGGTGCACCCAATTTTCTAATCAATTTTAATTAAGCGCTAATTTTATTAGCTGTGCTTACTCAAAGGAATATGGCCGTGAAACTAAAGATATGAAATGACTCAATAATATTCACACCATGAAAACACTAGACTCATCTACCAATAGAAATATGTATTCCACTAAATGACAGTCAAACCAAAGTCTATTTTTCAGAAGTAAAATGCAATCTCCCTACAATATTTCATGCCCAATCAATCCTAATGAAATCACAAGCACTCAAATGCAAAATGCAAGTGCAAAAAGCATTTTTTTTTTGTATTTTCAATATAAATAAAATGAAAATGCAACTAGAATCAATACTTTTTAGAAAAAAAATGCAAAGAATGCAGTTCAGATAACCCAACAAACCCAAAAAGCAAGACTCAGCTAAGCAAATGAGATATAAAAAAGAAAATGGCTAAAAAACCAATTTTCTCAAAAACAAAGAAAGAGGAGCTTCAAGTCACTAAAAAACCAAGAGGCAGTCAGGACACAGGCCCAAATAGACTCAGGAACACCCAAAACTCACCTATCATCAACCAAACACCATAAACAAGGTTAAACCAGATCTGTATGCAACTGTTCAATGAACAGTGGCATATGTACGCGGGATGGTTAACTAACAGTTTCGTGTACACGTGGGTAAACCACAAAAAATTAGCGTACATGGAAGGATAGGTGACCAAAAAAATGAGTAAAAGAGGCCAAGAAAATCAGGATTTTCTATAAGAACCCAACGACCTATCAGTGACATAGAAACCCGAAAGAACAGAGAACCAAAACAAGGAAAAATTTCCCAAAAGACCCCAAACGGAGGCTTGTCCCCAACAGAGTCGCCAATTCTGTTACGGAGAAAAAATTCGTATGGTTCGGGGTAGACCACAACAGACAGATGGACTCAAAAAATAAACTCACTTACCAACATATGCTATGTAAATGTAAATGCAGACAAATAGAATAAATGACCTACCTCAATCTAGACGTCTGATGAAGAATCCTGTTGAGCTTTTGAATCCTCACACTTGAACCTGCAGATTACCTCAACAATAAATGCAAATAAGTGCATATGATATATAAAAGAGGTTAGCATATACAATAGCATAATCCATGATACATATAAGAAATGTACCCAATGATAATAAATGATCATTCACAATATAAATGGACGGGAAAATGAGTATTTTTATTAATATGAACAAGAAGTACAAGATACAAACTCTTGTTGGCAAATCATATGAACCAAGAACTAGGTCCCTCCACTTGTTCCTCCACCACTTCAATCCCCCATACAATGGGAAAATCACAAGTAAAAGAACAAATCCTTCATAAGATATGAAAGAGTTTGGGAGGTGAACATAAATGGTTCACAACAACTAGGATCAATGGATGTAGACTCAAGCAAGGAAAAATTTCGATAGAGTTTCAATGCTCTTCTCTTTCTCCTCCTTCCATGTACCACAATAGCTCAATATATAACCCTCCAAAGGCAAGTGAAAGGTCGAATCGAGTCGTTTGAAGATACACAAAGGGCCAAAGGTCACAATGGCCAGTTTTTGGAGTGAAAATAGAGATTTTAATATTATTTACCAAAAAGTTGATGTACGTTGGCTATAGTGATGCACCCAATGTATACGTGAGTTGTATTGAAGTAGCTCGCGTACAAGAGGAAAATAGGGAAAAATGGGTTCAAGGAGAACCAAAAATATGGTTTTGGGTCTACAGATGGATGAGGGAGGCCAAGGAGTATTAATGCTCACAAGGTGGCAAAATACGATGTAACAATAGGGATTGGTGGTTCATATCAAGACATGATCCTAGATCAAAACATATTTTTGAGAACAACATTGCTATCATGCCAAGTGAGGAAGATAACCAGGGTGATGGAAACAACGAGTGATATGTACATGTTTTATCATCATTTACAGTGTTGTTGTATCATTTTATTATTGTTATCTTTAATTCACAAATTATATTGTTTTTTATTCATCTTATGACGGTGGAAATGGAAAGTCAATTGCAACCAATTTTAGTTGGTTAACAATCAATTTGATGTGTAATGTGTTTTTCTGTCAATTAATTTGTGATTGTATGGAATATTAACCAATTATTAACATAACATTGTAGTTGCATCTTATGTGTGTTTATTGCATCAATGAATGCCTATTTGCATCAATAGACGTGCCATTATTTCCCTATAAGTGTCGAATCTACATTATTATGGCATCATATGTGTTCGATATTGGAAAAATATAATCTAGTGTGTATCATGTTTATCATTGTTTTAGTCGTCCTTACATCATTTATTTTCATTTTGCATTGTAATAGCATTTTCTTATGTTGTTCTATTGTTATAGAAGTGACGTTATTATTAATAATTATTTAATTAAAACATGTTTCAAGGTTGTAATAACAATTTTCTCTTAGTTACATGTAAATCTATATGCAAATGTAAATTAGAACTTCATGATAAATTCTTATGAACAAATATTTGTTATAGGGGAATGAAATGCATTATATCATTAAAATAAATTTAAATATAAGTAAGATATTAGATATTAAATCTTTCTCTATTTTATTTTATAATATAAGTTCACAAATTTTTTTACATTAATTATAACAATATGACAATAATTGCACTGTAAGGAAGAATTTATTATTGATGTTTTTTTAATAAACACCTCACAAATTTTCAAAATAAATATGAATGATGTTTTCACGATTTAATATGCATGATGTTTATACACAATATAAAATTGGAGGAATAATTATTTTATACACATCTAACAATCACATCTAACATGCACATATAACGCACAAAAATATTCACATCTAATATCACCTAACATCATCTGAGATAAACATCTAATAATTACATCTAAAATCACCTAACATCATCTAACATACCATCATCATCATCATCATCATCACCACCTAAAAAACATAAAAGTAATCTAACATACACATATAAAATTAGCTAACATCATCATACACACACATCTATCATCACCTATCAAACATAAGCACCATCTAAGATAAACATAAAAAATTAGCTATCATAATCTAACATACAATACATCAATCACAATTAACATACACATCTAAAAAAACAAAAGCATTATCTAACAACATATTATATCATGCACATCAAACATCACCTAACATACACATCTAAACATTACCTAAGATCATCTAACATATACATCTAACACATATAAACATCATCTAGAACACAAATCTAGTAATCACATCTAACAAAACACACATATTATCTAACATCATCATCGCACACATCTAACAAGCATCATTTAACATACACATATATCAAGCACATCTAGAAAACATATGTAACATGACCTACCAATATACACATCAACATCAACTTATAAATAAATATATCAACATTGACATGAAAAATGCAGTGTGTGTGTGTGCGTGGGTGGGTGT